>OW679194.1:256058934-256312979 GCA_940337035.1 Agriotes lineatus
GAACCATACTCTTACATAGCTACATGTTGTGATATAGCTTAAACGTAAGAATCGGTTTCGTTGCCTCTCGTAGCTTTCGAGTTTTCCGGTAAATCAAATTACTCATTGATGGCCTTTCTTTTATAAATCAAAACAGGTTAAGTGTGTCGCGTTTGTGCAACGTATACTTAGCTGCATTCCTTCCATCTAGTTTTGAGAGGTCCGCGGGTTAGCTACAGACCATGATGTGGAGGTTTCGACGTTACGTGTTGCCACTTAGTCGCGGTCCAGAGACCCACCAAGTTCGAAAAAAGCGTAATTATACGTTTACGTCTAGCAAAGAGCAACAATTACGGCCGGTATTTACATAACCCAATGCCATTTGGCCGCCAGTTTCGGCTTACGCACTGGGACGGCAGCAAAATGGAAAGTGGAATCTCCTCTTGGCGACTGCACCGCCAAAGGTAACCCGAACTCGGTTGCGCCACGAAAACCCAGCCGACCTCCCGGCACTCATATCTGGTGCGGAGCAGGTTTTTATTTGCCAAGTTCCAGCTAAAAGTGAATTTGAAAAGTGTCCCACATCGCGGTCTTTCACCTACTGAGCATGCAAATGCACCACGCCCAGCCTTTCTTGCGTTAATTCGGTTTTTCAGCGCGTGCTTCGCCTCCTCTTTGTTTCCTCCGGAGAGACGTGTGCCAACAGCGAAACTGAAAGTCGAATTGCTTGCTGGTTCTCTCGGCCTTGGTGCCGCCCTGCGACCAATCTTCACCACCGTCGCTTGGGCTTTCTGCAGCTAGCGTGGTTCTTATGGCGTATCGATGGCGGGCATGGCTTTTTGCGGCTGATTCATGGCGCAGTCAGGAGTGGCTTTGTGAACAATAGATACCAAGCATTTCCTCGTTATTATTCACGAATTTCTCTCCGGTGCTTTATCATTTACATAACCTACAAACTATCCCGATTTACACATTACCCTACCCTTTAAATCACATTCAGACAAGGTCATAGTTGAGTTAACACTATATGCAACACCTATTCTAAAACAATATACATTTGTACTGTACGATATTTGCTTATGTTAGAAATGCTTTACATTAAAGAGATCTATTCTGAAGGTTCTATCAGAGGGTTGCGTATTCAGATCACGTCGGGGTCACCACAATGTAAGATCGTTGCTTATATTAGCAATATTTCACATTAAAAAGATCAATAAAACACATGTTATCTACTTTTGATATAAATTGAAACTTGTTTATTCAATATTGTAATTATAACCACAGTTATCAGAGAGCGGGTAGCCGTGAGTTAACACGTTTGAGCTCGCAATCAGCAGGTAGTGGGTTCGAACCTTACACTCGGACATTGGTTACTTCTACGCTCTCCGGCCATCATGCCAACACCTTTAATGGTCGCCACACTTGTAGAAGGGCATTCTGCCCTAATTCAAGGGGTTAGGCTAGTTACCTTTACCGGTTGCGGCTGAAGATGGCATAAAAACTACACTTTTTTGTGGTTATTAACGGGCTCTCAGCCTGCATTAAAAGGAGGAACCACAGTGATCTGGCAGACATGGTTACATGTATGCCTTATAGTCAGAAGAAAATTTAAAGTGGCGGTTTGGACAGTTCTAAATTCCAAGAAATAATGGTGTAACCATGGCCGCGATCGTATATTGTTGATGGCACTGTCAGTCGATGTCAAATTCGAGATTAGCAGGTTAGGTTTTGTCGTCAGTCTGACACCAACTGACATAAAACCTAACCTCAAATTTGACATCAACAGCGGCTTCAACAATACACTTCAGTACTATCAATAGTGTCCTTTCTGCGCCTATTTCTTATTGGTTGAATTTGAGGTCCGCTCACATCCTGCGGAACGTTACACGTTGTGTTCTATGCACCATGGTACATTCTACGTATGTCCTGGACTATGCTGTTGGCTGTTAGGTTAGGTATCGTCTTGAGTTAAAACATGATGCAGTCACTTTAAATTTTCCCTGATTTTAGAGAGTTTTGACACTACGGTATCTCCCATTTTAACTACTATTTATCACGATAAGAACTGTGATGAAGCCAATGTCATGCCACTTCCCTTAAGACCTCTTGACATCTATTACAACACGTATCCAGTACCATATACCAAACTAATGTATACATAATTACAATTTGCCAACAGTGAATAATCGTACTTGAAACTAACTTTGTGTGTTCTTACAGTGTTTGCACAAGAAAACTTCAAATGCCCCGATGACTTCGGCTTCTACCCACACCACAAATCCTGTGATAAATATTGGAAATGCGACAACAACGCCGCTGAACTGAAGACGTGCGGCAACGGTCTCGCCTTCGACGCCAGCGACCCCAAATTCCTGACTGAAAACTGCGACTACATTCACAACGTCGACTGTGGAGACAGGACAGAACTGGGTAAGTTGGTTCTCTTGATTACTACGGCCGAAGATTGGTCCTGCAACTATCTCAGTTTCTTAAACTCGATCTTTGTTTAGAACCACCAATTTCCTCGACCCATTGTTCCCGTCTGTATGGCATCTTCGCCGACGAAGGCAAATGCGACGTTTTCTGGAACTGCTGGAACGGAGAGGCCTCTCGCTACCAGTGCTCTCCAGGTCTTGCATACGACCGTGAAGCTCGTGTCTGCATGTGGGCCGATCAAGTACCAGAATGTAAAAATGAAGGTATGTTCTAGACAGCGGCAGATTTTGATGTATTTGGAAAGCTTGGATCATTGTTATTTTGATGTTTATCTCACTACTGGCCTAATTCGTCCTGATGTTAACATTTTGTTTCCAAAGTTTTTCTCATATTTACTACTATGATAGCTAATCTCCATTAGGAGAAGTTATAAAAGAAGAATGAAAAGTATTGTATTACTTTAACTACAGTTTTATAGTTGCTATTTGAATGTATACGTAATAAATTGGAAAGTCGGTTTATAGCTGAATACAATAAAGTGCAGGCTATAGTTGAGAGGTGAAAACATTTGATAAAGATTATACCATAGTATAAATATGTAACTGTTATGTGCGTTTTTTAAGTCCATATCAAGCCATGCAATATCAAACTGTTTATAAACGTTTATAATTAAATCAAATCTGAAATTTCTCTGGTATATTTAAAATGAAACCATCAACGGCAAGTCAAGTTCAGTGTCACGAATCGATCCTTTCTCTTTCTTCCTCTTTTTTTAACACGAAATCTCAATTTTAATTGCACGGCCGCCAGCCAGCGCGAGATTTTCTAACCACAACAGCAAAAAATCGAATCTGGCGGAATTAATGCTGATCTACTGTTTCAGAGGTAGCTGGAGGTTTCTCCTGTCCAGCCGCTGGTGAGATCACCAACTCCGGCTCCTTCTCGCGCCATGCCCATCCCGATGACTGCAGAAAGTACTACATCTGCCTGGAAGGAGTACCTCGCGAGTACGGATGCCCCATCGGCACCGTCTTCAAGATCGGCGACGCCGACGGCACCGGAAACTGCGAGGACCCTGAAGACGTCGTTGGATGGTAAGTCACTTCCTCGCTTCTCGTAATTTGTCACGAAACATTTCGTTCTCTCTGAGTGCGTTACTTAATAATCTGAGTGTGATTGGCGCATTTCACTTTCTAACGCTTTTTGTGGCGCATGCCGTGCACGCTTCTGTCGCTTGTTTCCTATTTCTTACTTGCTTCGAGTTTAACTAATTCTCAATTCCGCAAACTGCGCGATACTTGTAACGAAACACTGATGCTGGGTAGTTTTATCAACGTCGTGATGGAAGTAGAAACACTTGAGATACGTTATACGTAAATAACGATTTAAGAGACATTTTATAAATAGATTAAAAAGTAAGTCTTTCGACTGTAAGTAAATGAAATATTTGTTCGACTACATTAGGATTTAGAGAAAACCTGCAATTTAAAAAAAATAAGACAATTGGATGATCGATATCAAGGAAACAGCCCATAACCATGACATAGAAATATACGTTAGCAATATATCTTTGTTTCAACTCCTACAAACTCTGTTATGAATTTGGCTTATCAAAACCTTCTTCTAAGCTTTAAACACTCTGGTAGATTTCTGACCAAACAGCAGTTTTTGTCTATCACAGCTGGTCATTCGTCTAGAAACAATTAATTTAGATTGTACACTATGAAACCTAATAAGAACGAACTGTCTATAAGTTTACTTCAAAAATTAATATTGTTAAAAGTAATCAACATGGTAATACACATACCTTATAGTTTGACTTTTACTAATATTCATTTTCTTCTGTTTATCTATTATGTCTTGTAAATCAATAACTTTTAGACATTTTGATGTGTATGTAAAATGTCCACTTCTGTTGTTCACTTTTCTCTTTGTTTCTTACACTCTATTCCTCGTTAGAGCATGGCAAAATTTTAACAGTAATTTCGACGACATTCATATTTCTACTATTTCTTGCACTTTTAAAACTCTCAATATATTGTCTTTTTTCTTCTTACTTAAAGCTAGAAGAGAGTTAAAATTAATTTAATTAAATTGCAAAGCAAATTGGCACAAATCGTAACTGGACTTATCAAATTCTGTTTGTATTATAATTTGTTCTTAGTCCTGAATTTGACATTAAATTACTGCAATTTTCACCTTCACTTGCTCCTATTTCAGAAAAAAGTTGTTTACCACAATTATTGAACAAATAGCATAATGAATCTTAATTAATCATTGAAGTAGTTTTCTGAGTATGTAGGGCTATATATAGATACTCTATTCATTTCTTTTCTGGGCCCCTGGAATGTGTTGACGAAAATTATTATAGAGTAATAATTGTCGATGCGCATCAGCTGAAATTTAACGAATTGTGGCGATACAGTTTTATAATGATTGTTGCATTTATGTTGATAGCTTCTAATTTACTTTTGTTTTTCTGGATCTGTTAATAGTGGGCGCAAATAAAATTATAAACGCCGCATTTTTCTTAAATAAATTAATTGAAATAAGTCTAAAAACAGAGAAAGTTATTGAATGATACCTTTATTCAGTCGTTTTGTGTCATGGTGTTTCATTTAGAAATTCATACTTTAAGCTTTCAAAGGTTTTTTCATACCGGGCAAAAATAATTAGTTTACTTATACCGATGATGTGCATTTCAATTGTTTTGATATTTTCAAAATATTCCATACCGAAAAACAAAATCAGTCAGCTTTCCTTAACCTATGGATCGACAAACCATTCAGAATGGGTTGCATAACATTTTCAAAATTTCACGATACACATAAATGATAATAGCCCGTAAACTGTAAAACAACAGTAGTGTTAAATATAGCTCATGAAACTGCACATTTTTCCATATGTATCCATTTCTTTATCTACTGTGACATCGCCATGAGCACACTTTAAACCAAAACTGACTTCAATACCTGTATATTGAACACGATTTTAAGACCATTAGTCAACTTTGAGTCTCGTCCTGAAAAAGTTAAAGAACAGTGATGTGGATATTGATTTTTCATTATCTTAATCTCAACGAAAATATTGCTGAAGAAGGGACACAATTTGGTAAATGAAATGTCTTAATGAAAAAGCACGGCAAAACAGGAGTAATTAATTGTTGAAAAGACAGCAATTAACCTTACTGTAGCCCCAATTAAAAACCTAAAGCGAGTGTTTCGTTACAACCTTGAAATGTAGGCGCTCAAACTTTGAAAATTTGAACTGAAAAAGGGGCCCTGGCTTCGACACCCAAAATTTCAAAGTTTCCCAACCCACTCCCTCCCCCACAAAGCTAGAGCAAAGTGAAAACCATTCCTGGCGTTCACAGCGAGGACTACTACGGAGACTTGGACCTGAAGAGCATCCGCAAGAGCGAGCTCCTGGCAGGTTTGTCCGGAGGCGGCGGATCCTCGAGACCATCGCAACCCCCCGCCCCCAGGCCAGGGAAGCCGAGACCCTCGCCAGCGACGCGCAGCGTCCCCGAACCCGCGGATAAATAATCCATCCTCATCATCCATAACCTCAATCTCCGGCGGGGGTCAGTCGGACGACTGAGATACCATATATTTAATTATTAGTAGCTATTATGTTTAGTTAATCCGGACATCCACTCGGCCGACTGACTCTCCGTTCCTACTTTAATAATAGTTAAACTTAATTTAAAGTGTGCTTGCATCTGCGAGCATTGTGTTTATTCAAAAGTTGCCTTTTCAGTGCGGTACAAATAATTTGTATAATTAATAAACAATTATTTTTAACTCTGATTTTTAATTGAGAGCCCCTCTTCGACCCTTTTCAACGAAATAATGTGTTTGCTAGAACTGTTAACAATTTTGTACAGTTACAACTCTTCGGGTACTTTTACTTGACCTAATTTTAGTTATAAGTGGGTACAGTGGAAAGGGAACTGGTGCACTTCTTTTTACTTAGGTAATAACTTTCCTTTCTTATTACCATTTTAAGTTGGTTTTAAAGCACACATGGTCAACTAAAACTCATTTTTGTTTGTGGCTAAGAGTGGGGTAAGTACCGATCTTCTCAAATTTTGTAAAATTATGGAAATTGGTTTATTAAATGACAACACCTTCTCTCTATGGTTCGACTGTGAACTACTAATATGGCACATTGATTTCGATTTCTATACGGCATGACACATTCTTTCTGTCACTATGACATTTAACTGTTAAATCTTTGGTGCTAAGTCCATTCACTCTACTCTAAATTACAGGCACAACTTACATAATCACTATCTCTTTGAAAAACTGATTACATGAATGGATGCATTATTTCAACATAATTACTCACCTATAATAGCCTAAATATAGTTTTAAATTCATAAAGATTCAATAACCATTCTAAACATAGTACGTAATCAATAATCATAAGACCATTCAATCAATTGGTATGAACTATAATTTAACCAACCTTTTTTAAATATGTATGTCTACACGACATTAGAAAATACTATTATCTCTACACTATTGAAACAAACGAAGGCGGTATTGAACTGGCATTTCCATGGGTATTCTACTCATAAACCTTCATTTGTTTCTACGCTGTACTATGTGATCAACATTTATTTACCTGATAAGATTTCCAATATTCAGTAAGTTTAAAATGTAAATCCTGAAAGGTGCTACCTTTCTCATTTGATAAATAATTATTTATACAGAGTGATTCACTTGCGATATTCATCCTGGGAATATAAGAATACGTAGATTATTAGACATTTAGACACCCATATGTCGCTGCTGATATAAAAATGATAAATATTTATGCTGTTTAGGTTTTACTGCTATATCTGAGTTTTAAAAATCATAAAAAATATAAAAGAATGTTTGTTGTACACAGGGTGTTTATGAAACTCGATAATATTTTTTAGAAATTAATTTAGACCTAAACAGGAAGAACAAAATTCCTTTAAACAGACGTTTGCAAATCATTCGTTTACGAATTATACCGTGAATACCAACTATTGAATTCATTTGGGCAGATAAACAAGTTGGCTGGGTGTTCATGAAAATCGGAGACGTTTTTTCTTAATGTTTCTAAATTCAAAGACAATATTTACTACTAAAAATTACAACTAGTTATGAAAAAACTCTAATTTAATGTATGGTCCATCGACAAATGCTCGCCTCTCAGGCGGCCGGCCCAGGTTCGATCCCCGGTGACTATGATTTTAAAAATCATATGCTCACCGGCTATCACGCTAATACCTGTGGTAGTTGTTAACCCCTAACAAGGGAACTCTTCCTTCATTTCGACGGGCAAGGCTAACCACCTATCCGATTTACGCGTAACGAGAGCTCTAAGAACCACTTTGTGGTTAAAAACAGGCCACTGGCCTATAATAAGTGGAAAAATAAGTTTAACATTAAGCCAACTTACTTCACTAATCCAATCAGGAGTTTTCGCAACTACGTAATGGATATTTAATAACTTCTAAACGAAGCATTTTTACACATGTTTATTTCAACTTTTTTCTTTAATTTTGAGTATCTAATAGTTTCTGAAAAAATGTACCCGACTTTCATGAACCGCATATTAACAGTCCGAAAAAGAGCTCATTTTCAGGTACACTCAGGGATATTTAGAATAACTTAACTTTGAAAGTACACGAGTTTGGTTGATAGATAATATTTAGTGCAATTCCAGCAATCACTCCTTGAAAATGATCTGCTGAACTTAATAAAAATTTTGTTTGACAATATTTAAACATCAACAGTTTCTTTTCCAAGGCAGTTGCGATTATTTCGGCGAAATAAGTGCGAAATCTTACACCCGTATGCATAGTCGTGCGCCAGCAGCTCGCCGGCGAGTCGCCGGAGTTTCGTTATGAATACTAAGTTGGCGGCACTGTACGTCTATGTCAAATTCGAGGTTAGCAGGTTAGATTTTGTGTCAGTTTCTGTCAAAACTGGCGGAAAACCTAACCTGATAATCTCGAATTTAACATAGACGTACAGTGCCGCCAACATACTATTTATAACGAAACTCCGGCCGGACGCCGGCGAGCCGCTGGCGAATGACTATGCATACGGGTGTTAGAATATTGCACTTTCTTAAAATAGTTACAGTGCGTTAATTCTTCCAACAGGTAAAATTAAACTGCGCTGTATACTATAGCCAAAATTGAGTGACCTAGGTCGATAAAAAATTGATCAGAATTATGTAAATGACCGCAAATGGCAGATTCGACGAATGCATAGCTGTGAACGCAAGACAACCATAGATGTCTTGCGTTGATCTTTAGCAAAATTTTGCATTGGCGTTTCCTTATGTTTCGCATACGGCAAGACACATATACATGGATAATGTTATTGTAGTATGTGCAAAGTGCAAAATTGCATCGATATAATTATTTTCAATAACAAACGAATGCAAAATTTTAAAGAGATTTTTAATTTTTTTATACAGCCAGTTTTTACAATTTTTTAATCGATTGCTAAATATGTTATTCTGGCTTTAAAAAGTTTGCAATGCTACAAACAATTCAAAATAACTGACACCCAAAAAAATCCAAAAATTGCAACAACTGTGCAAATAAATGAGTAAACGTTACCTTGGTAAAACTATCACTTATAATATCATGAGTAGTCAAAGTTATGTCGAATATTTTTGCTGTAGTATCACGAATGTCCATGGGTCTAGGACGTTTCGCCGCCGCCGTTTCGCCACCGCCGGTTCGCCACGGTCGTTTCGCCACCAGGCCGTTTCGCCACCTGCCGTTTCGCCACCGAGCCAGTTCGCCGCCAGAACAATTTCAATATTTGGAATAATGTATAGATACACACATGATCATGACCTAACCTAACCTAACCTAACTAAATCGGTAGTTATTTTCGAATTAGGTACGTTAAGGAATTTGGGTAAAAATTCGGTGGACGGTCCGGTCTAGTGCGCATGCACAAAAATGTAACAGTGAACAGACTCTCTCTCGTATTTTTTCTCTAAAAAAATCATCAAGACCTAACAACTAACATAAACCATTAACCTGAACCACCGCCGAGAGCGCAACAACATTGCTTTAAAAATTACGAGACGATAGCGGCACCCACAACATTTTGACGGACGCTGATCGTACCATAAACCTTACTTCGCTGACAGCGCATGCGGAATAGACCGGACCGTGCACCGAATTTCACCCGGAATTTGTTGTTTTGAAAATAATCTTAAATGCAGACATTAACATTCTGTAAATTTGAAATCGTTAACCTTGGCGGCGAACTGGCCCGGCGGCGAAACGGCTGGTGGCGAAACGGCTTGGAGGCGAAACGGCCGTGGCGAACCGGCGGTGGCGAAACGGCGGCGGCGAAACGTCCCATTCCGTACTTTTTCAAATTAGTTTTCAGTAAATCTAGCAACAAACTATGCAGTTTCTATAGTAACAGAACACTAATATCGACTTTTTCTAATAAAAATCACATTTGTTTAAAATAGTCAATTAAATACCTTCTAGGACGATAAAGTACATTTTTTTTATAATAATTTTTAAGGTCAACTTTCTAGGGGATAAGTTGCATTTCTGCAGGGTTGGTACATAGATTTTTAGTTCTTTTCTTCCACTAAAAAACTGATTGTCATTTTGACAGATATGTCATAATTTAATATTGCTTGGTTCATTTTTGCATTTAAAATATTTCCTGGTTTTCTTTTTTTATCCGATTTTATTGATGATGATTATGATTCCATGTTAAAAAAAGAAATTTGTCAATAGTTCAAATTAAGAAACTTTCACATTCAAAATTGACACATAACCATAATTTTGAAAAAGTTCTACCAACAAGTTCTTCCTAGAGTTTTAATCACATTGTAACACTTTGACAGTTATTATAAAAAAAAACGTACTTTATATCCACTGATATTTTGTTAATTGATCAAGAAATGTCAAAATTCTGGATTTTCATTGGTCACTTTTTGACAGATGACAGGTGAAAGAATAGTCTAGAGAATAATTTACAATGATTGCTCGACACTGCACTTTTATTTGGATTTTATAAAGCTTAATTAAATAAATATTGAACAATTTATAATTAAACATTATTTCTTAATTACTATAATTTTAAAAATACTAAGTGCCACTTAGAAGATAAATAATTAATAGTTATTTAAAACAATAGTCAAAAAACAAATTGATTATTATTTTTAAAGATGTTTCGTGTCCATACCAGTTAATTTTAAAACGAACAGTGTTCATAAGTGCCCATTCAATTATTTGAAACTTCACTGTTGATAAATATAAAACACTGAAATGCTATGGACATTTTTAAATATCTTGTAGATTACTTTGAGAAGGTGTTTGTAGATGTTGGCAGTTTTCACTGAGGACTAGCGACTACAATGGAATGGAAAATAGCCATTTTTATGTCAGTCGTTAATCAAACAAGTGAATTGTAACAACATTATTTTTTAAATTGTATCAGTCAAAAATTGGGCAACTGTTGTTTTATTTAATTACACATATTTTCTTACGATTCCTCATAGTGGTAAACATTAAAGTAAATCATCCTGTACATTTTTCAAACAACGAAAGAAACATCTACAGAAATTTTAAAGGTCAATGAAAGCAAGTGCTTTATTTTAATTCCAAATATTATACAAATACCAATCTAAAAAGTTAGATCTGTCATAAGATTTTTCTAAATATGGATTATTTGTGTGACTGTTATCTCAAAAATAGTCGACTATGAACTTAATGTAACGAGATTTGGATGAAGTTTCTAAAATACCTACAAACGTGCAGTTACAAATGATATAATACATTAATATGTTACAGATGTTTACTAAATTTTTTAAATTAAGATTTTTGAATTACAGTGTATTGACCTCTCTGTACCACATTTTTACATCTAAGGATATTTCACATAAAATCAATCCGTAAATCAAGTGCTTCTTCTCCAATTTTTCAAATAGTAAACACTAACTATTACGTAAGTATGTAACATTTCCAGAAGAAGCACTTAAATTTGCAGTTCCCTTTTAGAATTATATTTTTCAAAATTGTCATTGCTATAAGCTTAATCACGTTTATTTTGGATAGAATGTAATTATGACCTAATTTTTGAAGATGGTGTTTGGAGTTTTTGAATTAATAATTGCTTGTAGGACTGTTTTATTTCTGTCAAATCGAAAATGTTGGTAAATGTCACATCAGTTAGATGGAACCTTGTTGCCTAATTACGATTTATACTTGGTAGTTTTAAAACATTATATGTTTTAGATGCATTTTCATAATTGACGGCGAAAATAACACACTGTTAAATGTCACAAAACCAACTTTTCAGTGTCAACAAGTGTCGTGTTCTCTTAACGTTTTGTTAACATTATTTTCAAACAATTAATGAACGTCTTTGGGAAAATTGACACTGAGAAATTGGTTTTGTGACCTTCAACAGTGTTTTATTTTCGCCATTAGTTATGAAAATGCCTCTATCACCGAGAACATAGGCCATGATCCATAACCTCTCAATCAGAATACTGTAACCAGAAGGTTCCAAATGGAAAATTATATGCCCCAAGATCATTAAAACCCCATTTCTAAGGGTGTCTACCCATCTCTTTTACCTAACGCCCTCTTTTTGTAAATAAATATTCCTATGTCTTTTATCCTGTTTACAAAAAGAGATTTCTAGCCTGGCATGTGTTAATTATAAATGTAAAACAGGCTTAAGATAATAATGAATGAATGATTACAAAAAAGCTCACTGAAGTGGTTCTTTCATAGTCTTCATGATAAAAGCAATCCAGTAATGAAATCAAGTTGTAGTTGTATTTTCTAAACTAGTTTGGGTAAAATAAAGTAAAAAATTAAATAAAATAGTCAAAAACAGCAAGAAATATAAAATATGCAATGCTAACAAGTACCACAGCATAAAAGCTTGTGCTACTTTCGTCGCCATGTTGGACGATGTGGCAGTTTATGTTTATGGAGAACGCGACTCCATACATGCAAAAATATATACTTTATATTAATTTTGCCTCTAACCTTGGTCATACTGTAAGCATATAATCATTCCACTCAAAGTGTTATAAATAGAATAACAGTATATATTTTAACAGTGAGGACTATTATAAAGACGTCGACCTGAAGGCGTTGAAAAAGTTGGGTTACTAAGTCAAACTTGTGCAATCGCCAATGTACAGAAGTCATCATCGCCTCATCGCATCGCCAGAAGTCATCATCAACCTCATTAGGTGTAAGGTGTATAGTGTTACAGTAACGCAATAAATGTACTAAAAAGTAAGGACTGATTACCCAAAGTTTGGCTACGATGTCGAGGTCAAGGGCATTTCGCTCATAATGAAGCCCTTCGCCAAAGATGCTTCAAAGCTGTTAAGTTATTGTACTATTTCCTGTTGCTTGTTAATTATTGCTCGTTTCACTTGTGTCTTAAGTACAAAAACCAGCCAGCTAAATGTTATTATTAACTTGTTCAAGTTGTTATGCATTTGTTATGATTTGAGCTTCTTAATTCTTGCAGCCGAACACCGATTATTATGTATGTTTGTATATAAAGTAAACTCCTGTATTGTATTCTTGTTATCTGTTTTAAGGAGTAAATAAAAAATCCTTAATTCTATATAATTTATATTTACATTCGCAATTCTAAATGTTTATGGAGTAACTATTATCTATTACAATTTGAGGGGTTTGATTAAACAAAATACCGCCGTCCTCCAACAAATACTTTTTGAGTTATACCGCCAAAAAACAGACAGACAGACAGACGGAAAGACAGATGAGGGAAGTAAAATCAAAATACAAGAAGAAATACCGACATAGATACTGTGACGTGAGACATCACAAATTATCGTAATTCCTTTTATATGAGCAGAATCTGGGCCATGAGTTCAAAACTCCATCGCCCTAACTCACTATAATAAAATTATAATACTTACAAGTACACATAAAAGGAATCTTATACAAAACACGTATTATAAGTATTGTGGTTACTTATAGACGCGAGACTTAAACGCTTAAGAGAACGATATAGATAGTAACGTTTTGCATATAGAATCAAATTTAGGTTCCGAATGAGAAGAGCATATAGAAAGAATGAATAAAAAGCCAAACACTTAAGAGAGTAAGTACTAAAGATAAGAGGGATAAGGAATAAGGAACTTAAGAAGAGCAGTCAGAAATTGTGAAAAATAGAGGCATCTATTAAAGAAAGTCAATGTTCAAGAATTTAACCAAAGAACCACGAGAAGATAATAATAAGCAAGACGAAGAAAAGAATAGTTTCACCACGGTTTTGGTAATGTTGGTTGACAAGTTATTGTAAAGTAGGAAGTCAAATTTTCAAAGTTATGTGAAGTATCCGTATTCCGAAATAATTGAGATGGCGTTAAATGGAGTTTTTATAAAACAAAAAATCTAAAATTTATACATTTCAAGATGATCAACTTAGATTGTTATGGTCATAATTTTTACAAGAGCATAATTTATTGATTTATGTAAAAGATCCATGTACATAATTATTCGATATATCTTCAAACAAACCTCTAGACATCGTCTTGCATATTTTTTATGGTGCTATACCTAACACATTCTATATATATTCTATAGACTTCATATAAAGGCTACATATTGAAGACACAATTAATATTGCCACTGTAAAAGAAGATTCTTTAAACACACATTGGGTGTACAACTTCCAACATCAATGTAGTTTTAAAAATCGTCCCCCAATATTAACTTCAAAACACATCGATGTCAGTGTCGGTAAGATGCTCGTATTTGATTTTGTTGTATTTTTGAACGGCCATACTTAACATTTCAAAACACTCAAGAGTTAATGGATTATTTTGAATTAATATCGTCAAATTATATGGAGTGTGTTAAAAAACGTATTAAATATTAAATGGAATAGGTTCAGCCAAAATACAACATTCTATATTCAAAATGTTGGTGTTATCAATCTGAATACACTGTTTACTATAATACTCATAGTTCTGATAAAGTCTGAAATTAAAGATTCTTAAATGCATCGATGTTCAATTGTTTAACATATAACTGATTGCTTCCGTCAAATAATGTTTATGAAGTGCAACCAAAAGCAATGGAGTTCAATCGAAGACAACTAAAAGGTAGGCAATATTTCTTATATTTTTATCATATTGAAAGTAATGCTCTGAAGTTATTACATGCCTTTAGAAAATGTGGCTATGTAATAAATAGAAAACTAAAGTAACAGAGCGATTGCGACAGTTTGCTAATACGAAGACAGTAGCACTTACAAATCACTATAGTGCAACATATTCACAGATTGAGTTATATACGTAATCATGACCCTTGTACCATACAGGTGTCAGTTTCACAGATTGAGTTAAAAATAAAAATGAATGTTTTAATGGTTAAATTATAAGAAAAAATTATTACATATTAAAGTGTATCGTGTATAGTATATTTAAATAAAAAAATTCTCTTTTTTGTGTTTTTAATATACTGTATGGTATTTAATGTTTTATCAATACTGCTCCATTATCCAAGTTGTATTTACATTATAACCTTATTTCTTCACAAGCGCACTTAATGAAAGTACTTCTTTGTAGTTACCTATAATGGTATAATGAAACCTCGCAATGCCCTCTGATTTCGTCAATTTAGGATTGGGTGATCAAATTTTCGTGTGTTCTTTTTTGCTGTGTATATAGGGTTCGGCAACGATACGGGGTTCGGAGAGCTATCCAAACAAAAGATGCAATCAAGTTTAAAAAACAAAAATCCAGCCACCAGTCAAAACTAGAAATAACAAATACAGAAAAACGAAAAATCAAGAGAAAATTAAATTTGACAAGTGATTGAATTTAGGGATAGGAAATGCAATGTCAGAAGAAAGCTCAATTAAAGTACTTTTACAAATACAAGGATATACAGGGTATTCCAATTAAATAAATCGAAATAGTTATATTTGCAGATTATGAGTTCTCTGTATAGCTTTAATATTCAGAGCAGGAAAGAAGTATTTGAACATTTAACGTAATCACATATAAGATTTTGTTGTATTGGCTTTTGTTTCTTTTTAAATCTGATTTTATTTGACATTGGAATTAATTTATTCTATATATTATAAATTTATTCCTGCATTTATCGTTTTTTCGTGTTTATTATATCTTGTATCAACACTGACTGGATTTATATTTTATAAACCTGGCTTTGTGTTTTTATTTTTGGAGAGCTCAAGTGTTTAAATCATTATTTTAGAGGTATTTGTTTGGTGTCACTTAAATAAAGCATCTTAAGGGGTTTTTTGATGTTCAAACAAGCATATCTGAAAAACAGTTGAGTCTAGAGGTATGAAGTAACATATCAAAAGAAAGATAATTAAAAATATTTTCAAAAATAAAAAACCATGGGAAAAACCGAAATTATTAAATTTGCAAATGTTGAGCACTCTATATAGCATTAATACCCAGGTCCACTATTTTACACTCGAAAGGTAGTTCATGAAAAACATAATTTTTTGGTAACGTTTTCCTTCATTCAATTGTTTTCTCTCTAAAACAATTGACGTTCGACCCATGGAACTTCACGTCAAAATTATGACTATTCGAATGCAAAAGCTTTAAGCTACCCACATAATGGGCATTCCGTTTAAAAAAAAGTTGATTCGCCACACTTTTTGAGCCACCCTGTATAATCAAAACTATTTTAGTAATGTGCACCACCTTTGTACCTACAACTTTTATCTACATAATATTTATGTAACTCTCACAGTTTTAGAAATATCCCTCCCCCCCCCCGCATCGTTACCGGACCGTGTATATCTTGCATATTTTACATTGTTTTCTCCGTAGAAAAAATTCTGCGACGTGTAATTCATCTATCCATCTTATTACATGTTATTACTTTTCCTCCTTTGAAGTCCACTATACCGGTTGTCAACGAGGTAACTTTCCGGCAGCTATTTTTTATTTTTTATTCTGATTGTAATAAAACTTGGCTGGGTTATATGCTACCAAAATGACACTTTTTCAGAATCTCAAATTTTTCGGGCTTGTAGTTTCGCCGGAAGTGACACCAACTCTTGATTTTTAAATAGAATACCTTACATTATTTTTGCATTTTTGCAACATAAATTATTCTGCATATGAGCATTTGATTTTTCTGATTGTTTAAGCTTGTTTCAAATCTTTAGCCCGTTTTTAATCTAGAGTCCCGTGCTTACCGTTCTTACGGGCGTAACAATTGTCGAAAAATACGTACTTAATTTTTTCTGCGGTTACTCAAAAGCATTAAATAAAAGTACTTTTGGGATTACTACTTTAGGCAAGTAATATCCCAACTTATAACTTATATATCTTCACTAACGGAGCACTGAATAAAACTACGTGCACACATTGTAAATTATTTTGTTTTTTGTTTCATGCGTCAACCAAATCCCGTGACGCGATTATAACAAAATCAGCAACACAGATAAACGTACTCTGAATGTGGAAGACAGTCATTCACCTTGCTACTTATAGCTTGGCAGATCGACGATCTATGTACAACACTGACTTACCTTGCAAAAATAACTCATTGGTGCAGCTGCTAAACTCTTTTTACAACAGAAAAGTACACACAAAACGCATGCAAATATCATAAACAACAAATGAAAAACATAAGCACTTAACAATAAACTCTATTAAAATAATAAAATATGTAAATGACAGTGAACAACGGTTTAGAATAAAAATAACGACACCTACATGGGTTAGTGAGGGTTAGGTTAAATTACGTAGGGACATCGGTAGGTGAGCGGCGATTGCCGTTGCAGCCGAGGTCACAGTGAAAATCGTGATCGTTCGAGCCGGAGCGGTTGAGAGTTCAACTCCCGGTACGAGCGATCTAGATTTTCACTTAATTAAGCCTTAGGTTTAAGTGACGCCCGCGCCTCCTGAAGTAATGCGCGAGCGGTTCCGTGGGGCAACGGTAGTCGGTAGGAGAAAATAAAAAAAAGGTTAAATTACGTAACGTCTTAAATTAGTTAAAAGCGGTAAACTTGACTGCAACTGCACGGCATGACTCACAAATGTTATTACACATTAATAATCCAAAATACTGACTCAATAACAAGGATACTTGACAGCAAGTACATAATGTGGCTCAAATACTTCAATTGCCACAACGTTAAGTTAAGCAATAATAAAAGAATAAGATGGCAATTCATAAATTTGGCTAATTAGCAACTAACAGTTCTAACAATAAATGCTGCAATCGATGGCGGCAACATTACACAAAATTGTTCACTACTTTGGACGCTACGTTCACGGTCCTCTATGCACAATAAATCTAATACAATAAAAATTGTACCTGAAGGAGGTTAGTTGACTGCGTTCGACATGTGGCAGAGCTGTAGATGGTCGTTTTTCCAAACAAACTGACCCAAAATGCCTGAAGAAACTGCACAAAGCAAAGGGAAGCTGCGGCCCGAAGCGGTCTGAGTCTAACATTCCTGATGAGGCTAAATTGAAGTCCGTGGAGGTAAGGCAGATCTCGAAGCGGTACGGAAACTTCGATATACACAACGTAAGCCCTTTTACTGGAATTCCCACGACAATAATTCTTCTAATGACGTATTTGAAGCTGCCACTTCACGATAAATGAAAAGTTCCAAGCTTACAACGATTAAACGCGGTACTCAACGACACTTAGTAACAACCCCCAGGCACGAAGTTCCCAACATGTGCAGTTCAAACACAATAGACGGAAAAGAGTTACTGTGATTCAAACATTCACTTTACGATCTCTGATCGACGGAAAAGCACAACGGTAAATACTTAAAGTGGAAGCGGAGTGCGAAATTCACACACGTGTTTTTTAACTCAGAACAGCGGTAATAAATTCAAAAGCGAGGCCGAGTCCAACGGCGGTTGCAGCTTCTTAAAATTGAAACGATAAAGAAGCTGACCTGCGATTAATTAAATAAAATAATCAATGGTAGTAAAAACCGCAGATTAACTTCCTTAAAGTTTGTACAACACGAAAGCTCTAAAAAATCTTCACTTGCCGCGATGACCGATCTAAGGGTAAGGCCATAACTCAAATTCGGCGATATGGTCGTGGATTTCAACCACTAGCTGTGTACCCTGCAAAATCTTAAAAAAGGATATGGGCGCCAGAAATCAGATAATTTCAAATAATCGAAATAAACTACAAGTGATTAACGTTTATTTAATAACTACTGAATAATCTTGTAGTGTCAATAATAAATAATCAAAATAATTTGTTCACAAATAATGTCATAATAGGGCTGTGCAAGTTAAATGAAGGTTGCGACACGCACCAAGAAACCCCTTTTGGGTTATTAAGTTCATTGTAACCACAAATTAATCGAGTGATATGCATACCGCTGTCATTTAATAAAACCTTTCTGTTCAGGCTATTGAAAGCAAAAAGCGTGAATGCTCCTTTTACAAAGGTTCCATTACACACCTAAATTGTAGCTTTAAATATTAATCGTAATTAAATATACGCATAACGCTTCAAATATTAAAAACAAGTGAATGTATGAATTTGAACTTTACATATTAATAATAACGGAAATTAAAAATTTAAACTTCAAACACTGATAGTTCTACAATGTACGAATGTAAATTTCAGGTATCGAAGATAATTTAATATAATATTAATCCCGGAATAGCCAGTCCGAATTAGCTTGGGGTCCCGAGTGGTGTAGCTTGAACAAGCGTCCACGTTCGATCAGCAGAGTTAAGCAACGCTGTCTCTGGTCAGAACTTGGATGGGAGTTCCACGGCTGCATTTCTCGGCGTCTAGTGGTACGGCTATCACTGAAGAAAGTTGGTCCCGGCGGTCATACAACATCATGGCAGTCGTTAGTGGGGTTGGAAGTCCTCATAACTGCACAGCGACGCCTGTAATTGGCCTAACGGCTGTTGGCTGAGTGCAAATTAAATAAATAAATAAACACTAACCTCGAACCTCGAACCTCCAACGTCCATAAGTTGCGGTTAAACAAATATAATAATAATAATATATTTATTCCTTATGTAAATACATAATAAACAGTATATCAATTGAAAACATGTAAGTAACGTCGTCATCCTAGCTTAATACGATACAAAACAACTAAACATCATATTACGATAACGAAAAATGAATAATAATACATGTACAATAGAACACAATCACACAATAACATGTATAATGCGATGTATAAAACAAAAAATTAGATACAATACGAATTAATACTTGTTCTTCAAAAATAATTTTAATTCTCTTTTAAACTTAATAATATTTGTGCAGTGTTTAACTTCTGCTGGCAAGTTGTTGAACATTTGTAGCCCTTTATAAAAAATAGATCTTTGCGAACTGGTTCTTGAATATAAGGGCACTCTAAAATGACTACTCCTTCTTAATTGCCTATCATGCACATCTGAATTTGATTGCACCAATTCATTTAGATAGTTCGGAAGCAAACACTTTTAGTTTATAAATCAGTACCATAGAATTAAAGTTTACACGTTGCTTGATTGATTGAAATTGCAGCGCTTCCAACATTCCTTTCACACTAGTTCTTTTGCTACAATTTAAAGTTGACCTCATCGCTTTATTTTGCTGCTTTTGGAGAACTTTCAAATATGTTTCGGTGTTGTGGAAAAGCATTGTTGAGCAATAGTCTATGTGTGGAGCTATTATTGTCTTGTAAACTGTAATCATTGAGTACGGTGTCAGTTTTTTCCTTAACCTTTGCATCACACCAATTTTTTGCCACTTTTTTTACCACGACGTTTAGGTTTTCTTTGACCCCAAGATATTTTAGGTTTTGCACTCTCTCGATTATAGATCCTTCAATTTTTAGGTTATCGTAACGTTCAACTTTATTTGGGCTAATTAGCATCCACTTTGTTTTTTCTGCGTTTAATTTTAGTTTATTCACTTCCAACTGCTGGTCGTGAGCTGCTATACGCAGTGGTCAAAAGCGCCGTAGATGCATCACTAATTGAATAAAAACCACCCTCAAACTGCAGGAGCTCGGCAGGACCCCAGCAGGTGTTGAAAATGAAATCAGGACAGCAACCTTGCTTCCAAGATTAA
The DNA here is from genome assembly GCA_940337035.1 of Agriotes lineatus. NCBI lineage: Eukaryota > Metazoa > Arthropoda > Insecta > Coleoptera > Elateridae > Agriotes > Agriotes lineatus. The sequence goes on from OW679194.1 coordinate 256,079,441, forward strand.
ATTATTGTGTAAAACTGTCAATTTAGAGCTAAAGAAATGCAATTAATATGGGAATTATAAAATTTGAAAGTCCATCATACCTGATTTGTTCTCAGCTCTCGGAAAATAATGCTTAATTAAGCACACGACAAATTACTCGTCAGCGAGCTGCTAGATCGAGTTGCCAAGGGAAGAATGCGCTTCGGCCAAATTGCAAGACGCTGGGAAAGAAGATAACAACAGCGCTGCACTCGGCTGATAGCGAACAGCGAGTTAGGCAGGAATACCAATGGACAAAACTGGGAAATTAACAATTCTAAATGCGAACTGCTTATGATTTAAATTAAATATACAGGTTAGACCAGTGATATGTGGAGAAAACATTTGAGCGAATCCGAAAAATGGTTTCACTCCCCACGGCCAGATTTTTAACAGGGTAACAACTTGGGAAAAAACGTACAGAAATACCTGAAATATATGATGAAGTGATAATAAAGTTAAGAAAAGAAGAAGAGATAGAAAATTTCTACGAAGGAAGTAGCCGAGAGCAAAGCGCTAAACCTATCCATCGCAATAGCTAAAAAAAGGCGCGCCGGTGGATAAGTTAGACGCTTAGCTCCGTACCATAACCAACGGGAAACGAGCTAACCAGAAGGTAGAAAATAAAAAAAATCGGAAAAGGGTACCTAGGTATTAAGAGAATATAGTAAAGGAAGAAAGTTTAATTAAGAAGGATTTGGAAAGAATTAGTCCGATGTCCGTCAGTCAATCAGTCAACGCAGGGCTGTGTGAAAAGAACTGTTGCAGTGAAATTGGAAATAAACAAAAGGTGAGGACGCCGTTGATCACTCAGCGTGGGCCCCCGTAGTGGTCACCGCGAATATAAGCGACTGTGATTAAGGGAGTCAAAAAGAAAAACCCTAAACCCTGCTGGTCAAGGAAAAATGAACAGTCCAGAAACGACTGCACACTGAAACACTGTGTGAACTAACACACAGCGACTCACCGGAGGTAAGATACAAAAACTTACTCCTGTATGAAATATCGCAGAATTAGAGGTACTGCGACAAAAAAGGTTAGGGTAATAACACAGGAAATACTAAAAAGTTGTGGGTAACACATCCTGAACAGCCACACCTACTCAACTAAGCTTCGACTGGCTAGGTCTACTATTCCATGCCGGAATCCGGGTCTACGGCAACATGGACACGCTTAAAGAAGAGGAAAAATCGCAACAAAAAAAATAACGCTTCGAAAATCGCATGGGAATAAATCCGCATTAAAAAAAATGCAAGGGAAAATAAATCGCCTTGAAAAAATCGCATAAAAAACAACATAGCTAAAGAGCCATGAACAACAACCTGAAAATCAAATCCGTCAAGATCATAAACGAACACAAGCATGGATGGGAAAAGCACCCTTAAAAAATGGCAAAATATGGAGGGAAACGACCCCAAATGCTAGCGTTGCTTAGAGGGAAAGCAAGATGAAAGTGCTTCCTAAAGTGACCATCCCTACATGCCCAACCAACCACCCAAAATAAATCATACAGGTCTAGAAGCTCAAGGTTATAAATACTGCCATTTCAATCATCAGAAAGATATACCTTGAAAAAGTAAAGAAGGCTCACACACTCATCATGAAAGCAATTCACCTAAACACTTGTTTCACTATCAACATTAGACTCAAAAAGAGTTCGACGAAAGGTCCAATCACTATCTATAAAGGAGGGAGGAAATCCGTCACTCATAAGGGTTTCACCTAATATAATCAAATGATAGGAAAAGGTACCATGAAATCGGTAATTAGGGGATCGCTCAAGGTGCTTAACTAGCACACGAAAGCAAAAAAATATACGGCTGAAATAAGCGAGCAATAAAACAATAATGGTAATAATAGAAATTGGTTATAATGTCGAAAAGGGTGAGAATAATGTTAATAGTATAATACTATAGGCGAATAGACTAAACATGCACATACACCATCATACATACGACCATACGCGCAATCATGCACACCAAAACTCACTCCTCGACTTGTCCTTTTCCAAAGTAAGGTTTTAAGTCTTTAATATGCCAAACTCCAGCGTTCTTATTGTCGGCCACGGTCACTAGCTGATAAATAATAGGACCAGTAACTTTGATTACTTTGCATTTGACATATTTAGGAGCTAATTTCTGATTAAAAGACTTTTAGAAGCATCAGATAAAACGTAGTTCCTTTTCCAAACTAAATCGTTAGCGTTAAATTTTAATGGACGCTTACGCAAGTTATAATGCTTGGAATTGCGTTGATATGAATTATTGAGGCGTTTAACAACGTCTTGATAAAGTTCAGAAAGTTGGTTAACGTCTGAAACCAGATCTTTACGAGTTTCAAAAGACAACTCTTCCTTCTGGAAGTTCTTAAGACGACCGTAATAAGTCCCAGAAACTGGTACAGTCCTCCCGACATTTAGAAACGAAGGGGTGTAACCCGTTATCTCATGAACGACGTTACGCAATGTGTGTGCAACTTGGTAAAGGTGTTCGTCCCACGAACGATGATTATCCGAAACATAGGAACGAAGAGCAGTACCGATAACTCGGTTAACTCTTTCGACAAAATTAACTTGAAGATGGTAGGAAGCATTGTACCAAACTTGTTGAACTTGATATTGTTTCATCAAAGCCTTGAATTGGGAACTTATAAATTGTGGCCCGTTGTCAACCATACAAATTTGGGGGACGCCAAAAATGAGAAAGATTTCATTTTCCAAAAACTTGGCTACTATTTTAGCAGTAGCGGCGCGAACAGCTTTAACTAGAGTAAACTTGGTTAGCCAATCACATACGACTATGATAGAAGTATTGCCATTCTTCGTACGAGGTAAAAGACCCATTATGTCAATTGACAAACATCGAAAAGGGTATAAATTTTTTTTATTTTTGCCCATTAAACCAGGTCTAGCAAGTTGACTAGCTTTACTAGCAGCACAAGTCTCACAATGACGTATGTAGCGAATGACATCGGCACGCATTTTAGGCCAGTAATATTGTTCAGCAATCTTACAAAAGGTCTTATAACCACCCAAGTGAGCAGATGTAGGGCTAGCGTAAAAAAGTTTATAAATTTCAGCTCTTCGAGAACGAGGTATAACTTGTTTCCATTCCATTAAATTGTTAACGATGGTATGCCGATTGGGAACATACTTAAAAAGTCGGTGATTGTCAATTCGCCAAGTGGGACATTGATTAGGACTCTGGCTAACACGTTCAAGCAAGAGTCTAAATCACCATCAACAAGATCTAGAGCGGAAACTTGAATAGGAGCTCGAGATAAAGCATAGAGAACTACATTAAGCTTGCCCTGTCGGTGTTGAATTGTAAAACCATATTGCGATAGACGAACACCCTAACAAGCTAAGCGGCCCGTAAGGTCTTTCATATTGGTAAGCCACAATAAAGAATAATGGTCAGTTAATACTGTGAAATGAGTACCTTCAATATATGGTCTGAATTTCTCAATGCCAAAGATGACAGCTAAACACTCTCTCTCCGTAACAGAATAGTTGCGTTCAGCCTTGTTAAGGGTACGAGAAGCATAAGCAATAACCTTTTCCTCATTGTCAATATTTTGGGTAAGAACACAACCAAGGCCAAAATTAGAGGCGTCACACTGTAAGATGAAAGGTAGTGAAAAATTAGGACTACTCAAAACAGGAGCAGAGGTCAAACAAGATTTAATTTGGTTAAAGGACTTAAGAGCATCAACAGTCCAATGCACACATTGCTTTTTAATGCGACCTTTAATTAGATCCGAAATAGGAGCAGTAATAGTGGCAAAATTTGGGACAAAGCGACGATACCAGAAAGCTAAGCCAATAAAGCGTTTGACTTCAGTCACTGAATTTGGTTGAGGGTACTTAGTAAAGGCCAATATTTTGTCAGGGTCAGTGCGTAAACCGTTTTTATCGACGACAAAGCCAAGGTACGTGAGGCTGGGACGAAAAAATTGACATTTGTCAATATTGAGAGTTAAATTTGCGGCCTTATGACGAGTGTAAACTTGTGCTAAGGTGTCAAGGTGTTTTTTAAAGGTTCCAGACACTATAACAATATCGTTTAAATAGACGAAGATATTTTCACCCAGTAGGGGACCAAAAATGTTATCCATAAGTCGTTGTTGGCTAGCAGCTGCGTTCGCAATACCGAAAGGGACGACAGTAAACTCAAATAATCCACGACGAGAAACTGTAAAAGCATTTTTCTCGCATGAATCAGGATGTAAAGCAATTTGGTGAAAAGCTTGCTTAAGATCGATGGACGTAAGATAACGCGCGTCGCGTAATTTATCAAGAATGCTATTCAAATAAGGTAAGGGATAAGCATCCTTCTTAGTAACTGAATTTAACTTTTGACCGTCGAAACAGAATCGGTGAGAACCATCTTTCTTTTCAATTAACACCATCGGGGAGCTCCAAGAAGATTTCGAGAGACGAATGATACCCATTTCTAATAAGCGATCAAGTTCTCGATCAGCGTGAACTTGTATAGGAGGAGACAAAGAGTAATATCTTTGTTTAATAGGAGTTGCGTCGCCCGTATCGATAGTGTGTACGACTAAATTAGTTAAGCCTAAAGTAGGACCAGAAATTTCAGCAAAATTTCTAACAACTTGGTCTAAAAGAAGCTCTTGTTGTACTGCCAAATCAACAACACCACAAATAGTCTGCAGCGAAAAAGTTTCAGCCACATCGAAGCGCCTAGCGACAAAATCAGTCTTCGCTCCAAAAGCGTAGCAAAAATCAACACCTAAAATTAGCGTAGACGGAATTGAGTCACAAATAACAGCATCGATAGCCCTAGTAATACCATCAACGGTAAAGGGTAATGCAACACTCTCTAAAATGATTTCTTGCTGACCGTCAGCAGTAGTCAAGGTAAGCGGAGAATTATTATTACATAACCTAAGGTCATGTTTTTGGAGTAAATATAAACCATTACGCCCAATTAAAGTTTGATTGGCCCCCGTATTGCATTGAGCGTAAATAGGTTCACCATTAATATAAATAGTTAAATAAAGACGGTTGTCAGAAAGTTGTTTGATAAATGTGACCGAAGTATTACTAGTGAGACGGCAAAATTCATTCACAGTTCTTAGCCAAGATTTCCAAGATAAAGTATCAGCCTTAGTGTAATAGGAATAAGGAATAGATCGGCTGAACATCTACGCTTTACTTTGCGTTTTTTGGATGGTATTTAGGACAGGTGGCAAAACAACTGTTTGAGTGAACAACAAACATAACAGAAAATTGCTTTATCTGCTGTGCAAGTGTGAAACGTATGGCCTAATTTATGGCAATTTCAACAGGCAGTCGTAGCTTTAGCACGATTAGGTTTAGGACTAGGATGTTTAGAAGTTATTTGTGCAGTCTGTGTCACAGGTTTTTTCGTTGTAGGCTGGTAAGCCAAGTCAGGCTCTAGTTGCAAAGATGAAGCAGCAGCAGGATTGCGATATTTAGCATTTTGTAATTTAATATCTTTGAGTTTTTTACACAAAAGTGAAAGATGTTCAACATCGTGGACTACTGTTAAAGATAATTGAGTAGCGTAAAATGGTTGCAAGTTTTTCATAGTATGCTTAAGTTGAACCGATTCAGAAGGTTTGGTAAGTAACCGGTCAAATAAATTAAGCAGAACCGAAATGAAAAGTGAGGATTTTTCATCAGTCCCCTGCTTGCGCCCCTGATCTCATCCCACAATTCTTCGTCGAAATCAGTAGGTAGAAACTCAGATCGCAATCTAGCTACTAACTCATGCCAATTTGAGACCCGGTTGTGCATAGCACGAAACCATACCAACCCTCGACCCGAAAATAGATCAACGGGACTAGGAAACAATTGGTCATACGAAACGTTACGCGCCACCCTAAGTTCTTCGACACTTTGTAAGAATGAATTTACCCCCATAATGGTAGTATCTCCATTAAATGATAAACCCCACTTACATACTGGTACCGAAATTAAGCCTGTATGTCCAGGTGAAGACGTCGTTGAATAAGGGGAGGTAAGGGTGCAGAAAATGATACTCTAGGTGGTTGGAACGTAGATGAAGCGGCTAGGTTAGAATTATCAATGATATCAGGGTTGTTAACATTATTATTTGCTACCCGTTCAGTAGGCTCAGAATTTTGCGGTGCTACTGTAGTAGCAAAAGGAGCAATAGAATTAATCATAGCGGCGTCAACATCTGTGTCTGAAGTAATAATTTGTAGTTGCGACTCGTCATGGTCGTTTCCGAGTGAATGTATGAGATCTAAGCATTGACTAATTAGGGTTGCATGATCATGTTCCTACTCAGGTAATGGTTGCAGCCTACTTAAACGTGAGTAAAGGTGAGTCAACCGCGTATCAAGTCTCGCAAATTTCGATGCAGAAGGTGCACCAGATAAGCCGTCACTAATACAGAAAGTTCAACCAATTTGCCTTTACAAGGGTCAAGTTCAAATTGAACATCGAAAGGTGCAGCTAACTGATAAGCGCCAAGCATTGAAGAATCTGATTTTTCTAGAGTTAACCTAGCACGCAAGGTTCTACTTCTTTGGTCAACGTTCATGACCTCCACAGAGTCACGATCAAAACCCCTAAATAGCAGTTCGTATATTAACTCGTCGATCCTCAGTGCATTGACATTTATCTTAAATAAACAATTAAATACGTATTTAGCAATTACAGGTTCACACAGCTGATGTTACTACCAAAAAATCGAGCCCCACGTTGGTCGCCAGTGAAACGATAAAGAAGCTGACCTGCGATTAATTAAATAAAATAATCAATGGTAGTAAAAACCGCAGATTAACTTCCTTAAAGTTTGTACAACACGGAAGCTCTAAAAAATCTTTACTTACCGCTGCGATGGCCGAGCTAACTCAAATTCGGCGATATGGTCGTGGATTCCAACCACCAGCTGTGTACCCTGCAAAGTCTTAAAAAAGGATATGGGCGCCAGAAATCAGATAATTTCAAATAATCTAAATAAACTACAAGTGATTACGTTTATTTAATAACTACTGAATAATCGTGTAGTGTCAGTAATAAATAATCAAAATAATTTGATCACAAATAATGTCATAATAGGGCTGTGCAAGTTAAATGAAGGTTGCGACACGCACCAAGGAACCCCTTTGGGGTTATTAAGTTAATTGTAACCACAAATTAATCGAGTGATATTCATACCGCTGTCATTTAATAAAACCTTTCTGATCAGACTATTGGAAGCAAAAACCGTGAATGCTCTTTTTACAAAGGTTCCATTACACACCTAAATTGTAGCTTTAAATATTAATCGTAATTAAATATACGCATGACGCTTCAAATATTAAAAACAAGTGAGTGTATGAATTTTAACTTTACATGTTAATAATAAGGGAAAGTATAAATTTCAAACACTGATAGTTCTGGAATGTACGAATGTAAATTTCAGGTATCGAAGATAATTTAATATAATATTAATCCCGGAATAGCCAGTCCGAATTAGCTTGTAACACTAACCTCGAACCTCCAACGTCCATAAGTGGCGGTTAAACAAATGCTGGTCGTGAGCTGCTATACACTATATACTAATTGAAGCAAAACCACCCTCAAACTGCAGGAGCTAGGCAGAACGCCAGCAGGTTTTGAAAATGAAATCAGGCAACCTTGCTTCCAAGATTAAATTATTGTGTAAAACTGTCAATTTAGAGCTAAAGAAATGCAATTAGTATGGGAATTATAAAATTTGAAAGTCCATTATACCTGATTTGTTCTCAGCTCTCGGAAAATAATGCTTAATTAAGCACACGACAAATTACTCGTCAGCGAGCTGCTAGATCGAGTTGCCAAAACAAGAATGCGCTTCGGCCAAATTGCAAGACGCTGGGAAGAAGATAACAACAGCGCTGCACTTCGGCTGATAGCGAACGGCGAGTTAGGCAGGAATACCAATGGACAAATTGGGAAATTAACAATTCGAAATGCGAACTGCTTATGATTTAAATTAAATATACAGGTTAGACCAGAAATAATTGGTATGTGGAGAAAAAATTCGAGTGAAGCCGAAAAATGGTTTCAAAATGCATCTCCCTTTTACAACGACGCGCTGCATCTTGCTTCGCCTAATTTCAAAGTATTGCAGCATCAAATGCAGCATATGACCAAATATTGCGGGAAAGGGCCTAGCGTTTCAATGCGGCTTCTTATTGCCGCGGAAGCAATAAAGAAGGCGATAAGCGGGCTACGTCATGGCAACCGGTGCAGAAAACACATCTAGCTTTAGAGCATGGATAAATACAATTTATTCGATGCCTGCAAACGCTGGTATTTAAAATAAGCGAAAATAAAAATCGTATGGAGTGACGGTTTGAGGCTTTGACAATAAACTATAAATTTGGCATAAGTTATGCGGAAAATACAAGAACGTACTAATATTGAAGAATTGTCCTTACATACAGCGTGTGGATGACCCCAAATCTTTGTAAATGTGCGTGTTACGATGAGGGTAGTTCCCAGTGAAGAAGACCTTTTGCCCGCTGATATACCACTTTAACCTTGCTACAAATGTTGACAATGTAATATCGGGCGGCTGAGTAGAATTATTGTGATCGAAAAAATCGTCTGGCAATCTAAGAGCCGACCCATAGAGTATTTCAGCAGGAGAATCTTGCAACTCTGCTTTCATGCTGGACCTAAGGGATAAAAGGATCCATAGTAGTCTATCTGGCCAAGAATCCGTACCTGTTGAATTTAGAGCTTCTTTTAATGTGCAATTAAACCGTTCGATGATTTCCTTGCTAATGGGATGATTTGTGTTTGAGCGGATATTTTTAATTCTTAATAAGGAGATGAAGTTTGTCCAAAGGCGTGAAAGAATGATATATGCGTTACCGTTCGTTATGAATTTAGAGAATCCGAAACGTGAAATCCAGACATTTGTTACAACAGCGAGAATCTCTTCCACTGTAGCATGTTGCATTGGTATGGTTTACACCCACCGCGAAAAACGATAGATAATGATGAGAGCGTATTTGTACTATTCATACCTAAGAAGGTTAATCAGATCTAAATGGATGTACTAAAAACAGAAGGAAGAAGTAGTGGGTTTCAATGTTTTGTTGCTGTATTGCGTTTGTAAGAGGAACATGCTAAGACCCAAGTTTTGTACACATTAAAGTCCAGATGTACCGTTTTGTGATGAGTTTTCTAGTAGTTCCGATTCCTGGATGGGATAAAAAGTAAAGTGATTTAACAACTTAAAAGCGAAAGGAGCGTGGAACGAATGGTCTGAGTAACCCGGTAGAGTTTTCTACCCAAATGGCAGATTAGTTTGCTGTGTTGGTTTGGATGAGATGTAAATTAAATTTTCCCAATCACCCTTAGATTCTGGATTATTCACCTTATCTGAAGCTAACTCGTGGAAATTGATTTGTAAAGTAAATTAAGAAGAGATACTCTAGTTAGTGCGTCTGCTGGGACATTGTCCAGGCCTTTGATATACTTAACATTAGTGCAAAATTTCGAAATCTATTGTAGCATTCTGAGTTCGCGGAGAAGATGATCTCCAGTGGATTTTGTTATGGAATAAGTTAAAGGTTTATGATCAGTAAAAAGTGTAAACTGTTTGCCGTCAGTGTAATAGCTAATTTTTTACGGCAAAATGATTGGCTACCAATTCGAGTGAAAAAACCCAATACTTTTGTTTAGCCGAAATGAGTTTGCTTGAAAAAAAAATTAGGGTGGTTTCCACGTGTCGCCGTGCAGTTGTTGTAACATACCTGCAATAGCGTTACAAGAAGCGTTAGACCAGATACTAATTTCCGCATTGCGTAGGGGATATCAGTCTGTGATGGCACACTGCGTATGATAGGACCCTACTAATATCTGTTGAATGCAACGTTGCGGTGCATTGCACAAATGAGCCAAAAGTCATTGTGTGACGTTTCACCCCCTTTACTAAGGGCGCCAAAATTACTACCTCGGTTAGCTCAAAGTCGGAGAATTGTTTTGGCTAAAATATATGATAGATCAGTAAAAAACACTGGATAATTATAGAAATAAATATAATGTTTATAAATGCGTACATTAATAAACCCCGAAACGAATTATATATTATGTATATGGCTATTTATAAGCTACACGTTGGACTATTCATATATTTTATGAAATGTAATGCCCTTTCTAATTAAATAATAATTCCTTTTAAAAATCAAGTTCTCTTATCTCAGGTGGTTCGCCAAATCAAGATCTCTATTAATTGAATTTTAATATTACAGTTAATGACATTTGCTGTCAAACCGATTTTCAAAACTAATCAAGCCAGGTATTGACAATTGCATTTTTACATTAATCAATTCATTAAATTAAATATTGCTTTGTATTATTGTATTTCACTGATTGACCTTTATTCAAAATGTTTTAATATAATTACTAACAAACCTTGTCACTTATTCAGCTTAACTCGCACAATTCCATACACCAGTGCCTCCTGCTTCCAAAAGATCCTAATGTTGTCCTCGTTTGACACCTACAGCCTACACCTGTCAACCAACTCCAATACCCTGGTGATTCTGGCTGCAATCCCTCTATCAAACGTCAGCTTCAACTCCAACCAAACCTAGTAAGTTTCAGGTCTATAACTGCAACAGCTCTTATCTTGTTTCTTTCTTAGATATCCTTTGGTACTCTGCAATCTCCTCTGAAGTGGTCCAATTCTGGTAGCACCATCAGAAATCTTGTTCTAGTTGAATTACTTTATTACGATGCAACCACCAATGTCAAATATGAACATGTAACTATGCCATACGCCAGTCAATAAATCCAATTCCATCCAATTTTGTCGTTCTCTAGTTCCTTTAATGTAATTCGCAGCACTTAACAATCCCTTCACCGATTGTGAGTATTTTATAATATTAATATTTAGGCTCCATCTTTAATACCTCGTAGATTTATTTATAGCATTTATATTTGTATGTAAACCAAACAACTATACAAATTATGCACCAATTTCCATTTTTATTTAGTCAAAATCACATTTCAAAATATGTTATACCTCTTTCTTCGAGTTTATTTATATAACTACCCTACCACAAAAACTTGTTCTTGTTGGATACAATTCTTACTGCACCCTACCATATTTTAAATTATCTATTATTACAATTTAATAATTCACATTATCATTATAACACATTTGTCAATCGTTACCTTGGCTTGTATTTTATTAAAATTTTCTGTAACTATTAAATTAGTATATTCAATTAATATCAAAATCTCCTCTCTCATTGTCTCAATTAAATTTATTAATAATGTTTAAAATTTAACAACCATCAATATTTAATTATAGCAATCTTCCAAACTTATTCGTTTTAAATATTTCTTTATTGAAATTGATTACACTGCCTCATGTATCATAACAATATATTGCAAAATAATATTGATACTTCTTAGAGTGGTGTTAATTTTCCAGGTCCGGCGAGTAATATCTGCTACGTACGCCGTATCATTCTGCTAAGGGACCAGGTATATTGATGGTCTCGCTGAAAGAGCACGCCCACCGCTTCTTGGGAAAATGTTCCTTTCAGCTTTCGGGCACCGCCTGATTTCGCAGTTGTATTTTGTTGACAAAGCCCGGCTGCTGTAAATTGGCCAAATTATTTAGCGAGTTTTAAGTTACCTGGAGATCGCTTTAGATTTTAAAGCCTACAGGGAGATTCGTAATTATCCTCAGCGTTAGGCACGTAACTCAGCAGGCGGCCACAGCTTTAATACCAGCGGATCGACAGCCTTTGTTTTCTGTGAATAAGCGAAGTTCCTGCATTAACGGGGCAGTAAATTTGATATCCCAAGGCGTCCGCTGCGAGCTTCGGGAAGACGTTTTCATGCGTTGGACGGCGGTTCCTCAGGTGAGCTTGATTCATTTCAATCTCCAGGTAGTAGCTTCGGGCCGGTAGTGCGAAATCTCTGCAGGTTTTAATGTTAACACAACAAGTAAATTTCATGAATTGCGACTTTATTGGTCCCGCTTAAGCATTCGCTCAGGAATTAACCGAGCATGGATAAATGCAGATGGTTTGGTCAGGAAAATAATAAAAAATTTCAAGCTATTTTAGGCTGACAGTTAGCGCTGCACATTTTCCTTAGTGCCTTCAGGATAAGGTATGAGGAATTATTCTGCGAGACAGTGAGCGCTGCCAGTACAGAATGACCAGGTAAAGAGGTAGGATTGGGAACAAGACGGGTCAGGTTATCGGTCCATACGGTCGCCGTTTCCAATGGAAAGGAAAACGACTCGGTCGGTATTTTCGCTCAGCTTTGCGCATTGTGGATGGGAATGCGTTATCGCGTTTTCACGCGACGAATAGATTCAACGTCTGATAGAGCGATGAATTAAATTCAAATACTTTTTAAGTGTAATAAAAATTTAATTCGACAGCAAACGTTACAATTGTACAAGACGACAACGCCGAAGCAAGCAGGAGTATCGAAATAATCAAGTTATAAGAAATTTGTGGGTGGTAATTTATCATTAGTAGGTACGTAATTATGTTGTAACAATTTCATTCATTAAAGAATTTTGTTGTATTAATTTACACAATAAGAAGCATGTCTTGTGAACGTGCTATCAAAGTTAGAAACATGTAAGGTTGGAATTTGCTAGTGTAAAACAATAATGTTTGCTTCTTTGCTTATCAGGCAATGATGGCACTTTAAACGTCCAAATATGTTGGCACAGGGTGCCATCATATCCAGATGCCAAAATTCGGTATATTTTTATTTTAGAAATAGATAATTTCGTAAATTAAAAAAAGCACTTGGAGAGAAGATGACATGAAATCGGCATTGGTAGAAATAAGAAACAAACAGATGGGTTAGAAACTTAACTTTGACGAGAGCTGCAATAAATTGGTCAGCTGAGCTGATTGCAGCAGATAGTGCAAGGCGATGATTTCGACGAGTGCGGCTGTTCGACCTCGTTGTAGCGGAAGTTAATCTGAGATTCTGAAGATCAACCCCCACCACCAATTTTGAGATTACTATTCCAGGCAAGTAATATCCTAACTTATAACTTATTCAGGGTGTTCCATAAATATATCGACAAACTTTTAAGGGTGGTAGTGGACACCAAAACAAAAATTTTTTACTGAATCATTTTTTTACAAATTTTAACACCTTGTATATCAAAAATAAAGCGTTTTTGGCCATATGTTTATAAATCAAAAAATGTTTGTTTTGATGTCCCCTATGTTAAGCCATTTTGCAGCCTTTAGTATTAGAGTTGATCACTTAAGCTTTCCGTACAGCCTGTCTGTATTTCAAATCCGATGCCAGCATTTTTAACTTCTTATCACATATTCTAATAGTTTTCGAACACCCTGTATATTGGCACAGCTGTCGCGTTTTCGTCGTTTTAGCCCACCCTTTATAAAACACGTGAATGTTAAGCGCGGGCAAAACTAGTTTCAGCCGCCTAAGATTTCGCCTCGCGATTGGCTGTCGAGAGTTACCTGATGACGCGCTTGCTTCCCGCGAGTTTTTCTAACGGTCGCTTTGGGGATTCAGCCCGGAGCCGTCGAGCTAAGAGGTCGGACAGTGAGAGTTTGTGCTATGCTTCAGCGCTTGTCGCGGAAGCGTCGGCCTTCCCGTTCGTGCTGTTACAGCGTTTGTGTGTTCATCAAAACTGTTTTTGCCTTTTTTTTGAGTTCCGAAAAAGCCGTTAACTGTAACGCACGCAGCGTTGGGTGTGGAGTATCGTTGATTACGTGGGTGTTTGGTGCATTCCGATTGCCTCGTTCTGCATCGTCGAATAAGGGCTAACCTTTTTTTCCGCTAAAGCGGGGATTACACTGGCAGGACGGGTGGAGATTCCTCGATCTTATCGTCGCTTGGGGCTCATGTGCGAGTCCCATCCCAACTGACGCCATTTCAAGGCGGATCCCAGACCATTATGCTCAAGTACCGCCCCCGCATCCAAACCTAGGCCCCTGTCGAAGGCATCGCCAGATAGCCTCCCACGCTTCGCTCAAGAGACGTCAAAGACACAGGTATCGTTGTAAATAATTGTGTAACCTATTAACTATCCTTCATGCGAACTTAACTCGTGTATGTGCTAACGTTATGGTGTATGATTCGCTGCCCGCAGAGCGACTGGACTGTCATTTATGTGGCCTAAAATCAAGCTAATTTACTAAATTTCCGCATTTCTGATCGCCATTGGTGTGACTAACACGCCGATAATTATGTGACTAAATCTTGCCGCTATTGCTGCAAATTAATGTACTTCGGCCGCTTGTATTCAAAACTAAACATTTGCTTTGTGTATGACCTAAATTGCGACACAATTGCTGTAAATTCATGTACTTCGGCCGCTTGTATTTAAAACTAAACATCTGCTTTGTGTATGACCTAAATTTGCGATACAGTTGCTGCCAATTCATGGGCTGTGGCCGCTCATTTTCGTAATTAAGCGTTTGCTCTGTACGTGACCTAATTAAGCGACGCTATTGCTGCCAATTTATGGACTGTGGCCGCTCATTTTCTTAATTAAACATTTGCTCTGTGCATAGCATAACCTTGCGATACCGTCGCGGCAAATCAATGTGCTCTGGCCGCTTTTATTCTTAATTAGTCAATAACCTTTTGTAGTTCGCTTATTGGGCAAACCAAGGCCGGTTGTATGTGTTGACCATTTAGTGTGTATTAGAAGTAACGCGTCACTCCAGCTGGGGCCGTTAATTAAGGACTAGAGTAATTTCGGTAACGTGTTCGTTACCCCTTTGTAACGTCAGACAATAGATGTATATTTGAACTAGCTGTTACCCGCGACTTCGTTCGAGCGAGGTTCGTTATTTGTGTATTAAATAATAACTAATTATTGTCTGTCATCCCATCCCATCCTTTCCCCGTCCCCGTCCCCGTCCCTTTCTCCGTTCCCGTCTCCGTACCGTCCCATCCCGTCCCATTCCCTCCCCTTCCATTCCACCCCTTCCCTTCCCTTCCCGTCCCGTCCCGTACCGTCCCCCCCCCTTCGATCCCATCCCTTCCCTTCCTTTTCCGTCTCGTCACGTTCCGTCCCGTCTCGTCCCTTCCCGTCCCGTCCCGTCCCGTCCCTTCCCTTCCCGTCCAGTCCCGCCCCTTCCCGTCCCGTACCGTCCCCTCCCCTTCCATCTCATCCTTTCCCTTTCCTTTCCGTCCCGTCCCGTTCCCTCCCCTTCCTTCCCACCCCTTTCCTTCCCTTTCCGTCCCGTCCCGTTCCGTGCAGCCTCACGCCGTCCCGTCCGTCCCGTTTCGTCCCTTCCCTTCCCGTCCAGTCCCGTCCCGTCCAGTCCCGTCCAGTCCGTCCCGTCCCTTATGTCATGTCCACCGTCTTGGACTTAAAAATAAATGCCATTTTTGCAATCAACGTCCGAAAAACCTCAATAACGACACCCATATCGTATTTTAGGCATATTTACCCCATTTTACCCCCTAAGTTGTTGATTTTCGGAAAATCACAAATACGTGTTTGCTTATTTGTTTTTAGGAGTACCCCTACGAAGTTTCAAGTCGAAATGTCTATTTAATATTATTTCTCCATATAAAATTGGAACCCCCATTTTACCCCTTTAGGGGTTGAATTTCGAAATATCCTTCCTTATTCCTTGTATACATCATAAAGGGAACCTCTGTGAAAAATTTCAGCTTTCTAGGTCCAAGAGTTTGGGCCCTTTGATGAGTGAGTAAGTGAGCGAATGAGTGTGTCAGGACTTTCAGTTTTATATAGTACTAGCTGTTACCCGCGACTTCGTTCGAGTCAGGTTCGTTATTTGTGTATTAAATAATGACTAATTATTTTCTGTCATCCCATTCCATCCTATCCCCGTCCCCATCCCTTTCTCCGCCCCCGTCTCCGTACCATCCCATCCCGTCCCGTCCCGTCCCCTCCCCTTCCATCCCATCCCTTCCCTTTCCTTTCCCTCCCGTCCCGTTCCATCCCGTCCCTTCCCGTCCCGTTTAGTCCCGTCCAGTCCCGTCCCGTCCCGCCCCTTCCCGTCCCGTCCCGTTCCGTTCCGCCCCATCCCTTCCCTTGCCGTCCAGTCCCGTCCCGTCCAGTTCCGTCCAAATCGTCCCATCCCGTCCCTTCCCGTCCAGTCCAGTCGCGTCCCGTCACGTCCCGTCCCGTCCCGTCCCGTCCCGTCTCGTTCCTTCCCTTCCTCTCCAGTCCAGTCTCGTCCCGTCCTGTCCAGTCCGGTGCCGTCCAGTCCAGTCCCGTCCCGTCCAGGGCAGTTCCGTTGCGTGCCGACCCTTCCCTTATGTCATGTCCACCATCTCGGACTTAAAAATAAATGCCATTTTCGTTATTTTGTATTAAATAGCCTAATGACTAATTATTTTCTGTCATCCCATCCCATCTCGTCTCCGTGCCCGTTCCCGTCCCTTTCCCCGTCCCCGTCCCTTTTTCCGACCCCGTCTCCGTCCCGTCCCGGTCCCACCCCTCCCGTCCCATCCCTTCCCGTCCCGTCCCGTCCTGCCCCCTTCCCTCCCTCCCATCCCATCCCTTCCCTTTCCTTCCCGTCCAGTTCCGTTTCCTCCCCTCCCCTCCCAACCCTTTCCTTTCCTTTCCGTCCCGTCCCGTTATCTTCTATTTTCACCGTCAGGGGACAAATTTTAAAAACTTTGAATGACTTAGTTCAAAATTTGATCTTACAAAATTCCAACCCCTTTTTTACCCCTTTAGGGGTTGAATTTTCAAAAATCCTTTCATAGCGGATACGTACTCCCTATGAGAATTCTGCCTGCCAAATTTCAAATGCCATTTTCGCAATCAACGTCCCAAAAAACCTCAATAACGACACCCATGTCGATTTTTATGCTTATTTACCCCATTTCACCCCCTAAGGGGTTAATTTTCGGAAAATCACGAAATACGTGTTTGCTTATTTGTTTTTAGGAATACTCCTACGAAGTTTCAAGTCGAAATGTCTATTTAATATTATTTTTCCATACAAAAGTGGAACCCCCATTTTACCCCTTTAGGGGTTGAATTTCAAAATATCCTTTTTTTTTCCTTGTATACATCATAAAGAAAACCTCTGTGCAAAATTTCAGCTTTCTAGGTCCAAGGGGTTTGGGCTGGGCGTTGATGAGTGAGTGAATAAGTCAGGACTTCTATTCTTATATATAAGATAAGGGACTTACTATTGTGTTCGATCTGTGCATGCTTCTTCCAGGTTAAGCATCTCAATGTAAAGATTGATGTACGACGAGGCTTGAACGTTAGGGCGTTGCAGGTAGGTCTGGCGACGTCGCCGCAGTGGCAGCGAGTATCGACATAGTAATTCAAGTATTTCTTTCCCGAACTTGTGATCCGAGCTCGACAGTTCTCGAGTACCTTCCTGACGTAGTACCCTGTGTACTTCTCGTCCCGTCTAACCGTCCAGGTCCGGTTATACGGTTACATTTTACAAGAGGCCTGGTGGGGCCCTTTTATTTTGACTTACCCTGTATATGTCACACCACGCTTGCCCAGTGATGTACCGTTTGAACCACGCCCAACTCCCTGAGCGCATCAGCCGAGGCCTTTAGCCTGTTTTGACGAATCTCAGGGCGAGCGTGCCATCTTTTCCAGGACTTAACCAGTCGTGCGAGACTCACCCCGCGTGGGTTTCTCTAAGTCGTTTTGATACCGTAACACCTACCACCCCTAAAAGTTTGTCGGTATATTTATGGAACACCCTGTATATCTTCACTAGCGGAGAACTGAATAAAACTACGTGCGTATAGCGTAAGAAGATTTATTGTAACTTATTTTGTTTTTTTATGCGCCACCTTAACAACCAAACCCGGTGACGCCATCATTTTTTTTAATATCCACATTATAATCTGGTCAAAGTATCGATCAATGAGTAATTATTTTCTAACCTAATTTACTATCACTATGTACACCTATAAATAAGGACTTACTCACTAGTGTTCCTTAGGATCTAATAACATAATTACACTAAATCCTGTCGTGTATTCTTAAGCTCACAGACACTATACTCTGCTTTTATCACTATCACTTAACTAACTCAAAAGGTTTTATCCGCTTGTGCCGTCTTACTAACTGTGAGTTGTCAACAAGCTGGATGGCCTCAACATTCTCATGCTTAAGGAGTCTTTGTTCATGACTTCTTGCAAATTTGACAATAGTTTGATCAACAGTGTCTACCTCCAGGTCCCTGTAAAGATCACTATTTCTAGTGTACCACGGTGCATCCACAATGTTCCTTAGCACTTTATTCTGAAAACGTTGTATCATTTCTGTATTGCTCTTCGCGGCACAGCCCCAAAGCTGTATTCCGTACGTCCATACGGGTTTGAGGATTTATTTATACAATAGTAATTTTTTATAGGCCTACATGAACAAAGTGGAGTTTATTCCAATTAGCCAATACATTTCTTTGTATTTCATGTCAAGTTCTTGCCTTTTCTTTTTGACATGGGCTTTCCAGCGAAGCCTTGCGTCTAAAGTAATTCCCAGATATTTTGCAGTATTTTCATATGGAATCTGGGTGTTATTTAAGCTAATTGGTAGGTACTGATCTGATTTATTAGTGAAGTTATTATGAGTTGACTTCGATTCGTTAAGTTTAATGCGTAATTTTTTGGTGCAACTGTTTATCTTGTTAACTGATATATGTAAATTTCTTGCAGCCTCTTCGTGATTATTTCCTACGGCCATTATTGCAGTATCGTCTGCAAAAGTAGCAATCGCATTATGTTCAAGTTCAGGAATATCGCTTGTGTATAGGAGGTAGAGGACCGGACCCAGTACACTCCCTTGTGGGACTCCTGCTCTAATTTTCTTCAGGTCAGAATAGGAATCTTCTTGTTTTATTCTAAAATATCTATCTGATACATATAATTCCAAAATTTCTACGTATTCCCGAAGAAGAAGTTTTGCCATTTTATATTTTAGTCCCTCATGCCAAACTTTCTCGAACGCCTGTGCTACATCGAACAGGACTGTACAACAGACTTTTCTTTCTTCTAGCGTTTTTTCAATTATGTTGGTAATTCTGTGTACCTGATCGATAGTTGAATGGGCCTCTCTGAACCCAAACTAATGTGAAGGTATTAGGTTGTATTCTTCAATAATAGGTTTTAACCTTTTCAGTACTATCTTTTCAAAAAGTTTTGATATAACTGGCAACAGCAAGATAGGCCTATAAGAAGATACTTCATGCCGTGGTTTTCCAGGCTTCGGTATCATTATTACCTTGGCAACTTTCCATAACTTGGGGACGTATTTTAATCTGAACGAAGCATTAATCAGATGAGTTAGTTTTATTATGGCTTTTAAGACCTCGCCTGTAATTATATCAAATTTGCAACACTTCTTTGGATTGGATGTTCCCAATCCATTGGTTTATCATCTCCTTTGTTTGGTTGGAAGATTTTTTCTTAAGTGGTCAGCAAACGTTTTAGCTTTGTCCTCGTTATTTCGCGCCCATTTTCCATTTTCCTGCTTAATCGGTGAAATTTGCATAATAGGTCGCTTCATTTTTTTAGTGGCTTTCCAGACAGAATGACCAGTGCTGTGATCGTTTGTCATTTCCTTTAGATAAACACCAATGGAGTCGTTTTTTATACGTAGGATTTCTCTTTTCAGCTGTTGAGTGGCATTATTCAATATTGTTTTATCCACTGGGTTTCTCGTTTGGTGCCATCTTCGCCTAAATCTTCTTTTTTCTGCTATTAAGTCTCTTATTTCTTTTGGATAATTGTTACCTTTGGTTCTTCGCTTGTTGGTGGGGGTATTATCCCAGGCTGCTTGTTGTATATGATCAATGAAAGTAGTAACCTCTTCGTCTAATTGATGGCTGTTTCTTCTACATCGAGTTTAAAACTTTGCCAGTTTGTAATTTTATTTATTAAACTTGGATATTCTTCTTTTTGAATGACGATTAGTGAATGATCAGAGTTCATATCGTAACCTTCCTTAATTTGCAAATAATCATAACCATCATAACAGAAACTTATTTTCATAGAATAATTAAATGTAACTTTTTAAGGCGGAACTAACGATGTATTACAACACCAAAATCACCCAGGTTTTTTATAGAATTACTCTTTCTTTGTATCAAACATGACGGCAAGTGACTTAAAAGTCTTACAACGTCTCAAAAATTCTGTCATAGCATACAAATAAACAATTACCAAAATAAAAATTGAAGAAATGGTGTTATGGAAAAAATGTAGTCGCACGTTTTACGTAGCATAAGTAATTTATTGCATATTATACTATAAATGAGTGAAAGAAGTCATTCTACGCGAGTGGGACTTTTGTTTAGCATACGAGCGCATAAGCGTGATTGTGGTAATTCTCAGGAGCGCATAATTGAATTTCACTTACATGTGATATACGACGTTTTACCTTACAGTAGCGGTTTTTGTATAATACAGTTCTAAAACGGTACAAACTATCAACTGTCATAGCATTAGTAGCAGTCTATAATGAAACACTCTAGTCACTTGTAAATAATAGTTGTAGGTATTTAGTCATTCAAAATAATTACATAAAGTACATCAAAAGCCACTTCTGTATGATAATAATTATTTATACCAAGAGCGTAAGAAGGCGTTTATGACCCGCGGCATGAAAATTAGAGCCCAAGGCGTAGCCGCGAGATTTAACACGACAAGGGCAATAATGGCTAGTTACGCACGAAATGTATAGAACCTTTTCTGTACAGACTTGACCTTTCTCAATATATTTGGCAACCTACGATGTCATTATGACAATGTTTCTCAAACTGACAAACAAAATACTTTACGGTCCGCTTAGTGTCGCTTACCGGGCCGTAACAGTTATTTATGTACCAAGGACATTATAAAGATGTCTATGCCGTTTCGAGGACGACAAGTTTACAAGCCTGAGGGCTTCTGGCCCAAGGGTTTATAAGTTGCCCGAGGGCTATGAACATCCAAGTAATGCCCGTGGTGCATACATCGTTTTATTTTCCACTTTGAATATGCAAATAACTTGAAAATCTTGCGGAGCCCTCAAAAATAGGGTATAAAGTGACCAATTCCGCCCAGGCGTACATACATTATTTTATTACGTATTAAATTTTACATTACAATATTTTTACTAACATGTATGTATGTATGTATTATCTGCAACCTCATTTACCTTACGGTGTAGAGGCTGGTGATAAACTATAAATGAATAATAAAGTTTATCTAATTTTATAGATAAGAATGACTTGTAGTTTTCACTTCACACCTTCGACCATATCCCGTAAAGCGTCTTCCGGTAGGTACTGCTTTATTTACCTGCTGGCAGTTAGTTTTTAAATTGGAAGCGAAATCTACCACATAAACATAAACCACAATCAAACTCTTCCATTTAACTGAAACATCTATAAAAGTTTAGTTTTCTGTGCGTCACGTTTAAAATCCTCATGTAAAAGAATTGCAGTGACGACTCAGGGTACGATTGAAAAATCAGGATATCGCCCATCATTAGTTGGAGCGTGTTTATTTATCTTGGGTGATTAGGGTTGTTTCATGCAATTTTATATCAAAGATGACGTAGAATAGCATAACTAAGTATTCTCAACATTCACTTTAAACGCCTACCGTGAAAATGTTATAATAAAAAATTAAATATCAAGCTGCAAAGTACAATTGAAACTTGCAATTTTACAAGACACTTTTCTGTGGACATTTACAAAACACAAATTAATTTTTGGAAGTGATGCATCACATGCTCCATTTTTTTCTGTTATTAAATTAATTAGTGTAGCAGACTATTTGCATGCCCATATGCAGAACAGCCTTCTCACGCCCTCGGACGTGAGACACCCCAATTAGCAAAAGTGCGGGAGGGTAGTCGAGTTTAAGACACACAGACACTTTGTGACCGGGAATCGAAAAGAGAAAGTGTCGCGTCTCCGCGTCGGTCTTATTTTAATTAGTTTTAGAGTTATCACGTAGATTTTTGTTATTATTTTCACGAATTGTATTTAAAACCTGAGATATTTTCATTAAATATTTAAATTAAAAGTGTTTAGTGTTTGTTTAGAGTCATATATGCTAAACTGGCGCCCAACGTGGGGCCGTGTTAATTTACAAAAATACTATAAAAATCAAACTCAAAAAGCAATTAAAACAAATAATGAAGAACAGCAATTAAAATTAGTGCTAAAGGTGACTTTCGTAGTGCATATATCATACAAGGAAGGTGGTGTGTGAATTGGAAGTGCGACGCTTAGCCATTTTGGCCAATTCGCAAACGCCTAAGGCCACATCAACTGCAGCATCCCTTTGTAGTAGAAGCGAACGTCCTCCATTTTAGCCCCAAGCGTTGCTAAAGCCAGAGTTGCGCAAGACGAGCTGTTTTCACTTTCAACCCCAGTGAGCTGCTCGCTACTGTTAGACAAGGAACACGTCATCCCATTCCCGCTACAGTGGAACTGCCGCCGCATCGTGCCATTGTTCACGAAAAAGGTTGTGAACTTGACCGCGAGTAACCCGGAATATAAGGGTAAGTCAAGCTCCCGGGTTTGTTTACTATTCGGTGGTTGTAAACTGTAAACAAGTGCTACTATATACGCAAAACGAACATTGTACAGACATTTCGACAATCACGTCGCGTCTGCGTTCGCTGTGTAATAGACAGTTGTTATATTGACAAGTGCACAAAGACAACTGACATAGTGTCGCGTCTTTGCTTATTAATTAACTATATACGCCAAAGGAACATTCTACAGACATTTCGACAAGCAGGTCGCGTCTGCGTTCACCGTTGTGATATTCACAAATGCACAAAGACAATTGACACAGTGTCGCGTCTTTGCTTATTAATTAACTATATACGCCAAAGGAACATTCTACAGACATTTCGACAAGCAGGTCGCGTCTGCGTTCACCGTTGTGATATTCACAAATGCACAAAGACAATTGACACAGTGTCGCGTCTTTGCTTATTAATTAACTATATACGCCAAAGGAACATTACACAGACATTTCGACAATCACGCCGCGTCTGCGTTCGCGGTATATTATTGCTGTGATATTGACAAATACACAAAGACAATTGACACAGTGTCGCGTCTTTGTTTATTAATTAAGTTGATTTTAAGCACTATTAACTTTGTTTATAGACATTAACGTAAGATTATTTACGAACTTTTCTGTGAATGCCAGGAAGTGTTCGCCGCAGTAAACGACTGCAGTATAAAAATCGTGATAAAACACATAAATCTCAAGTTGCGTTCGTTTCTTCGGCCGGAGATATGAGTTCCACGGTGGTTCAAATGACTACGGAACAATTACAACAACTGCTTACCGGTGTACAAACAAAAGTTAACGAACAATTACAACAAATTCAATTAGAGGTGCAACATTTACGAACGCAATCAGCTACCCCAGAATCCACAGTAACATCAAAAGGAAGCTTTGCAAAATGCTTATCTAGGTTTTCGGGATCTGCAGCGGACGATGTAGCTGCGTTTATAGATGCTGTGAACACATATAAAGAATGTGTGGACGTGTCCGAAGAAAACGCATTGCGCGGGCTAACGATGCTTTAACGAGCGAAGCTGCTACATGGTGGCAAGGTATAAAATCGTCGATTAAAACATGGGAAGAAGCCACTACAGCGTTAGAAAATTCTTATGGACCGCGAAAACCAGCATATCAGATATATCGAGATTTATTTGCCAACGAACAAGACGATAAAACGTCCACAGATATTTTTGTCAGTCGCGCAAGAGCCATGTTTTCACAATTGAAGGAAGCGCCTACTGTAAGCATTCAACTGGACATGATCTATGGGCTACTTCACCGCAGGATACGGAAAAGGGTCAAACGCGAAGATGCGAAGACCTTTGACGATTTTCTCACTTTAGCTCGCGAATCTGAACGCACCATACAAGAAGCTGATGCCACACAGGAAGCTATGCGTCAGACAAAAGATCGCCCGCGTTGTGTTTTCTGTAGAAATTTTGGACACACAATCGAAGAATGCCAGAAGGAAATACGAAAAGATACAAAGCGAACGGGGCCAGACAAAACAAGTCCAAGCACATCGGCAATAAGATGTTACGGTTGCGGTGCTCCTGGAATAATGCGCTCCAATTGTACTACGTGCAACGGAGCTTCGACGTCAAAAAGGGCCATAAACCTTACAACGACGACCCTGAATTACACAGCAGTGATGGGGACTACCACTGAAAATGGATGCGCAAGGCCATTGCTACCTTTAGAGCTTTTTGGACGAACAGGTGTGGCGTACGCTCGCGGCAAGAGGATGTGCTGATTGCCAAGGTGCCAATTTATATTAAGGATCGTACCGTGCAGACATCCTTAATAATGCTACCCCGCTTAGAGACGAACCGCACGCTTCTAGGTATAGATTTTCTGCAAGCTGCTGCCATCGTGATAAATCATGGGAAACACAGTTGGCACTTCGCCGATCAACCGGATCAGCAGTTCCAATATGCAGAAGACGAAACTTCCACCCAGAATGAGACCACTTTCGTGCACTGTGTCAGTGTCACTGAGGTCGAACTTCGAGAAGATGAAGGGACGTTTCGGCCAGGGGGAGGCCCTCCTCCTTATGCAGAGCATTCCATCGACAGTGGTGATCATCAACCTGTAGCAGTGCCCGCGTATAACCTGAATCCCGCAAAAAAGGCACTCCTCAAGAAGGAACTGGATCAGATGTGGGCAGATGATGTAATAGAAAAATGCGAATCTCCTTGGGCCGCCCCGCTGGTAATGGTTCCAAAGAGAAAACGAGGACGCCTCCGAAAGAATCCATCCCAACAGAAAGAACCTGACGTACTACGAGACGTTTACTACGTCAGGAGGGGGAGACTGTAGCAGACTATTTGCATGCCCATATGCAGAACAGCCTTCTCACGCCCTCGGACGTGAGACACCCCAATTAGCAAAAGTGCGGGAGGGTAGTCGAGTTTAAGACACACAGACACTTTGTGACCGGGAATCGAAAAGAGAAAGTGTCGCGTCTCCGCGTCGGTTTTATTTTAATTAGTTTTAGAGTTATCACGTAGATTTTTGTTATTATTTTCACGAATTGTATTTAAAACTTGAGATATTTTCATTAAATATTTAAATTAAAAGTGTTTAGTGTTTGTTTAGAGTCATATATGCTAAATTAGTTTTTTAACACTTAATTATGTACATTTTGTGTTGTGTTTGAATACTTTTTGTTCTGTGCATATAATGTTTCTTCTTGGAATACCTATTTAAATTAAAAATCATGGCTATATTTGCATTAAAACATTGGCGGAATGTAGGTGTCATTAATTATACTTTCTGCTTAGTTATTGTTAAAAATTAACAGCCCCCCAAATATAATATCACGAGCCGCCACTGCTCTAATCACATTTAGAATACCAATAAAACCGGAGTCACAACGATTCTTCAGGCTCCCAATGATGTTGAAACAGAGACAAAAGGAGCGGGTCAGCACATTTCAGCTGAAAGAGGCGTATTATGTAAATAGTCAGGGCCCCCGCTACCATATGTGCAAAGTGTGCAATGCACACGGGCGCCATCCTTTAGGGGCGCGAAAACCCAGGGTCAAAAAAAAATTGCAAAAAAAAACAAAAAACAAAAATTAATTTTAAAATAAAAGTTGAAAAATTAAATAGGATTAGGTATAAATACACACGAAATTTTATTAGTATATCATCCAGTTACTGCCGATTCCTATGTTGCGAGAACATGTCAGGAGGTAGTTTCTTGATTTTTCCTGTTCAGACATGAATAATGCCTGAAGCGCTATAAAAGCGATGCATCGCCAGAGGCGTTTTTAAACCGGTTAGCTCACTGGACCGTGCAACAAGTGCATAAAAACAAGTAATCCTATTAATTTTTACATTTAAAGTTATTTTTATTTTGTCAAGTGTTGTGTTGTATAATATTTTGTTTACTACTTTTTTTCTAAAAAATTAAGTGCTGAATACCTGCTGACTGCAATTTCAACGGTTTGATTTTTTATAAAATGGTAAGTGTTCCCTACTTTATACTATCAACATTAACCCTTTATAGGATACTGGTTATAATTTTTTTTTTTTACCCAAATACCTTTTTATTAATTGAAATGTCATGTACGAGTTTAAAAAGTAATTGGTTTTTTATGCATAACTCGCTTAGTTTTTATACTATCGATCTTTTTAAAAAACCATTTTGTAGGGTTTTTTAAGGGCTATAAGATCAAATTAGTTTAATATTTTTTCTGCCTTTATTTTTGAAAGGGTTTAAGCTGAAAGAGCTCGAACAAATTGCTTTTTACTCAAATATGCAAACTTGGTGCTTATTATTGTGCTTACTTTAGAAGTTAATTCCTAATTCCCATGTGTATTAATTATTTATTTGTTTTTTCAGGATAAAAGAAAGAGACCTTCAGGTGCGAAGTTTCGCGAGCAAAAGAAACTGAGACTACAAGAAAGAGAAAAAATGGCTGGATCTTTAAAGCACTTCTTGCAAAACAATCAAGATTCCACGGAGACTATCGATGCGACCGAATCTCAAGATTCTAAATCCGTAATATCAGTAACCGTGAGTGGACCATCTGAAATTTCAACAGAGGCGATCACGGTAACATCAGGTCCTGCAACAAGTGGCGGCGGTTGTAGCAGCAAAACAGCTTCTACTGATGCAGAGCCCGATGAAGCGATGACACCATCCTCGTCTACAGCACTTGAACAATCCACTTCAGGTAATTCAGCTTGTGTAAGAAGTTTGGTAATGTCAGCTACCGAAATACCTGCTGCAAGTGACACTTTCGATGAAGGCTTTAATGAGGCTAGTGTCGATATAATTCCGTCCGACCCCGGTTTGTGGCCCGAAAGAATCACCAATGAAATAGCTAGGTTAGCTGGTTAAACGTGGTCCGCCCTTGATAGACATCAGTTTTAGCTTTCCTAGTAATAAAGATAAGAGAAAGTTTTCGTACAAATACTTTGTAAGAAGTCTAGAAAATAGAGAAAAAGTCGAAAGGACTTGGCTTATTTATTCTATTTCTAAAGATTCTGTATTTTGTTTTTGTTGTAAGTTGTTTTGTAAAACTCCTAACACTTTTTGTGATACAAATGGAGTATCTGATTGGCAACACTTGTCTTTGCTAATGAAGAGACACGAAACGTCAATTTTACACAACAGTTATATGAACACTTGGGTAAATTTTAAAAAAATGGTGGAGACATCTACGACTGTTAATGCTCATCACCTGCGAATTTTAGAAACGGAAAAAAAATATTGGCGCAACGTGTTGGAAAGAATTATTGCGATTGTTAAGTATTTATCTTCACAATGCTTGGCATTTCAAGGTTCTTCTAAATTACTTTTTGAACATGATAATGGAAATTTTCTAAAAGCTGTTGAGATGATTACCTCTTTTGATTCAGTGATGAGACAGCACGTTAGCCGAGTGTGTAACTCCCAAAAAAAATCTGTTAAAATGACTCATTATTTAGGTGTGCAAATACAGAATGAAATAATTGAATTATTGTCGTCTAAAGTAAGAAATAATATTTTAGAAATGGTTCGCAGTTCAAAATATTTTTCAATAATATTAGATTGTACACCAGACACTAGTCATACTGAGCAAATTAGTCTTGTTCTGAGGTATGTTGTCCTTAACACCACTTCAAAAAAGGTTGAAGTTAAGGAAAGTTTTATTGCGTTTAATCCAATACTGGACTCTACAGGAGAAGGGATATATACATTTGTGACAGAAATTTTGAAAAAATTAAATTTAGATATAAAAAATATTAGGGGACAAGGTTATGATAATGGGGCAAACATGAAGGGAAAGCATGTTGGGCTTCAAAAACGCATTCTTGATGCGAATCCGAGAGCCCTTTTTGTACCTTGTGCGGCTCATACTGTGAACTTAACAGTAAATGACGCTTCTAAGGTGTCAGATGCTACAATAAACTTTTTTAATCTTGTGCAAGAGTTATATAATTTTTTTTCGTCATCCACAAAAAAGGTGGGATGTTATGAGAAAAAATGTCCCCGGGTTAAGTTTAAAGCCTCTAAGTGAGACAAGATGGTCCAGCAGAATTGATGCAATAAAGCCCCTTAAACTTTATTTAATTAAGGTTTGCGAAAGTCTTCTAGAAGTAGCTGAAGATAATTCCTTTCACATTGATGCAAGAAATAAAGCAAGTTCCCTCTTAACGTCTGTACAAAATTTTCAATTTTTTTGTGGAATTATTATTTGGCATGACGTTTTATTTCATATAAATATTGTCAGCAAACAAATCCAAAGTGCTACAATTAATATTAAAGTATGCCAAACCTACCTAAAAAATTTAGTTGATCACTTCCAGCAATATAGATCTGACCAATCATTTCAAGAAATTCTTGTACAAGCAAAAGAAGTAGCACTCTCTCTCGAAATTGAAGAAGACTTTCCACCATTACCAACGGTGAGGAGGAAATTTAAACCAAAACTGTTTGACTATGAGCACCGAGATGAGACCCCTCATGATCCAAAAACCGCCTTTAAAATTAGTTTTTTTCTTAAAAATTATAGATCAAACTTTAAGCTCTCTAAAAAACCGATTTGACTTATTAAATGAGTATGATAATATTTTCGGATTTTTTAGCGACATATTCAAATTAAGTGACAGCGATCTTTTAAAACGTTGTTCTGTTCTTGAAGAACGACTGACAGATCAGGATAATAAGGATATAGACTCCAATGATTTGTTTAATGAAATTAAAGCGTTAAAGTTGTTTTCATTACTTGATGATACTGACCCCTTAAGTATTTTACAATATATATTTGAAAACAATTTAATCTCCACCCTTCCAAACGTAAGCATTTCACTAAGAATTCTTCTGACATTGCCTGTATCTGTAGCTTCTGGCGAGCGATCTTTTTCAAAGTTAAAAATCATTAAAAATTATTTAAGATCGACAATGCTTCAAGAAAGATTGTCTGGGTTAGCAATATTAGCAATTGAACAATAAATTTTTGATGGTATAAATTTTAGCGATGTAATTAATGAATTTGCAACAGCAAAGTCTCGGAAAATATCGCTACTACAATAGCTATTTTTTATTTTTCTATTGTACCTAGCTATCATTTATGATTTTATAACAAAGTTACCTAGGTATTTGTTATCAGAAGTATCTGCATATTTTTTAAAATATCTAAGTATAAGTAGAAAGTAGTACTTATATATATGTAGACATTAGGCAATATTTCTGTTATTTGTTCCTAAAAAAATTTTGTTGATTTTTAGTTTTGGGTTATTTTCTAGTATTTATAAACAACGTGTCTGTACCCCATTAGTTAAGTAAATGCTTTAAAATGGGTGTGAACAAGAATTTATTTTAATTTATTTTGTTATGATTTTATTCTGTTTGTTTCATTTTGATATTTTAGTCTACAAATAAATAAGACTTCTAAAGTTCAATTTTTTGCTTTATTTCAAGCACCTACCTACCTACCTACCTTCAAAAAAATAAATAAAAGAACATGATCCAAAATGCCTTAAGGGGCGTCAAAATCCTTTTTTGCACACAGGCGCCAGTAGCCCTTACGGGGGCCATGTAAATAGTTATCATTGGCGGCTTCAATTCTGCTGTTGGAAATACAATTCCTCCAACATACGTATTCCCTTTTGTACGTATGTTACAGGAAATGTATGAAACCTAGGAATTGTACGCAATTCCTAGGAAATGTATATAATGCCGAGCCAATTTAGGAAATGTGTAAAATAATTTGTCAAATGTTCTTAATACATACATTTCCTTGGAAATTTATGTATTTCCTAGGCATTGTATGCAATTCCTAAATGGTACTAGGAAATGCATGAAAATCAACATTATACTGTAGAATTTGTGAATGAATGAAAAATAAAATACAGATGAACTGAGGTTTTCCTTAGCAGTGTGACGATTTTTAGTGCTACTAACCTAACCTAACATAACCTAACCTACCGACATAACATCCCGAATTTAACACATTTCCGATTCCAGTTTAGAAAATGTATACAATTCCTAGGAAATGTGTATAATAACATTTATTTCACACATTTTCTGACGATTTTAGGCATTATATACATTTCCTAGGAATTCTATATAATAACGGATTACATACATTTCCGGTAACACGTATGAAAGAACAGTTTATGTTTGGTTCTGGCTTTGTCGAGAAGTCAGGGTGGATGTCTTCAACAATTTGTGAGCAGGAATTAAAGCATATTCAAAAACATACAGGTTTTAATCAAACAAATGCAATTATTTTGTTACGTTAGGTACAAGATAATGGTACAGTCCTCCTATAATTCTCCTCGCATTGCCACCACTTGACAGGGGCATTAATGAGTCATTAAGACTAGATGCAAGACCGCGTTTAATGACTTTATAATTTCAAATATTGGGGAGCAATTAGAATTGGATGACATCGCTAAACAAATCCATATTTGTCAAGTTTTAATCCCAAAAACATCATAAGCAACTTTGTAGTACCGGCTTGTGGCCTATTCACTTTCCGACTTTTTCCACTGTCTAGGGTGTATATCACACGACATTTCGAGAGTTTCTGATCTACTCCCATCTTCAGGTGGTCCTAGTTAGTCCTGAGAAAGACTGATATTGTACGTCTTTATAAGTACACTCGTGCCTACCCCGGAATTTGAACCCAGGGCCGCTGATCGCTGTGATTACTAGCGTATCACCTACATCAAAAGGCTAGCAGATCGGTTATATATTTTAGTTGTAAACTTATATATGTTATGGTTAAAGTGTTTACTTGGCTAGTTTATAGGATAGCTGGATAGTATACAAACTATCCAAACGTCTGGCTATTTTGATGGAAAATCATATTTCTACTAAAATAGCTATGAATATTGGCTGGTTTGCATACTATCCAGCTAGTTTACAAACTATACAAGATTTATCGCCAAAGTACAAACCACAAGAAAAGTACACAAATTAACAGATGATTTTGGATAGTTTACAAACTATCCACAGTATTTGCATAAAGTGTGAACTTAATATTCGTAGTAATACATAATAACCAACTCGTTGGTTAGTATGTAAACTAACCTATTCCATTTGGTTAATTTAGTTTAGGATAGCAAAATAATTCTTGGTCAAAAATAAAGCTTATTTATAGGTACAACATAACAAAAGTGACATACAGGTAACATTTGTGTGACAAAATATTAATAATAAACCTTGAAACCACAAAACAAAGAAAATTATGATTTACAAGCAAATTGCGCGCTACGCGCACGTGAAATAGAATACGCGAAAGGTCACGCTCCGAGCCGAGCGCTCAGATAAGAAAAACAAAACCTAAACAAATATAAACATCTGCGAAGCCGGAACGTGTGATTTTATGTGGTGCCACAGACAGACAACCACACATTAAGGAAAATTATATTATAGATTGGAGCAACTTGCACTGTTGTGGCACTTGCTGTTACACATATATCCGGACGCAAGACATTTACACTTTTTAATTGTGCAACCCTTGTTGCACTGACAGCGCACATAACCTCGGGTTGAACCGGAGACTGAAAATTGTCCTGCAGCGCTTCGTAATGTTATTTCGGTGTCTGTCTTGACATTTTCTAACCTTTGAATTCTGCGACTTTTGCTCATACACTTCCAAAAGCAGGTTTTCAAATTGTTGCTGTTGATTCATTTTTAATAACCAGATACCTATCCTTAAACAAATTTCACAAGACACGACAGTAAACAATAACAACACACAGCACTTGCCATAAACATAACCTCACTTCTCTAATAAATTAGCCAAATGGAATTGGTTAGTTTATATACTAACCAACGAGTTGGTTATTATGTATTACTACTAATATTAAGTTCACACTTTATCCAAATACTGTGGATAGTTTGTAAACTAGCCAAAATTATCGGTTAATTTGTGCACTTTTCTTGTGGTTTGTACGATAGTATGCAAACCAGCCAATATTCATAGCTATTTTAGTAGAAATATGATTTTCCATCAAAATAGCCAGACATTTGGATAGTTTGTATACTATCTAGCTAGCCTATAAACTAGCCAAGTAAACACTTTAACCGTAACATATATATCCTACCGCTCTATGCGCAGTAGACAATTTTTCTAATTCTCTGCGCAGTAGTGGCATCTAAATGGGCTTTAGTTCTGCGCTAGCCTGGCTAATTGGTTCTGCTGCCAGCGCTATGTATGTAGCTTCTTTCAGCTTCCTACAGAACCTGTTTTCCTCTTTAGCTACAATTGATACGTTATCCCATTGTATGTGGTGGTCTTCGTTCCAGACGTGTTCTGCCATCTTGTATTTGATGATTTGCCCTTTCTAATACTTTTGCTGTGTTCCGAGAATCTCACGCGTAGAGGTCGTTGTGTTTCCACTATGTATTGTCTTCCACACTCAAACGATAAGCTGTAGATGCAGTTCTTTGAACTCTGAGGCTTGGTATGAGTCATCATGCCTCTTAGAGTTGTTGTGGACTTGAAAGCAGTTCTTATATTGAATCTGTTTCCGATTCTTTCCAGTTTGTCGGAAACTCCTCGAAGGTATGGTATTACAGCAGTGGTTGTTGGCTTTGTGTTCTCATCCCCTCCCGGTGTTCTATTTCTGTCCATCTCTTTTAGCGTTTGGTTTATAGTTCTTTTTGGGTAGCCATTAGCTTGCAGCATTTCTGTGATTATCTCAAATTTCCTGTTTAAGGTCTTCTTCCTCCGAGCATATGGTCTTGGCTCGGCTATATAGGCATCTCGCGACGCCACGTTTCACGCTATTGTGGTGTTTAGAATCGTAGTGTAGGTATCTCTCCGTATGGGTTGGTTTTCGATATACCTTTGTTTGTACCGTGTCACCATTCTTCCGGACTAGTACGTCTAAGTATGAAAGTTTGCCTTCCGATTCTATTTCCATCGTAAACTTAATTAATCGGGCTTGATTATTGAGATTTTCCAGGAAGCCGTCCAGTGTCTCTCTTCCATGGGGCCATATTACGAACGTATCATCTACGTATCGCAACCATAGAGTAGGCTTGTTCTCATATTGAGATATAGCTCATTCTTCAAAGTCTTCCATGTAGATGTTACTGACTACTGGAGATAATGGAGATCCCATGGCCACTCCGAACTCTTGTTGGTAGAACTGCTCGTCTGCTTGGAAGTATGTGGTCTTAATGCAGATCGTTAACAGCTCCATTATTGTATCTGTGCGTTTTCCAAGTGTGTCATCCAATTCCAGCCTGTTTCTGATTATTGCTAGTGCGTCATCTCTCGGCACATTTGTGAAGAGGCTTACTATGTCAAAACTCACCATCATGTCATTCGGAGCTATGTGAGTTTGTTTGATTTTGTCTACGAAGTGTTCAGTATTTTTCACGGCGGATGTTGTTTTGGCCGCTAGTGGGGATATTATTGTTAACGGAAACTTTGATAGAGGATGGTATGGTGAATTTATGGAACTAACTATCGGTCTTAGGGGTATTCCTTCTTTATGTATCTTGGGTAGACCGTATAGGTGAGGCGGTTTGCTGTAATGCGGAGTAATTTTCATTCTCTGGAATGAGAGAACTCCTCTTTGTGTTTATACAACGTCTGGTATATTTTCCGTTCGACCTTCGGTGTTGGGTCTGTGGGAAGTTTCTTGTATTCCCCCGCGTTAATCAGGTCTTGGATTTTCTTTGAGTAGGTGTTTGAATCCATGATCACTGTTGAATTGTCTTTGTCTGCAGGTAGTATCTTGATGGTAGCTTCGTTTTTGAGAACTTTGATCGCTCTAATCTCTGCTCTGGTGAGATTAGGTTTAATTCTCCTTGATGGCTCAAGGGCTTCCCTTGCTCTCCATCGATACTCCTTTGCCTCTTCTGGCCTTAGGCGTGCTGCTGTTTCCTCAACGGCGCTTATGAGATCGAATTTCGAAATATACCTTGGCGTTACCGCGTAGTTTAGTCCCTTCTCTAGTACCATCTTTTCAGTTTCGTCCAGTTGTCTGCTGGATATATTTATAACGGTCTTTCCTCTAGTTTTTGCTGGTTTCTTGTTCTTGATTAATCGACCTTAAGCTAAAACCTTGAGCTAAGAAAAGCTTTTAAAGATAGGTAAAGTGCCTAGCATCTTACAGTCGAGTTCCATTTTGTAATTTTTTTTTTTTTTTTTTGGTTATTGCAGTACATACCTAATAGTAAGCACGTATACCAAAATTCAGATCGATATCTCTAAATTTGTGGAAATTAACGAAAAAATAAAAAAACTGGTGTGATACACGCACACAACTTCCTTTTGCAGTGATCTTATAATTAGCCAAAAATTTTATTTTAAATTTTTAAGCATTTGTCAAAAATTTTGAGGTTAGGTTAGATTACTAAAAATTTATACAAATAAAATTGGTTTTATTAAGTGCCAATAAAAGTATTTAAATTACCATGCAAGTTAGTTCAAATCGCATCTCAATATCTTAAGTAACAAAAAAGTTACGGCATATAAAAGAAATGAGGGGATTTTTTTTTTAAATTTTAGACAAGTGGGCCATGACAAGTAAAATTTGAAGATGGATTCTTAATGAGCTCTCAAACCTGCACCTTTTTGCTAATTTAACCATCTCTCTATCTCTTCAAATACAAAAGTTACCCATGTTGTCCCTACGAAATCCGGGCACCCTGTATACAGGGTGATTCAAATTAAGTGCGCACTATTGCTATCTTTGTTGTTATTGATTTTAGAAAGTAGGTTAAATTAGCAAACTAGTAGTGTTTTCGGTGCTGATTAATATGCAATTAATAAAAAAACAATCGAATAACTCGTTGACGACAAAATTTAAAAAAATTTTTTTTTAATGAAACACTGTATATTTTTCAAAAACTTGAAATAAAAATGAATTTGTGATATAAAAGTATTAATACACTATTGTCTTAAAATGAATACTAAAGAAGTTATCGCAAATTTCAGTTTATAGATAAATACATTCATTATTCTATTGTAAAAATTCATTGCAGGCTTGTTTTAAGTTTTTATTATAACGTTAATTCCAATCAAAAGGAAACAATTAACGTGGATAAGGCTTAATAATATCATCCTCGTGCTCAATGCATTTTCTTATTGTATTTTTCGTAAGTACGGTCCATTGTTCATATAGGTAAACTAAAATCTCCCCTAACTTCTTTAATATTCATTTTAAGACAATAGTGTATAAAGACTTTTATATCACAAATTAATTTTTATTTCAAGTTTTTGAAATATATACAGGGTGTTCCACTAAAAAAACTAAAAATTTTTAATTTTGTCGCAAAGTCGTTATTCGATTGTTTTTTTATTAATTGCATATTAATCAGCGCTAAAAACACTACTAGTTTGCTAATTTAACCTACTTTGTAAAATTAATAATAACAAAGATAGCAATGGTGCGCACTTAATTTGAATCACCCTGTATATATAGTTTAGCACTTCGGACCTAGTGGCCTATGGCTTTAACAGCGTGTTTCCACTCCTTCCTGTCTTTTGCTATTTCTTCCCATCTTGTAAGTCCAAAGTTTCTCAGGTCCTGCTGTACGTCTCCCCACCATGTATTTTTTGGTCTCCCTTTTTACTTCCTTTTACTATAAAGGAAGTATTGGATTCACCCCAAAAATTCGAAATTGAGTTTTCAACGGATCTTCACGTTTTAGAGTCCCCTGATCCCAAAAAACATATTTTTTTCATTGGTCTGTCTGTGTGTCTGTCTGTCTGTCTGTGTGTGTGTCTGTGAACAGAATATATCCAAAACGAATAGAGGTATGGCGTTGAAACTTCATATATAAGTTTTGTGTACTATGTAGATGAGACATCAAGCTTTTGAAGAAAATCGCATAACCGGAAGTAGCTGTTTACTCTTGTAATTTTTCGTTTTTTTTTCGATTTTTTCAAAAACGGCTCTAACGATTTTTTTTAAACTTTATATTTTTATTACATTTTTAATGTGTATTGATGTGATATAGGTGATTTTCCAGTTGAATACTTCTAAAGTAGGTTTCTTTTGTTTTTTTTTCGATTTTTTTTATTAACTCCTATTTTAAATAAAACACCCGGTATATTATTACATTTTCGAATTCACCTTAAAATTCTAGAGAAAATTTGTCTCTTCAACTAACACTCTATTTTGTACCGTTTCTGTAGAATTTGTAATTTTTGAAAATTTTTGACAAATTTTTTAAAATTAAAAATGAAATTTTTGACTAATTATAAGATCACTGTAAAAGGAAGTTGTGTGAGTGTATCACACCAGATTTTTTATTCTTTCCTTCTGCTTCCATTTTCAGCGTCTTCCTGACCGGTTC
Organism: Agriotes lineatus; assembly: GCA_940337035.1. Taxonomy (NCBI): domain Eukaryota; kingdom Metazoa; phylum Arthropoda; class Insecta; order Coleoptera; family Elateridae; genus Agriotes; species Agriotes lineatus. The sequence continues at coordinate 256,115,727 of OW679194.1, forward strand.
ATCTTCCTTCATCCTGCCTATGTGGCCTAGCCATCTTAGTCTGCTTTGCTTGATGACTATTGTTAGTTTGGGCTCCTTGTATATTTCTTCCAATTCTAAGTGGTCCTTCCTCTCCATTCTCCATTTTCGTTAATTCCTCCTACTATTTTTCTTAAGATTTTCTTTTCCCAGATGTCTATTTTTTCCCATATTCTTTGGTTACTACCCGTGTTTCAGCTCCAAAAGTTACTACAGGGCGTATTACTGTCTTATATAACTTTATTTTTGTTTCTCTTTGGATATTTTTATTTTTTATCACTTTGTCAAGGGATGCCACACATCTCGCCTCCATTGTTAATCTTCTCTTTATGTCTGCTCCCTGTTGTCCGCTGCTTGTCATCTCAGCCCCCAAGTAGACTACACTATGCACTAGATTGAACACATATTTTTTCCCGGGGTTTGTTGATTGGAAAGTCAAATTTTGTGATTCCTCTTGCGTTCTGTTTCCTAATATCATCATCGAAGCACAGGAAAACAGCAGGTGAGAAGTGAGGTTAGCGATAGGCGGGAACTGGTTCTACATCGAAAACGGTGTACGTCGAAAGTCACTGTTTGAAACTCATAAACTGGTTCTACATCGAAAATAGCGCACGTCGAAAGTCACTGTTTCGAAATGGCCAATGCAAACCTACCCTGTCCGGCACCGCTGAAAATTAAACAAGGTGCAGAAATGGTTGAAACGTGGAAGTATTTTCGACTAACATATGAAAACTACGCGATAGTGACCGAATTAACAAGTAAACCGAAGGATGTGCAAGTCGCAACGTTGCTTACGCTGCTAGGAAGCGAAGGGTATAAAATATATGTAAATTTACCTGTACACAATAGTGAACTTTTAGATACAACTAAGAAAATCTTGGACAAGTTGGAAAAGCAGTTTACGCCTACAGTAAACGTGATCTATAACAGATACATTTTCAACTCAACGAGGCAAGAAGACAAAGAATCGGTAGATGTGTTTGTAAATCGACTCAGGGAAGCAGCGAAGGTATGTGCATTTGGTGTACTGGAAGAAGAGTTAATTAGAGATCGAATAGTTTTGGGAATAAAAGATGACAGTGTAAGAAAAAAGTTACTACTCGATACAAAACTAACGCTCGATACGGCAATAACTATGTGTAAGTTAAACGAACAAACCAATAAGCAGTTGGTGAAGATACAGAAAGGCGAAGAAGAAATAAATAAAGTGCAAACGCTGAAAAAGCATAAAAAGGGTGAAAATAAAGAAACCAAAACATGCAAGTATTGCGAAGGAAAACATGAGAAGAAAAAAGAGAAATGCCCGGCATATGGATCAACGTGTCGGAAGTGCAAGAAGAAAAACCACTACGCAAAGAGCTGTTGGTCAAAAGTGCATGCAGTGGAAGAAGAGTCCAACCAAACTGAATCGGAAGAAGAAGAATCGGTCTACAATTTGGTATATGCAATTGGTTTACCAAGTAAGAAGAAAAAGCTTATGGTGGATCTGAATTTGGCGATAAGAAACCAAAGCAAGCTAGTCACATGCCAAATCGACACAGGTGCTACCTGTAATGTGATTGCATTTCATCAACTCTGTAATATAGCTGAGGAAGGAGCACCAAAGATGGATAAGTCAATAGCAAAACTAAGGTTTTATTGCGGTAAAGTGATAAAACCAAAAGGGCAAGTAGTACTAAACTGTCAATTTAAGAATAAGATGTACGAATTAACATTTCAAGTAATAGACGGAAAGGAGCCACCATTGATAGGAGCTGAAAGTTGCCTCCAGCTGGATTTGATAAAATTGAATGTGAACGCAGTTAAAGAAATTGGAGAAGTAAACGAGACACAGTTTTTGACGAGAGAAAAAGTAGTAGAAAAATACCAGGAGATATTCAAAGGATTGGGATGCCTACCGGGAGAATATGAGCTGAAATTGGATACAAGTGTCAGCCCCGTAGTGAACCAACCACGAAGAATACCGGTCTCGCTGAAAGCAGAATTGAAGAAAACTCTGGGAAGACTGTGTGAACAGAAAGTGATAGAAAAAGTCACTGAACCGACGGCTTGGGTAAGCAATTTAGTGATTGTGAAGAAACCAAATAAGCTACGCATATGTTTGGATCCTCGGGATCTGAACACGGCATTAAAAAGAGCACATTATCAAATTCCCACGATAGAAGAAGTGTTACCGAAGTTGGGCCAGGCTAAAGTTTTCAGCACACTCGATGCTCGAGAAGGCTTTTGGCACATAAAATTGGACAACAAAAGCTCAGAATTGACTACATTTTGGACTCCATACGGAAGGTACAAATGGAATAGAATGCCATTTGGAATCTCTACAGCCCTGAAGAGTTTCAGCGGAGACTACATGAGACATTGGAGGACTTGACAGGAATTGAGGTAATTGCAGATGACATACTGGTCTATGGGAGTGGGGACACAAAGGAAGAAGCCATCATAGATCATGACAGAAACCTAATTCAACTAATGGAAAGGGCAAAACAGGTAAATCTGAAATTTAATCTAGAAAAATTTAAATTTAGAAGACAACAAGTAGAATACATGGGGCACATACTAACAGAAAAAGGGCTTCAGGTAGATCCAAAGAAAGTTGAAGCGATAACAACGATGCTACAACCAAAAAACAGAACAGAAACACAAAGAATTTTAGGAATGGTGAACTATTTATCCAGATTCTTACCACAACTGTCGGAAGTGTCAGAACCACTTAGGAAACTAATTCACAAAGACAATGAGTGGACTTGGCAGCATACACAAGAGGAAGCATTCAACAAAATAAAGCAAATGGTAGCAGCAACGCCAGTGCTGAAATATTACTGTACAAACAAACCAGTAACCATCCAATGTGATGCGAGCAGCCATGGTTTGGGTGCATCTCTAATGCAAGAAGGAAAACCTGTAGCATTTGTCTCAAAAACACTATCGAAAGTGGAAGAAAATTATGCACAGATTGGAAAAGAGTGTTTAGCGATAGTATTTGCATGTGAAAAATTTCATCAGTACATCTGTGGTCAAAAATCGATAACAGTTGAATCGGATCACAAACCGTTAGAAATAATTTTTAGAAAATCTCTGTTGAAAGCTCCGAAAAGGCTAAAACAAATGTTGTTAAGACTACAGAACTACGATTTAAAAGTAACCTATAAGGCTGGAAAAGAAATGTATATAGCGGATCTTCTTTCGAGAGCTACTATTAAAAGTAACCAACGAGAAGAAAGAAATAAACGCGAGAAAATATACCGAGAATTAGAAGAAATCAACATGACAGAACATCTGAATTTAAAAGAAGAGCGTCTACAACAAATACAGAAGTACACAGCAAAAGACGAAGTATTACAAAAGCTAACAGAAACAATTCTAAGAGGATGGCCAGAAAGGAAGGACGAAACCTCATTAGATATTCGAGAATATTGGCAATTTAGAGAAGAACTGAGTGTACAAAATGGTGTAATATTCAAAGGTATGACTGTAATAATTCCAACAGAAATGCGAAAGGAAATGATAGCAAGAGTACATGAAAGTCATTTAGGAGTAGCAGCTTGCATCAGAAAAGCTCGTGATGTGATGTACTGGCCGGCAATGACCAATGATATTAAAGCCAAGATAGCAAACTGCGAGGCATGTAGAGAATCGGAAATAGCGCAGCAAAATGCAACCGATGGTAACGCATCAAACTCCAGAAAGGCCTTGGCAAAGACTCGCAATAGACTTATTTAAATACAATAAACAGGATTACATAGTTATTGTGGATTACTATTCAGACTATTGGGAATCGGAATTGTTACAAGATATAACAGCGGAAACAATCATAGAAACGTGCAAAAAATATTTTAGTGTGCATGGAATACCGGAAGTAGTAGATACAGATGTTGGAACACAGTTGGATTGTTCAAAATATCGAAAATTTAGCAAAGATTGGGGGGTTATACACTGCACATCATCACCTTACCACCACCAATCCAATGGGAAAGCCGAATCAGCAGTAAAAATTGTAAAGAAGATGTTAAAAAGAACGGCTAGAGCAAAATCAGACTTCTGGAAAGCAGTGTTAAACTGGAGAAACACACCAACTGAAGGCATGAACAGCAGTCCAGTCCAAAGGCTCATGTCAAGGAGAACTAATACCGGACTACCTACAGCAACAGCGTTATTGAAACCACAAGTAATAATCAACGTACCAGAAAAAATCAACCAGAAAAAGAAAAAATATAAGGCAGTATATGATAAGAACGCTAAAGCCAGAAAGGAATTAGTTGTTGGTCAAGACATAAGGGTGCAACTTAATCCAGAAAGACGAGCAGACAAGTGGACCAAGGGGCAAGTTATTGAACAACTCGACCCAAGATCATACATTGTGGAGGTAGAGGGGCATAAATTCAGAAGAAATAGCCAACATATAAGAACAACAGCCGAACAGCCACCAGAGACAGTAGAAACATCAAGAAAAGAGGATGAAACAAGAAATAAAGAAGAAACTACAACAACCACAGAATGTCAAGATAAAACAGAAGAGCGACAGAAGGTCAACTGGAAGGTGAAAGAAGTACAGCAGAACGAACCAAGGGTGCCAGACCAAGTCACATCAAGAGGACGGCAAGTCAAGGTGCCTGTGAAATTTAAAGACTTTGTTTGTGAATGATTTAAAGACTTTGTTTCTTGAATACTTTAATAATTTTGTGAATGTCTTAACTAAAAGAAGGAAGATGTAACGGAAATATATGTATAGTTAGGTTGGTACTAGTACATAATAAAGAGTTCGTTTATGACATAGCATACAGAAACAATCATGTATTTGGTTTTTTCTTCATTAATTTGCAGGCCCACCCTCTTTGCTTGTTCTTCTATCTTTTCAACTAGTCCTTTGAGTTCTTCTTTTGTTCGTGCTAGTACTGCTATGTCGTCTGCATAGGCTAAGATTTGGTAGGGACCTATTATGATATTATTGTCTAGTTTTAATTTGGTTTTCCTTAAAATGTCCTCCGGAACTATATGAAAGATGGTTGTCGATAGTGGGTCTCCCTGTTTCAATCCTACGTTACTATGAAATTCCTTTGATTATGCTCCTTTGAACTTAATTGCATTTTTTGTCTCTTGTAGTGTCATTTCAATTAATTTGATTGTTTCTTCCATTATGTCTAGATTTCTAAAGCGTTATATATTCCATATATGCATTATACATATATTGCTAGTAGGGCCTCGGAATTCCCGAAAACATTACAGCGCCGACATAGTTTCACTCTGAGTATTACGTGTCTCGTGCGCATGCGTGGGAATTCGAACTCCGCCTTTAGAAGCGAATTTTAAACTTGCTTGGTCCACTTCCCCACCACGCGGACGACGCGCTTGCGCACAACTCACCATTATACATTGAAGAGTTGATTATCGGTCTCACTTCCTTCGTGAGTTTCCCACTCATAGCCGCTAGCAATATAGTAAGTATTACATATATGATATATTCCCGTCCTCCTTATTTGATGATATGCCTGCTTGAAGTCTATGAATAGAGCATGCATAGGTATGTTTTTTGCTGCATTTTTCTTGACATTGTTTTAGAATGAAGATCTGGTCTATGACCGATTTCCCGCTTCTGAAGCAGGCCTGGTATCTTCCTATCTTGTTTTCAGCTTTTTGTTTTAAATTTCTATTTATTAGGTGTGATAAAATCTTATAAGCAACGTTCAGTAAGGATATTGGTCTGTAGTTAGCTGCTACACTTCTGCTACCTTTCTTGTGGATTGGGCAAATAAGTGCTTTTAGCTTTTCTTTTTCGTCCATATTTCTTTTATTAACTGGTACAATTTTTGCCATATTGATTCGTCTGCACATTTTATTAATTCCGCTTCTATTTTGTCTGAACCTGGGCTTTTGTTGTTTTTGAGGTTTTTTACTATTTCCATCATTTCTACATATGTTGGAATTTTTAAATTCCTTTCTTCTTTCTGTTCTAGGCTTTTTATTTCTTCTTTGTTTGTATTATTACCTATTAGTATTTATGAGAAGTGCTTTGCCCATATTTCCGCCATTTCTTCCTCATCCATGCAAATATTTCCTTCTTCCGTTCTTATTAAAGTTGATTGCTGAAAGCCCTTTTTATTACTTGCTTTTACAATAAAGGAAGTATTGGATTCACCCCAAAAATTCGAAATTGAGTTTTCAACAGATCTTCACGTTTTCGAATCCCCTGAACCCAAAAAACATACTTTTTTCATTGGTCTGTCTGTCTGTCTGTCTGTGAACAGAATATCTCAAAAACGAAAAGAGGTATGGCGTTGAAACTTTATATATAAGTTTTGTGTACTATGTAGATGAGACATCAAGCTTTTGAAGAAAATCGCATAACCGGAAGTAGGTGTTTACTCTTGTGATTTTTCAGTTTTTTTCGATTTTTTCAAAAACGGCTTTAACGATTTTTTTTAAACTTTACATTTTTACTACATTTTTAATGTGTATTGATGTGAAATAGGTGATTTTCCAGTTGAATACTTCTAAAGTGGGTTTCTTTTGTGTTTTTTTTCTATTTTTTTATTAACTCCTATTTTATATAAAACACCCGGTATATTATTACATTTTTGAATTCAGCTTAAAATTCTAGAGAAAATTTGTCTCAACTAACGCTCTATTTTGTGCCGTTTTTGTAGAATTTGTAATGTTTGAAAATTTTTGACAAATGGTTAAAAATTAAAATGGCTATTTTTGTGTCTAGATTGCGAAATGCTACTTTTGCGTTCAAGAATAGAAGTTATTTTGCCGAGCTTTAGCGAGGCAAAATACCCATTCGAGAACGCAAAAGTATTTCGCATTCGAGATGCAAACAATGATTTTTCGAAAACTGCAATAAAACTAGTATAAGAATTTAAAAAATTAAATAAGGTAACTGTCAACGTTAATTGACAATTTTATGTTTCATAAACAATTAATTTATGTTTGAACCACAACCTGCTGAATTGTTTGACAAACGTCAAAGTGACGTATAAATTTAACTGACCGCAGTATCGCCACCTTCAATTTACATGTAGTACAACATAAATTAGTCATGTTTGTAATAGTTTATAATAGTTATTAGTATCTATTGAAATTTTAAATTACTTAATAAAAAACTAATCTAGGTTAATTAATAAAATCACAAATAAGTTCCTAAAAAATGACAAATTTTTTGACATTTCTTTTATGTTCTAGAACGCTAAAGAATTTTGCATTCTAGAACATAAAAGTATTTCGCAGTTAAGTGACAAAAAAGAATCACTTTGCTTACTGAGAATTTAACGAAAATGTCAACATTTGATGACAGTTTTCGAAAAATGAATTTTTTGACTAATTATAAGAACACTGTAAAAGGAAGTTGTGTGAGTGTATCACACCAGATTTTTTCTGTTTGTAAAAAACCTTTGCATTTTTGTTTTTATATGCTTCTTCTATCTTTTCCAGCTGCTCTTTTCTTGCTTTCCTCTTTTTTTCTCTGCAGAGTTTCTGTACTTTATTTCTTGCTGCTATGTATTTTTGGCTGAGATCTTGTCTTCCTCATCCCACCAGGCTTTTTGTTTTGATGTTTTTTTGTGCCTAGTTGCTTTGCACATTCTGTTATTATTTGTTTTAGCTGATCCCATTGTTCCTCTATAATGTTACTTTGGTTTTTTAAATCTGCCATACTTCTTGTGCTTTCTTTGTACTCTTGCTGTGCTTCAACTTTATTTAATTGTTCTATGTCCCACCCTTTCTCTTTTGCTTTTATTTGCTTTATGTTGTTTATTGTCTGTTTTAAGTTCGCTATCACTAGTAGGTGGTCCGAGCTTATGTCAGCTTCTCTATATGTTCTTACTTTCGTGATCTTATTTGCATGTACTTTTTGTGTTAGAACATGATCTATCTAGTTTTTTGTTTTTTTGTCAGGGCTGATCCATGTAGCTTTATGTAGTCTTTCCTCTTAAGCATGGTACGTTTAATTACCATTTCTTTTAGCGCTGCAAAGTCAACCAGCTTCTTTGTGCAAACTTTCACTCCCTGCTACATCTTTGTTTCTGTCTTTTCTTCCTACTATTGCGTTCATATCACCTATCATTAATTTTATATCATAATTGGGTAGGTAGTCAACAGTTTCCTCTAGTTTTTCATAAAATTCCCCTTTTTCCTATTCATCCTTATCCTCCGTTTGGGCGTGGGTATTTATTATACTTATTTTCCTGTATTTTGTTTTTATTCTTAAAGTGCTTATCCTTTCATTTATCACGTTGTAGTTTATTACTGCCTTTTTAGCTTTTCTTTTAGCAAAAAGCCTGTTCCCAGTCTATTTTCTTTCCCTCCTCCGTTTAGGAATACATAGATATCAAAGACCATTTGTGACAATCCTGTTATGTTTGTTTCTTGAATTGCTAGAACATCTATATTGTATCTTTTTGCTTCTTGCAATAATTGTTTGAGTTTTCCCTCTTTTTTCCAACCTTGTGTATTCCATGTGCCAATTTTTAATACTTCTTCTTTTGTTCGTGCCCCTGGCTTTAAATTCCTCCGCCTGGCATTGATGTTTAGCTTCATAATATTTTCTGCAATCTCTTCACTAACACTTTCTACCTTTGTGCTTTGCAGCATTTCTTTCAGTTGTTTTAGAGTATACTTTATTATTTTTCTTTTTTTCCCTGTCCCTTGGTGTATTCGTTGGTTGGTTCGCTGTCTATGCCGTGTTAATTTTTCTATCTTCCTATTGTTACTTTCTATTTTTTTTTATCTTTTGTATCAAGGTTAAATTGCTTTCTTTTAATTCTTCTTGCATTTTCTGGTACTTTAACTGCATTTTTTCTAATGTTTTTTTTTAATTCTATAATTTTTTCTTCCTCCATAATTGTACCTTTTTTGCTTTAACTCTTTTTCGTTATTCGTTAAGTTTTTTGTTTCACTTGACAAGATTTTATTCTTTAAACACTTTACTTATCCGCACGTGTGTGGGTCGCTTTAGCTTATTAATTAATCGCACTTAACAATGCTCCAATCACATCGCACTACAAGCACATTGACTGATCTGGCTAGCTCTGCAATATATCATTTGGGTTATAGTCTGTTCAGTAAACATAAAAACGCAAAGTGGTCTTTGATTTCCAAAATGTCATGAGTGTACTTCCAAAATTCATCTTTGTCTAGGAGTGTACTTCCAAAAAGTTACTAAACCAAATAGGTTAAGTGTGTGACATTTACTTCCCATCTGTCATAAGTGTTGTAAATAACTAATTTTAAGGATATTATACAAATACTGTGTTGAATACTATAGATGTAGCCTTTATTAATAGGTATTTTTATTACAGTTGATAAAACTTCAGGTGAGAATTTCTAGAAAAATATCTACTTTGACACTGACAATGAGAAATATTAATTGTCATTTTTCAATTCAAATATGCCTGTATACAGGCGTAGAAACTTTTGCAAAACAAAATACAGAATCCCTAGTACAGGAATTATATACACATGCCAACTTCAAAAAAATTTAAATGTTTTTGTGTTTGCTGAATGCCCTATACATACTCTACTCTGTTTTCAACGCTGAGCTTATAGGTACTCACACTCTTTCAACACTAGTTCAAAATTTGCGCTGGTTCAGTGCATTTAATCAAAAACACTATTGTTACTTTCAGAGATCGAAAGCAGCATTGCATATTTAGTTTATTAATAACTTCTACATGGGCTCTCATAGCTACTATTATTGTAATTTTTGTATAGTGGTCTAGTAGCCACGATCCACCAGCTGAGCAACGAGTCTGGTAGGTAAGTTTTTATTACCTGGGTCGGTAGCACTTAACGACGCCAATGATTCGTGTTAACTATACGTTTTGGCAGTACTGAAGTATATTGTTGGATGACCTGTCAGTCTATGTCAAATTCGAGGTTAGCAGGTTAGGTTTTCCATCATCTGACACAAACAGACTCAAAACCTAACCTCGAATTTGACATAGACAGTGCCATCAATAATTAATACATTTCGGTACTGGCAAATGTAAACACAAATCACATTTTGAAAGCAAATATTCCCAAATTCCTTCAATATAAGCTATCAAAATGGCATTTCCAATAGATCACTTATTTGTAATATGTAAGGTTTTTCACTCCTTGTGGTTCCCAATTGTTAGAAATTTTCGATTTGACGGTTTTTCCCCTGTTTAATTTTCTTTTTATTATTTATATTAAGAATAAAAACATTAAGATATTTTGGATTTCCTGTTCGACAAGACTTATTATTACTATGTTGCAGATCTTGTCGAGATCTACAAAAATAACGTGTATTTCCTTATTTTTACTTTTGTAGTTTGATTATTTGATAAAGACCAAAAATGTTCTACATTTCCAATTTTGCATCAGTAAAATCTGCTTAGTCTTGATATGTATGTTTTCATTATGTGCCGTATTTTATTTTTAATGACTTTACTAAAGGTCCTTCCCACAGAGTTTATTATACTTAACCTCCTGTAGTTCTCACACTGTTTCTTGTCGGCTTGGGTGGTTCTGCCCCGTTTAATATTTAGTGTTTCACCTCGTGAGTATATTCTGTTCTATTTTCTTGTACCTATTAGTATTTTGTAGTGCTCTGTCCATTGCGTCAGCGTTACATATTTAATAATGCAATTAGATTCTTTAGTCTGTCTTACATCCTTTAAAAATTTCCTGGATCTACATATTTAACACGTGCTGATTTGTTATGAACTAATTCTCTAATGAAATCAAATTAGAGCTGTGTATTTGTTGCATTTAATTTATGACTTGAAGTTACAGATTTGATAAACATTAATTGGCCACAAAACTTCAACCAGATGACTAACTATAAGCCGTTCACGACCTTTTTGGGACAGAGTTGGCTATGATTTTTTCTTTTCATGTTGGACTAACTGATTCGATGATGTAGCGGATGCAACTTTTTTTTCTGTCAGTGTCAATTCAACATTTTCTTGCCACCACATTGCCAGATTTATTATTTTAATATTTGTAAGAAAATAAATGATTTATCAAATGTGTAAAAATAATTTGAATTTCCGTCAAAGGAAAAGTCAAAATGTCCAAAATAATTTTGTTACAACAAAAAATTTCCATTAAACGATGCTACTTCCAATTTAAAAAGGACAGACCAAATTTAAAAGAACGCGAGTGTACCTATTCAGAAAATATAACCTTAAACTGAAAACAACCTAACCTAACACAAAAAGTGTCAATTTCCATGAGGGAGTTTAGTTGTCACAGAGGTACTGCCAACAAAATTACTAGATGGTCATAGCCTCACCTGACCCAAAAAGATTGTGAACGGTTTATAGCTGGCAACCCTAAATATAGTATGTATGTATAATCTGTAACCTCATTTACCTTGCGGTGTAGAGGCTGGTGCTTTATGCGCTGGCATCTGGCGATACAATATGATTAAAAATTATTTTTATCTAGCATGGCTATGGAAGGGTGGCAGGTAGTAAGGGTAGCGGGTGGGTAATTCCCAAGGTTTTTATATATGGAGAAAGGTTGCCGCAAACAGTGGAATATGGAGTGTGTCTCGGACAGGAGAAAGGGGAAGATAGCACATTGTGACGTAGTACGCAGTGTAGTGGGGAAATTCATTAGGTGGCGTAGCTTGTCGAATGTTGACAGTTACTTCGAACACCTAACCTGTACAATGTATAAATTTTATAATAAATAGTAGAATTTACCGTTTTTGATGTAAATAAAAATGCCGGGGCATTATTGTGCTGTCAAACACTGTACAAATAAATCTGCCAAGGTAGGTAACGCAGCAAATGTAGCGTAACGTAAATTGAAACAAGGTGTGCTAGAGGGATGATAATGAAAATATTAACCCAGCAATATCTTTTCATGCATTTCCGAAGGATAAAAACCTCAGAATACTGTGGCAACAGGTTTGTGACAAATCCGAGACATGGGAACCCAGCAATGTATCTAAAATTTGTATTTTAAAATTTCACTCAAGGACAGTTTGAAACGATGTTTAAAGCAGATTTTGTCATCAACCAGCTATGAAAAGACGACTTAAACCAGATGGTACGGCATAAATGTGAAGTAATGGTTTAATATTTATTATCTATGTAATTATAGCTGTTCCGCACGACTAAATTTAAAATTCCCGCCACATAAGCCCATTATGACGTCACAGCAATGGCAGTCACATGCTCCAACCTTCTCCATATATACAAACCTTGGGTAATTCCTTACAATCCCAGTAAGGGTGACACCTACTTCAGGGACCTAGCGACCCCGCCCACGTGAGCTCTTGATATTGATAAAGCGTTGAGGCATGCTTGTCCGGATACTGGCCACATACTGTGGAGCATTGCAACCCTACTTTCCTAAATCCACAGTTCGCGCCACAACCTTTCTTGCAATTGCAGAAGATTCTATTTAAGAGTCCGTCCGGTGCTGGTGGCAATAATGTTGTTGTTGGCTCCAGGATCTCGTTTTGTAAAACCCACCCCCATTTCTCAGGTTGTAAATCCTTCCCTAACCAAGTTTGAACCTGGAAGTAGACCTGATAGATATGCTGAGGAGCTGCTGCACTTGTAGGTGGAAGAGATGATAATTACACCGGTCTGCTCTGAGTCTTGTTGATTTGATGAATTGTGTGTACCTCAAATTGTCAATTCTATGTTCTGATTGTGGAGCATTATACAGTGCTAAAAGAACATGCATTTCTTTCTCAAATAATGTATTTGAAGGGCAGCTTTCCAGTTGAAAGAATTGAGCTGACTGGTACAAATCGGGGTGTTTCTCGAACATTTTTATAATTTGCAGTTTTCCTTTCTTAAATAGCGCACATGTTGTGTCGCATCCACTGAAGGCATGCAAAAATAAAATATGTTTTTTAGAACGAGGATATTTGTCAAAGCTTTTAGAGGAATACATTCGTGTCTCCACATTTCCCTTGCCTATCTTCTTTAAGAAAATTTCTTGCTGATGTAATTGTGTTCGTCCTATTAACACATTGGCTGCCTATCAGAGTTCACTTGCCCCATGCTTAGCGCCGAATAGTGTAGAACGCCGCAGATTCAAGCCCGAAGGCCTGGCCTGCTCACTGTCCGCCATATTGCAATATTCCAAAACCGCAAACGCACAAACACAGACTAATACTCATAGAACACACATCTACGATTGCAAAGCTCCAACTGCAAAACCGATTAAAAAATATGCATTTATATTACAACATGCGCAGACCGCACACGTGGCGTCGGCGGCACTCAGGATGACTACTCAGTCAACGCATATCTTGCGTTGTCGGCAGCCAAGGTGTTAAAAGAACCAGCAGATAAATATCTTCTCCAACAATGACGGCGGTCCTGTGTTGTTCAAATTCTGCATAGGCTGATTCTACAATGAGGACATCAGCATCATCCCTGGTTTTTGATTGCTCAATAAGCATTCCAATAAAGTTTTTTCATTGCATCGATTAGATAAAAATATTTCTTGACTGATCAGCACAATCATTGTTACATCAAAGCGAATTTCGTAAGATATTGAAAGAGCAGCGGTTCATCTCAACTGCTCCATGACATTTATGTTTTTATCGGTTTCAGGATATTAAGCCTTTGTTTACATATACAAAAGTAGGCTGGTAACTAGGTCATAACTTATCTGTAGGGTAAAGGAATATTACCCTACATGGCAACCATAACCATATAGCGATAAACTATTGAACAAATCACGGATGTTATGAATCATAACATTCCTAGATATGTTAATAGCTGTTACTATAGTCTGAGTAACCGTCGAATACAACAACAATATTTGAACCGAAATGAGTTTGCAATTAGTTGATGTATCTATTGAGAACGATGTACAGTGTACTATGCATCTCGCTCCGCAGTTTATATAGCGTTAGCCTATAAACGGATGAGCGCTTCTCACTCTCTGCGCTATATCTCGAGAACGATTGACAATCTGAAAAAATGCATAGAACCAAACTTGTAGAGAATTTTATGCACTACAACTTTTATAATAACCTTTAACGACATGCGACGCATAGGAAGCGAGATATTTGCAAAAAACCAATTTTTGTGACCTTTAACCTTTGATTGATATCTTGACTAGCGGACACGAGATCTTACGAGACTTTTCAGCCCGTCTTTAGAACGTCAAAATATAGGTCTATGCAAATTTTCAGCTTGCCTACTTTCATTCCGAGGTTTAATCCTTATTTCATTGGACTATTTTGTGTTCATACTTTTCCACTATTTTAGCAACCTTGGTTTCCAGAGAAGCGTTGATGATCAAAGTTAACTTATTTGTTAATGCGTCGGAATCTAACAGTTTTTCAACTACACTCTCTGCAATCGCTTCGACGTCAATAGCTTCACCGCTTCTAGTAACAGACATGTTGTAACGCAATTATATTAGGAGAATCACAATATTTATAAAACTTAGCAGCAGCTGGCAAACCACGTCTACTCAGCGCAACGTCCCATCAACACTCCCAATTATGAAAAAGCATTTGACACCATAGAAATGTGAGCAGAACTGAACTCTTATCGTGAAATGCCGCATAGACAGTAGATACATAAAACTAATACAAAACATTTATTTACGGGATCTCCCCTGGAAGAAAACATCCTCAATTCCTATAAAGAGAGGGGTACAGCAAGGTGACACGATCTTTCCCAAACTATTTATATCAGCTCTTGAGAACATCTTTAGACAAATGGATTGGACAGACAAGGGTATAAACATCAACGGCGAATATCTCAGCCATCTACGGCACGCCGATGATATTCTTCTGATAAGCAATGCCCCTGTGGAACTGTAAAAAACGATTATGGAATTGGACAACCATTCTAAATTGGTCGGATTAACAAAAATGGCAAATGCAGACACACATGTCAATATAATTCTCAACAGTCAGCCTCTAAAATAAGTCGAAACCTATATATACTTAGGACAGAAAATCATCACAGAAAAAGAGAACATAATTGAAGAAATTTCTTGGCGAATTAGATTATCTTGGGCAGCATTCGGCAAGTTAAACATCACCTTTACATCAGGAATACCCAATACTCTACTTTTAGAGTAGAGGCCTAGACTTGGACGCAGGATTGCAGGGAGACCAACAACGAGATGGAGAGACGACATAAAGAAAATGGCAGAAACTCAGTGGATGAAAAACTTATGTCCAGCAGTGGATTGAAATAGGCAGATCGTGATGGCTATGGAATAGTTCCTAATTTATGAATGCATTTAAGTATAAACATAGTTGCATTCAGAAATTAGGAACCATTTCATAGCCATACTAGATGAAAATAATTTTTGATTAATACTTTATATCAGCTTTTGAGAGGCAAATAGGTTTCATTATAAAATAATAATAAATACCGCATGATTATAAATGCTCTTCCATCAAGTAGCCTTCGAAATATTTGTTGTATAAATATGTTGGTGGCACTGTAAGTATATGTCAAATTCGAGGTTATCAGGTTAGGTTTTGCGTCAGTTTTGACACAGACTGACTAAAAATCTAACCTGCTAACCTCGAATTTGACATATACTTACAGTGCCACCAACATATTTATACAACAAATATTTCGAAGGCTACTTGATGGAAGAGCATTTATAATTACCCGGTATAAAACATACTCTAAACTCACAAAAACACAATCCTCTTGCTTCAAGTGTTTTATTATTTATATTTTGATCAGGTATATTTACACAATAATAAAATATACACAATATCATAATTATGGCAACTTATAATATTACACACAGCCTAGCAAGGTTTGTCCGTACAAGTTAAAGGTATTTCCATTAGCATTTACAAGAAAGAAAAGCAAACCCTGCCAGATCTGTTCACCCAACAAAGTAAATGAAAATCCACTTTATTAAAAGATACAAGATAAATATTGCTTTTCATGATGACGGAAATTATTTTTAAATAAATAGAAAATAAGATTATTAATATAACATTTTAATAAAACTGTAAAAGAAATAAATAACAATTGTTCTGTAAAACTATTTTTACAAGTACAGTATAAAAGTGATGGGCGAGCGACAAGATAATTTACAAATAAATTACAATGAATAAATCTCGCGTTCGTAAGTGATATTTTAATTTATCAGGTTGGCACTTTTCCGTTATTATTTTGATCTTACATTTATTACCTCATATAAAAATTTAAAATAGAGTAAAATTTTGATCTTTGCTTTTTAATTTTTATTGTTATTCTTCAATCATAACCTTATATCAAATACCAACCCAACTAAATTAAAACATAGGAAATTCAATATGGCAACAGCCCACTAGTTTGCTGATGAATGAAGTTTTTGAGTGTTCAATAAAAACTGAAAACACGCGATAATTTTTAAAATGCACTTGCAATAGTGAGGGGTATGATTTTACAGAGGGAAACAAGCACGAGTGACAGTCAAATAAGAAGGAAAAGGAAAATAACACAAAAACACAGTTCTAAAATTAACTTATTCCGCCTCGTTTTAAAGCGACGCTAACTTTCTTCACAGCTTACGAAAAATTAATTTCCTACGGCGTAACTTAACGTGGCGTCAGCCTCGAATAAAATTACAATACAGGTCTACGACCAGCAATCGACATCCTGACGGAATTCAGACTAGTAAAGTAATCAATACTGCGGGGCGCAGTCGAACACAATTGCAGTAACTTTAATGGCTTCCCACACATCCGAGCCACGATTAAAGTTAATGTTGTAAAAGCAGTCTCACCAAAGTTATATTTACTATATCAATATGTACATACCGCCACTATGATTGAATGCAATGCTGACCCGCCTCAACTTAGAAAAAACAATAAATTAATGTCCACTGTTCAGAATTGCAAACAATTACTTGCAGATAAAGAAACGAAAATTATGGCGCAGCAAGGCAATCCAACACCCTGTCAAATGGCAAGCAATACGGCGGCACTGGACACACCAAGGAAATACACATAAGCACGGCTATTAATACCACATGTGGCATTTGATGAAATTCACAATTCAGATTTTTTTTTATTTCATTTAATTTTTTTTTAATAGTCACTGTTTTAGATTTTACAGGAACTTTATATATGATTTTCAATATTTTCAAGTATTTACAAAAGTTAAAATATATAACTTACATCGATACATTTTTATTTTTTTTTAAACGTGCTTCCCACAAAATTGAATATAAGGTGACCACAATTAGGCCTAACAATGTTGAACAATTTCTATAGAAATATCAGTGATCAGTGGTATTATCTTTTTGAAAACTGAAAATTTTACAAATCTTAAATATCTAGCTTATTACATATTGTAATCCCTCCGTATCCGCGGGTTTTTTATACGCGGGTTTCGGTTATACACGGATTTTGCTCGTCATATTTTTTTTTAATTTGAATTGACGGCGCCGGCTAGACTGTACAGTACTGTATCTAACCGAGTAGGGAATGTGGCGCCACCGTTGTCTCAATCGTCCCCCGCCAGTGTTACTCTGTGCGTCAGTCGAGTCAGTCCAGGCTGTTAGTCACTCGCTATAGCACAGTGAACTAAAATGTCCCAGATCGCGAAGAGGAAACGTGTCGTGCTTTCTTTTGTTGGAAAAATAAACATTCTTGAAGCGCTGAAAGTTGATAAAGTTGCTACAGTCGCTAGAAAGTTCGGATTGAATGAGTCGAGCGTTCGTGAAATTCGAAAAAACGAGGGGGAAATCAGAGGTAGTGTGAAAGAAAGCGGACTTCTCTGTGCCAAAACTGCTTCTGTTTCTCGAGACGTGAGGGTTGAAAAAACTGAAAAGGCATTGAGCATATGGATAGAAGATCAAACCAGGAAGAGAGTTCCCTTAAGCTCTCAGATTATCAGAGAAAATTTTTTTTCTCAGAACCTAACCCCCATCTTTCCATTTAAATAAGGTACCATTATCCGCGGTTTCGCGATCCGCGGTAACCCCCCGGAACCGAACCCCCGCGGATACGGAGGGATTACTGTATTTTGAAAAAAATTAGACAAAATGTATACAAAATATTAGGAAGAATATTAAATAGTTATAACAATATCTATGTTGTTATCTTTCAAGATATAATCCAAACCTGTGGGTTAGTATTTTAAATGCGCTGCGATTTTTTTATAGCAGCTTTCCAACCTGTACCAAAATGAGTGTAATGACACATGTGCCATGACATAACCTATTTATTAACCTTTATCAAATTTTTTTAAACTTATTTTTGCCAACTATCTTCTCTGCTTTTCAACTAACGATCCAATTAAATATACCTTACAATTGTGATTTAAACTGCAAGAACAGAAAAAATTATAACAAAAAAGAGAATGATGTTATCCATTTACTTGACTTCTGCACTGCCCATGTAAATTTTTTTTTAAATTCCTTGACTAAGCACTTGTAATAGTTATTTTTGTGGCAAGCTTAGTAAATTAGCCTTTATGAGCGGCCCGGAATATTTCCAGGGAGAGCGACGTAGGAGCAAGCCCTGTAATCCGGTGAGCCCCAATAAAGGCTAATTGCAAGCGACCTGCGTACCACGTTTTATTTCCTCTTGCTGAAAATATTAGTGATTAATAAAGCATGTGTTTATTACAGGGCTGTGGAGTCGGTCACAAAAATTCGACTCCGACTCCTGATATTTTTGTAGTTTGAATCCGACTCCGACTCCCGACTCCGACTCCGACAGTACTAGAATATTGATAACCCTCCCAATTCCTTTTCATCTACCTGATAAACTTTACCGGCTCATAACGAATTTCACAAGTTTTCGGAATGTGGTTGATTATAATTAATTTAATATATTGCATTCACGGTTTCCAGCAACGTACTGATTTCACCTACAAATACACAGAGAGGTTTACAAACGTAAATGAGGAAAAGGATAAAATTTACTTTAAGAAGAATACATTTCATGGCAAAATTTCATAAACGTGCAAATGCCATTGTTATAACAAGTAAGTTTCTTAACTGCCTACTAAACTAACAGTACTAACTACATTCCGTAGTAGATTATTTTCTTAAAGGGTCATTTACTACCTGCCTACGTAATACAAGTTTACTGAGTCATAGGAAATTCAAATAGTCTAACGTCTGAGCAGGGTTGAGCAGATTTAAATTTTGCCAAATCAACAAAACAAATACACTAAAGAAGTGCCCTTCAAATATTGCCAATTAAACAAAAACACCATGAACAGTAACAATATAACAAAATGCTGAAACTCGTTTAACTTTTAAAATACATTTTGAAACAGTTAAAACATAAAAATAAGGTGCACTATGAAAGTTAGAAATTAGACGTAATACTAATAATAGTAATAATACGTACTATGCTTGATTTATTGTTAATCACATAAAACAGTTATTGGTAAGATATAGAAAAACCGTCTACTACGCTGTACAAGAACAAAGTCGGAATTTTTTATATAGTTAGGTAAGAATTTAAATTTACAAGCGGTGATCACATTGATTCTAGAACACACTCTGCACACTCATGGACCTATGAATTAACATGTAATACTAGTGCACGTGCATTTTCATAAACTAACATAAATCAAGAACAATCGATTTTTATTAACCCTGAGTCTGTCTTCAAATAGTCAGTACTACAGTCGTTCAAACAGTTTGATAGCTTTTGGCGTTTTTATTAAAAAAAAATTTGATAAGTAAAAGTCGAAGTCGGGTAATTTATACGGACTCCGACTCCAACTCCGACTCCACCCTAAAAGTTCCGACTCCTCGACTCCGACTCCCGATTCCGACTCCGACTCTACAGCCCTGGTTTATTAGAAAACAAGGTGCTTGTAAAGTCACTATGGCAACATTTTACAGGCACCGTGCCTGTAAAAACTCATTTACCGAGTCAGTTCAGATGACAGTAAACGACCGTTTAACAAGTCAAGAGGAAATAAAATAAATAATGTGTTTTTCACACTGTACAGTTAGCAATTAAGTTACAAACATGTCAAACAAGAAAAGTAAGGTTATCCTATAAATATTTACTTATGTCAAAATAATTGGTCTATTAAAAAGGCAATCGAGTACTACAATTATAAGTTTTGAGTCTTTGCAGTCTTCTGCATGTTCCATTACAAAGGACCTATAAGTTAATTGACCATAATTAATTTCAATTGTGAAATGTTTGACAGTTAAAAACTCGCTAGTGGTACCACTATATTAAACCTAAAATTACTTAGTGAAAAATAATAGTGGTGCCAACATACTACCCATTAGTCAAGTGAATAGATTATAAAATTCTTGTTATTATTGGTTATCTTTTTAGTAATAACACCAACAGGTGTATTAAAATGCTTTTGTAAAGTAAACAACTAACACTGTTTGCCCAAAGCCGCCATCTTGACACATGTTTTGGATTGGCTTACGACTCGTACGCAACATCTAACGGTTTCTAAATTTAGTGTGTTCGAAACATAAAATAAAGGTTACAATAAGATGCTAACGTGACTTTCATGTTGACTCGTACAAGAAGGAACTATTTCGATAAATTCGGCTTGCGTCTACTTAGCATAAAGGCAACATGCTCTAGCGTTAGCTTACTTCCACGACACGCATTATATGAACACAAACAGTTCTTTTCTTAATCCGCAAGGGCTTTAGAACAGTTTAACCAGGCTAAGTACTTACACTAAGTCCAACAAAACACAAGCGTTATGAAGAAATGTCGTTGTTTTGGTACAAGCGGCGCTGGGGTTCTGGAGTGTAGTGAAACCGCGCCCGTAAGTGCTGCGGCGAGCCCGGCACAGACGTGCTCTCAGACAGTCTCCTCGGAGGGGGGATCGGAGGAGATGGAGAAACGTACCTGCAATGGAACATGCTGGTACCTGACGCCTGAAGTGATAACCGGAACTCACCTTCGAGAAAGACTAGGTGATGCCGTTACGTTCGCTTCCAAAAAATGCTGACGGGCTGCTAGAGGGCTCTGGTTGTCGACGCTTAATCCACGATTGAGACGAGGCGGCGGTTCAGGGCTCTGGTGCCTAGATGATCGACCGCTTCGATCACCGCTTAATTGTAATTTTATATAAGAAGCAAACCTTCTTTTACCTAAGACAAAGGATAAATCGATATTAAAAACAATTATAATCATAATAATAATCATAATAATAGAACTTTATTGAGCAACACAAATCAAGAAACTATATTATGCTTGTTTTAATAGACAGAATAAGTTATCCCTTGCGATACCCTTGCTCATTTTGATAATGAAAAGAGCTACCGTATGATCGGAAACTTCTATCCTCTAGAGCAGTGGTCCCCAATTTCAGGGTGCGCGAATTGATACTTAAGGCTATGCCAATTGACACAAAAAAAATACAAAAATCAAATTACGATTAACAAATATTAACTTGCATTTTTAAGTTACAAAACCATGAACACTAAATAGACAAGGAATTGATAACGGCAACACTAGCACTCCCTCTTAGAATGTGCCAGCAAAGCTTTGTAGTGAAGGCATTTAAACCTGCCAACAAAATATATTTTAACGTTTATACAGTGTGTTTCACTTGAAATGAAGACACCTACATATATTTTATATTGTTAAGAATTTGGAATTTTTGGTGGTTTACGCAAACCCATAAAGAAACTTTAGCTGCCTGTTTGAATTATTTCTACCTCTGCACACCCACCTGCTATGATCAATTAAAAATGCATATTATCCGAAACTTACCCTAGCGATCAACGTAGGCTGAATATGATTTCAAAAATTTTTTAGCAGCCTCAAAAACCACCAGATATGAACTTTGTTTAGGAGCAATAATAATCAAAATATGGTCAAAACATAAAATGACATAAACCAAAATTTTAAAATTGTTTTTGGATTAAAACAAAAACTTTCTTAAATTTTTTGTTTTATAAAAACTATGTAATTTTGTGATAATTTCATAGACTTTCCCGGCCATTGGCATTAAGTAACAAAGGACATGCGGGATTGGACCGTGTCATTATTGAGGTTGAAGAACTCAATGTTTCGCCCACTTTCGTAAGGAGCTTCATCAAGAGGAAAAAGCAAAAAGAGCAAGATAACTAAACGTGTAAACCACGCCAGAGGCGAAACTCTTGCAAGGAAAGGAATAGGAGAGCACGGTAACTCGACGTGTAAACCACACTAGAGAGAAAACAGAAGAGTTTCAAGAACCTAACAGACCTTTTCAAAATCAAAAAATTCAAGAAAATGTTTTTATTCCACATAATTGTAATTTTTTTTGCCATATTACGATTACTATTGCTTTCCAACATTTTTATTTTTATCTCTTTGCAACAAAAATTCTTATCTGGAGGCTTTGTTGATTGCTGCTTTTCAAAAATTCGCATTTTTAATTGATCATATATTAGGCACATGCACAAAGGTGAAAATAATCCAAATAAGCAACTCAATCCCATTAGGAGTCTGTACAAGTCACCACTATTTTAATCATTATTATATGTACTTAAAAATAAAAAAGATAAATAGGTGCCTTCATTTTGAGTGAAACGCATTGTCTAGGTATATCAGGGTTACATACAATTAATTTTTTCTGTCTTAGGGATACATGATCAAAAAAGTTTGGAAACCACTGCTCTAGAGGGTTGTGGATTTTTTAAAATTTAGTTTATGTTGGCAGTAATTAGTAACGGTACTTAAAGGTCGCATTTACCGAAAACTAATTTCAAATTCTTGTATATTGGTTTGTCTAATGACGAAATATATTTTTGTTGTGTTCTAGTTGTTGCGTCGCAGCGTAAGTGGATGATAATAGATTACTAGAGATTGCCCATGTAACTAGTCGTATACCTGCTATTTGGTGGAGTTCAAATATTTCATTCTTATTTACTGCATTCTGGACTCTTGCGGTTGCAACTTTGAAAATAAACTTACCCAAATGCTTTGGGTTATTTTTGCAATTTAATTTTTTATCAGTATTTTATGTTAGGATTGTATTTACCTACTAGCAGGTGTAGCAATCTTTTAATTTAAAAATTTAATCTATTGCTCTACAATTGAGAATTGAGACTTGTTATTTCCGTTAGTAATGAATCTAAAATTGTAGGTGTAATATCAATATTAGTCAATAAAAAAAACTACACTTGAAATACAAAAATAAAAAGTGAACCCTTGGAAATAGCTCTTGCGCGACACAGTCACATCACTAATTTCTGGGATCAACCACAATTGAATATGGAATTTAAAATGAAAGCAGAAAAATTAGTGCATTTGAAGATGCGTCAATTGTAAAAGTCACATCCGTTTTTGAGTTAAATTAAAAATACAAAATTTTCGGATTTTTAATTCAATTTTTTTTTGGAGTTAATATTAAAGTTAGAGCGAAACTGATATAACTTCTTTATAGCACGGACTTCAAGACTACGTTATCAATTTTTTATATGACGTTTCATTTTCGAGCAACCATCGTCAACTTAATTTTTTTAAATATCAAATTTTAGAAGCCCTTTTTATTCTGAATTTAACAATGTGCCACATATTATGGTTTAACTACGTTTTGAGTCTTTTTGACCATGATCAAGAAATGTTTGGATACGGACATGTGTCCTAAAGCATTTCAAACATTGTTTCAGCTTTTGTAATTTAAAGGAAGAAGTAACAAACCACACTGCATGTTTTTAATCCTTAATAATCCCGTATGGTCTCGGAATACAAATATATTTCAATAAGAAACAATTAATTTATAGATTTTTACTTATAAACAATAATTAAAATTAGAAATAAAAACATCCAGGGTGGCTCATTACTTTTTTCTTTAATTTATAAAGCTGAAACCACCTTTTTATTCTGAATTCAACAATGTACCACACATTATGGTTTAATTACGTTTCAAGTCTTTTTGGAGATCAAGAAATTTTTTACTACAGACCTCTGTCGTAGAGCATTTCATACGTTGTTAGAGTCCGCCCAACGTAAGATAGGGACAGGCACATCATCATTGCCAGTGTGCACAGTGGTTTGGCGATTATCCCGATGGGCAATGGTTACTTAGCAACGGCACGTTTTTAAATAGGCGTCCTGTTACCAGGGGGTTTAGTAGTTGATAGGATACGCGATGAGTTCACTTGTATCCGTGTACGCCACTGCCAATTCTTGAGGCGCGTGACGTAACAAAAATCCGCGCAGCCGAACTGTGACGTGCCTGTCCCTATCTTACGTTGAGCGGACTCTACAGCTTTGTAATTTCAAGAAAAAAGTAATGGGCCACACTGGATGATTTACAAATTTTCCAAATGTCTGGCTATTTTGATGGAAAATCATATTTCTACTAAAATAGCTATGAATATTGGCTGGTTTGCATACTATCCACCTAGTTTACAAACTATGCAAGATTTATCGCCAAAGTACAAACCACAAGAAAAGTACACAAATTAATTGTTATTTTTGGCTAGTTTACAAACTATCACAGTATTTGGATAAAGTGTGAATTAAATATTCGACCTCCATGCCCAGTTCCCTGGTGGGAAGCTTTAATGGCATCATAACATTCACTCAACGTAAAATAATCTTTCCAGATCTTTTATGTAAGACTACATAAGATGATTCGATTCTCTGTAAATCATAAGTATTTACCACATAATAATCATTCTTGTTACTAGTGTTGGGTCCACTTTCGCGTATTCTCTTTATACTGTAACGGTGCACACCCTTGTTACCTGTTGCTAGCTTATGGACCTACGTTGTGTAATTTTTTATTGGTTTCCACGGGTGATTCGGCGACAGTTACAGGTACTTCCACTAAGCTTCCGTGTTTACTGTTTTTGCTCAGTTCGTATAGGGACTGGCGACCTCCAGCTCTTACACCAAAGTAAACAACATAATGGCAAACGATGGTTATTTATTAGGACAAAGTAAACAGTATATTATTTTTACAATTATTATGCGTTTTTCCAGCGGGCCGTCTCACGGTCGTAAACTTGTTATGAAGGGCCTGGTGGTGTTAGTAAGATAGTAGAGAGACAAAGAGTTGTTACACAACGCCCACCTGCAAACAAGGCCCAAAGGGGCGGCCTTGCTGTGCCAGTTTGCGTGCTAACGAGTGAAATGAAAGATAAAGAGTTGTTACACAACACTCACTTGCAAACAAGGCCAAAGGGCGGCCCTGCAGTGCCAGTGTGCGTGTTAACGAGTGAAATGAAAGACAAAGAGTTGTTACACAACGCTCACTTGCAAACAAGGCCAAAGGGCGGCCCTGCAATGCTAGTTTGCGGGGTAACTAGTGGAGTAAAAGACAAAGAGTTGGTGTCTAACGTTCGCCGATTAACGAAAGTCCTAGCTGAACTTCGCAATATCGGTTGGCGCTACACCAAATAGAGTAAGGTGTTAATTAAGTGCGGAGTTGTCGTGATGTTGTTTTGTGTTACGAGCCGAACTAGCATCGGCCCCAGGCTTGGTTCTTCTTCTGCTACCCTTTCCTTCTGTGCCGAGTGTTTTATGCAATCTTCCGCGGCCCCTCCATCCGGTGTCCTGGGCGCTCCGCCAATGAGAAGTAAAATCTGAATTTCGTGGCTATAAGGTGCGATTTTAATTGGTTATTTTCCTTCCAAAACTCACGACGGCCCTTAATCCTTTCTGTTGTGGTTTTAAATGCTTCTCACGACCCCCTTGACATTTGTTTCCTTTGACCGAAAAGGTAAACTCATAAATTTCACGAAATTATTTAGCCGGCGGTTTCTAAGCTTTTCGACCCTTAAATTTGCCTCGAACCCCGGGTCATAAATCTAATATAGGGATTTTCAATTATGGGCCCGGGGCGCGATCAACAGCTGTGAAGGAATTGTGTTACAACTTGCAAAACAAAACGAAAGCTTCCGTTATGTCATATAATTCCAACTAATTTTATACATAAAAGATATCTATAAACTACGGATTATCATTATCCTAGAACTAAAAAATGCCTGAAATAAAATAAATGTCTTTCCTAAAATGGATAAAACAAAAGTGTCTGAAAATACGCGACCCTCACAATACGTTGCAAAAGTTCACTATAATCACTGTCATTCATTAATTTTGAATTCTGACTTTTGCTCGTACACTTCCAAAAGCAGGTTTTCAAATTGTTGCTCTTCATTCATTTTTAATAACCAGATACCTATCCTTAAACAAATTTCACAAGACACGAAAGTAATCAATAACAACACACAGCACTTGCCGTAAACATAACTGCACTTTTCTAATAAATTACCCAAATGGAATTGGTTAGTTTACATACTAACCAACGAGTTGGTTATTATGTATTACTACTTATACTAAGTTCACACTTTATCCATATACTGTGGATAGTTTGTAAACTAGCTAAAAATAACGATTAATTTGTGTATTTTTCTTGTGGTTTGTACTTTGGCGATAAATCTTGTATAGTTTGTAAACTAGGTGGATAGTATGCAAACCAACCAATATTCATAGCTATTTTAGTAGAAATATGATTTTCCATCAAAATAGCCAGACATTTGGATAGTTTGTATACTATCCAGCTAGCCTATAAACTAACCAAGTAAACACTTTAACCGTAACATTTATAAGTGAGAAACATAATCAAAAAATAAATTACTACAGTGGCACCAAGCACACAAAGAACGCGGAAAATATGTGAACTAAATCGAAAATTTAAGTACTTATGGGGAACTGAGGAACCAATAAAAACCAAGTTTGGCGGCGAACTACATTTACATTAAAAAACACAAATGTCACTACACTGATATAAAAAGTGTCTAATTTCTAGGCTTTCGAGTGCTGTTGCTAATTAGTTTTGTTATTTTTTGTTAATTATTGTCAGAATTACTCCTCTTCATTAGTTATTTTTGTCCGTATTTAAAAAAATGAAGTTGATTATGGTTGCTCGAAGACCAAACGTTGGATAAAAATTTGTAGTGTTAAAAATTGTGTTAACAGAATTTAATCATCCATGCACCAATTTCCCAATAGATTTTTTATTAAATTTACTTATTAGGTTTAGAATATGTGCATCACTGAAATTTTTTAACAGAAATTTAGAATTAAAAAAAAAAGAAAATTGTATAAACATGTTCTCTGAATTTAATTTTTTGGCAGTGGTCAATTATATGTTTTATCGGACCTTTTCCACTGTCTAGGGTGTATAAACATCTTACATTTACAAAATAGATAAAG
The DNA here is from genome assembly GCA_940337035.1 of Agriotes lineatus. Taxonomy (NCBI): domain Eukaryota; kingdom Metazoa; phylum Arthropoda; class Insecta; order Coleoptera; family Elateridae; genus Agriotes; species Agriotes lineatus. The sequence goes on from OW679194.1 coordinate 256,142,824, forward strand.
TCGTCAGCGGCAGATAATAACTTTATCTGCCGCTGACGAGCCACTTGGCAATAAAGTGACAGTTTAGCATCATCAATCCAGCAGTATAATGCCATATTTTACTGCCGTTTGAAGAAAATAGTAGTTTGTATACCAAGGCACTGAATGTGGATTTAGTTAGGAACTTCAGTGCCGAGGAGTACATTATGTTTTATTTGAAATCAAAAAATCTTGAAATTAAATTTTAACCAACATTTGTAGGTTATGTTAACGTCAGCTGACATTTATCTGTCGCCTCGCCACCTACAAAAAAGTCGTAAAACAATGGATTACTTTATTGCCGATTTCTCGTATTTTAATGACGATTTCAAATAAATGTATATATTTCAAATATAGATAATCAAAACTTATTTTCATCTAGTATAGCTATGGAATAGTTAATTTATGAATACAACTACCGCATGTTCATAAAAAAAAGTCCATAAGAGGCGGCTGTGGAAATTCAAACGTATGAATAATATGTTGGTGGCACTGTAAGTCTATGTCAAATTTGATGTTAATAGGTTAGGTTTTCCGTCAGTTTTGACACAGACTGACGCAACCTAACCTGATAACCTCAAATTTGACATAGACTTACAGTGCCACCGACATATTATTCATACGTTGTATAACCATGACCATTCAAAAATGTTCGATCATTTCTGAGTGCACTTTATAACCTAACTGAGTTCGTAGCTATTGTAGTATACCATTTAAACAACTAATTTTTTAGGTAACAGTAATTAACTATAATATTAATATTGTAACCCTAATCTGCTTCATTTACAATGATAAGTAAAGACTACAACATTCACGTTTGTAATTACAAAATGTGACTAAATCAGGTGCAGCAGTTCATTGTTTTACTGCCGTTAGCGGTTGGAGCTGCTGGCATTCCTAATGTTCACAGAATTTTAGGATAATCCAGTTATAAAAATGAATTAAAATTTTAGAGACATTTAGCAATTTTCTTTCATAGGTTTCAGAAGTTGATTTGCATTTTCTAAATTAAATTAATACTTGAGTCTAGCTTTTAACATGCCTAGGCAATTGATGTAGAGAGGAATTAAGAAAAAAGAAAAATACACACACAGGTAAGCTACTATTCTATTATAAAAAGAAAGTAAGTTTGGTTTGATACTCTCTTTAGAGCCACGCTGTATAACCAGAAGTATTTTAGTACCTACAACTTCCACACAGGTAAATATTACGTAACTCTCATACTTTTAAAAATACCCCTACATCATTGCTGGCCCCTGTGTAACAATAATAATAATAATTATTATTATTAAATACTAGTATATGACAATAAAATAGTCACGTTAATAAACATGCGGCTAATTTGTAAAAACAACATACATGCACAGTGGGTTGGTATTTTATAGGGTACAGAAACTGTAACTGTGAGATGTCATAAAGAACCTTATAAGTAATAAATTTTTTCAAACTAATTTAAATGCATTTTTTACATCAATTGGTAATTTTTTATATAGGGTATTCCTAAAAGGTGCGAAAAAAAATTAAAAACATATACTAGAGCTCAAAATACGCTGATTTAACCCAAATATCTATATACAAAGGTCTATCCTTTAGGTTAGTTACATATGATGAAAAATGCTTTACCATGTCTCTTGTACAAAACTAAAAAACCATATAGTCTTTGAAAACACAATAAATTTCATTTGAAAACGACACAATAAATGAAAAATCATAACAAATGTTCAAAATTGGACTCCATTTTTAGTACCAGTTACATGAATGTATCCTGCTCCGTAAAGAGTTTCTGGTATGCTCAAATATTCAAAGGCTTCCATGGATATTATTTGCTGCATGAAATTACAATGACAGGTAGGCTTTGGAACTGTTTCTTGCATTGTTTTAATTAAATGTCAAAATGTATTGTGTTTTCAAAGCCTACATATTTTATTTTCTTAAAAGGGACACAGTAAAGCATTTTTCATCATCTTTAGATGGCTGTAACTCCTCAGAAGTGGACTTTTGTATATAGGTAATTTGGGTGAAATTGGCTTATTTTGAGCTGTAGTATAATTATGTGGTTAATTTTTTTCCATGCCTTTCAGGGGCACCATGTATATCTTCAAACAGTTATAGCACGGACCCTTTTCAAAAAGTGCTCTTGCAGGAATCATTTGGCGGTAAATTTAGAATTGTACAAAGAATTTTTTTGTATTATAAAAACCTTGTGTACATAAGAAGAGGTACACCAAAATACAATTTTATAGAATAGCAGTGAATGTAATGCAGCAGCATAATAATAAACCCTTAGACTTGTAACCAGTAAGTAATTTCTAGTGAAACAAATCAAATAGAGACAAGTCCAACTTTCTAAGTAGATTATCTATATAGTTGCCCCAAGTTACGTCATCATTGAAGTGCAATCTTACATATTTGGTGGAATCTACTTGGTGAATAGTGTTGTGGTTCATATTTACATATAATGACTGTTTAAGGTGGTTTTTAAAAAACATGATATTACTTTTATCATGATTTAATTTTAAGCATTATTCAAGCATCTTAGAATATATGGGGTAGCAGCAGTCTCATGCAAGGGAGTCTGCAACTAAAGACTCAACCAGCAGTGTTTTAGAAGACACTAGGTACGATAAAGCAAACCACACTGCAAAAAAAAAGCGTTGCGTAAACTACGTATGAGAAATGTAATACAGTCAGACCTCGCCGTTCGCAGGGGTTACGTTCCAGAAGAATGCCACAAAGCGCAAAACTACGCTGCGCAAGTAAACACATAGATGATAAAAACGGGGTTAGGTTCCATAAATTAAATTTTTTTATACTATGCAACTTCACAAAATTCAAAAATACATAAACGTGCGTATACAAACATGCAAATACGTTCATTTTCAAAATGTATACAAATACGTACATTTTCAAAACATAAAATATAAAGCAAAAAACATTAAAAAAGCATAAATGTCCATTTGTTTATTCAAGTTATAATTTTACAATTTATTTAAGGTTTGAATAATGTTATTTAGGTGTCCATGACATAAACCGCATACGTCTGCTTTATTTACTCTTATGAAGGTCACTAACCTGATGCAAACTTTAAATCGCTGTTAAAATAAACCAAAGCTCAACAAAACGTTGGCGCTTATGACATATTATTCATTAGTAAACTAATTTTTATGCGCTTTTGTTTATTTTAACAGCGAATTAAAGTTAACGTCGGATTAGTGGCCTTCATAAGACCGGCCGTTAGTTTGTGAAACTTGAAACAGTTAACTTTGGCAATTCCACCCGCGAACGGCACAGAAAAGGGAGCACAAAGGTGCCCCGCTTAAAATCAAATCAGCAAACCGCAAAGCCGCAAACGGCGAGGTCTGACTGTATATTGTTTTTCCAACTTTCATAAAAAATTTAAAATTGTTAATTATTTGAAATAATCTATCTTTGTTTGTTCTTATTTGCAATATGTGGTATTGCAAGCCCCCTAGCATTGCCATATGGCAATGCTGTTTTTTTTTTAAACTACAAGTAAATAAAATATACGTTTTGTATTAGACACTTGATTTTAAGTATACCGCTGAGATAATTTATGTAAAAATACAAAAAATTATTCTCGACGTTAATGGATTATGATAAAACCTCTAAAATTGTCATGCAAAATTCCTCCCATACTTATAGATTTTAATTTATTTAATATTACAGAATGATTTATTGTCTCAAAAGCTTTGGACAAATCCAAGTATAATCCAGCTGCCAAATTAGATTTGTCTAGGCTTACTATTACATGATTAATTGAATTGAAAATTGCGGAAGCGGTGGATGTATGTATTAGGTAGAAAACCATGTTGAGTGTGTAAAAGAAGCTTGTTATGTTCCAAGTAGCTTAATAATCGGTTATAAAGAGCTTTTTATAATACGAGGGCAGTCCGATTTTAAAGGTACAGGTGGCTGTAAAACAAATACCGCAAGCAAAATATTGGCGTCATATGCATGTCTAGGCAGGTTGAAGCGTGGTAGTAGAGTCTCGAGCGTTGTTGTGTGTAAGAATCAATTTAGTAGCTTACAGGAAGCAAACAAACATGGCGTGTGTAATCGCAGAGTATTCCAAGTGCGTGCCGTTATCCGATTTTTTCAAGCCGAAGGCGTTAACCAGAGCGAAATTCATCGCAGATTAGAGGGCGTTTATGGCCCGAAGGTCTTAAGTCAAAAAGAAGTCAGCATTTGGTGCAAAAAATTTAAAGATGGACGAACGGACTTGATTGATGATCCGGAGAAGAACAGAGGCAGACCAAGGACCTCACACACGGATGAAAACTGCTAAATTGTTGAAGGTTTGATTAGAAAAGATCTTCGTGTTAAAGTTTGTGAAATTGCGGAAATGACTGGCATTCCTAAGAGTTGTGTCCATGAAATCAGGCAACGCTACCGTGAAGGGATGTTCAAACTACTGTCACGCTGGGATAAATGTCTCAATCTTTTTGGAGAATATGTTGAGAAATAAACAAAAGTAGGTAGTTTTTTGTAGAATGTATTAAATATTTTCTTTAAATATATATGTTAGTAAAATTTTGGCTTGTACCTTTAATATCGGACAGCCCTCGTATTTTTGCAAATACACATAATAAAGAAATTGGTCTGTAATTAATTATTCAATGAACATTTCGACCCCTTATACACAGGGACAACGTTAGCTTCTTTTAATTTCTCAGAAAATATGCTGCTTTTAAAAGAAGCAATTATGATATTTGAGAAAGGATGGAAGATAAAGAAACCAACTTGCCATTTGGAGTGTAGTTCCATAATTAATCTGGATATTTCAATCGGATCTGTAGGAGTCTGAGAAAAGTTAATGAATTTGTTTGGAATTATGTATGTAGGAGAAATGTAAAGATAAAAATCTATAATATAATTTTCCTTAATGTGTGTTTGTCTGTGGCACAAAATAAAATCTCACATTCCGGCTTCACAGATGTTTATATTTGTTTAGGTTTTGTTTTTCTTATCTTAGCGCTCGGCTTGGAGCTTGACCTTTCGCGTATCCTATTTCACGTGCGTGTAGCGTGCAATTTACTTGTACTACCATTAATGTTGAGAAGATGAAGGGTAGGTAGCGCTAGTAGTTTCTCAGTTGTAAAGAAAATCTAAAAACAAAATTTCAACTTTTCAAGCACATAACTTCTTAAAGGGTGAGTATTTTTACCAAAGTCGATACAACAGAAAATGAGCCCTGACTTGTCAACATCTTTCTCGCACATTGTTTTTGCATTTTTGAAGGTTGGACTTACGATGCATCTAAAGCTGAGAAACAGGGAATGCTGCAATGACATTTCATTTTTGTTGCACAACCTTGAGATGGAACTACAGGGCAGGACTCACTTTCTGTAGTATCGACTTAAAAGCATATTTATTTGACTCTTATTATCCTATATTGATGAGAATAGTCTCCTCCTACATGGTGCACTATTCTTTTCTAAGCCCCTTGTATAATTGTTCCAGAAGTTAGAAACAAATGTGAGAAAGTTTATAGAATTAAGAAAAAATAAAAATACATAAAAGACAGAGCAACAAGAAAATAACAATATGTAAAATAAAGATAGAAAATGTAACAGAAAGGGAAGAATTTGTAAAACTTATGAAAAAAGCTTAAGGAACTACTGTGAAGTGCAGCCAAAGCAAGCTGAAGAAGAATTAAAAAGCAAACACCATAGTGAATGTAAGAAGAAAGAAAAAAAAACTCTGGAGAAAGTACCTCACCAACCAAGATTTTGAACACCTGTAGAAGCTACAGAGGACAGTAAAAAGCCAAGAAGAATTCCCGGAAAAACTTTGCGGAGAAGTTCAAGGAAAACTACAATAATAATCAAAAATTCTTTTATAACACTCAAGTTTATGAAACAAGAAAAAATTACTGAAACATCTTGAAGATAAGGACAATATAATACTAATAGAAATTAGCCACAAGAAGAAAAGCAACAAAAGCAGCAACAAATGAAATAACAGAAGAAGAACTGCAAGAGGCAATTCAAAATATGAAGCTAGGACAACCACATAGACTTGATAAAAGCACTCTACTTTTGATACAATATACGGAAAAAAGAGGAAAAGAACTTTTGCTCCAAGTACATATAAGTATTGTTATTTATCACATAAGAATTACACAAAAAGGGTGCAAATGAAATTGGAAAATGTCTGAAAAGTTTAGGTTCTACTGAAAATAAGGGAGATTCAATGATGCATAGTTGCATTAAAATAGAAGAGAAACTGAAGTGATTCTATTTCTACTCGAAAGAGGGCCTGGAAAGTTTCTTAAAATCATTTTTTTACGTCTCTTATTTTTTCTATAAATTATTTGGCTTCCTTGTATATTTCTATCTCTAATGCAGAAGCTTCATACAGTTTTCTTATTTTTAGTTGCTGTCTTTTCCAAACAAAAGAGATATTTGGTCTACTAAACCCAGTCCGTAAATTGTTTTTTTCTTCAAACGTCAAATAATTAGGTCATAATTTGACTGAGCTAACTGCGGAGAAATGCAACTTCTCCGCCGGCGGCAGTTTTACTTTTCCTTTTCCTGCCATGGAGGGAAAAGTGTTGCTATGAAAACGTTAAAATAATAACACACCAAACAAACAAACAAACACAACAACAATGAAACATATAAATTTAAACGTCATTTTTATTTGTCAAACTAATATTAAACGTGCAATTTGTCAATGTTGCATTTTGAAAATTAAAACCATGCTGTACTGCAGAAGTCTGTGCAGACGAAGTTAAATTTTCTGTAATCAAATAAGATGTTGATGGTTCAATCAAATTTGTCTTGCTGACACTAGGTGTTATCACTTCATTCAATATTTTACTTGCATTCTCATTTTTATTTCGCAGTGACTCCTCTATATATCCTTCTGCTACACTACTTGACTTCCAACCCCCGTGACGCTTTAGCGATTCAATATTACCTCCTCCATCAATTAATAGTGTAGCAGAAGTACGTCTTAAACAATGGCCTGTGTATTCCATTGAATTACTTAATTTTAAGAAAGTTGCAACCTTTCTAGGAACACTGCTAATACTAAGTATTCCCATTACACTTCTATAGCATTTTCCACTTTGATATTTTAAAAAGAATCTAACTTCTGGCATGTCTTTTGGTCTTAACGCTGCATATTTTCGATAAATTTTGAGGTAATTTTCTCCAATTATTGTGAACGATCGAATTTTTCTAGTCTTACTGTCAGGAATTTTAATCAAAATAACATTCCCCATGTCCTCTATGTCTGTAGTTTTCATTTTTAACATTTCATCACATCTGCAGTCTCCAGTTACTCCAATTAATAAAACAATCTAAGGAAATTACATATTTAAACCACAAAATTAAAGTTACCTAAAACGTAAGTATTACCTTTAATCCTAAATACAAATCATCTTCTGCTTCAAATAAAAAAGTTTGAAACTGCTCCTTCGAAAAAATTCTAGATTTTTTTGCAGAGTACCCTTCGTTTGCTTTTTACAAGAACGCGCGTAACTTTAAATATTTATTTATATCCATTCCATGTTTAATTATTAGTTGCGATTTGATCATGGAATATCGCGACCACATGGTCGATGATTTCCATTTTTTCTCCTTAGCCATTGTGTTGAAATATGCTAGAAGCACATTTTCTTCAAATTTAGTTAGATTCTTTGAATTGCACCACTCTTTAAAATGATCGTACGCGGCACAATGTTTCTCGCCTGATTTTGTGGGTCCAAGAGATAAGACGGCTTCATTTGCCGCAGTCTCAATTTCTACCGACAAGCTCGATAGCATTTCAAAAATTGGCCGGTGACAACTGACAGCAACACTAAACAATTTATATCTGCCAAAACGTTTTTTGTATAACAATCGAAACTACTCGCATTTATTAATCACGGCTACTTAAACATTTATTGTATGCATAAATTAAACCCAGAGCTGAGTATCAAAAACACAAAAAACAGCTTTATAATACACAGTTTAAAACGTTTGAAGAAAAAATAGCATATTTTATGTGGAGGAGAAGTGACTTTTCATGGCTTGCCTTCTATTATCCGCCTCACTACCGTTCGGCGGGTAAACTAAGGCGCGCCATGAAAAGTCATATTTCTCCTCCGTATAAAATAATATACTATTACGCTTACTTTTTTTAGTGTTAATTGTAACGCTTTTCTTACACTGTTAGTATCTGAAATGTTCCTGTGTATTTTTAGGTTGTAGCTGTTTTACTACCTACTGCCATTCGTTCCTTTGCTCAATTGTGCATAGTGACTCCTGTAGAGCAACCCTGAACGTCATCTACCGCCCATAAACGTTCTAAAGACAGCAAACCATGTTATTTTGGTAAACTCTGTAAAGTTTGTAATTATTTACAGCATATAAATCCTTGCTGCCAGAACGATCTGCTTAGTAAAAGTGGCATCCATATATTTTGTGACTGAAATTTTCTTATTAACTCATTATTATTGTACTTTATGCTCTATGCTTTTTCTGTAAACAGTGTAAAAATGCATTATTCTTGATAAGAAAAAAATCGTTATCCATTACATTTCTGCAAAGATTTTTGCCGCAAATGTAAAAAAAACAGTGCAATGTTTTAAAAATTTAAAATATTTGGAACTTCTCAACAAAAAAGTCCACTGGACTCACAAACCGAACACCATTACACTGTTAACCCTCCTCCGAGAGAGGGTTAAAAGCAAACATGCTAATAAAATCTCCAATGAAGTAATAGATTGAGAAGTTGTTAACAGAACAATCACCCAACCTTTTGTAAATATGAGGAAGTAATATGGAATGATAACAAAACTACATTAATACTTTCGAATGTAACATTATCTACTATTTATGATAAATGCAAAAGAAAGGAAATTTTTCTGTAATCCTGGAACAACCACATTGTTCAGAGAAAAAAAATGTATAATCCTCTGAAAACTTTCATAATTGATGAAACATTAAAGAATCAAACAAAAGCAACAACTTAGATAAAAAAAAAAGCCAAGGTTGGTAAAACTGAGTAATTTGTATAGGTTGTCAACGTAAAATAAAGGAAAGAAGGTAGTTAATGACGTCGTAAAAACCCATGAAAATGTATTATTTTGAATTTCAATAGGTGGATATTTTGTAAAATCTAAATCTACACTAAGTCTCTAAAATACACATAACTCCTCTTGCTGAAGTATCTTGAAGTAAAGGCTCATGCAATATCTTCTGGTGTCAATTTAATTATTTTAGTAACTTTGATTTAAAGAATCTGAGTAAATGTGAATATTTTTAATGACGAAGGATATGTTAGCAGCGATAAATAACAAACTGCAAATGCTCGATGATATATCAGAAAACTATACGGCCGAAATGAAAGTAATAAAAGGCGAAAATGCGCAGTTAAAAAAATTGGTCACAAACCAAGGGAAACAAATAGAGTTCCTAGAGGAAGAATTTAAAAGAAAAAACCTAATAATAAAAGGCATAGTGGACGCAGAGGAAGAAACAGATCAGGGCACTATGAGTAAACTGAAGAGCATATTTCAACGTCGAAATTACTACGAAAACAGAAATTGATGAAGCTAGAAGATTGGGGAAATATAACCCTGCTGAGAAATGACCAATTCTGGTGAAACTAACGTCGGGAAAAAGAAGATGAGCGTTTTGAAGCAATCCAAGCTACTTAAAGGTACTGTCATATGGATCAATGAGAATTTCACAAGGAAAACACAGTCGTCGTCTTCCTTCAGGGTATAGGCATAAATGCCTGTTCCGTCCTCATACGTCCACACAGTATGAAAGAAAATTACTACTACCCCATCTAAAACAGGCGAAAGAGAAGGGCCATAAAACTCAACTCAAATATAATAAACTAACAATCAACAATAAAACGTACGGAATAGAGGACCTGAAAGAACTGGAGGAAACCTATAAAAATAATGAGGTCAAGAAACTTACGTTAAGTGAGAGACCCCTGAAGGAGATAACCTCACTGAACAGTTGGAAAAAAATAACACAAACAGGAATTAAAAAAGTAGTAAGAGTAAGCAATAAGGCTAGTAAAGATGATGAAAATGGCAATAATAATGGCAAAGATATTGGAAAAGTTAAAGAAAAGAAACGGAATGGAAAGAGAATCTACTGAAGGTCCTGGCCATCCAGGAAATAGGATGAAAATAAAGTGGCATAAAAGATATGAAAGACTATAAAATATGTTATAGTGGAGGTAAAAAGGGCAAATATGTGTCCGCTTTATGATATACAAAGATTACAGAGGGATTATCACAGAATTCATATAAATAGATGAGAGACCTGCAATTTTAAAACTCAAAGCAACATTCCATAATATAGTCCTGGTTAATGTACACACCCACCGAAGATAAAGAAATGTTCTATGCAAAGTTAGAAAATGTTATGGATAACATAGGCAACTATGATGTCAAGATGGTGGTAGGAGATGGGAACGCCAAAGTGGGAAAGAACAGGTACCAACTATAGGGAAACATAGTCTACACCTTGCTAGTAACGATAATGGAATGAGAATGACAATCAAAAAAATTTGAAATTCATCATGTGGTAATAGATGCACGAGTAGTAATTTAGATGTAAAAAGTTATAGAGGGGCCGACTGTGATACAGACAACTTCTTAGTGAAAGTCAGATTTAGACAAAAATAGCTTGCGAAAATCAAGAGAAAGCAGTGAATAACCAACAACTGGACATTGATACATTTAGAATGAAATTAGGGAAAAATATATCATCAGCATACAAGGGAAATTTTATATTTTAGAACAAACACAAGAGAAAGAAAATAGAAATAGAAAAGAAATAGAAGAAAATTGGGGAAATATAAATAGAATACTGATCAAAACCACAGAGGTGATAGTAGGAAAACGTAAAACAAATAAAAAGAAAAAATGGTTATGATGAAGAATGCGAACGAGTAATTGCCGAAAGAAATGAAGCAAGATTAGAAATGCTAAGACATATCAAGCGACAAAATTTTTAAAGCAAAAAAAGTTGCTAACGTAAAATGCAGAGAAAATAGATGAAAACATGAACAGCGTAGAATGGAGGAAATAGAAGGAGCAGTAAGATTGTAAAATATTAGGAGCTTCCATAACAAGGTGAAAAGACAAAAAGCCGGCTTCCAACCAAGAACAGTACTCTGTAAGAGTGAGGATGAAAAACTGCTGGGCGATAAGCAAGAAATAATTATGAGATAAAAGGAATACATCAAGAAACTATTGAACCTGGTGCAGGATAAAGATACCCAATAACGATGAGATAAGAAGAGGAGTACCGATAAAACCCCTAAAAGAAAAGATAGAAGAAAATCAACTGCGATGGCTTGGACATTTACACAGAATGGGAAAAGAGCGCGAAGTTAAAGCCATATGGGAAGCGAAACCGACAGGCAAAAAACCCCCGGGGAGGCCAATAAAAACTTGGAATGATGAAGTAAGTGCAATACTAAAGAGGAGAGGAATTGGATGGGCTGAAGCAAGAAAAATAGCAGATAACAGAAGAGAATGGAGAAAATTATATAGACAAGAAAAAAAGTTATAAAAGTGTATAAATAGGTAGTGCAACAAACTCTCGACACCAATATGGTATAAGAGAAAAGAATAAGAAGAAGAAGAAGAATAAACGAAAGACCAGGATGAAAAAGACTCAGTAAACCCACCTACAAAAGAAGAATTGGATCAAGTGATAAAAACATTAAAAGACTGCAAGGCACCAGGCGACGACGGTATGGCTGCGGAAATGTTCAAATACGGAGGAACAGCAGTAAGAAAAGCAATGTATGCCCTAATAGTAAACATCTGGAAACAAGTAACAATGGAGCATGGCAGTCATATGTCCAATATTTAAAAAGAGAGAATAATATAGGATATCAGATGCTAAGTAAGCTAATAGAAAGGAAACTAAACTGCTGGATAGAAAATATAACGGGAGAATACCAATGTGGTTTCAGATAGGGCAGGGCAACTACTGATAAAATTTTCGTAATTAGGCAGATCTTCGAAAAATATTGGGAGTTTAATATCGATCTACATCACATAATAATGTCAGAACTGCTCAAAGAATTAGACAAGTTTGGGATACCCAGAAAACTAATAAGACTAGTAAAAATGTGTCTACTAGACACGAGGGGAAAGGTAGAGTGGCTACAGTTATGCGCTAATAGCCAGTATCAGTGGCGTATCATATGCGTTTGCTCGAAACGTGTATGGTAATCTCGTAACCTCAAATTCATACTGTAAACGAAAATTTTTACTTACATGAAAATAATCCCAATCCCAGCTGTTTAGTTCTGAAAAGTACTGTTTTAAAAAGCGAAAAGAAGTAAACAGTCGAGTTAAGCTTTGATAAACACACGAGAAAACAAAATGACACGAAGAACAGCAATGAACTGAATACAATAGCGGAAATCACCTTGTTGAAAGTCATGGACTCGTCCAGACGTTTCTAGCGTTCTGCGTATCTTATCACTCGATGTACTTTACAAACTGAAAGACTTCTACAACTGGCAGAGAGCTTTACTATAAGTAACGGATTAAGGCAAGCAGATGTAATGTCAATGACGCTGTTCAATTTTGCCTTGGAAAGAATAATAAGAAATGTCCCTATTAACCCGGGAGGCACAACGGATAATAGGCAGTGTCAATTACTGGCATATGCAGATGACATTGATATAGTAAGTAGGAAAATACAAGAACTGAAAGATGTAAAATATATAGAAGCAGTGGACACTCAAGGTCTAAAGATGAATGTACCTAAAACAAAATATATGATTACCATAAAAGATGTAAATAGGTACAAAAATGTCACAGAAATGATAGTAAATGACCGATGTGAACGTGTTAAAAATTTCAAATACTTAGGCTTTATAATCAATGAAGGAAACAAAATAGAAGAAGAATTGAAGACTAGAATAACGGTGAGTAATAGATGTTATTTCGGGCCTCAAAAACACTACCCAATTAAAAATAGCATTAAAATGTATAAGACAGTGATAAAACCGGTAGCGACTTACAGGGCGGAATCGTGATGCCTAACACATAAAGAGATAATTAAAAAAGATGTACAAACCAGTAAATGAAAACGGATTGTGGCATGTCTTAACAAATAGTGAAATCAGAACACGGTATAGGAAAGCATGCATATCCAAAGACATTGGGTAAGATGACTGAGGCATGTCGAGCGGATGCAACCAACAAGAAGACCAAAAAAGATACTGCAAAACAAATCGGAAGGAAGAAGAAACAGAGGCAGACCGAGACTAAGATGGAAGAAAGAAGTGAATAAAGATTTAAGAACAATTGGAGTTACCCAATGGAAACAGAAGGCAGCTGACAGAAAAGAGTGAAGAAGAATTGTAAACGATGTCAAGAATGGGTACATAGCAAGAAACTACCCCCCCTCCCTCTGACAATCAAGCCAAAGGTTAAGGCGAGAGTGGCCCCTTGTGGGCTGTAGCGCTAAGGAGTAAATAAGTAAGTAAGGGTACTTTGTAAAATCTAAATCTACACGAAATCATTTTAATAAAATAATAAACTCAATAGTAGGTTATCACTTTTTACTTCCTTTTAAGATAAAGGAAGTATTGGATTCACACCAAAAATTCGAAATTGAGTTTTCAACAGATCTAACGTTTCAGAGTCCCCTGAACCCAAAACATATGTTTTTGTTCATTGGTCTGTCTGTCTGTGACAGAATACCTCAAAAACGAAAAGAGATATGGTGTTGAAACTTCATATATAAGTTTTGTGCACTATGTAGATGAGACAGCAAGCTTTTGAAGAAAATCGCATAACCGGAAGTATGGTGTTTACTCTTGTAATTTTTCAGCTTTTTCGATTTTTTCGATTTTTTCAAAAACGGCTGTAACGATTTTTTTCAAACTTTACATTTTTATTACATTTTTAATGTGTATTGATGTGAGATAGGTGATTTTCCAGTTGAATACTTCTAAAATGGGTTTCTTTTGTTTGTTCTCTATTTTTTTTATTAACTCCCATTTTAAATAGAACACCTGGTATATTATTACATTTTTGAATTCAGCTTAAAATTCTAGACAAAATTTGTTTCTTCACGTAACGCTCTATTTTGTACCGTTTTTGTAGAATTTGTAATTTTTGAAAATTTTTGACAAATGCTTAAAAATTAAAAATGAAATTTTTAGCTAATTATAAGATCACTGTAAAAGGAAGTTGTGTGAGTGTATCACACCAGATTTTTTAATTTTATTTCTCAATGCACCAACCTTATATTTTTGTTCGGCATATTTCTAATTTATACGAGGGCTGATCCCCTTGCTCCGTCCCTGGCACATAAGAAATTTCAGGCGCTACCGTGAAAGATGACCGTTTATTGTTTTCTTTTGACAGTTCGTGCAAAGTTTCACGTCAATAGTATTGTTGGTTTGATTTGTCTGATCAAAGGTTTGAGGGTACGAGAGGTTTAAGGTAAAAATGGATCGATTTGAGTTAAGATCAGTAATTAAATACTTGGAAAAGAAGGGTATGAATCCCACTCAAATCCACGAAGATATGAAGATTACTTTGGGAGATTCTGCTGTATCTTATGACATAGTCAAACGTTGGTGCCGGGAGTTTAAATGTGAACAAACATCTTGCAAAGACAAACATAGCGGTGGGCAGCCTGTTACAGTCACTACAGAAGAAAATGTGGATAAAATCCATGATATGGTACTCGCAGATAGAAAACTGACCATCAGGCAAATAGTGGAGAAAATGGGTTTGTCGTAGCATGTCATACCAAATGGTTTGAAGAACGTTCTGGGTATGAATAAGGTATCTGCAAGATGGGTGCCCAGAATGCTTACCCAGGAGCAGAAGCGCACTCGAGTCGTCACATCTGAACGTAATTTAACAACGTATAGACAAAATTCAAATGCATTTATCAACAGGTATGTAACGATGGACGAATCGTGGGTCCACAATTACGATCCCAAATGGAAAAGACAAAGCATGGAGTGGAAAGATGGCGGTTCTCTGCCGCCTTGCAAATTCAAGGTTCAGCCTTTTGCCGGCAAAATAATGATGTCAGTTTTTTGGGATGCAAAAGGAATATTACTTATAGATTATTTGCAACGTGGAGCCACCATAACAGGCAACTATTACGCAAATTTAATTTCAAAACTTCGAGAAGCTATCAAAGCTAAACTCCGGGGAAAGTTAGCGAAGGGAATTCTTTTTCATGAAAACAATGCGTCAAGTCACAAGTCCAATGTTGCGATGGCTGCCATTTTCAATGCAGGCTTCGAATTAATCGATTACCCGCCTTATACTCCCGATCTGGCTCCCAGTGATTACAGACTATTTCCAAAACTTAAAGAACACTCGCGTGGAATTGAATTTTCGAGCAATAACGAAGTGATTGTTGCTGTGAATCAGTGGTTTGAAGAGCAGAACGAAACATTCTATCGGCAGACTATTGAAATGCTCGAGCATTGTTGGGACAAGTGCGTTACCGTACTATGTTGAAAAATAGTGTTAAAGTTTTTTGTTTTCTTTTAGTGTAAGTTGGTCGGGGGTGAAGCAAGGGGATCCTCCCTCGTAGTTATTTGTTTCGTTAGTACAAAAAATGCATGATTTCGAGACAAGTAAGACAGATCGCCGGACGACGCGCAGCGGAGTCTACCCGTCCCAAAAACTAATTTTTTTGTGCGAATAAAACATACTACTTTTTCTCCAACTGCCCATAAATTCGGTAATATAACCTATTATAGAATCAAACATTGTAGGTAACATTGTAGAACATTCATGGGGAAAATAAACAACGACGGCGATTGCCGAATATTGACAAAGAGTTTGTTTTTTATTTAAAATTTACCATGTAAAACCCTATCTTGCTTCCATTTTTGTACTAGTGCAAATATGAATCGAAAAGTGTACAGTTGCCAAGGTAATTGGTGAACATCCCGAAATGGCTTACTTTTTATACAAAATTATTCGACAATAATGCGTCTTATTCGTGTGGTTGGAGAAAAAAAATGTTAATTGAATGTTATTATCGTACAATATATCATCAACATCATGATATTTATACTAAATCTTTTGAAATTAGTTTTTGTTAACTTTCTGGCGTTACTTATACTGGGTGTCTTAAAATGAATTACAACTAGTATGCTTTGAATTTCCCATAATGCAATCCAAAACCTTACTTGAAATTGGCAAGACTGTAAGTCTTTGTTAAATTCGAGGACAAACTGATGCAAAACATAACCTGCCAACCTCGAATTTGACATAGACTTACAGTCTTGCCAATTTCAGGTAAAATTTTAGATTGCATTATGGGAAATTCAAAGCATACTACATATAATTCATTTAAGACACCCGGTACCTTGGTACATGTAATTATTAAATTCTTCATTGAATTTTTTATTCATCTTTAAAATTTGTTAGAAAGTTTAATCGCACTACTCATGATGGTATGTCCTGTTCTTCTTGAATATTATCTGTGCAATTGTTCAAAAGGAGATGGCTCACGTTAAGCTTTTTGACCATTCATCCAGCTAAATATTCTAGTTAGCCCTCTTCCAAAGAAGTTTTCAGGGTCCGAGAGCTAGAAGATATCATAATTTCCATGTTTTCATGTGCATCTGACAAACTGGAAGTTAATGAATTTTCGACAAGAATTTCAAAGTCTGCCTCTCTTATTACTTTTCCCACAATATATAAATCTGAGCAATGACTAGTACAGTGCGTTCAAATAAAACTGTTATCAAGTGGCCTTGTGTCTAACAGTAATTTTTGAAAGTCATGTAGCTTATTTTATGGATTGCATATGCACACAACCTCACTTTGATAACTGACAACTCAAGTGACCGCATGTTGAATTCTGGGTAGAGCGATGTAATAATTTGCCTATAAACACATAACCTCATTTTGACAACTGACAACCAAGTGACTCAGTGCACTGAATTGTGGGTAGAGCGATGCAATAATCACCGACATGCTGTCTTAAGACAAAATCTAGTTCAAAGCCCTCTTAATAACTTTTTTTTAACGCACGTTACTAGAATTTTATTGTAAATCTGTTAATTTTCCCAATAATCGTTGCAGTACATGGAGAGGTGTAGGATGGTCATTTAAGCCTCCTCGTGTTCTAAGCTGTGACCTAATTGATTTTCCAAAATATTTTGCTTTATTTTGTGTAATAATTTTATAGTTATTAAGGTACTAAGGGCATTATGAGTAAAATAAGAGCCCAAGATTGTTAGTGTACTAACCGAGGGCCTTTGGCCCGAGGTGTGTACAACAATCGCGGGCTCTTAGCTCATAATGCCCGTGGTGCCTTCAAGGTTTTATGTCCTACCAATTTTCTTACCTAATTCATATTCATATTCAATTCATATAATTACTATGATATAGTATTTAAGATTGATCTAGTTAGCTGATCTAAGTTAGATTTGTGACATTAGCTGAGCTGTCATTAATTTTCATTGTGACAGTGGTGCATATAAAAGTTGTATCCATGGAAACAAATACTGTTAATTTTTCATAATAACCCTAGTGTTCTTATGATGAAAATAATTGCCCTGGAGCGTTATTTTGTATCTAAGATACCTTAAAATAGAGTCATTAATTTCAATTAATGTACTGGTAGGACATAAATAAAATAATAGATGAAGGAACACCCTTCTGGAATGTTTGAATTGTCCTTTTAAAAATTGTTTGTGCTCATATGTCATCTATAACTTTCTTTTGATGACCAATATCTTTTCCATAGGCCGAGTTACAACTTACTCATGTTTGGGCTTATATTAATTCATTATGTCATATTATTATGTATTCACAAGTTTAATGAAGACAAGTTGCCACTGCCATAGTAATTCGAATGTCTCAAAGGTGTTGCTGTCATGTGACTCAATAATTCTGCTGCGATATGAGCCATCTGCTTCGAGCTTCAATAGTTAAGTGGTCCATTGCTAATTTAAAGCAGTAACTAATTTCACCTTTTTTAAATGATAGTAATTGATATAATACATCCTTTTTAATGCTATCATATCAAAATTCCAAATCCAGTAACCAGTTTCTGATTAATTTCAAAAAGAAGCATCAGCACAAAAGCAATATTGGAACCTGTTAATTGAGGAGTTGTTCAAAACTACAGTGACTATATACAAGACAGTGTGGCCATACGATTGTTGGCCGCCATTTTCAGACAAATTCGAGCCTAGAGATATAAAGTGCATTTAGAAATAATCGAACGTTTTTGAGTGGTCATTATTTTGGCGCTAGTTATTTTAACTACTTGATGTTAGCTACACGTGCAGTGTTATGTTTGGACATTGACATTTTTCATTGGTGTTCGTTTGTGGTGCTTTAAGGTGTTGCACGAAGTTTACAACCTATTTCAGTTATGATAGTTTACAATACAGCTAGATGCCGTCTTCCTGTTCCCTGTCTCCAAACCTCCCTGTCCTGTGCTTGGTGTTCTTCCACGTTCCTCTCCTCCATGGCTCGCCGAATACCCTCATTCCATGATTTGCTTGGTCTACCTCTTTTTTTCTTACCCGGTGACGACCATTTAAAGATCTTCATAGGCCACGTCGATTCTTCCATTCTCATCAGATGACCAAACCATTTTAACGCTTTCCGTTCAAATCTGTCCACAACTGATTCTGGTGTCTCCATTCTGAGTCTTATTTCCTCGTTCGTCACCGATACCTTTGCACTTTTTCGTCCATTTGAACTGTGTTTAGTCTTCGTTTCATTTCCGCTGTTACAGTCCATACCTCATTACCATAGAATAGCACGGACTCTACCATTACTTCACCTATTCTTTTTTTATTTTTGTTAGAGATAGTATTGACCCATCAAATTGATTTCAAGCATCCCACTATCTTCTTACTTTGTACTATTTGAGTTCTGATCACTTCTGTTCCCAAACCTTTTTCATCGATTGTATTGTAGCACCGAGGTATTTAAACCCTTCTACTTGTCTTAATGCGACATCTTCATTTATTAAGACTTCATATTCTGCTTCCGAGTTGATTACTAAATAGATATTCTGTTTTTTCTAAACTTATGCTAAAGCCCCATTCATCGTAACAGCGATGTAATCTCTTTATCATACATTCAAAGTCGAACACATCTTGTGCTGTTACAACAATAGCCCAATTCTAAATTGTCACATTTAAATACTGTGCAGAATGTCAGTTTTTTAGGGCAATAGATGATAAAATTTCACCCGCTTACGACGCTAATGAATTATTTGACACTGACAATTTACAATTGTCAGATTTGAAAGGTTTTATTTTCTTCCATAACCAAATGAACAGGTTCTACCAACCTCTTTGAGAACAACTTAGAAGTAACTAATTATTTTGCCTGTTAATGGCGGATATTCGTGTTAACCAATAGTGGTGAAGACATCCCAATGGCCACACTGTCTTGTATATAGCCACTGTATTCAAAACTAACATTTAAACCTCACCATAGTGATGAATTGTTGGTCCACAATCACACAAGCAACAACTTTAAAATCAATAGATGTTATCCTTTGGTCAAAATCAGCAGAAACAGAAGTCTTCCACTTTCCAATCAAGCTTCTGGCATTTACAATTTAAAGCTGTGGATGAGGCCCTATTACACGATCGTGTTTTACATCATATTTGCATGTCTCCGCCACTTTCATTTTATCATACTAAAAAATTACTAGCTTTTCAGTTCCTGACAGTTTTGCCTGCAATTTTTAAAACTTACAAAAACGTTTTTAATAGGCTCTGTTGCATGTCCACTTTTGGTCCATTTTTACAATGTGGAATTTCCTGCACAAATAATATGTAAGTAGATTAAAAATAGCATAAGATTGTTATAAAATAACCTGAAATCTGGTAAGTGATAATTCAAGGAATCTCTCAAATATAGACTCGTGAAATTAGAAATATCTTCTGGTGTCAATTTAATTATTTTAGTCACTTTGATTTTAAGAATCTAAGTAATGTGAATATTTTTATCTTTTCCTGGTTTTAATGCATTAATTTTCTTTCTTATCTTTCGTATTTTTTATCCCTTTTAAAAAGGTTCTTTTACAGTTTTTGAATTATATTTTCTAAATTTAAAACAACAGTTTTCTCCCTGATAACAAGAGGAACTGGACGTTTCTGCAGAACATCCCTGAATGTCGTCAAAGCTATCAGATCAAGAGTGGGGAACACACTCAGAAACATTAATTAGCATAGTAAATACGCTCATTCGATTTAAAATAGTGTATTGCCTCTGCATATAAATATGACTCAACAAAGAATACTATACTTAAATCACTGTATTCCATATACCAGCTTGGTATAATTTGTATGTAGTAAATAACCAACTTCCACTATAAACCGCTAAATCACCTAACAACATTCAGTATTCGAATTCTAGCCAATAAAAACCATCCAAATCTTGTTTAACCAATCACAAAGAATATCAACACCATTCCACATCCAAGCACGTCAAATTCTTACTGATCTTGAAGCATCATACTCGCTTGTTACTAGTTACTAGCAAGTTAATGCTATATCTCAAGGAAATCAAAGTGCTCCATTTATTGTAATATTTATCCATTCATGTTAATTTATAATAGGTGCTATAAGACCATGTAGTTTCACTACTATAATTGCTTAAATTAAAAAAACATTCTAATAATTCTTTCCACAAATTTCAATTCAATATGAAGACATCTGGACTAAAGGATACAGGTTATTTCATATAATTAAGTAGGTATGTCATTTTTATTTCATACTGGTTTTATGAAAACTTATTTTTCTTAATCAAAATGTTATTTTCTAAAAACTAAATTTTTTAAAAACTGTTTTAATTCAAATGAAATACTATTTACATCCCACTACTGCATTTTCATGTGTCTATATGTATATAAATGTAAGTAATTTTTTCCTTAGAAAAAATTCAATACAAGATCACATGTGATTTAAGAGACATCCTCATTTTATTATTTAAAGCCGTATCGGGTATATCTCTTACTACTGTTTGTTGTATTTAAAGTTCTCAATATAATTATGAATTGATATACAACAAATATAATATTGAAAATCCATAAGCATAAAATAAAAAATAAAGTAAGAGGAAAATATGCATCTAAAATGTGACACACAATAACAAAATTTAAATTAAAAAAGATTGTGTTCCATAATATAAATATTATTCAACAAATCTTTAAACTTTACTATAAACTAAAAATAACGTACCTGGATCTTCTTTAGCAGCCTCCTCTGCCTCCTTCTCCTTCTGTTGCTGCTTTTGCTGGTGATAAAACCGTTGCAGCACAATAGGGCTAGTGTTTCCGTACACGTGGTCTTGACTGCCTTGCATCTGGCTCCTGAGAGGTAAAGGGGACCCGCTCGGGGACTGCCATCTATTTTCACTTGCCACCCGCCTTGGTTGGAAGAGCAATATTGAATTGTTACTCTCTACGCACCTCTGTTGAACAGGCAAAGCATACCTAGCATCTGCTTCTTGGCAACCGTATTGCAGGCCACCCTGGTAGGCTCGAAATGGGGAAAACCCTCGGACATTCGTGGCAGGCGGCGACATACTGTTCCGCTCGCCGCTTAGGCTTTGGTTGTACGGGGGATGTGTCTCGGGTGTGCTTTGGCGCAGGTAAGGTAAAGAACTGTCTCTTTGGTGGCTCAAATTTGGGCTAGCTGAGTTGTGAAACATGGAGTAGCGCGACAAGTGACTGGAACGGCCGTCGGGAGGTAGAGCGGTGGCGGTTGGAATCTGGTACGAGTGCTTCATTTGATACTCTAGTGAAGTGAAGGGGTTCATGCTGTTAGGCTCGGCGGATGCGTGAGGCGACGGTGGGGTCCTCGAACTCCCATTGGTTAGTGCTGTTGGGGCTGGTTGATCTGGTTGGGGTCTTTGGTGTAAGACATTTTGTCGACGACTCGACATCAGCGGGGATGCTGTGTGTCTGTTTGGACAATCAAATAAAAATTAAATTAAAAAGAAAGAAAATATTTTTTCACACACGAGCAATAGCAGCAAAATTACTGTTTTGTGCTTCCTAAACTAGAAAATTATATCTCCTAAATTATTTGAAGAAATTCTACTCCCTTAAACAAAATAAAATGTAAGTTGTGTATTGTTGAAAACCACTTGGCGGTCATACAACAATGCGCAGTGAAACGAATACCCCCTTTGATGTCCTTGTTTGTTTTGTTAATACAAAAAAAAAACTCAAAAAAGTGGTGAAATTAAAATCGTTCACAATATTTTCATATTAAATGTGTTTTTTTTTGTTCCCTCAACTACATCAATTTGATATTTTTAAGCAGCACCTTATTTATTTTTCCACAGCTTCATGCATATTGCTTCTGTTTTTAACAAATTAAACTTTACACAACTTTACATAACAACATTTTTAAGAAGATAAAAAAACTTCTAAGAATGATAGGGCTTATGGATAAAAATCTTATAACAGACGAATTCATGTCCCAGGGGGTTATGTCGGCAACCATTAAGGTTAATTGAATAATTGAGTCATTGGAATACATTTTTGTACTAGCTACATGTTTTCTATTAGTTTTATTTTTTAAACAGTTCAATTTTTGGTTTGACAAAAAAGTGCTTCAATTATTTTGGTATCTGTCCCATTAAAAGAATATGAAACAAATAATCATCAGAATTAGTTTAAATTAATATTTTAAAAAATAAACGTAGAAAAATAACAGTTGTACACATAATACGCTAAAAGTTTGCTTAACTTAAACAAATATGAATTTAATCAAAATTTTTGCAAAAAAGAATAAATATTACCACTTTATTTCTGTACCCAAAAATAAAAGTCACTTCGGTAACTTTTATATTTGTTACTCCACCTTTCTAAAATAAACCTTGGATCGGTTTATTAATATTTGACAAAGGTGCGTTAAATGGACAAGGTAAGTTTTAATTAATATAACTTGATATTAATGAAGCGTACCTAAATTCACCATCATTTCGATAATGTATATAATTTTGTTATTTGTTCACAAAATCATTAACAATGAAGATTTAAAAGACGCCAATGTGAGAAAAGTTCTGAATAATCATTTCGGCAACGGACATTTCGGTAGCGGTGTATATGTTACCGAAATAATGGTATGCTTCATTGTATTTCAACTGTTTGTTATTACAATAGTTCTCTTACTATTTTCCAGTGTGTTTTTAAAATATTGCAGTTTCCAAACTCCTTTCCCAAAAAGAATATCTTACTGTTAAATAAGATGCCTAAAAAACAAGACTTAAAACAAAAAAAAAAGCAGCTAGATCAGAACAGAAAAACAAGAGCAAACCAGAAAAAGAGTACAAAGATTTAGATCCAAAATGATAACATAACAACTCGTAGAAAAAAGACAAAGACGTTATCAGCGACGAAAGGAAGAAAGTCTGGTCAAAAATATACAGAATTTTACAAAGAGAAAAACCAAAGAATTGGAAATAAAAACAGTGAAATCTACAGAGCGTGCGTTAAAGCTAAAAAACGGGAAAGTTTTTAGAGGCAAGTACTTCACCAGAAACTGATACTGAAGACAACGCAAATAATTTAGAAAATCAAATCGAACATCTGATAAACAATGACACTTCTTCTTCTTCAAATTAGAAATCTGGAAGAAAAAGACTAAAACGAAACAGGGCAAAAGCATATAGAAGACTGCATGATGCTAAAGAAAAAGTTTCGGTCCTTATAAAAAAATTAGAAAAATACAGAAAAAGGGTTTACGGACGACAACATAAAATTGTTTTTAATAAAAATTCTCCCAATAGTAAAGACGAATTATTAACTAACGGATTAAATGCACATGTTGATATTAAAAGGAAACTTTTATTTGGTACAGCATTAAGTAAACACATCAAGCATGCTTCAAATGAAAGGAAAAAGTAAATATGCCGAAAAGTTTTAATTGGACCAATAATGAAAAAATATAAATTAGTCGAAGAAATTAAACAACTTGTACTTATAAAATGCACAATAAACATAGAATAACTTGAATGACTTAAGCCAATATGATAGAAAAAAGAGGAATGTCAAATTCACCTATATTATAAACAAACAAATTGAAACATTCTTAGAAAGAGACTCAAAAACGTGCCCACCTTACATAACTTGCATAAAAAATTTGTTGAAGAAAATATCATCTAGAAATTTTGTATGCTTCACTTGCTTGACATAACCCTTTTTGGATTGTTACTCCTGGAAATAAAGAAAATAAAGTGTGTGTGAGTATCAAACATGCTAACACTGACATGATTATATGAAAACTTTTTGCTTATCGTTTAACTGAAACAAGCAACAGCGAAAAATTAACTGTGCTAGTGACCTGAGATCCACAAAATTAAATCTGCATGTTCGGAATTTGTGCCTTAAGTAAAAAAAAACATTGCAAAATTCCTGTAAATAAGTTAAGTGATTTAGCTACACTAATTACTTTTCAACAGTCGCAAAGTGTGACTGAAAAAAACATTAAAGATAAACTCACAGATATCAAAAGAACGATATACACAGTTAACCCTCCAGTACCCGTTCAAAATTCAAAGACATCAGTACCCGCACCGGTCTCGCAGTCCGACACCCCTCTGCCACCTCCATAAAAATAATAAGATATCTTATGGCATTAGTTTCTTGTTCACTAACGTCTTCCTAATCAGATATTTCCTGTTCAGTGTCACTGTTCATTTCCCTAGTTTCCAATAAATTATTTTCATCAGACGATGGCACATCTTCATAAAACGCGTTGTCGACATCCTCCTCCGCTATTATATCTCGCATCGTCTGTTCTAGTCGCGCCTGTTCTTTCTCATAAAATCTGCCATGACTATAATAATGTTTTAGTGTAACACTGTTACTAAAACTGCAAAAAATACTTCCTTCTCCTCACATTGGTCGTATATCAAAGGTAAAAATAAAAACAACTCGGGTGCCCGCTTCGGTCTCTGAAACCGAAATTATAAATAACTTTTAAACCACTGCACGCACGAACTCAAAACTGCATACGGATCTTCAATGGCAATATATAGGAAGGTAGTGAAATGGACGGTAAACTAACGCTAGCACATTAAGTAATATAATGCATCATGTGTTTGCTCGGTCTCACAGACCGTAAACGGGTACTGAAGGGTTAAAAAGAATATGCTAGAAAAATGATAACTAGTTCCCTCTATGTTGTTAGCTTGCCAGGTTGTGTGGAATAAACAAGACGAGAGTGTACTTCGCCTTAAGAGACTTGAGCTGCT
The DNA here is from genome assembly GCA_940337035.1 of Agriotes lineatus. Classification (NCBI taxonomy): domain Eukaryota; kingdom Metazoa; phylum Arthropoda; class Insecta; order Coleoptera; family Elateridae; genus Agriotes; species Agriotes lineatus. The sequence goes on from OW679194.1 coordinate 256,168,079, forward strand.
TCACTTGTAACTTGGTATTCACCAACACTTCTTGAAAAAATATAACTTAACAAGTATCCTTTTTCCATTTCATCTCACAATTTTTAATAGCTGTTCACTAATAGTCAAGAGGTCAACAAAAGTCCAAGTAGAAACTTAAAGAAAAATAAAATAGTCATCGTTTTAAATGTTGCAATCAAGTTAATACACCAAACTGTCAAAACTACAATCACAAAACCCTCCAGATGACCGAATGGGTTTTCTAAAAAATTCACGTGTTACGCTAGAAGTTTGTCACATTTGTACATTTTCTTTAAGTAAAAACACGTCGGGGTTTAAATATAAAAGCTTTAGACGGGTGTACCATCATCGGAACTATATTTTTTCCCAATATTTTGGGTCAAGTGATTGATGACTATTTCATTTGCGACACTTGAAATACCTAAGATTAGTGTTGTGCCTTGGTCAATTGACCGGTCAATTTGACCACGGTCAAAAACTGTGTGGTCAAATTCACTGTCAAATGCTCTTTTAGCCTTAAAATTGCTTATATTAAATTACACTATCAATCAACGGTTTTTTTTGTAGAAGGTCTTTATTATTGGCTGTAAGCCTATAACTAATCAAACATTTACTGAAATTGCAAAAATGCAGGGGATTTACATATATAGCGAGGGGATTCACACAGCGACCAATGTTTCTTGGGGGGTTTCTTAATACATTTTAGTTTGTTATTATTCTCTTCTTTGCTGTACTTATGCAGTAATGATTTGTTTTTATTGAAGCATAAATATATGGCCAATAAATGGTGTATTATTTTAGTTACCGAGAGTATAAAATGAAATAATTGTTAAAACTGTTAATTATATGCACTTATAAATACTAAACAAAAGAGTTGGTGGTAATATGATACTAGTTAACCTTGTGACTTGCTTAAACTTACAGAACTATCAATACAATTGATTAAAAAAAGGTTAATTAAAAAAATTAAAATGGTCAAATGAGCGGTCAATTGGCTGGTCAATTGACCAAAAAGTTGTTGACCGGTCAAAGGCACAACACTACCTAAGATGGTTATTATTTTTAATAATTTACATCAGTAATATAATAAGCGCGAGACATACTTACCAATAATTATGCACACGCCAACGGTCAAGTGCTGGTTGCAACGATAACTGTCCCGAGAGCAGTTTTCTCAGGGCAACCAGCACCATGACTCTTGGCAACGGCAAAATTATCTGTAAGTGTGTCGCCCGCGTTTGTATCTTGAAGATTATTACACAACACCCGTATACGAATTATGATTTAAAATTGATGTAATAACGCCAAAACATGAAATTGCTTGTTTCTTGCATTTCTATTTCCAATTATGACACCATCCACGGGGTCAATAATCATCCCTAGGGTACTTATCAGCTAATCAGTTTGGGATTGGTCGATTTAAAAAATATGCATAGTTCTCATTGGATGATATCAGTCATGTGACAGTGGTGTGTAATAAATAATCAACAGTAATATCCCAAGTGCATTAAAATAGCCGATTAAATTTTGACGTTTTCTGTCAAAATGTTTTGCGAAATATATTTCTTCAGAGCAAAACAATCTGATAGAAAATCGTCAAAATTTATTCAGGCTAGTTTACACGCACGCGGGATGTTCGGCGTGATTATTTGCTGAATAAATGGATAAAATTCAGTTGGTGAAGCACCTTTAAAAATCATGTTGAAATTATGCACAAGCGGTTAAATTTTGACGTTTGAATTTTTGGTCATTATTATACTGACAGAAACCATAGTGATTGTGCATTATTATGGACATGAAGAAAATAATAAGAAGTAATACTATAAGTACTTCTGTATTATCGGGTTATATGTCGATAACTTGTTGCACAATAATAAAAGAGTGTCAGTTTGACAGGTTAAATAGTCCAACCAAGTCAGCGAGAGGATTATTCTATCAAACTGACACGATTTGTTATTGTGCAGGAAGTTTGAGATGTATAACCTGTTTGAAGTACGCATTGTATTCGATTTGATTATTTTTTGAGTAAATTTTAATATTACATGAAAACAACATCAAGTTGACATAAGTTAAGTATTGCGTCGCCTAGTGAAGTTACTCTAGTATAATCGATTTTGTATAATCGAAATTATACTAGATAACTTAACTAAATCCAGCCTTCTGATTGGTCAAGATCGCTACAAAAAAAATACACAATAAAATAAAATTTTTCCACAACTGCTATAGAAAGTAGACTTTTGTGCTCGTCCTTTGTCAATGTAAAATTGAAGTTTTCTGAGGAGCAAGCACCAAAGTGGTTTGCTGCTCGTTATTATGGAAGACTAACGCCAGTAGTGATTTGTCACTCACTGTTTAAGCAAAGAACAAGCATTGATGAAACTGAAATCTTTTTCCAATTTTTATTATTACTGAAAATATAAACGTTAACAGACAATTGGTACAATTATTAATGCTAGTGCCTGATTTTGCAAGAAAATTTAAATGTCAAATGAATGATTAAATCAAATTTCAGCATCTATAAAAATGTACTGAAGATTTTCATTTTTAATAATTAGATCACATCATTTTTCCTCCTTTTAGATGTTGTATGTGTATTTTGAGCGCTCCGCTAACACGTCGCACAGCAAAATTCTCTCTCAATCGGCAATGACCAACTTTGCGCTATTAATATACAATATACTATTGCAATGTTTCTCCAACCAATTTGATATTTTTTTATTAATTAAATAATTGTTTGAGTTCATAATTGAGTATTCTTAACCTTAATAAAAAAAGATTAACATATGAACATGTTTAAAATTTGGGACATCATTTCTGTAACCTGCCAACATCATTTTGGTAACCTGTTACCAAAATGATTTAGGATTACCAGAATGACAATTTTTGGTTTTTTAGCAAATGTGGTATAATCATCTACAGATACACCAGGGCGGTGTAGCTTGAACAAGCGTCCAAGTTCGATCGGTAGAGTTAAGCAACGCTCTTTCTGGTCAAAACTTGGATGAGAGTTCTACGGCTGCTTCTCTCGGCGCCTCGTGATACGGCTGTCACGGAAATAGTTGGTCTCGGATGTCATAATAACATCATGACAGTCGTTAGTGGTTGGAAGTCCCCATAAATGTACAGCGACGCCTATAATTGGCTTAACGACTATTGGTTGAGTACCAAAATAATTTTTTTTTTTTAATAAATAAACAGAATGGTTCCAGAAAGGACTCAATGTACAAAGTTGAAATTAAAACCAAAAAAATTTTTGCCTGTTATAAGATTTTAACCCTTATCACGGTTGCTATTCAACATTGCAACTAGATTGGTTGAACAACAGTGAAACAAATACATGATATACAGTGTGTCTGCAGATTGAGTTCACATAAGGTGTAAATGACAAAAAAATTTCGAGTTAGATGTTAATATTCTAGTAATCGCCCCTGCTTATTCTCAAACCAAGGTTTTGAGAAAATCAATCAAGTTAATTAATATACAGGGTGTTTCTCGAATCAATTTTTAAAAAATGGCCAAGAGTAAACTATCAATCTTTATTAGAAGAGATAATAAAAAAATGTATTAAGAAAAGTTGTTTAGAATTAAGAGTGATGTTAGACTCTCAATTTTCAGACAAATCGGCCTACTTTGATTTTTATTTTTTTTTTGGATTTTGTATACCAACATACCTTTTATCGTAGCTGTAGGAGGCACTCCATTATTTTTTTAACATCCAGTTAAGAGTGCCTCCTACAGCCACGATAAAAAGTATGCTGGTATAAAAAACCAAAAATTATTTTAAAAAATCAATGTAGACTGATTTGTCTGAAAATTGAAAGTCTGTCATTACACTTAATTCTAAACAACTTTTTTTAATACTAGTTTTATCTCTTCTAATAAAGGTAGTTTACTCTTGGCCATTTCTTAAAAATCGATTTTAAAAACACCCTGTATAATATTAATTAGTTTGATTGATTTTCTCAAAATCTTGGTTTGAGAACAAGCAGGAGCGATTCCTAGAATCTAACTCGAAATTGTTTTGTCATTTACACCTTATGTGAACTCAATCCGCGGACACACTGTATAATACAAATGTAATTATTTTCAGTAATAATTTACCAGTTCAGTGCTTTACTTTGAAAAGACATGGTCCTATTCTGAAACTTCTAACAATATGATTTTAATAAAATTTCCCTGTTTTAAGTATCATATGAGCAAAAAAAAAGTTAATCAATGGTGCCTTTAGAATTTTAAGTCAGAAGCTGCCATTTGACATTTGTTACAAAGTGGGGTTATAATCTTCTTCTTCTGCAGGCTTTGAAAACATTTATGTTGCGTTTATTACGGGAAGTCTTGATCACTGTTATGATCAAATTGAGATATTAGCCACTGATTATAAAATGTCAGTGACGAGGATTAGGTATAATTGTCTGGTGTTATAATACACATGACTTCAAAATTCCAAAGGCATCTTTGATGAACATTCTTTTGGCTCATACTATATACTTTCCTCTCACACTTTTTAGAAGCTTTCAATGAAATCGGTATTGCTAACTCAATTTTCTCAGCATAAGAATACGTAAAAGCTATTCTTAGATTTTTCCAATGTCAAATTACTACAATCACGCATAGAAGTGTTAAGTTATTACAAAAAATTATAATACGTATTATATTCGTTTCACTTTGTAGTTTTTATAGACTTCTACTTACTATAGAACAAAATAATGTTTAATTCGAACTATAGCAAGATCTACTATTCTTAGATATCTGTTACAATTTTGCAAAACTTGTTTTATGCAAAGCTCTGCAAGTTGTATGTTTTTATTTTAATCAATCAAACTGTAAAAATTATATAATGTAATTCTAAAAGTAATATGTAAAAGTGTGAAAAACCTGTGCTGTTGATGCACTATGTTTAAATAAAAAAATTATATAAAAATGCTATCCCCAACAATTATTATTTAAACTCTCTTTCGATTATTATTCCGTTAGCAATTTGAAGCAAACCATTGTGAACATTGCCTCGCACTGTATCTTATTCACAGATCGATGAACTGAGGTTGCACACAGTACAGCCACATCATAGATGTGTTCATTTTTGTTTCATTTATTTAACAACTATTAAAGGAGAATCAAAATTATTATATTTGTAACTTTGTATAATTCATGAGCAAAATATTGGCATATGTAAACACAAAAGGCTTTGCTGGCTATTATCCAATAACACTACGTTTTTCAGGTGACACCGTGTTTGCAGAAAGTTTACTAATAATTTGTTACGCATGCTGTAAGCTTCCTGAAATATTAGTTTGAGATTGAAGTTAAATAATTACATGCAACATCCTCTAATAGCTCACAATATGGGGAACAAGACACGTGATAAGAAATATCATTTTAAAGAAATAAAATATCTGAAAATACCTAGAAAAGAATGGGTATATCGCAGACATATTCAGCAGACATGCCACACTAAGAAGTAAATTGTATCCATTGATAATCGATTTGCCTATGCTGCACTGCAAGTACCTATTAAGAAATACAATGTATTAAAATGTACGCAGAATTTTCAACTAATAATGATCAGATATCTAAAGCACATAGTTGCAAATTAGCATGTATAGTGGGACGGATAACTCACAGATTTCCCTCGAATCGTGCGCTTTTCGATAAAAGCACAAAATTTGGTACGAATATTAGAAGCAAGGGGATCTTTTAGATAGGGGCCAAAAATCTACCATGACGTTTTAAAATGAAACCCCAAACAGATTAATGTTGTGTTTGATGGATACCGAGAAGACAGCCTCAAGTCAGAAACAAGGACAACCCGTGGAACAGGAGCACGACGCCGAATAACTGCTAACACTGCAATCGCAAAGAATTTGTAGAGGTTTTCGCTCAGTAAATGAAAATAAAACAGCTTTCCAGATTGTTGTTCTCAGTTAGCTGCGAGCAGCTACAAACTAAAGAAATCAAAAAGAAAGTCACTGTTACTAAAAGAAGTAACGTTCTATATAGCAAATTCTGTCAACATCCAGATCACAGACTAAACACCTAACGGACTCAGAAGCGACACTCGCGACGGTGCCGAGTAGCCGATTTCAGCTATGGCGGCCATATTGAAAGAGAGTAGATCAAGAATAATATGTTGGTGGCACTGTAAGTCTGTGTCAAATTCGATGTTAGCAGATTAGGTTTTGCGTCAGTTTTGACATAGACTCTGCAAACATGGCATCACCAAGCATTTCTATTTGCAAATATAAATCAAAGAATTAAAATGTATGCCATGATGTTTAAAATTGTCCATCAATTCAAAATAAAAAGGTTAGTTTTATAAATGTAATGTTGCTATTACAATCTACACAATAAAATGTCAACATAAATGCACTACTTAAACACACTCCAAAAAGCTTAAACTCAAAAACATCAATTACTAATTATAAATATTAATTGTTTTTACAATTAAAACAAATAAAAAACATTTTCTATTATTGGTAAATACATTTTTATAATTATTTTCCTTGCCCCATTTTTACAAATAATTTGTGGAGCTACAGATTAAATTTGATAGGCAGCACTGAAACATTTTTTAATATGAAAGCACACGTAATATCATATAATAATCCCAAAGATATGGGTACAATACGACTGCGCTGATGCAAACAATTTTAATTTAATTTAGAAAACCATATCCTCTTTGATATTATCAACATTTTACTACATATTTTTATGTCATTTCTGAAAGTAGATGACAAATACTATGAGGATTCATAGTAAGAACATTTTTTTCTTTCCTAAACCTACTCAGTATTTTGAAATCAATCAATTTTATCATTTGTGTAATCAAGTTCTTTTAATAATTAATAAATAAATAACACTAATAATGTTAATTCTTTTATACAATAGATTAACCTCAAGCAATACTATTTTAATTTTAAAATGAGATCAAACATTATTATAGAAGTACTACACGCATTTACTTCGTTTGCCCAACGTGGTCATATTGCTTACTATTTGAGAGGTTGTTTAATCATCGTACTGCAGTGAATAAACCAAAAAGTTGTTAGCATTAATACAATAATTTTCCTAACTATTTTTTAGTAAATCAAGTATTTCACAAAATTAGTACGAGGCTGGTTCAACTAAAACAGTCTATAATAAGCAGGCCATCATTCGTAGCCTCAATGACAAAACAAGGGAATTCTAGTTGCTTATTAAAGTGCTCTTGTTTCATCCTACCACAAGTTCTGCAGTCATATTGAACCCTGTACATTTTTAAAATGCCCTTTTTAAATGCCGCACGGCTTTTCCTTCAAGAAATTCATATGGAAACACTTGGTTTATGGAGAAGCTTGCTATTCAAAAACCATAGTTGTGGAATGGCAAAAGAAATGTTTGGAAGGTAGAGAATGCCGTAAAAAATATGCCATGTCCTAGACATGCTGTGAAAATTGCAGGCAGTGTTAAGTGTGTGAAAAACCTTTTTCAGAAGATTCAAGTAACAGATCATGAATATAAACTCAGCACTAAAATGATGCTGATATGCAGCAGACTGTCCAAGAATAATTTTGCCAGTAAACTATTGAATTTTTCAACTTAGTGAAGCATTGAGAGCTGTGTCTTAATGCCAATGCAGCTTTTTTTAAAATAGTCTGTTAATATAAATTTTATGCACCTTAGACGTGTTTCATTTGAACCAGCCTCGCATAAATTTGCCTATTTTACTAAATAAATAATTTTTAATAGTCTTTTTGAGCAATATTTTTAAACAACTATGAAATCACCCCAATACAATGACAACGCAGTCAAGACGTTTTTACGTTTCAATCTAATTTGCCTTTAAATACTATAAAAAACTAGAAATTGCATAATAAGATGATTTGGTCTACATAAATCAAAAACTTCTTTGCGTATCAATTAGATTAAAAGGTTATAGCAGAAGTTTATGTTATTATTTCAAAATCAAGCATTTTTTTCATTAAAATGTGCAAACACAATAGTTTTAGGTTCAATTAAAACTACAACAAATCAAAAAATAACGCAAACAAGGAACAAAAATAAAAAAACGAAACTAACCATGCAACATACCTCGGCAGCGCCCTCTTGTTAGCAAGTAGATCTGCCTGTTGCATCGCTATTTTAAACCACTCACCCACATCCACACCAACAGTCTCATATTTTTTAATAAATCTTTCGTTTTGCAACTTGTTATATTTAGGTCTCTGTTTCGGGTCTTTAGTGAGACTGCAAAAGAAGATATTTACGTTAGGAAAACAAATGGGATAAATTCCCCAATTTAAAATTTATAGAAGTTCGTTATATATCTTAATATTTACCATAAACAAACAAATTGTCTAAATTCAGCAGTAAAGTCATCGTCCTCGGGAAGAACAGGTGGGTCTTGCCCGATCACTTTTGTAAGCACTTCAAAGTCAGTCTTGCAATCTTGATAAGGGTAAACGCCAGTAGCAAGTTCCACCAATGTAATGCCTAGGGACCATACGTCAGCACGTATGTCGTAATCTGGGTTGTTTGGATCTGGTTCAATACGTTCAGGCTGGAACATGGGCATTAAAAAACATTTAATTAATATATATATAAAGCAACATACTGCCATGTAAGCTGCACATCCAGCACTTCTCGTTTTTGCCATAGAATCTACGAGTCTTCCGCTAATACCAAAATCACACAATTTAATATTTCCACGTTCATCTAAAAGAATGTTTGAGGGCTTCACGTCTCTGTGTATAACTCCGTGTTTTTCTTTTAAATACGATAGAGCCTTTACAGTCTGCAAAATTTTTGGATATAGCGAGGAAAATCTAATTGCGCTCAAAACTTACAGCTACGGTAACTTTTCCTATAATATATTCTGGAATGGCTTGTTTTAATCTCTTCAAAAGTTTGTCAAAACATGTAGCCATCAGTTCCATACAAATCCACACTTCAGCATCTGTTATAAAACAGCCTAAACATTGCACTATATAAGCACAATCGTGAGATTTAATAACTACTTCTATATCCATTATTATTCTCTTGTTTTCTTCACTATTACCTGACCTTCTCATTTGCTAAAAATTATAATGTTCGTTAAACATCAATAAAACCTTAAAATTACCCTATACTTTAACAGCAATGATTTCTCCGCTGGGCCTGTGTCGCATCTTAACAACGTGGCCGCATGTCCCGTTCCCCAATTCCTCGATGTGTTCCATGTCTTTCAGCTCAGTCATGTAAGTGATACCCCTAATCTTTAATTTACCGCTAATTTTCATAATTTCTTTGAGTTTTCTATCAGTCTCTAGGTTGTCGTTACGTTTTGGTGAAAATGGTAATTCACGTGGCCTCCTCATCACCGGTGAGCCAGAACCAGATAGATTATCCACTGAAACGTATTGTAATGAGATCAATTGGATTCCACAGCTTCAAGAACGACGTAAAATACAACTGCAAGACGATGTTTTGAAAATAATGGAGTTGTCAAAAACATACATGCTAAATTGGGGCGGTTGGGCCGACGGGAGCCAGGGCCGTTGGGCAGTCCCGACAGTTGTGGAGATCGGCTGGCCAAGTTTTCGGATTTCAGGCGATCTAGCAAGTCATTTATTCTGCTTTCTTGACTAGACATTTTCGCAGGTGGAACTCCAAATAACAGCCATTTAACCTGTAAGTCAACTCTGGCTCTGACATTTGACAGAAGTAATTATTAATACCAACATTTAAGAAACAAAAATTCTAAATAACCAACATTTTAATAATTTGATATTGTACTGTGGTTTTAACAAAGCTACATCATAACATAACTGCCAGATAACTTCACATACAAATATATTTCATGCATCAGCCTAAAAGTAACACGTAATGATTATTGATTATAAGTTTTAAATTATTCCTTAGACCGAAAGTGACCCACATTCCAGTCTTTCAATAATTTACAGCGCATTTTGAAATATTGAAATACCCTTTATTATATTTAAATTTAATACCAGCTCTAGGTTATCAAGATTACAAATCAGCGTGCAGCTAAAAATTAAAAACTAAATAATACGTACAGACATCAAACCCAATTTAATATAGTCCATTTTTTTCGAATGGAAATGCAATCTAGGGTAACTATTGGCAACAAGCATTGTCACTAGATTGAATTGTGTTGGTACATAAGCTTCTGGTTATTATTTTTTGTAAAAAAGGTTAGGTTTCATGTAAACTGGTTGACATCTTAATTATTTTAAATTGTAATTCTGGCTAGTAAAGAATTACTTCACGGTACTAGTACTAGTAAACAACAATAACCGAATACACAGAGCTGTACTTTACGGTAAAGTACTGTAAAACAGCAATAACAAGATACACAGAGTACAGTGGCTATACAGTGTGGTCCATTAAGTGTGCAACAAATGGGACATTTTTTTATTAGTTGTAAAACCGAAATTTAAATACCGCCAAAAGTTAGTGCATGTTCGATAACCATATCAGATGCCCTTAGAATGGCTTCAAGTCAAACAATATACAGGGCAGGACAAAAAATATGTAATTCGTTCAAGAATAAAGTTACCTTATTTCAAAAAATATAGCAATATTTTATTGAGAAAAGTTGTTTAGAATCAAAAGTTATGCTCAAATAGAAAGTCACGGCCGCCTATTCGAATTTTGATTTTTTTTTTATAAAATTTTGTATTATACCCGTATGATACATATTTTTATTATTCTGATTTTATTAAGAGTTTTTCATATGTAAATTATTATTAGTAAAGCATTTGCCTTGTTAAAAAGAATATTTGCGAAATTCTAAAGTAAATTTTCCAAAAAAGAATCAAAATTCGAATAGGAGGCCGTGACTTTGTATTTGAGCATAACTTTTAATTCTAAACAACTTTTCTCAATAAAATTTTGCTATATTTTTTGAAATAAGGTAACTTTATTCTTGAACGAATTTCATATTTTTTGTCCTGCCCTGTATATTGTTTGACTTGAAGCCATTCTAAGGGCATCTGATACGGTTATCGCACATGCACTAACTTTTGGCAATATTTAAATTTCAATTGTACAACTAATAAAAAAAAATCCCATTTGTTGCACACTTAATGGACCACACTGTATACAAGACAGTGTGGCCATTGGGATGTTTTCGCCGCTATTGGTCAAGGCGAATATCCGCCATTAACAGGCAAAATATTTAGTTACTTCTAAGTTGTTCTCAAAGAGGTTGGCAGAACCTATTCATTTAGTTATGGAAGAAAATAAAACCTTTCAAATCTGACAATTGTAAATTGTCAGTGTCAAATAATTCATTAGCGTCGCAAGCGGGTGAAATTTTATCATCTATTGCCCTGAAAAACTAATATTCTGCACAGTATTTAAATGTGACAATTTAGAATTGTGATATTGTTGTAATAGCACAAGATGCGTTCGACTTGGAATGTATGATAAAGAGATTACATCGGTGCTACGATGAATGGGGCTTTAGCATAAGTTTAGAGAAAACGGAGTATTTAGTAATCAACATGGAAGCACAATATGAAGTCTTAATAAATGAAGATGTCGCATCGATGAAAAAGGTTTGGGAACAGAAGAGATCAGAACTCGAATAGTACAAAGTAAGAAGATAGTGGGATTCTTGAAATCAATTTGATGGGACAATACTATTTCCAACAAAAACTAAAAAAGGATAGGTGAAGTAATTGTAGAGTCGGTGCTATGTTATGGCAGTGAGGTATGAACTGTACCAGCGGAAATGAAACGAAGACTAAACACAGTTCAAATAGACGAAAAAGCGCAAAGGTATCGAGACGAGATAGAGCGACGAATGAGGAAATAAGACGCAGAATGGAGGCACCAGAATCAGTTGTGGATAGAATTGAACGGAAGGCGTTAAACTGATTTGGTCATCTGATGAGAATGGAAAAGACGACGTGGCCTATGAAGATCTTTAAATGGTCGCCACCGGGCAAGAAAAAAAGAGGTAGACCACGCAAACCGTGGACTGAGGGTATTCGGAGAGCCATGGAGGAGAGGAACCTAGAAGAAGACCAAGCACAGGAAAGGGAGGTTTGGAGACAGGGAACAGGAAAACGGCATTTAGCTGTATTGTAAACTACCATAACTGAAACCGGTTGTAAACTTCATGCAACACCTTAAAGCACCACGAACGAACGCCAATGAAAAATGTCAATGTCCAAACATAACACTGTAGGGGCCGGTTGCAAAAAGCAATGTTAAGTCTGGTGTTAGCTAGAGTTCCTATATATACTTAGAGTTGAGCCATTGGATCCACAAATCAAGGACCATGTGATGCAGCAAAGATATATTTCATTTGTTTTGGTTGAAAGAAGTATGCACAAAGTATAAAACTGCCAAAAATCAGGTACTCCATGGTTTGTGGATCCAAAACAAGTCACCCTACATGTCCCAACTCTTTTATATACAGGGACTCTAGTGTTAGCTAACGCGACGTCAAAGTGAACAAAAACGAATCAAATCTCAAATGCTTATGGTAACTAATACATTAGTAAACAAAATTTGATGCGATTTTGTTCACTTTGACGCGACGTTAGCTAACACCACGGCCAACTAAATTAAATACTATGGCCTGCACATAGGGAATAGAGTCCCTGTATATAGTTATATAAGAGTCGGGCAAACACAAATGTCAGCCGCCATTAGTGTTCCAAAAATAAATGATGCGTTCAAGGCCGGAGTTGTTTTCCTTAATATGTGTCACTTTGATGAATTTAATTACTTGTCAGTTTGACATTGTCAATAAATGGTAAACTTAATGCATTTACGAAAACTACACTGGTAGGTATCTACCGTTTACCGATTGGTGGTCAGCTGATTTTGCAGTAGATAAATCGGATTGAGTAATTTACGAGCGGTTTTTTGGTGGTGTAGTAAACATATAACCTCTAAAAACTTGTCTTGTCGTCGAATCGAACAATATTACGTACGTCATTTAATTGTCATTGCCATAGCCACCCTTCAAATTTCCATTTTAGATTACTGCGCATGCGCAGTGGATCGTAGCCAATCAAAAATTGAACCGCGTTTGCCCGACTCTTATCTTACCATATACAGGGACTCTAATAGGGAATAGAGTCCCTATATTAATCGAGTACCGCAATTGATTGCGCCAGTGTTTTGTATTTTGGGAGCAAACATGGCGGATACACTGTAAAATCACGAGCCGCTAATCGCAGCAAACATTCCAAATGTAAAACCGTGTAATGTTCCTAGAGGTAGTAAAATCCACCTACATTAAAAAAGTTTATAACAATATATTTGTACAAAGGTACTAATTTAGGTTATTTGCAGATTTAAGATTTGTGTGTACTTAGTACAAACATTCCTGTTTAATGTAAAAAATGTGTGTAGGCCCTAACAAAAGCATTAATTTTTCTCTCCTTCCATATTACTGGCTCTAGAAATGGGAATATTTGCTGCTACTATCGCCTCGTAACAGCTGTGCGTATGTCAAATAATTCAGTTCGAATTCGAAGTTGTGGTTATACTTCAGTGTTTTTTCGTTTTTGTGCAAATTCAGTGCACATTTCATATTTTAAAAATTAACAAGTATTAATTATAAATAGAAAATGCCGGGCTGCTGTGTGCCCTGTTGCAAAAATCGTTCCGAAAACGGGGTTAGATTGTTCTACATACTCCAAGGAACTAATCTGGTTAAAATGTATAAAGGAAAATTCAAATTGCCCCTTAGAGCAAGTATTTGTGATGTAAGTTCAGTTTTACTTTTACATTTTCCATTAATGCAAGTGACTTTTATCAATGTGTATCATAATTTTGTTTCAGGCACATTTTAAAGAAAATTAATTTGAATCTGAAAGAATTGACAATAAGAAATTAATTAAAATGGAACTCCATTCCCACCTTTACAGCAACACATTTTTACAGCCCTCCTCCAAGAAAAGCGAGAATACGTACTGTTTTTTAGCTGAATCTTATCCTTCTGTAAACCCTACTATACAATCACGTGCCAGACATTTAAGTGACTGTGGTCGCTAAGTATGAAATACGAAGTATGTAAAGGGTATAGTATAATGAAAATTATTTTATAGGTTTCGAAACTGAGAAAGTCTGAGATTTGAGTAGTGCTGAAAATGAGGAATACATTAGCAATTTACAGTTTCGTGGCAGCAGTAAAAGCATTGCAATGCGTGTCTTTGCGAAAATGACTGTACAGTCAGATGTATTATATTAAAGTGTTATGTTCAAGAGTAAAACGTTTACAAACAATTTGCATGTTTCTGTTTAATATAAATAATAGTCATTTACTTAACCCTCCAGTACCCGTTCAAAATTCTAAGACATCAGTACCCGCACCGGTCTCGCAGTCCGACACCCCTCTGCCGCCTCCATAAAAATAATGAGATATGGCATTAGTTTCTTGTTCACTAACGTCTTCATAATCAGATATTTCCTGTTCAGTGTCACTGTTCATTTCCCTAGTTTCCAATAAGTTATCTTGGTCAGACGATGGCACGTCATCATAAAACGCGTTGTCGACATCCTCCTCCGCTATTATATCTCGCATCGTCTGTTCTAGTCGCGCCTGTTCTTTCTCATAAAATCTGCCATGACTTTAATAATGTTTTAGTATAACAGTGTTACTAAAAATGCAGAAAATATTTCCTTCTCACATTGGTCGTATATCAAAGGTAAAAATAAAAACAACTCGGGTACCCGCTTCGGTCTCTGAAACCGAAATTATAAATAACTTTTAAACCACTGCACGCACGAACTCAAAACTGCATACGGATCTTCAATGGCAATATATAGGAAGGTAGTGAAATAGACGGTAAACTAACGCTAGCACATAAGTAATTTACTGCATCATGTGTTTGCTCGGTCTCACAGACCGTAAACGGGTACTGAAGGGTTAAATTCATATCTTAAGAACTATCCGAAAAGATTTTTATTTTAAAGGAGCGCCACTAATATCAAATAATTGTGACATAAAAATCCTTGAAAGTAGAATTAGGTAGGTAAATATATTGTACTTGCTTGTATACAACTTAAAAACAGTAAACACAGATCTAAACTTCAAACGTAAAAGAATTACTACTAAAAGTTGTAGGTTATGAAATGCTAATTGTTAAAGAAACTAAGTAGTATTATACTACAGCTTCTTTTTCCCTTGTGTAGTGTAACTCTTTTTCTAATATTATCGTTGATGTGCATATTTGCTTTAAAACATGAAAAATACACTGTAATTGAAAACGTCGCGTCACCTTGACATTTTAAGTTTCCCGCCTTTTTCTCGGAGCAAATATGGCGGGTTTGCGGTACTCTATTAATATAGGGACTCTAATAGGGAATAGAGTCCCTGTATATAGGTTACTAAGAGTTGGGCAAATAGCGGGATACATTTTGATTGGTTTGGATCACTTTTTACAAGGCATGTGTGATAAATGTGGCCTTTTTACATAGTTTGTAACATGTTAGGACCGATAGTTTCACACATGCAATTCTAAATTTTAACTAACTTGGTCGTATATTCCTAATAGTCGGTTCTAAAGATCCTAAGAATGATCAATGCACTGAGAACTCTCCCATCAAAAGCAAGTTAGCAAGATTGGTTCTCATAACCTCTTTGTTAGACATATGTCAAATATCTAATTTGGATCAAAAATGTATGTCAAATCAGGCTGTTTGCCCAACTCTTAGTAAACTATATACAGGATCTCTAATAGGGAACACCCCCTAGAGACATCTATTGATTAATACTGAAAGGTAGATTATTTATGGCGGCAAATTTAAATATTTGACATATGGAATAAAATACCGTCAACCGGGGCTAGGTGAATTTGCTGGGCCAAAGTGGATCACAAGGTAGATTATTTATGGCGGCAAATTTAAATATTTGACATATGGAATAAAATACCGTCAACCGGGGCTAGGTGAATTTGCTGGGCCAAAGTGGATCACAACTTTCTGCTGTATTAAAAATGCACAATCGAAAACCTGTAACGTGCTTGCCAGTTTTGCCGGCGCAAGTCAGTCTTGTCTTTATCTATGAATCAGTCTAACACAGAATGGTGGTTGTGCTCACGTGTTAATTTTCATAAACAAAGGTAAGTTTGCATAAAACACTATACATTCTAAAATTCCGAAATGTAGATTTACCGAAACCTCAAAATTCGTTTATTTGCACAGACGATCTGTTAATATTTATGTGTATTTGACCCGCGCATATCCATAACCTAACCTCTTGGGACAAAGTAGATCTCATAAAAAAAATTGTTTTTAGTCTCCTAATCCTCTTTTATTATTAAAATGGTTGATGCATTTTTTAAAATTTTGGTATTTCCAGTGTCGTTTCATATGGAGATTAGGGGAAAGTTTTCAAAGTAGAAACTGAACGTTTTTGTTTTACAAATTTGTTCCAGATGGTTGGTAAATATGAAAAGAAACTAGGCAAATACGGCAAAAGGAGCTACGACCCCGTGCATTTAGAGAATGCTGTAAGAGATGGAATGTCAATAAACTGTTGACCGTTTACCACCTTATGTCGTCTATACGGCAAAACACATGTATGAGGGCTGGAAAGAAGGTGGGCTCGATGGTTCAAGGTACAATGGAACTTTAAGTGGCTGGTTTGATTCTGATGTCTTCGAAGATTGGTTCTTTTCCATAATGCTATCCTATTTTAGGAAGGTCGATGGCAAAAAAGTCTTAATCGGTGATAATTTGAGCAGTTATATCACAGTAAACGTTCTCCAGATATGCGAGAATAACGACATCCGTTTCGTTCTATTGACACCAAATTCAACTCACATGCTACAGCCATTGGACGTAGCTCATTATGCACTGCTCAAACGTAAGTAGAGTGAAGTCATGGAGGAGTGGAAATTGAAGAATCCTTAGGTTTTACCCAAGACAATTTTTCCCACCAAACTTAAAAATGCTGTTTTGAGACTCGAGCAACACTTGAGTGCAAATGCTCAAGCTGGGTCCAAAGCCTGTGGAATTGTGCCTTTTGAGCCAGAAGCAGTTTTATCAAAGATTAAAACAAAAAATGGGATTCAAGAAGCACGGAATTCCTGGACAGATGTAATCGTAAACCATGTGGACCAACTGAAGACCGGCTACGCCACTACACCAAAAAGGGGCAAGAACAGTACAAATCAAGTAGCAGATGAAATAATCTCTCAAGTCGGGGCAGCCATAAAATATGCAACAAAAAATAAAACAATTACAATAACAAATGATGGTGACACCAATGTACCATGGATAAATGCGGAACTAAAACTACTAATTAACACAAGAAATAAAAATTATGCAATACACAAGGTAAACCCAACTAGTAAAGCAGCAGAAGAGAACTATAAAAAATCGAGAAACCAGGTAACAATACTAAGGAGGAAACTGAAAGCAGATTACTACAACAAAAAGTTCCAAGACCAGTCGCAAGACATGAGAAAAATGTGGCAAACGATAAATGATGTGTTGTGTAAAAAACAAAAAAAAAATTCAGACCAGCAACCCTACACACTCTACAACGGGCACATAGAAACAAGCACACCAACTGAGGTTGCGAATATATTTAACAAATATTATACTGAGATCGCAAAAAAACTAGCCAATAAAATAGAAACGAAGCCCACGGATAAACCAACTTATACCAAAATTGTAAACACCTTAAGTAATGAAATGACTTGGATACCAACAAATGCGCAGGAAGTAAGTAAGACAATAGACAACCTTAAAAATAAAACCTCCAAAGACGCATGGGGAATGAGTAATAAGTTACTAAAAACGGTTAAAAACCATCTTGCTGAACCAATAGCGAAGATTACAAATCTGTCACTTCAAACAGGGGTGTTTCCATCTAAATTAAAAATCACGAAAATTATACCAATTTATAAAGGGGGCGACCCAAAAGAACCAGGTAACTATCGACCGATAGCAATAGTACCAACAATATCGAAAGTAATTGAAAGCATAATTGATAGCCGGCTCAGAGATTACCTCAACAAAATCAAGTTTTTCTGTAAAAGCCAATACGGATTTAGAACAAAACGTAGCACCGAAGATGCAGTTGCTACTATGATTATAGAATTGCAAGACGCTCTAGACCATAACAAACTAACATCAGGTATATTCATAGACCTTAGGAAAGCCTTTGACACGGTAAATCACGATATACTAATAAATAAACTGAAAGCTATTGGAGTAAATGGGAACATATTAAACTGCATAGAGAGCTACCTAATAAATAGAAAACAATATGTAACTGTCAACGGAATTAATGGAGAACAAAGAATACAGGAAGTTGGTGTACCTCAAGGTTCAGTGCTGGGACCGCTACTGTTCTTGATATATATAAATGACATCCAATACTGTAAATTAAAAGGGGAGCTAACATTATTTGCAGACGACACCAGCATGTATTATATTAATGACAACCTGGAAGAACTATTTAAATGCATGCAACAAGACCTGGACATACTCACAGAATGGCTACGTATAAATAAATTAAGCCTAAACACGGACAAAACTAAATACATGATTATGTACAAAAACAAAATCAAACACAATCGAAAACTACATATAAAAGGAGAAGTAATAGAAGAAACAGAAAAAATAACTTTCCTAGGGCTAGAAATTACCTATAACCTATCTTGGGAAGATCAGATAAACAAAGTTATGCACAAAGTAAACCCAGTAACAGGCATATTGAGAAGGTTATCAGGAACAGTGCACTTGGGAACCCTAAAAACAATTTATTACTCGTTAATTCATAGCCATCTCCAATACATGTTACCTATATGGGGTTGTACCGCAAAAAAACACCTGCACCAACTACAAATAGTGCAAAACCGGGCAATTAGAAATATTTACAACCATCCCTTTGATAAGCACAGAGCAGATATGTATGTCGAAGCAGAAATTCTTCCACTGCCCTTACAGAGGGATCTTCAATTAACAATGCTATCATATAAAATCTTTAACAGCACTGATAGCCATCAAAAAACATTGACCACAAATGCAGAAAACCACAGCTATAACACCAGAAATAGAGCACAATTTCAAATAAAACCCATTAACACAACAACGTATGGCAGCAACTCCCTTGCGCATAAGATGAGATTATTATACAATCAATACCTTGCTGAAATAACTTCTACAATCAGCATGAAAATGATAAAGAAAGACATTAAAAATAGGTTAATGTTAGATATTAAAAACTGTTTTTATTAACCCTATACCAGCATAAGTATAAATTTGATATAAGTGCAATTAATTTAAGTGCAATGATCTAGAACAATATTGAAATTTTATCATTGAATTAATTCCTATTAACATATCCATTACCATATATTATAATTACAATTAAGTAAACCTAAACATTACCATGTTAGTTAAGCCTTCTGTAAAACCTCAAAAAATGAGCACATGCTCACTGAGGTCTTTGTAAGCAAATAAATAAATAAATAAATAAATAAATAAAAAGATGTCTGTACCTGCTGGGGAAAGCATTGGTGTCTCCGACCTAGCTGTAAAAAGACCTGAAAAGGGAAAGCAGGTTAAGAAAAAAACATTAAGAAGATGAGAAGTCCCAGCATCAGTAGTGCCAGTGATATCAATGATCGCGATATCGATGCTGATTTCGACGAGGTTGAGGAAGATGAGGATCTACAAACTGGTATTATAAGAAATGCTGCAAAAGATATGAACAGCATGTACGAAATTGGTGAATCATCTAAGACCATAACAAAACCAGACCCAGTTCCGGAAACCTTTGAAAAGGACGAATTTGTTATTGCAAAGTTTGAGACTAATAAACGAGACCGTCACTTCATTGGAAAGATTGTGGAGGTGGGTGAAGAAGAATTTACTGTTAGCACTTTGCAAAAGAAGAGCTGAGCCAAAGAATATATCTTCATTTATCCTCAGAATATAGATATTGCCTCCATATTGCGTGGGCAAATAGTGAGGAAAATCACAATTAAACATTCCCGAAGAAGTCGCTACGTCTTTCACCTGAGGAACAACGAAGCAGAAATCTTGTGTGTTTTTTATCTATTTTTTTTAGTTCTTTGTTAGCATTTTTCATTAATTTTTCGTTATGCCTAGGTATATTTTATAAGTAGGTACCTACCTACTAACAGAATTTAATTTTTTGTTGATAAAGACATATTTTGACTGTATAGACAGAGAATGAGAATAAAGGACTTCTTTTTGAAGTTTTCCATTGATTTTAATGATTTACATTGATTTTTTCCCTGCGAAATCTTTCAATTTTTATTTAATTTTGATGCACTTTATCCAGCATATTATGTTTAAAGTTAAATTTGTATGATTTTAAATGTGTGATTCACTTTACCCGGAATTATGGATAAAGTGGATCACTATATAGGGCAGGCCACGAAACGTGTAGCCGCTGACAAATTTTGAATGCAACCCAAATTACAGATATCATTGCCACCTAGATTGCCTCATTTATTATGAGGCAAAAACAGATCACAGTAATAACATGAACGCTGACACATGACAACTGTCACAGAATTAATTCGAGAACGACACATTTTTATTTTCATACATGTACAGGAAACAAACTCAACCAAACAAAAAAAGTTAAATAACTTTATCGTCGTGTATAAATACAATATTTTTTTCTATAGCAAGAACTTTAACAATTTCAAAAGAAAATAACGACAGTCAATCACATTTCAAAATGTCAGTAGCTAGATTGGGTTGCTTCGATAATACGAAGCTGTAATATTTAATTTAAACAAAAGTTAGAAAATTAAATTACTTTATCTATCCTTGATGTTATTAAAGTAAAACTTGACCTTTTGTTTTGAGTTGATAAAAGCACACTTTAACATGTGCCCTAGAAAAAAATTATAAATTCCCTGTTTTAAATTATCAACAGTAATATCCCAAGTGCATTAAATTAGCCGATTAAATTTTGACGTTTTCTGTCTGAATGTTGTGCTAAGAAATATGTCGCTCAACAAGAATCCTGAAGACAGTTGGAATTCTTCTTCTAATAACGTTGATTCTGACTGCTCCTTTTCATCCACGTTAGAGGCCAACATATCGTGAGTAATACAGTTCTTTTCCTCATCAAGTTTTAGAGGGGTGGCTAGACATGCCTCGGAACCTTCTTGTGCGTTTTTATTAACTGTAAAAATTACAGCGGAATGTTTGCCTAAAATATACCATCGTAAGTGATATTTAATATCAAGGGCAGTGGGGTGGTCGTTTTGACAGCCCATTCCGCTAACATAAGAAAATAAGTTCTCAACTACATCCTGATTTAGATGGTACATGAGTATCTACTCCAAATCGTACTTTGATTTTAGGTAGATAATTTATTTACATACAAAAAAAGATACAAAATATACATACACAATATACCGGGTGTCAACGAATTTATTAGACAAGTCATAACTTCTAGAGTATTAGGTGTATCAAAATGAGATTTGGTATAGGTAAATGGTATAGGGAGAGGAGAGTTTTCGCATATTTTTCAATTTCCGGTAACTTCCGATTTCACCGGAAATGGCTCCCATTTCGAATTTTTAAATGAAAAACCCTGCATATTTTTGCATATTTGGATTTCTGAGACAATTTTGGATCAGCATGTGACATTTTAAAAACTTATCCATGGCACACTTGGCAAAAGTAAATAAATTATTATCCAGTATTTTGCTTAGAAATATTTAACTTATGAGCTTATTTTTAATCCAATCGCAAATAAATTAGTATCGTTAGATTCGCCAAAAAATCCTCTTTTCGGAAAGTGCTTGTCAAAAAGGGTCGCCATTTGAAAAAAAATAGTTAAACAAGAAAACGTGCTTTTGCCAACTTGTCTTATTCCTATCTATCATACTAATCACTAAAACTTTGCGATTGTAATTTTCTGACATCACCTGAGGTCTTTAGATTAGTTTGCGTCTGATCATGGCCACCTAGATGCCATATTAAAAGTGGCTCTAAAAAAATCAAGTAGGCCTAAAAACTTTTTAAAATGTCACATTCTGATCCAAAATTGTCTCAGAAATCCAAATATGCAAAAATATACAGGGTGTTCCATTTAAAAATTCGAAATCGGAGCCATTTCCAGTGAAACCGGAAGTGACCGGAAAGTGAAAAATATGCGAAAACTCTCCTCTCCCTATACCATTTACCTATACCAAATCTCATTTTAATACACCTAATACTCTAGAAAATATGACTTGTCTAATAAATTCGTTGACACCCGGTATATACAATATGAAATACATACGATAGGTAGGTACCTAGGTGCTGGAGCACCTGTATGTATCAGAGAGTAGTATTTCTATATAATATTTAAACAGAACTAAAATACACATTTTTAAATTAAACTTTTATAGTATATTATGATACTAGTGTATAAGTACACTTTTAAAGCACGTGCTACGAGTTTTAAAGCACAACGTGCGAGCGGAGTGCTTTCAACGTCGCTAGTCCTTTAATGGCTCTTATGCACGTGCATCATACGCTATTTTTTCTATGATCGTAATAGAAATATAAAAACTTAGTTTTGTGATACTTTTTTCGTCACATTGTGTTAGATATTCTAGGTTATGTTGATATTCAAACTTACGGCAAAGCGTGTTTTAATAAATTATTAAAATACTCCTGCAATGGCAACGTGTTAAAAAGACGTAATTCGAGCACTAATATTAAGAGTGCTACAAACGTTACTTTCGACACTGGAAACTGTGCAAAAAGTTGTCATTTTGACACGATCGTAGAAAAAATACATTTACATATAAAAGGTCTAGATTATACAAATTTAATTCTAAAATAAAGAGAAGTCACAACTTTCAGCTAATATCTACATTAAAAAGGAGAGACTACAAGTTATATGCTACAAAACAGATTAGAATTTTCTACAATAAAGAGTTTGCTATCTGAAAGCATTCCGTTAATATTATGACATCATGAAATATTAAATTGTTCCATTAATATAAACAACTGGTCTATATTCTTATTTATACTTCTAATGTTAATATGGAGGATATTTAAAAAATTTTTATTTACTACAATTTTTTGTTTTAATATTTTTTCGTTCACAAGTTGGCCGTTCAAGTTTGTTTCAATTAATTTCAGTTGTCTTACGATATCATCTTGAGATAAACGTACACACTTAACAATGACCGGTTGCTCAATAACATGCCCTTTTGGAATGGAACAAGTCCTTTGTGTTTTCCGATCCGCAAATGCAAAATGGTAGAATTACCCTCATCGAGAAGTGCGATTTGTTTTTCAATATCAACTTCACGTGCGTGGTTTTTACAATCGTACTTGATGGACGTATTAAACAAATCAAACCAACCGTTGATTAAGTTACCGCAATAGTCAAAAGCTTTTGAAATGCTTTTTGATATGCTTTTTGTTAATAGTTGGCATGCAGGCGCAACTTTTTGTCTTTGACTGCCAGTCACGTTCAAGTGATATTGATTGACTTTATACGTGATTGTAAGTTCTGCGTTAGTCACTGACAATAACTTTTCAAAACAGGATTTGTCAATAATTCTGCTGTCATTATTGAACGTTGATCTAAAAGAGGATTCCTCAGGAGCTTCAACAGATGAGGCGCGTCAGCGAAGACAAAAATTTTCATTAATAGATCGTAACGATGCGAGCAAAAACACTGTTGCTCGTGTCCAACTTCGAGTTGATGTTACTTATTTCATCACAATCCATCACCGTAGCTAAAATTTCCTCTACTGCAGCTCGTCGTTCCTATTTACCGGCTCGCTCTACACGTTCGTCCAACTTTCGCTTCCTTTTCATTACTAGAATGTTTGGAGACCCTTGGAGGCATGGTTGGAAGATGTTTGGGAATTCCAACGAGGGTACAGCATCTTGTCTCAAAAGTCTTGCTGTTTTTGGAGTGTAATTCAACAATTGGTGCTTCAGAGGTACTTCGTAAGCATTACTCGCGAAGTGGATTGAACATATATAAGCTGTATGTGAAGCAAATAGCATACATTAAATACAAATTAAACCAAATATTTTCGATTTACCATTTTTGAGGTTAATTTTAGCTTTCCGCTTACAGGGGGTTATCAACCTTTTCGCTACACCAGCATCCTTTGGAAATCCGAAATACTTTATTTCGGCACCCTTAGTTTTATTATTGTCATTCTTACAACCCGAAACGGCACAGGACGGCATTATTACTATTAAAAAACTAAACACAACGTGTACTCGCTAAATTGACGGCCTCAAATTTCTCCTAGATACTGACTTCACTGCGCAAACACGACGAATTTGGGTCGGCCGTCTAGCACACCACGTTATTCTCCACCATGGAAATTGCGTTAAATTTCAACAAAACAATACGCTGAGGTTTCCCGGTGCAGTGCAGCTAACCTTTTAATTTTTAAACGTCAAATTTTGACATTTCAGCTAAGAAACACACCAAAATGCTTGTAAATTCTCACAACAGATGGCTACAGCTGGTGTTCCCTACATGGTTCCCTATGTGCAGGCCATAGTAATTTAGTTGGCCGTGCTAACACCAGACTTAACATTGATTTCTGCAACCGGCCCCAGGTGTAGCTAGCATCAACTAGTTAAAATAACTAGCGCCAAAATAATGACCACTCAAAAACATTCGATTATTTCTATAAGCACTGTATATCTCTACGCTCAAATTTTCCTGAAAATGGCACCCAACAATCGTACGGCCACACTGTCTTGTATATAGCCACTGTAAGACAGAGTTATTGGCAACGCACCCGGTGTGTGGCACCGTGCACCACTACTTTAAGGTTGAAATACCTTATTATTGTGAGATGTTGTATCGGACTTTTTCCACTGTCTCGGGTGTTTACCACACGACGTTTCGGGAGTTTTTGGTCTACTCCCGTCCTCAGGTGAATGAACTCCTGGTTAGTCCTGAGAAGGACTGATTTTTGTACGTCTTTTTCACGTACACTCGTGCCTACCCCGGGGTTTAAACCCGGGATCACTGATCGCTTGTGATTACGAGTCTGACACTCTTACCACTAGGCCACCAGCGCGGCCATACATTTTAGTTATAAACTTATACCGGGTGACAATGAGACTAGGGCCATGCTTATATCTTCTTTATTTATGAATAGATTTGGATAAAATGTTATACCAAGATACTAGACATAATTTCTGATTGGCTGACTTCCGGTTTCACCGGAAATGATAATAACTTTGATTTTTTAAATGGAACATTTTGTATATTTTAAGTTTTTCTGAATCTACGAGTCAAACTACATATAATAGTCTTGTCAAATTTTAATTAAAAAAAAAAAAATTAATTTTTATTTTTTACTATAAAAGGCCTTGACTTGAAAAAATATATTCTAATTGACTCTAGCAACTCTTAATAATAGCTATTTTATCAATAACTTCAATAACAAACCTTTAATAAAAGAATATAGTTTGCTAAACTCGTTTTTTAAAAAAAAAGTCACTTTTCAAATTGCACCTACTAAGGGCCATCTTGCCATTAGATAGAAAATGCAATTACCAATCTAACGATATGCATCATGCACTACTTTATCTTTATCTGAAACTGAAAATTAATTAATCAATTATTTTTTAAAATATTTGTCGGCGCCGAAGATATTTGGACTAATGTCTCCGCCTATGAGTTATGTTTTCTAGTTATGTTATGTTTCGTTTGAACTGTTTTGTTTATGAGTTCACAGAAGGAACGCAATAGGTAATTTCCTATAGAATGGAACGGCTCCTGCAAGACCCAAACAATATGGGAATGAGTAACGTTGCCGAGATCAGAGCATTCTTGTATAGAAAAGCAAAGGTGTTTGACGAAGTTGCGGGCGCCGGACCATTACCGTTCCAACCCTTATTATTAGTTATGTTCATTTCGCCATTGCGGGCTATTTATTGGTTATTTTAGTTTTCAACCAATAAACTGTGCTTATCGGACTTAATGTGTAAAATTGAAGTGGTTACGCCCTGAACTACCCCTAAGCTCTGACATCAGAAGTGGGATATACCCTGTGTAAAATCGCGATGGTGTTGCGACCAAAATATGCCAAAGAAATGTGTACCATGCTGTAGGGGAGGTTGACGAAACGTTCAGCGCAATTTCCGTCTGGTCATCATACTAGATTGAAGTGTCGAACTTGGTCACCGTCTCCATGTACAGAAAGGAAAACATCCTTCCATGGAAAATGCCAGAAATGTGGACGTGTGGGGTGGTCGGAAAATGAAGGGTGGTGCTCCTGAGAGGCGAGTGTGAAAAGCATCGACAGCTCAACGTGAAAATTGGTGAGACCTTTCCTTTTGTTTGGTTCAGGTTCAGATTGCTCCTTGATTGGAGAGACGGTGGCGGACCATTTATTGTGGAAAACGTTAAAACAATGTGGCTTGTTTGGGCGGCATTGGTTGCGGATCATTTGTGTACCAAGCAAATCTCGAGTGTCGTAGAAAGCAAGGATTATTTATAGAGGTTTTATTTTGTATTGTGCCGGATAAGTTCATGTCAGCAAAATGGTAATTAAAAGATTAAAACAGAAGTTGAATGCTTAGGCGACCTTAGTAAATAGGGAACTGTACGTCCTAGCGGCCATAAAGCAGTTGCTCGTATAAATTCAAAGACCCTTCCCATTTCATACTGAAGTGACACTGCCGGCTAGCAGTCTTATAATTTGTACTAGCTTCAAACTAGTGATTGTTCTACAGGATTTTTTTTGGCAAGGGCATTTTACGGTCTGCAAGCTCTTGAATTCAATATCGTTTATCGCAATGAAAAACGCATAAAACTAGCTGATTTTTCTTGCAATACATCATATTTTACGTAATATCCACTAATATTGGTTTTGTGAAACACAGTCATTCAAAACGTCGATGTGTATGAAGAGTGGGTCAGTGTGACGACTCAACGTGACCCGGATATAAACAAAGCATTTGCCGCGCTACGGTCAAATAAATTCGACCCTGCTTCTCATAATTTACGAAATTTATTGGTTTCCAAAATGTCAAGACTGTTCATAAATTTGTGGATTATTGTTTGATATGTAAGATGTTACGGGATGTTGGGTGAAAAGCACTAATTCAATAAGCAATTTGTGGGGATGTGTATTTCGATTCGAATCTTGGAGCAGGATGCCTTGGAAATCTTAGAATGCTTGCGTTAGCATTTTGCAAACACATACAGACAATATGATCTCATACATAGAGTAATAGGGGTGGTTGGGCCGGCTGAGGGCTGGCCTTCCAAGAGGTATTTGGTAACAAAGACATCTAAAAATAAATCGGGAAAAGCTCAAATTCAGATGCATTTCCTACCAAAAATTATTTCGGTCGTGGCACACTGTACATATTGATATTTCTGGAAAACTAAGCGATAAAAGGAATACGTTTTTGTTACAATTGACGCCGTTACCAAGTTTATTGTTCTGCAACGTAGGTATGTAAATTGTTTGAAAGAACACGTTTAACTTTTTGGAGCGCTTTGTAGAATTATTTGTGATCAAGGTGACTACTTCACAAGTGCTGATTTTCGTTGCTTTTGTTCCAATTACAACATAGAAGTGCATTTTATTGCTCATGATAACAGCTAAAAAGATAGTTTAGGTGAGGTCCGGTTGACATTGAACAGTACAAAACACTCATTGTTGTTGGATGTACTACGATCCTTAGAGTTACACAAAATTTGTTATTTAATTGACAATGAAAAGCTTACGAATTTGGCTGAAATTAGAAACCTTGTTAGTGAAAATATTGAGCGTTTAGCACGAGATGCAGTTTGTAAGACTGCTGGAAAGGCACAAATAAAGTCATTTGTGATTAGTGATTTTGTATTCAGTAAAAATAACGAACGAATGCTATCAAGCTTGACCGCCGGTACCGAGGTCCCTTCAACATTTAAGTTTGCTTACGATCAGTTCATTAGTGTCCCCTAGGGACAAGGCAAAATTGTAGTTGACGCGGAGGAAGATGGCTCCGTGTCGGCCTAGAAAAACGTATGATTAATTTGATCTTTGTTCGAATTATGTAGAGATGAATTGTCATTGTTTTTAGTCGATCCTGGCAAGGTATAAAACTTTGTCAGATGAACTGTTTGAGTCGATCCTGACTAGAGATGTAACTTGGTCAGATGTGTTATTATGAGTCGATCCCGATTCTGAGTGTAATCGGAAGGTGTCGAGCCCGATGAGTGTAATCGGAAGGTGTTGAACCCGATTCTAAGTGTGTAATTGGAAGACCGGTTTGGTGGTTGAGCCCGATTAGGAGTTAATCGGAAGACCTGTTTGGTAGTTGTTGAGCCCGATTAAGAGTGTAATTGGAAGACCTGTTTGGTAGTTAGTCGAGCCCGATTAAGAGTGTAATCGGAAGACCGGTAGTTGATCCCGATTAGCAGTTTAATCGGAAGACCTGTGTGTGGTAGTTGATCCCGATTAGCAGTTTAATCGGAAGACCTGTGTGTAGTAGTTGATACCGATTAGTTGAATATCGGAAGTTGAGCTTGATAGTAACAGTCGAATAGTGTACTTTATTGGAAAGAGGATTTAGGTATGCACTACCTAATGAGCTTGATTTGTTTTCTTTAAAATTGTGAAAGTCGATGATTGATTTGTTGTTTATTTGTTGATCAGGATGAACGAGCGGTTAAGTAACTGATTTATTTTCGTAAAGTTGAAAAACTTTAGTGCCCGTGGACGTGCACGTGTCAGAATGGCCGTGTCGGCGCCGAAGATATTTGGACTAATGTCTCCGCCTATGAGTTATGTTTTCTAGTTATGTTATGTTTCGTTTGAACTGTTTTGTTTATGAGTTCACAGAAGGAACGCAATAGGTAATTTCCTATAGAATGGAACGGCTCCTGCAAGACCCAAACAATATGGGAATGAGTAACGTTGCCGAGATCAGGGCATTCTTGTATAGAAAAGCAAAGGTGTTGGACGAAGTTGCGGGCGCCGGACCATTACCGTTCCAACCCTTATTATTAGTTATGTTCATTTCGCCATTGCGGGCTATTTATTGGTTATTTTAGTTTTCAACCAATAAACTGTGCTTATCGGACTTAATGTGTAAAATTGAAGTGGTTACGCCCTGAACTACCCCTAAGCTCTGACATATTTTTATGTAATAACTAATAATACCTACGCAAATTTGGCAACACTGTTGTATGTAATTTGAGTCGTAGATTCAGAAAAACACAAAATATACAGGATATTCTATTTAAAAAATCAAACTTGGTATCATTTCCGGTTAAACCGGAAGTCAGCCATTTTGACTATATATATCGGCCAATCAGAAATTATGTATAGTATCTTAGTATAAAATTTTATCCAAATCCATTCATAAATAAAGAAGATATAAGCATGGCCCTAGTCTCATTGTCACCCGGTATATATGTTACCGATATATGCGCAGTAGCCTATGCGCAATAGACTAATTTTGCAATTCTCTGCGCAGTAGTGGCATCCAAATGGGCTTTATTTCTGCGCTAACCTGGCTAATCGGTTCTTCTGCCAGCGCTATGTATGTAGCTTCTTTCAGCTTCCTACGGAACCTGTTTTCCTCTTTAGCTACAATTGATGCGTTATCCCATTGTATGTGGTGGTCTTCGTTCCAGACGTGTTCTGCGATCTTGGATTTGATGGTTTCGCCCTTTCTAATATCTTTGCGGTGTTCCGATAATCTCACTCGTAGGGGTCGTTGTGTTTCCCCTATGTATTGTCTTCCACACTCGCACGGTATGCTGTAGATACAGCGATCAGTGGTCCCGGGTTCAAACCCCGGGGTAGGCACAAGTGTACGTGAAAAAGACGTACAAAAAATCAGTCCTTCTCAGGACTAACCAGGAGTTCATTCACCTGAGGACGGGAGTAGACCAAAAACTCCCGAAACGTCGTGTGGTAAACACCCGAGACAGTGGAAAAAGTCCGATACAACATCTCATAATAGACCACTGTCAAAAATGACATCAGAGAACATCTTATTATTGTATCAGCTTCTAAACTGTTCTTTAGCTTATCAAGATTCAAAATCAGAGTGCAGCTAAAAATTCAAAACTAATAATACGTACCGACAGCAAACCCAATTTAACAAACAATATTATATTCAGATCGTGCTTGAATTGTCTTTACTGTACTCGAAGAACTAGTGATCCTGTCAAGTTTCACTTTCGGTACCTGTTACGTAAATATATATTTATAGTACTAGTAAAATAAAGTAACGTACTTTATAGTACAAGTAAAATAAATTAAAATTTATTTTTCTCCATGTCCATCTAGTAAGTTACACTTACTTTTACATATCCATTGCAGGTAAGTTGATTTTAGTGTTTGTTTACTGGTTGTCATGACATTAGGAAAGTAAGGTAAAACCTACTCCCCAACGGAAGTAAGTGAATTACGTACTATTACAGTAATTTTAGTTTTGTAAAAGAAACAACTGAAAAACAATTGCTACTAAGCAACTCAACACTAGGTGACTATTTGCTTTGTTTGTAATAGATTAATTTTCTATCAATTAATATAGAATTATTAAGGAAAAATTATTCAAATTTTTGTTGGGCATGGGGAAAAATATTATAAGCATGCTCGGGAAGTAACTATCTACAACCAGTCTCGAACTTTGCGAGCCCTCGCTCGCTCGGGCTGGCAAAGTCGTTCTCGACTGGTAAAAACTACTTACTTCCCTTGATGCTTAAATAACTATTAGTAGCGCTCTCCTACGTTATTGCCGCAAAACTATGTTATAAACAGTACTTTCTAATGTAGTCGTACATAAGATAGGTACTTCTTGCATTATGTTGCTAGTTGTAAAGATCATGAGACGTTGCTTCAGTCGAGTCTGATAACACAATGTGTACCGCAATGATTAGTTATAATCAGAATAGCATAAAAAATGTATGTGATTTTAAAATTAATAAATTTATTGAATGTAAAGATTAACAAAAAAATAAATAAAAAACAGGGAGCATGCTCTGTCATTTCGTAAGTAACTAAAGCAACGATTTTTTTAGATTAACATCATGATTTTATTTTAGTACTGAAGACTCAGTGTAAGATTCAAACGGACGCTCATAATATTATCAACAGTAATGTATTAAGTGCATAGTGACTTGCCAATAATGCTGGTCAGATTGCACTCCCGCTGGATTGTTTAGAAAATACGCTCTTCAGCTCCGCTGGTCAGTATTATCGACGCAAAGAACTATGCACGCAATATATTTTGCATGACTATTGCTTGAATCGATTAAAAAACTAAGGAATCATCATTTTAATGAGTAAGGCGGAGTATTACCGATAAGTAGTTATATATAACAACTTACCGATAAGTTGTTATGTAACACCTTATCGACGCAAGTCGTTTTTGATTGGTTGAAAGTTAAAAAAGCGAGTTCGATCATTGGTTGAATAACATCGTTTGACAAAGGTATGCAATAGTCGTTATAACACCCGAAGCAGATAAATGTCTTTTAAGTGTTTTGATTGACTGTATCAGTTGTATTAGAAAGATTTATTTATTTCACACTCAGCCAACAGCCGTTAGGCCAATTATAGGCGTCGCTGTGCATTTATGGGGACTTCCAACCCCACCAACGACAGTCATGATGTTGTTATGACCGCCGAGACCAACTATTTCCGTGACAGCCGTATTACGAGGCGCCGAGAGATACAGCCGTGAAACTCCCATCCAAGTTCTGACCAGAGAGAGCGTTGCTTAACTCTGCTGATCGAACGTGGACGCTTGTTCAAGCTACACCACCCGGGACCTAAGATATATTGCTGCGATTTAAACAGGGAACCATTTAATACATAACCTACAATTTGAAGTTATAAATGTCACGTGGACAAGAATGACATTGTATGTATTAGGTGCATATGAAAGTGCAATGCAGGAAATACATTCCTTTTGAATTCATGAGTATTAATAAGAAGAACCGCTAGCACAAAAGTTGATATTAAGCAGTTTAATAATATAAAAGTTTTTGTTATTATAAAAAAATACAACCATTCTGAAACATATCACAATTCAAGGAAGCTGGATTTTGGCAAGCATCTCCTTGGGGTCATACAAAAAATGTTTCGAACAGAGAGCTACGAGTACAAACATTATAAGACATGATATACAAGAATTCGAGCAGAACATGCAAGTACCTTTCGAAAGCAAGATTGGAAGCAATTTATGCATAACTGAACCAGTCTGATAAAGTGAGAATTTCTCAATTGTTGAAATCTAGGTCAAAATAGCTGGATTTTGGCAAGCATCTCGTCACGCCATTTTTATATTTTACCATTATGCTACTTTTTTCGAGTAGTGTTTTCTGTTCAAAGTTTACGACTTTGCGTGTATATAGTTTTTTAGGTCATACTTTCACGTTAGTATTCCATCAATTGACACGCATGCAACTTTTTCTGGAAGGTTTTTTGAAGCCGCTCTAGTCTCTATCCGTCGTATTTGCAGCTGGATTTATTTCGTCACGTTGAAGCGTGTTTGTTTAGATCGAATTCAAAACGCAGCCCATAGGAGCGAGCGAGATATTTTCCTAAATAATTTCATTTTTATCGCACTCTTTCGTCTCCAGGCCGCATCGCCTGTTGTGGCATGCGAGTCCGCTTGGGGATGACTGCGTCACGATTGGCTACACGTTTTGGCGCGACAGAGCGCCTCTGGCTCGAAAAACGTAGCGTGGCTTCGGTTTTGAGTTAGTTAGTCACCGGCCACTACTGCAGACAGTTGATATAGCGCGATTTTGTTGCCGTCCCGCCTTCGGGTGGGCGGCCGTTTAAGAGTTCTTGACGGGCCGTGAGAGTAAAAGATCGTGCTTTTGGGTGCTTTAGTGTTGTTGTCGTATCGATGGCCGCCTCCGCTCGCTTCTTTTCGTAAGCCTGGATGGCATATTTGTCCACCACATGGTCGGGATCCTTTTTGAGCGTGCGAACTACAGGTCTCGCAGTCTTTGTCGTCGCCCAGGTGGGCTCTGCATCATTCCCTGATAATAAATAGGACTCCCTGGACAGCGTACACGCCCACAACTTTAATCCACAGCCCGATTACTCTAGCGACTCTAGCTTTGACAGACGCAGCTTTCAGGCAAAGCCGTTAATTAAGATAGAGTGCTGAATTTATAATTAGTCATTCATGTTTACCAGCCATCAGATGGCTCGCGCTGTATTTAAATTAATCATTCATGTTTACAAACCCGCAGACGGCTTGCGCTGTATTTAAATTGAACATTCATGTTAATAGCTCCGGCTATTCTAAATTAATCGTTTGTGCTTACAAGTCCTCCGCCAGCGTTAGGGCCGTGTAGCTTTTGTTATTTTAATTTAGTCGATTAGAGATAAAGCGTCCCCTAGTAGGGTTGTAGTTTCAGCCCATTTATTATATGTTCTCATGGTGTGTACCTATTTTATTCACAAGTGCTTAGACCAATAGATCGGTTTATTGAAAGATGCCTTATGATTTCCCCGCGTGTTTGTGCATGCTTATTTTCAGGTTACATTATTTATACACTGTGTCAGATTTATGTGAGGCGGCGCCTGAGAACAGTTGATAAGCGTTGCAGGTGAGTCAGTACGCTAAGGTGATAAGTCGAAAGGTAGTTTCATTTGCTTCCTGGTTCCTCTATGGGCTTACCTTTCTATTTCGATCTGGTTGACAAAACCGGGCCGCGCCCTATTAAATTTAGTCAGTGTTTACCGCCCCTTTGGCCGTTGCCCGTAAGTAATCTAGTGTATGACCACCCCTCGCTCCACTGATGTTTAGACGGCATATCTTGTTACGGGCAAGGGAGCGGCCCTAGGCGAGTCATTGTCCTAATTTTGAAAAATATTATCCGCGCTGGCCGTTTAGCTTTTACGTAATTTTTGTATGAACCGGCGCGATGTCGTAAAAGTCGTTTTATACCTTAAAAATCTCCGTGGGGTCGGTTTGCAAAGCAAATACATTACTTTGACTTCTACTGGTAAACACTTTAGAAAAGCCAGCTGATAGAAGAGCGTAAAAATTGGACCAAGTCAGCGTAGCAACATGAGCCATCTGGAAAGCATTAAAATTTAACATTCTAAAGGTCTATTCAGACTGACGGTAGCGGCGTAGTTCTGAAAACGCTCATCAATCGCTCTGCATGTTTTTTAAATAATGTGATTCAGAATGGCAAGCGGTGAGAAAGTGGCGAGGTAGCGAAAATCCTGCGGCGATAGGGCGGTAGGCCGATGGCGCGGTTTGGTTCGATCGGGAAACAATTTTTATGAAGAAACCGCGCGGTTAAATAAAGACAAAATCATAATTTGGAGTGAAATATGCAGGTTAGTACCTGCCGTAGTTGCAGGCAGACGTGATTGCACTACAACATGGAAGATCAACTGATGCAGGTTATTTCAGAGCATAGTGTCCAAATTTGGGAAAAACATGTTAAATTATTTTTTCGTTGGCCGCTGGTTAATTTCAATATTAATGAATTATTTTCCCTAAAAAAGGATGGATTAATATATATATTGTTATGGTTTAAGCCCTACAGATCAACTCTGTTAGCATTGCCAAATTAATGGACATTTCATGAAAGTTTAGAGTGAGATATTTTATATAACTGCAAAGCTAAATTTTCAATTTGCCAGAATGAATACATTTGTAATGAAATGCCAGTAAATATACAATAATAAATTAATGAACGCAATAAGCAAACCTCAATTCGGATAGGGATCCAAATTGGATGTAAGTTCAGTTAATTGATTAGGTTTGTGCTAATGTAAAAGCCAAGCCGAATAAAATTTAATAATTACAAGATGGATCGCAAAATGCAGGGGAATGAAGGGTAGAAATCAGGCATATTTTAATAGTGAAATCCAGTCAGGGTTTTATAAGAAAGACATTAAAGCATTTGAAGGAAACAGTAAGAATCAAAAGGCAAGGGTTATAGGAATTGCAGAAAACCACACACATATGAACTCAAAAATGTGAACGAAAATCAAACAGTGAATTCAAAGAGACCCAATGCAGGATATGCGCGAATTAAATACTTTAATCAATGCAGTGACATGTAAACTTTTAAAACGCTAATTAAAAAGACGTGCAGTGAAAAATAGACACGCAAAATTAATATGATTGAGTAGTAGTGGGGCACCGAAACTGGAGCAACCTGTCAATCAAACGATTAATTAAATCCGCGAATTAAATCCGCGGATTGACCTAATTAGTTTCGCGGTTTGATTGATTGACCTAATTAATTTCGCGGTTTGATCTAATTAATCACATATGAAGTTTGATATGTAATTTACATATGTGCTACTGATTAAATTACGCGGAGGCCATTTTTAATTTGCTTCCGGAATTACGCGTCCGACTTTGGCGGCCATCTTGGATTTCTGGCGCGAATATTTGAATTTGAAATTTCTCTGATTTTTTTCTAAGTTCAATTTTTTTAATTTAAACTTCCCGGGTGTCGGCCATCTTGGTTTTCTGCGCGCGCACTTCTCGCGGCTGTCCTTTTAATTTTGAATTTTAGCGCGAATATTTGAATTTTTTTCTAAGTCCCTGTTTTGAATTTAATTTCTCGGGTGTCGTCCATCTTGG
The DNA here is from genome assembly GCA_940337035.1 of Agriotes lineatus. Lineage (NCBI taxonomy): Eukaryota > Metazoa > Arthropoda > Insecta > Coleoptera > Elateridae > Agriotes > Agriotes lineatus. The sequence continues at coordinate 256,203,596 of OW679194.1, forward strand.
TTTTCTCACATTTATTTTAATTTAAAAAAAGCTTCCTGCGATGTCCCATGGCTGGAGTCGAACCACCGATCACAGCATTACGAGTACGAAGCCTTAACCAACTGGGCTATCGAAGCGATCGTGGTTAAGGAAATTAAACATGGTCACTTGCGTGTCACGAGCCCAGCTTTACACAAACTATTTTTCAAAAATTTAGATTATAAGAATAGGGGAAGTGTAGCTTATTGTGTTTAAAGGTTGATACATTTTTTAAAAAAATTAGATTTGTAACAGCTTATTATTTATTTTATAATTTGAGCCTGCTATATGGCTGGATTAACGAGATCCTCATTGTCCCTACCTACTATAGGAAGTTTCCGTCTAAGTTCCCTTTTTAAAACAGGTCGGTGCCTGTGTATTGTTTGGTTTTAAAGGTTTGAACATTGTACCACTTAGCTGTTCTGACATTATACTTCCATATACATATTATAAATAAATTTTAAATGTTATTTTCGACTGAGTTTTAGCCGCTTATAAATTACAACAGCTAGTTTAAAAATTAAATGGGCGATAAGAGCTAAAGGCAGATCGTAATATAAAACGAGTTACAAATTTTATTTTAGTATATTCCTGAAATACTGATAATACGTATTGCTTGAATAAGAAAGAGTTGAACTTTCTCTTTTGTTCTGCAGAGAAACCTTGTCTGACGTCATGACCACGGTGTATTTTCAAACAAAGAACCAGATTCTAGAAATTCATCGAGTTACAAATTTGAGTTTAATATATTCCTGACATACTTCTGTTGTGCCCTCGCCCATATAAAATAAGACATACGCATTAAATAAATGTTTTTATTGTATAAGAATGGTTGTCCCCCATAAATTTTAATAAAAACAGACAATTTCGTTGAAAAAAAAAAGCTTTTCAATATCGTTTGCAAATAAGACAAGGGATACTTGTAAAAATATAAGTCAAACCATTTTTTCTTGTAAAAAATTTACGAAAAGACGTAAGTGTTGGCGACAAATTAAAATAAATTTGAATAAAAGCACGCAAAATTACGAAAATACGTAGAAAATTTATAAAAATCGGCATCTTGTCACATTAAATTCTGCAAAAACGACAAAAAACAATATTTTTATACAACTTTCATCGAAAAAATAGTAAAATTTTACGAAAATACGTCTGTGTTGACAACAAATGAAAATAAATTTGAATAAAAACACGCAAAAATTACGAAAAGACGTATGTGTTGGCGACAAATTAAAATAAATTTGAATAAAAACGCACAATTTCGTTGAAAATCTTTACAAAGCGACTTTATAGTACCGAAAAAATTATGTAAAAAAGTTTTAAGAGTTATTTCTAAGCATAATTTTGCAAACGTTTAACAAATAAACCGTAATTTTTTAAAGTACATCACACAATTATGAAATCGTAGTTCAATTTATATGAATTTTCGTTACTTTGTATGTGAAAAATAGCTTCAATTACTAATATTTGAATAAAAACATGCAATTTCCAAAGCATTTCGTTTAAAATTTTAGAAAATCGACAGCATCTCCCATGAAAATTTATAAAAATCGGCATCTTGTCACATTAAATTCTGCAAAAACGACAAAAAACAATATTTTTATACAACTTTCACTGAAAAATAGTAAAATTTTACGAAAATACGTCTGTGTTGACGACAAATGAAAATAAATTTGAATAGAAACACGCAAAAATTACGAAAAGACGTATGTGTTGACCCCCAAAGGGCCCAAAGTAAAAAAAATTTGAATAAAATCACGCAATCATACAGCATCTCACATAAATTTTCAGAAAAATCGACATCATGTCACATAAATTATACAAAAACTGTCATCATATCACTTGAAATTATACAAAAAACGACATCTTCATTCAACACACGATGAAAATTGAACAAAAATCACGCAATCACACATCATATCACATAAATTTTCACAAAAATCGACATCATGCCATATAAATTATACAAAAACTGTCATCATGTCACTTGAAATTATACAAAAAACGACATTTTTACTAAACACACGACGAAAATTGAACAAAAATCACACAATTAAACGCCATCTCACATAAATTTTTACAAAAATCGACATCATGTTACATAAACTATGCATAATTTTGCAAATGTTTTACACTTTTTATAAAATGCATCACTCAAAATTAAAAGAAATAGCAATTTCGTTGAAAAAATCTTTTACCACAAGCATTTCGATAAACAAAATTCAAAAATTCTTGTACTTTTGATGGAAATATATGTATGTTGATCACAAATTAACATAATTTTTAAATAAAACCGCGCAATTTGTTGAAAAAAAAATATTCTGACACCACCAAAACACGCAATTTCATTGAAAAATACATATATGTTGTCCACAAATTAACATAAATTTGAATAAAAACACGTAATTTTGTTGAAAAAATGTTCTGACCCCGTCATTTCACTTAAAATTTTATAAAACTGCCATCATAACACTTGAAATTATACAAAATATATGTATGTTGATCACAAATTAACATAAACCTGAATAAAACACACAATTTCGTTGAAAAATTTGCAAATGTTTTACACTTTTTATAAAATGTGTCGCTCAAAATTAAAAGAAATCACAATTTTTAAATTATATCACGCCATTATGAAATCGTAGATTGATTTTTTTTGAAATTTTACACTTTGTAACTGTAAAATAACTTCAAATACTAATATTTTAGCTTTAGATTTTGTAATTATTGCAGATTCGTGAAAAACAAAAGCAGAGTAGAAATAAAAAACACAAACACTTTTGTAATAAACAAATATATTGTTCTTATTTCGTATAATACTTAATAATATAAATATAAATGTACAGCAGAATGTCTTATTTCTAAAAATTCGCTAGCAATTTACAAAACTGTAGTTTGAGGTGCACGACATTTCAAATTAAAAAGACTGCAAGTAATAAAATCAGAATTTCATTGTGTAATTTTAAAGTTTAAGATGCACCCAATCTAGAATTCCCTTCGTTTTTGGTGTTGATGACATCTGCCTTAGAGGCGTTTTTCTAACGGCCCTTTTTTGGAGGCGTTTCCTTATCGGCGTTCTTCTGACTGAACCTTTTTGATGTGGACTTGGATGAGTAGCTGGTGTTTTTAATTTATATTCTAAATCGGACTCGCAGTTATCAGTTTCCATTTCGGTTTTTCCTGTAGTACCAGTCGGGGTTGGCTTCTTTTGCTGTTTAGGTTTAGCTAGCAGCACATTAGCAACGTTAAGGTCTTTGATGTAATCAGCAAACTGTAGGCGTCCGGGTGGATTAATAGTTTTTCGAGGCCGCAGAGTGTCGTGAATTAAATCGACTATGTTAGACGCCGGTAAAATGTCACCCTTTATAGTAACGGTACCCTTGTGATCCCAGCTCAACTCGCTTGAGGTACTCAAAATGCGTAGGAAAACTTCAGCTTTTTTCTTAAAAGTTTTGGGAAGCGTAGATAAAATAACGGCATTTGATAGGCTGTCACTGGTTGTTTCAATAGGTATTTTGATTGGCTGCCGCGCCTGGTTTGTGAAATGAAGGAATCGTTGTAACACTTGATTGTACTGGATCCATTTATCGTGATCAGTTAATTTGGACTTTAAAACTTTTTGCATTTCGTCATCAAGCTGTGATAATATATTTTTCTCCGCATCATCGCCAGACTTAAGACGTTGGACAAATTCCGGCGATACAATCAACATCTTCCGCTCTTTGTCCATTTTAGTCGAAAAGGAGCTCAGTCGTTTGTTCTAGTAGAGCCGTCGTGAATAAACTAGCTTAAAATCAAGACTTTCATAATAAATATATAAAAAATATGACAGGTACGGGAATCGAACCCGTATTCTCTCTAGAGATCAGAGCTTGAATCTGACGCCTTAACCATTCGGCCAACCTGCCTCCCTATATAAACGAGCACTCTCTGCATAATTAAGAAAACATCTAGTTTAAAGCCCTTCTGCATGCAATTTCATACAATATTTCATATAAATTAAGCCATGTACAAATTTCTAAATCGGTTTTGATACATATTTTATCGAAAGACTTGACCCTCAGCTGCCTTTTATTATTTGTCGTGATGCGTCATCGTTGAATTTACAAGAGCCAACCTGTCTGCTGTGTGACGTACGCAATGTCTCCATCCCTTTTTATTTTAAAATTCTATAAAACCAGAGGCCCGACTGATGCCGCACTAACACATTTTAAACCATTGTACTCTGTTACCTGATGCGGCAGCAGTTTGGACCTCTGATTTTATAGAATTTTAAAATAAAAAGGTATGGAAACACTGCGTGCGTCACATCGCAGACATAATGGCTCTTGTAAAATTCAGCGATGCCGCATCACGACAAATAATAAAACGGCATCTGAGGGTCAAGTCTTTCGATAAAATATATATCAAAACCTGATTAAGAAATTTGTACATGGCTTAATTTATATGAAATATTGTATGAAATTGCATGCAGAAGGGCTTTAAACTAGATGTTTTCTTAATTATGCAGAGAGTGCTCGTTTATATAGGGAGGCAGGTTGGCCGAATGGTTAAGGCGTCAGATTCAAGCTCTGATCTCTAGAGAGAATACGGGTTCGATTCCCGTACCTGTCATATTTTTTATATATTTATTATGAAAGTCTTGATTTTAAGCTAGTTTATTCACGACGGCTCTACTAGAACAAACGACTGAGCTCCTTTTCGACTAAAATGGACAAAGAGCGGAAGATGTTGATTGTATCGCCGGAATTTGTCCAACGTCTTAAGTCTGGCGATGATGCGGAGAAAAATATATTATCACAGCTTGATGACGAAATGCAAAAAGTTTTAAAGTCCAAATTAACTGATCACGATAAATGGATCCAGTACAATCAAGTGTTACAACGATTCCTTCATTTCACAAACCAGGCGCGGCAGCCAATCAAAATACCTATTGAAACAACCAGTGACAGCCTATCAAATGCCGTTATTTTATCTACGCTTCCCAAAACTTTTAAGAAAAAAGCTGAAGTTTTCCTACGCATTTTGAGTACCTCAAGCGAGTTGAGCTGGGATCACAAGGGTACCGTTACTATAAAGGGTGACATTTTACCGGCGTCTAACATAGTCGATTTAATTCACGACACTCTGCGGCCTCGAAAAACTATTAATCCACCCGGACGCCTACAGTTTGCTGATTACATCAAAGACCTTAACGTTGCTAATGTGCTGCTAGCTAAACCTAAACAGCAAAAGAAGCCAACCCCGACTGGTACTACAGGAAAAACCGAAATGGAAACTGATAACTGCGAGTCCGATTTAGAATATAAATTAAAAACACCAGCTACTCATCCAAGTCCACATCAAAAAGGTTCAGTCAGAAGAACGCCGATAAGGAAACGCCTCCAAAAAAGGGCCGTTAGAAAAACGCCTCTAAGGCAGATGTCATCAACACCAAAAACGAAGGGAATTCTAGATTGGGTGCATCTTAAACTTTAAAATTACACAATGAAATTCTGATTTTATTACTTGCAGTCTTTTTAATTTGAAATGTCGTGCACCTCAAACTACAGTTTTGTAAATTGCTAGCGAATTTTTAGAAATAAGACATTCTGCTGTACATTTATATTTATATTATTAAGTATTATACGAAATAAGAACAATATATTTGTTTATTACAAAAGTGTTTGTGTTTTTTATTTCTACTCTGCTTTTGTTTTTCACGAATCTGCAATAATTACAAAATCTAAAGCTAAAATATTAGTATTTGAAGTTATTTTACAGTTACAAAGTGTAAAATTTCAAAAAAAATCTTTCTTTTAATTTTGAGCGACACATTTTATAAAAAGTGTAAAACATTTGCAAATTTTTCAACGAAATTGTGTGTTTTATTCAGGTTTATGTTAATTTGTGATCAACATACATATATTTTGTATAATTTCAAGTGTTATGATGGCAGTTTTGTAAAATTGTAAGTGAAATGACGGGTCAGAACATTTTTTCAACAAAATTACGTGTTTTTATTCAAATTTATGTTAATTTGTGGACAACATATATATATTTTTCAATGAAATTGCGTGTTTTGGTGGTGTCAGAATATTTTTTTTCAACAAATTGCGCGGTTTTATTTAAAAATTATGTTAATTTGTGATCAACATACATATATTTCCATCAAAAGTACAAGAATTTTTTAATTTTGTTTATCGAAATGCTTGTGGTAAAAGATTTTTTCAACGAAATTGCTATTTCTTTTCATTTTGAGTGATGCATTTTATAAAAAGTGTAAAACATTTGCAAAATTATGCATAGTTTATGTAACATGATGTCGATTTTTGTAAAAATTTATGTGAGATGGCGTTTAATTGTGTGATTTTTGTTCAATTTTCGTCGTGTGTTTAGTAAAAATGTCGTTTTTTGTATAATTTCAAGTGACATGATGACAGTTTTTGTATAATTTATATGACATGATGTCGATTTTTGTGAAAATTTAAGTGATATGATGTGTGATTGCGTGATTTTTGTTCAATTTTCATCGTGTGTTGAATGAAGATGTCGTTTTTTGTATAATTTCAAGTGATATGATGACAGTTTTTGTATAATTTATGTGACATGATGTCGATTTTTCTGAAAATTTATGTGAGATGCTGTATGATTGCGTGATTTTATTCAAATTTTTTTTACTTTGGGCCCTTTGGGGGTCAACACATACGTCTTTTCGTAATTTTTGCGTGTTTCTATTCAAATTTATTTTCATTTGTCGTCAACACAGACGTATTTTCGTAAAATTTTACTATTTTTTAGTGAAAGTTGTATAAAAATATTGTTTTTTGTCGTTTTTGCAGAATTTAATGTGACAAGATGCCGATTTTTATAAATTTTCATGGGAGATGCTGTCGATTTTCTAAAATTTTAAACGAAATGCTTTGGAAATTGCATGTTTTTATTCAAATATTAGTAATTGAAGCTATTTTTCACATACAAAGTATCGAAAATTCATATAAATTGAACTACGATTTCATAATTGTGTGATGTACTTTAAAAAATTACGGTTTATTTGTTAAACGTTTGCAAAATTATGCTTAGAAATAACTCTTAAAACTTTTTTACTTCATTTTTTCGGTACTATAAAGTCGCTTTGTAAAGATTTTCAACGAAATTGTGCGTTTTTATTCAAATTTATTTTAATTTGTCGCCAACACATACGGCTTTTCGTAATTTTTGCGTGTTTTTATTCAAATTTATTTCATTTGTTGTCAACACAGACGTATTTTCGTAAAATTTTACTATTTTTTCGATGAAAGTTGTATAAAAATATTGTTTTTTGTCGTTTTTGCAGAATTTAATGTGACAAGATGCCGATTTTTATAAATTTTCTACGTATTTTCGTAATTTTGCGTGCTTTTATTCAAATTTATTTTAATTTGTCGCCAACACTTACGTCTTTTCGTAAATTTTTTACAAGAAAAAATGGTTTGACTTATATTTTTACAAGTATCCCTTGTCTTATTTGCAAACGATATTGAAAAGCTTTTTTTTTCAACGAAATTGTCTGTTTTTATTAAAATTTATGGGGGACAACCATTCTTATACAATAAAAACATTTATTTAATGCGTATGTCTTATTTTATATGGGCGAGGGCACAACAGAAGTATGTCAGGAATATATTAAACTCAAATTTGTAACTCGATGAATTTCTAGAATCTGGTTCCTTGTTTGAAAATACACCGTGGTCATGACGCCAGACAAGGTTTCTCTGCAGAACAAAAGAGAAAGTTCAACTCTTTCTTATTCAAGCAATACGTATTATCAGTATTTCAGGAATATACTAAAATAAAATTTGTAACTCGTTTTATATTACGATCTGCCTTTAGCTCTTATCGCCCATTTAATTTTTAAACTAGCTGTTGTAATTTATAAGCGGCTAAAACTCAGTCGAAAATAACATTTAAAATTTATTTATAATATGTATATGGAAGTATAATGTCAGAACAGCTAAGTGGTACAATGTTCAAACCTTTAAAACCAAACAATACACAGGCACCGACCTGTTTTAAAAAGGGAACTTAGACGGAAACTTCCTATAGTAGGTAGGGACAATGAGGATCTCGTTAATCCAGCCATATAGCAGGCTCAAATTATAAAATAAATAATAAGCTGTTACAAATCTAATTTTTTTTAAAAATGTATCAACCTTTAAACACAATAAGCTACACTTCCCCTATTCTTATAATCTAAATTTTTGAAAAATAGTTTGTGTAAAGCTGGGCTCGTGACACGCAAGTGACCATGTTTAATTCCCTTAACCACGATCGCTTCGATAGCCCAGTTGGTTAAGGCTTCGTACTCGTAATGCTGTGATCGGTGGTTCGACTCCAGCCATGGGACATCGCAGGAAGCTTTTTTTAAATTAAAATAAATGTGAGAAAACCAAGATGGACGACACCCGAGAAATTAAATTCAAAACAGGGACTTACAAAAAAATTCAAATATTCGCGCTAAAATTCAAAATTAAAAGGACAGCCGCGAGAAGTGCGCGCGCAGAAAACCAAGATGGCCGACACCCGGGAAGTTTAAATTAAAAAAATTGAACTTAGAAAAAAATCAGAGAAATTTCAAATTCAAATATTCGCGCCAGAAATCCAAGATGGCCGCCAAAGTCCAACGCGTAATTCCGGAAGCAAATTAAAAATGGCCGCCGCGTAATTTAATCAGTAGCACATATGTAAATTACATATCAAACTTCATATGTGATTAATTAGATCAAACCGCGAAATTAATTAGGTCAATCAATCAAACCGCGAAATTAATTAGGTCAATCCGCGGATTTAATTCGCTGATTTAATTAATCGTTTGATTGACAGGTTGCTCCAGTTTCGGTGCCCCACTACTACTTGAATGTAAATAATTATTTTAGATATAGTATTAGTGTACAAAACCTTAGTTTTAAGTAGAATTATTGTTAAAAGTTGGTATTTTGAACCATGTTAATATCCGCAATTTATTTGAATTTAACTAGCTTTTGTTTATAACAAATTAATGTAGGTAGACAAATGAATAGATTATTTTATGACAGCCAGTCTTTGTGTCTCCAAATAAATTTATTTTTAAATAGAAGCCAATTGAATGAAATAATAAAAAGTACACCAGAGTATTGGCAATTTACCCGGCTACAAGGGGAAGTGTGGGTTTTGATTTCCCTCGTATGAAAATAAATTTCCACCGTTGACGTCTCCGAGGGCTTCGCCAGATCCATCCAGCCTACGATCCTGAGCTACAGGCAGAAAGAGGTTTTCTGAGCCAGGGGTTTTAACTGCTGCACGTCCCTCCAGGGTATAGGAGTCCGGCACGTCAATCCCAGCACCCCAGGAGAAAATCTGGGCACTTGAGTTCATCCGAGGAGGTTGCCGCAGACTGCAGAAATCGCAGATTAGTTTTTACAAGAAAATATTGGCGCTAGTAGCCTGAAACTTACCATAAAGCAAGAGTACGACCTGAGGAAGCCGATCCCAGGCATATTAAATATCCATTAACAGCCAGAAATCCGGAAATTGCAGTAATATAAGTTGAGGTTATGTTTTTCCTGAAACCGACGCTATAAAAACAAATGAAATAGCGTTCCCGCAAGATCTGAAACAGAAGACAAATTAATGCCGGAAAAACAGTTTAATTCAAATAATTACCTATAACACGTTGACCGATTTCACAATATTTATCATTCAATTAAACGCAATCTTATAAACGGCATCCATCTTGGTTAACACTTGAACTAATTTCAGAGTTTTCGATTGTGCGCGTTAAGCTAAAGCAGAGAACAGATCCGTAGTTAACGAATTTCAATAAATTATGCATTCAGCAGGAACCTAACCAAGACGAGCCTTGCTTTACCGAAATTTGAGCTAGCGCTTTTTTATTTGATTAGTTGCAGATAAATGAGATATTATAAAAGACATACAACTATTTATTTTAGCTATCAATTTACAAGTCACTTTTAATCAACCTGAGATTTGATGAAACGAATACAAAAATATTTGGGTGGTACCCTTTTAAATTCATAACATATTACATAGCACCTAATTAGAGACGTACCATCCCAATATATATATATATAATATATCTTTTTACAATGCGAATTATTTGAATCATCTGGGTTTCATATAGTGATGGGCATAACCAAGGCGGTCTATATTGTTCCAGGCCATGACACTGGCTCTGTTGCCAGATTGTGTGCTAGGCCATTCCAAGACACACTAAGTTTTATTTGTTTGAAATATATTTGACATTAAAAACTATTTTGACAAGACAGGTCATATAAGTTTTAAAAATGCATTTGAAGTTTTACATAGCAAGCTGCAAGTCAACTTGCGCTTCATCAGTTGCTCCATATGTTAGCGTGTTCAAGTTTCCATCTAATGGAATGGTGGCACAAAAATAGAAAGGCATTTTGCGTTTCGAGAACTGACAGATTGAAAAGGCTAGTGTTGTGTGTGAAAAGCACTTTAAAAGAACAGATATAAAAGGTAATAAGATGAAGAGACTTGTTCTACGGTGAAGTGACGCACTGCTATGTAAATAGCAGTTATTTTATAGATTTTTTTCAACTGGAATGCATCACAATGACAGGGATAGTGCACTGACAGATTGTTTATTTAGTGGCCAAAACTAGTAATTTTTTGTTAAAGGTTGGTGCAGCCATGTTGCCAGATTGTGGTAGGCCATTCCAAAGGTCACTTTATAGGCCCAGTGTCATGGTCTGGAACAATATAGACCGCCTTGCCATAACCGAACAATTTTCATAACCGAATTATTTGCATTCAAATGATATTAATAACCTAATGATTATTTGAATAATCATTCGAATAAATTTTGGCTCTCGATTCGTTTCGATTAAGTCAGCCGGTTAGCCGGTTGGCGGTTCGCCGTCATCTGCATCGACATCGGTTCACCGTCATCTGCATCGACATCGTAACTTGCAGATAGCAGAGGAACCAAAACTGCAAAACATAACATGTACTGTCGGCGCCTTAGAAATCGGGACACGTAATATGTTCTTCTAGTCTTTGGAGTATTCTTGCTCCGGTTACTTCATTAATGTGAGATGGCATTTCATAATTGACAAACAATAAACAATCTGACGTAACAATTAAAACCATAATAACTGTAAAAACCCAGTTTATACACTTGTTCAATCTCCAATTGAACAAATTTAATTTTCTTTAAAAACTAAGAAATGCGTTTTTAACAACGTACGCTGACCTGATTTCGTCAAACTAGAGTTCAGTGCTTACAGATTTTTGCAATTTCTGCTTGCTTAGTTAGCTGGTATCATAATTAGCTCATACAAACCTTGCAAATGCAGCACAATGCTTATCTAGTTTCTTTATTATAACATATAATAGCGGCCTACTAACTAAGCATTCATTTTGTATTGAAAGCATTGCAATTTAGAAATTAGGTGGAATTAAACATAATATATAAGGATTGAGTTTTATATAACAAAAACTATTAATGTTCAGTGTTTAATTCAATTTAAGAGGTACGTTTTCTAAGCCTTATTTGGGGTGTGAGGTTTCACTTCAATGGTACCTAAATTATAACGCTCTCTTGAGTGGCATTGACTAATCTTGCCTTAATATACAGTTGCAGTCTCAGCTGTATGCTCAAAAGTAAGAGCAGAACCAGCGCAAAGTAACGAAAACCTATTAGCATCTAGATAATTTTGTTCATGGTTCTTTGAGCCGGATCTATCCCAACGTAAGAAGCAAATTTCATCCCAGGGGTTAACAACAACCGAAGAATTAAAATATTAGTCGAACCACCAAGGTTTCAGAGAATGGCAATTATGGAAGAATTTGACCAAGAAGAACTCGCACAGAAAATAACTCAGGCGTTTTCCAATACTAAATAGAAGCGGCTGAAATAAGACGCTGGATGATTACTGGAGAGCCATGAAGAAAAATTACGCTAAAATGGTACAGTTGAACATTCCAACCCACACTCTTTCGAAAAGGGGTATTTCGATCAAGTAAAGTATATTTACGGCAAAGCAAAAATGATATCTGCAAACCGTTTCAAGGGCATTTGAAATTCCGGAAGTTTCTAAAAAACTAAAGATCATGTACAAAAAATAAGGATTCGAAAACTGCATATTCGAATTCAGAAGTTAAAACAAACCTAATCGATGCAAAAGAGATCGCAGGGTGGCGACAATCAGGAGACTACGCCAGCATGCTACAAACATTGCCGAGATTGTCAGTATCGTCAATACAGTGTTGACGCCTTTCTTTTACACTTTCTATTGAGGGGAGTAGCATATCAGCTGGTGTATTGTTAGCCACCTCTCGTATACAAATTTTTAATTATCTTCAGACACAGTGAGAAATAGCTTCAATGGAAAAACTTAAAGAAGATAGATCAGGTGATCGTGGTGACCATCATATTGGCCTGTTTGTCCCGATCCAATTGTTCCCAAATTTCCCATTTAGGTATGTTGTATTCACTCGAGAATTATGTGCAGGCGCAACATCTTGCTGGAAAATTGTCAGGATAAGCTATGAGTGGCAGTTCTTACTTAGTATGTGATACACAGTACTATTGGTAATGCCAAGATTCAAAGCAATTTCTCGCAGAGACGTATTTTGTACATGAAGTAAAACGTCTAGTTCGAACTGAGGGCCTCTAATTTTTCGAGGTTTCTTGATTTCAACCATAAATCCAGTTCTTCTCAGTTGCTCTTCTAATTTGCTAAAAAGCCTGCGATTTGGTACATATCTCTCAGGAAATCGTAAGCGATATATTCGTAATGCTGCCTGCAACACTGTTTTTAGGGCATTCATAATAAATTTGTAGCACGTCAATACTTTCGATAATTTCTGCAATTATTATTAACAACCAAATCTGCAGTATAATAGTATATTATGCAATGAACATTTAATAATAGCCATTAAGACATGAGTATGAGAATTGCGACATGAGCCGTAGCCGAATGTCGTAATGAATATGAATTAATAAAAAGGCCATCGAAACTTTTGAAAAAACATTTTTATTTTATAACAGCAATGCTACACGTTGGAGCTCAAAGACACAGTCAGACAATTTCTTACATCTAAAATGTGAAATGGGAACTAAAGATAAAATATCATACATTAGCTTCTATAGCATAGCTTATCTACTAAGGGTGCACATGACAGGATGCGCGTGCATGCAAGGTTGCAAAGTCAGCACTTTTAAACAATAGATTACTTGTTCTACAAGGTTACAAGGTAAGCACTTTTAGACAATAGAGGACTTGTTCTATACAATGTAACTTATGAGTGTTTTAATAGTCATTAAATGTGAGTTGCATACACTATTACTAACTTTTACAATAAAGGAAGTATTGGATTTACTCCAAAAATTCGAAATTGAGTTTTCAACAGATCTTCACGTCAGTCAGCCAGTCAGTCAATGTCAGTCAGTCAGTCAGTCAATCAGTCAGGGTCAGTCAGTGTCAGTCAGTGTCAGGTGTCAGGTGTCAGTGCCAGTGTCGAGTGTCAGGTTGCAGCAAATTATAAATGCTACATCAAAAATGTATTTAATTTGTACATTGCGTATTTAGGCGTAATCGAGAGTTACATCTATCCGGCGCTCAAACTGGTGATAACAAATTACATATCCACTATGCGCGAAGTAGTGGTGAATGAACGACAGCGCCACTCCATAAGAACCTAAGACGAGTACACCGATAACGCGGGCTGAAAGGTATAAAATAAGATTGCAGTTCCATTTCAAATAACTTGAGGCTTATTCTCCTGAACTCTCCTCCTCCTCTCTCCTGGCCGGGTCCTCCGACTGGCAGCTGAACTGTCTAACGGAGTAGACTTCCAACCCTTACCAGTCCATGCTTTGAGGAAAGTGGCAGCTTGTTACAGGATAATTTAACTCAATCGACATGGGTTGTTCTAGAAGGCAAATTCGGGAAAAAAGTTAAGAGTTCGCCGGTTTTGCTATAACACAGATCTTAAAATGTGTCGGAACAGATGGAGGTGTTTCTGTTACCCTCAGCTTAGCTCAATCAGGAAGGTGTGTTTGAAAGCTCACCGACGGCACTTACCTTATACTTTTGCTTAAAATAATAAGGCTCGAGGCGCCACTCACTTTAGGGGATGAAAAGCTCTCGTGGCCAAAGCAAGAAACGTCACGGAGCTATGAAAAATTCGCCGGGGTCGCTGCAAACTGCCTTTTCGCCGTCCTCTAAGCTCCCTCCAAGTCGGAAGGTACACACAAGGTGGCCTCAAAAGACTTACCTTATGGCCACCTTCCTGCAAGGTATGAAAATTCACTCAAGCCGATATTCTTCAGGCTTGTTCAGTAAAATCACATGTTCTAGCTTCACATTTGACTAGACTGGGCCTTCGCCAGTACGGGTTAAAGACCCCAGATTTCAGAATTAAATCAAATAAATAAACTGATTCTGACAATATTAATATTTAATAATGCAACACACACAAACAAAACCACAAGTCGGCCATAAAAATATTACACCCTAACTGAAAAGTTATCGGGATCCCAGCAAAAGAAGTTATCTTACCCACTAAATTACAATACACAAGTTATTGCATACCAAAAACATAACAGGAGTAATTTCCCCAACCTGCGCAAATAATGCGGCGATATGAATTTGCAAGCGCAAAAATTCCCTACAATGCGGCGCACACTATAGATATTCGCGGCACTCCCGTGTTACATTTAATAAAGGAAAGTACAAATTTTACATTTACCTTCAGCCAGATCACATACTGTTTAGGGGATGGCAGGTGACTGAGCCGGACCTGATGAGGCTTAGCGGTGACGAGGGCAGCACCCACAAGGTTGAAGTCGAAATTCGGCCGAAATGTAGAAGTTCCTCAGAGGAGATGTCAAAAAGGCAGCGTTACGAGTGGCACGACGCAAACAGGATTTGCAGATGCAATTCTTTTCACTGAGTGCGAGGACTTACGAGGCTTAATCGAGAGGTGTCTTCTTTGAATATGCAATAAAGCAAAATGTTTTTCCCACAAGCAGGTGAACAAAAACGCCAAAATGAAAAACACTTCGCCCCGGAAATTATTACGTTGGTCACACTACCCCCCAAAACTTTCAGTAAACTTCCTTCATAATTCGGCCGGCCCAAATCGTCAAAAAGGCACCAATAATTCCGTCACAAAAAAACCAAACGCGAAACTTTAAGTTCGTCAACGAGCCCCGCCGATCGACTTTGCGGCGACCGGCGGTCCCAATTCATTAACGTCTGTTGTACTCGGGAGCTAGGTGACAATTAATTCTGAATGCACGGAGCTTGATAACGCCCCCCTCCCCCGCGGCGGAATGAATCCATCTCACTTCCACCATTACCAGCTAATTTTTCTGTCCCATTATTGCACCACTAAAAAGAAATCGTGCAAAGAACTCGGGGAAAACCCCGACCAAACAATAAGGAAACGACAGCGAATTACGTCACCGCAACCGTGCACAAGACACAGCTCACAAAGGAAAATTCCACAATGATCTCAAGTTGTTGCGTATGTATTTGGTAAAGGAAAAATCCAGAACATTTGACCGTTAATTTAAACGTTTCCAGCGAACTTGGAGGCCGTAATTCGAGAAGCTAAGAAGGTATTGTTTTGTAATCAAGCGATCAGCTATGCAGTATTTTAAAGAATTGCTTACCAAAAGAATATGCACTTCACGGCATTCCAATGCCTACCGGAATAAATTTAATTATAATCTCGGGGCCACAAGGCCGTACTAAAAAAAATTATCCAAGAGAAATAAAATTAAAATTACATTACAAGCTGAAATGTCAGCCCTAAGGCTAAACTATCCGTATCTAACTAATCCCATAAAACGAAGCCGCTAGAATTCGATTTTGTCTTGGCAGCTGAACTGTCTTGCAGGGTTAACCGCTTAAAGCAATTCCCATCACTCCGTTCCTAAGCGCAAATACCGGCGCACCGAACCACTTCACCGAGGTGGTTTAAACCACAAAATAGACTTAAATCTATTAACCAATTAACGTATCTGTAATAAACCACGGGGGAACCTGCAAACACTCCTGGAACATCCTCGAAAGGCAAATTGCACCGCTTCAGGAGAAGGTGAAATCGCCCGCAAATATTCCAGCACCTTCGAGGCCATAGACATCGGCCACCAGCGGTCAAATTTGCCGACAGTCCTCGGACTATGGTAAAACGTAAAATCGCACGTTTACGTAACTCCTGGAGCCCTGGATTTCTATCATAAGACAGCGCCACTATTTGCACTAGTTATTTCACCACACCAGAGCCACATATATCTTCTACATCCCCTTACTTTCTGCATATAATTACAGCACATCAAATGTAAACAAAAAAGTAATCTGAAAGCCAAATCGTGGGCATTTAACATACACGGGCGAAAACCATACTCAGCTCCTCACCAAAGGCCGCCGCCACCCGAACCTACCTGTTGCAGACTAACTAGGAACAACGAAACACGTCCCCCAGAGGAACTTTTTATTAATGTACAAATCAATTACTTATTATTTTGTATTAATAGCTAAAAATAATATATTTTGTTGGTAATTAAATGGTGTTTATCCTGACCGTATACATTTGAGAATTGGTGAACACTTTTCTTTGACTGAGTTACTCGAGGTAGTAATTAAAAAATGTTTGAGTCTTTCCGAAATTAATGAAAGCCGTCAATGACCAGAATTAATCACCAATACTAAAATTAAATTTAGGAGGGCGAAACGTTACAAAGTGTCAGGTGTCAAGAAAATAACTTTTGACAGGAATCTAATAATTCTTACTTTTTGGTTGTAGCTACACTCAGTATTTGAACATGTACTGTCTTTAGCAAAACATAATTCTTGTAAATAAAATTATTAATTATTATAGGATCACTTTCTATGAGCTCCAATTATTAAATAGTTTTTAAAACGTATATTTCTAGTTTGATATGCAATTAGTGGATTTCAATTTTTAAGAAATGATGTAAATATATAAGCAATCATATTTTTTTAAATCTGGTGTAGCACACGCATACAATTTCCTTTTACAGAAATCTTATGATTAGTCAAAAATTTGATT
Source organism: Agriotes lineatus (assembly GCA_940337035.1). NCBI lineage: Eukaryota > Metazoa > Arthropoda > Insecta > Coleoptera > Elateridae > Agriotes > Agriotes lineatus. Next base: position 256,220,678 of record OW679194.1, read on the forward strand.
TTTAATTTATAAGTATTTGTCAAAAATTTTCAAAAATTACAAATTCTATAGAAACCGTACAAGACAGAGTTAGTTGAAAAGACAAATTTTCTCTAAAATTTTAAGCCGAATTCAAAAATGTAATACTATATCGGGTGTTATATTTAAAATAGTAGTTAATAAAAAAGAAAAGAAACCCATTTTAGAGGTATTCAACTGGAAAATCACCTATCTCACGTCAATGCACATTAAAAATGTCATAAAAATTAATATTTGAAAAAAATCGTTAGAGCCGTTTTTGAAATATTCGAAAAAAACTGAAAAATTACAAAAGTCAACACCATACTTCCGGTTATGCTATTATCTTCAAAAGCTTGCTGTCGCATCTATCGTGTGTTTAAGAAAAACGCATTTCAATGCCATGATCAAATTGAAGTTTGCCATAACTTGATATATACCAAGGAGATCTATATTGTTCCAAGCCATGACACTGGGCCTATAAAGTGACCTTTGGAATGGCCTACCACAATCTGGCAACATGGCTGCGGCAACCTTTAACAAAAAGTTACTAATTTTGGCTACTAAATGAACAATCTGTCAGTGCACTGTTTCTGTCATTGTGATATATGTCAGTTGAAAAAAATCTATAAAATCACTGCTATTTACATCGCAGTGCGTCACTTCACTGTAATATTCAATTTAAAAATAATTCCTCATGGGTAGGTACCTAATTTTCCATTGCCACTAATTTTGACTTTATGTAAAACAGCAATTTCTTCAAAATAACTTGCCTAAAAGCTCGTGATATTGCAGTTAGAACAAGTCTTATTACCTTTTGTATTCTGTCTTTTAAAGTGCTTTTCACACACAACAGTAGCTTTTTCATTCCGCCAGTTCTCTAAATGCAAAACTTCTTTTCATTTTTGCGCCACCGTTTCATTAGATGGAAATGTGAACACGCTAACATATGAAGCAACTGATGAAGCGTAAGTTTACTTGCAGCTTGGTATGCAACACTTTAAAAAATGCATTTTTGTAACTTGTCAAAATAGTTTTTAATACCAAATATATTTCAAACAAACAAAACTTAGCGTGTCTTGGAATGGCCTAGCACACAATTTGGCAACAGAGCCGGTGTCATGGCTTGGAACAATCATATATATAATACACATATATTGCTGGTAGAGCCTGGAAACTTCAGAAAACATTACGGCGCCGACATAGTTTCACTTAGAGTATAACGCGTCTCGTGCGCATGCGTGGGAATTCGAACTCCGTTTTTAGAAGCGAATTTTAAACTTGACCACTTTCCCATTGGGCGGACGACGCCGCCGCGCTTGCGCACAGCTCACCTTATACATGAAGGAGTTGGTTGTGTGTCTCACTTCATCGGTGAGTTTCCCACTCATAGCCGCTAGCAATATAGGGGTCTAGGACACTTCGCCCAAAGTCCATAACCCCCAATGCCCACAACGGCCAAAGTGCGCCCACAACCCCCAAATATTTAGCAGGCCCACTTCGCCCAACGCGACCACAACGCCCAAAGATTTTCTAGGGCCACATCGCCCAATCAGTTGGCCCATAACCCCCAAAGCCCACAACGCCCAAACTCTTAGCAGGCCCACTTCGCCCAACGAGTTGGCCCATAACCCCCAAAGTCCATAACGCCCAAAGTGCGCCCACAATCCCCAAAGCGACCACAACACCCAAAGATTTTCTAGGGACACAACGCCCAACTAGTTGGTCCATAACCCCCAATTAGCTTCGTGTGAATTCGGCATTTCCTTTTTAAAACGTGTATTTCTGCCTGTATGATCTTAGTTTGTTTTCATTCATTCATAAAGTTCAGAATTATACCTTAAGCCAATGTCTTTATAAAATGTGTTTACAATAGTTAATTTTTTACCACAGTGATTCTGAATAATGTCTTTTTTATGGAAAATCGTAAAGAAGATGGCACTTTTCTTAACTATTTTATTGAAGTTGATAATTATAAATTTGTCAGTTGTAAACTGAAGTCATTTTGACCACATTTTGAGTTACAAGATACTACTATGAAAAAAATAACGTGTACAACACTATAACGATTAACTTCGATTAGTTAATTAATTCGAATTTCTCCGTCGTATTCGCGCTTATCGAATATCCGAGCGCGGCTGACCGCTCGCGCGCCTGTGGCTTGCGATAGCCCGGCTGGCAATTCCGCGAGGCTCGAAGAATTGGGATATTTCGATTTCAACTGTTCGCCCGAAAAGTTAGCGAGAGACGTTAAGCTATTTAGTGGAGAATAATTAGTGCCAAAATGTGGGATCTGCTTCACTAATTAGCATATTTATATTGCGATGGTTTGGAGAATTGTGAAGATTTGTTTTTCGCAATATAAGAAACAGTTCCGGCTGGATTTGGTTACGTCGCCGAACTATACAATTTGGGAGAACCAGGGAAGTCCGAATATCGAAACGATACAAGAAGCCGCCTAACAACATAGTATGTATGAGGGCGAGGTTTGGTTTTGCGTTATGGTAATTTTATTGTCCGTTCTTAGGGCTTCATTTTTATCGCTACTTGTGGATTTTGAGTCCAGTCGAACTCGTTCGAACTGGCTTTGCGTTTGGCCACAACTGTCCGTTATCGTGGTCTGCTCCTCGATCGTTTCCTTACTACCCCTAACCCAAGGGTTGGCGGAACGTCCTGCCGGTGGGGAGCACCGACTTATCGCAGCCCTTGAGCTTCGCAGCGACCGCCGACTTCAGGTTGGATCATCCGCTTACTGGAGATAAGGTCAGACCGCTCTTTGTTTTGTTATCGACGCACTGCACGGTTTGAGGAGAACACGATTGGTGCCGTGGTTTTTTTGCGCAACGTTTGGCGTACATCATGAACACTCGCTTTAGGGAACGCCGATCAGAATAGTGAGCGCGCAGATGTCTTAAGCAAATTAATTAATTACTTTGAATATTTGTAAAACCAATTAGCTCGCCCCAGGGTTAATTTCGTGTCAGTTTGGCTCAAAGTTTGCGCGAGTTATCGTTGGTTTGAGCTCTCTATTAGGTAGGCTTACGATTGCATATTCAAAATCAATTGCAAGACCGCGCACGGTAACCGAGACATGTACATGTATCGCGCCCCACCCAGCGGTATTTTCTTACTCTAAAAACCTGCTCTTGTTCACACGCTAAGTAATTAGGCTATCGCTTAGCTTCTGTTACGCATAGCTAATAGAGCTCGAGGACGTCGATTTGAAATTGTTAGTTAAACTAAATTTTGCGATGATTTGTTGCCAATAGCCACGCGGGCGAAAGGCAAATCGCGTACTTTAGCTTCCGTATTTCAGCTTGCTGCGAGCTGTTGGTCAAGGTCAGGCCCAACATATGCATTTGTACTTTAAATTAATTTAACATGTTCATATATTCATTCGGACCTTGATTTGATTTCATGTGTACATATATTCACTTGTACCTTAACTTGATTTAGTGTGTACATATATTCACTTGTGCTTTAATTTGATTTAGTACGAGCATATATTCATTCGTACGTTGATTTGTTGTAGTGCATATATATATATTCATGTATATTGACGAATGTAGGGATCTTTTGTGTGGGTGATTATTCGCCAATGTTCCTTTACGTAACGCATATGTCGTACTCCTAGGGTTAAGTTTGTTACGTCTGTTATTTCGCTTGCAATTTGGGGGCGAGTGCCGAGGGTATAGAAATAAACGATATTGTCGTATTGAGTGGTTTTATTTTGGTTCGAATAGCTTGAGCATTTTGGTATCCGATGCTTCAGGGACTCTAGGCTCGGAATTTAGATTTTAGGATCCTGGCGCCCAGGACTTCCCAGCTGGTCCAGAAGAGGAAGTTCCACATTAGCCTACGACCCAGGCTGAGCTCGGCCGAGCCTATTTGTGTTACCATCGACGGACCTATATTACCAACTTCACTAAAACTTCCGTGACATAAATTTTGACGCCCAACGTGTAGGGGCCTCGACGCAATCATCCCTTCGCAGTTGCCTTTTGCAGTTACTTTGCTTTAGTTTTTTTTTCTCGTTCTTTATTCTCTTACAGCTTCCTGCCAATTCGAAGAAAAGGTCTTCGCTGGGGTTGTAATATTTGTAGCACCACTTTTTATTTATTTAGCTGATAGATACTTGTTTTTTGTGGTCTTCGATTGTATAGTAGTGGCGTTGATTAGTTTATAGGATAGTTATTTTGTTAGTTTTAGTAAATAACATGGAGATTAATAGACTATTGGTGGATGAACTGGATTACGAACTACGTATTCGGGGCATAGTTTTTCAGGGCAATGTGCACGACAAGCGTAAGTTACTTAGGGCTCGTTTGAACCTCGAGACTTCGATAAATGCTACTTTTCCCAATTTGGAGATGGACGTGGACGAAGAGTTACGAATATGTCAAGCAAAACTGAACTTGTTTGAAATTGAAATACCGACATTCGAGGATGGAATCGCCACGAACGATTATAAGCGAATTCGTACGAGGCTGCTACATTTACATGGACGTTTAGAACGCATACAGAGCAACGATGAAGTCACTCTCACTAGAAGAGATGCATTGGTGAATAAGTACCTCATGCTGTTGGACGATTTGGAATCAAAAATCGTTAATGCAGCGCCACGTGCAGCCGAAGACGCAGACTTAATTGAGCTTGAACCTGTTAGCGTGGATAACGGTGCTCAGAGTCGAGATGCAGCGCCGGAAGAAGAGTATCCATCAAGTTCTCGTGTTCGTTTTACCACTCCTTCTCGTCCGGGTGTAGAAGACATTGGAACTGCCTTCAGAAGCTTTGATATTGGTTCCGCTCCTCCGCAACCGGCTACCGTTCGTCGCTCGTCAATGTTCAGTAGCACTATGTTACCTCAAACTACATCATCCCTGACTTCTAACCATCTTGCCATTAATAAATGGAACATCCGCTATGATGGAGAAGCTGGACTATGCGATTTTCTAGAAAGACTAGAAGAAGTAAGGAATGCCCGAGGTGTTACCAAACAACAATTATATACGGCTGCCGTTGAACTGTTTACTGGACATGCTTTAATCTGGTATCGTTCCGTTCGAGATTCAGTTAGTAATTGGGGCGAGTTGGTGTTTCGATTGAAAGAAGCATTCTTACCTTGTGACTACGAAGAAAGTCTTTGGGAAGAGATCAGATGTCGTACTCAAGGAACTGAAGAACCCGTAGCGGTTTATATAGCTGTCATGGAAAATTTATTTAGGCGTTTACCCACTTCCCCAATGGAAGCCTCTCGTGTCAATTTAATTCGAAGGAACTTACAACCGTTTCTTCAAACTCAATTGGCTTTGCACGCTACTAAATCAATAGAAGAGTTGACTCGCATATGTAAATCGATCGAAGACGCGTATATCCGCTCGAGTAGATTTCGTCAACCCCCTTCATGTACCTATCATACCTTAGAGCCAGGTCTCGCTTATCAGAAATCCAAGAAGCCCTATCGTTTAGCTGCTATCGATTCAAATTTTTCCAGGAACGAATCCAGTTCCCATGCTGAAAATTTTCCGTCGCCTGCTGTTGCTGCTCGCACTTGCTGGAATTGTCAGAAGGTCGGTCATACTGTTCGCAGTTGTTCCGAATCTAAGCGGTTACTATGCTACCGTTGCGGTAAACTCGGATTTACTTCCAGGAATTGCCCAGATTGTACCAATTCGGGAAACCTGTGTCGGAGAAACTGACCGGTCGTAAGGTTGTCTCCGCTTCTTCTTTGACGACCAAGGCAACTTTATCTTCAACTGATCGACAAAATATTCTTTTAGATTATGTACTTTGTCACGCTCAAGGTGATCAGCGTCCTTATTTGGAAGTTACTATATTAGGTTATAAAATTGTAGGCTTATTAGATTCAGGGGCCAGTCGCACGGTTGTTGGAGGTCCTGGTTTGAAAATTTTGAATGACTTGGGTCTGAAATTGCATTTACGAGAGTCGGAATGTACTATGGCCAATGGTCAGCGATGTTCTAGTATAGGTATTATTTCGGCACCCATGGTTCTTGAAGGAAAGGTTCGAATTTTAGACGTTTTGGTAATTCCCAGTATTCCCCAAACTTTAATATTTGGTGTGGATTTTTGGTTAGCCATGGACATTATACCCGATCTAAGACAAAATATTTGGCAGTTCTCATCAGAACAACCACAACATAGCGTTTCTAGTATACAAGATGAGAAATCTTTAACTTTAGAGCAAAAGGGGATGTTGGACCGGCTCATAGACGAAAAGTTAAAGCACCCGACGGCTACGGTTGGTTGTACTAATATAGGACAACATGAAATTGAGTTGCTTCCAGGAACTAAGCCGATGAAGCAGAGATATTATCCAGTCTCGCCGTATAAACAGAAGATAATAGACGCCGAATTAGAAAACATGCTTCAACTAGATGTTATCGAACCGTCGAAGAGTGCGTGGTCTTCTCCCGTGTGTTTAGTTCGAAAGAAGGACGATACTTACAGATTTTGTATAGATTTCAGGCAACTTAATGCAGTTACTAAAAAGGACGCGTATCCCTTGCCCTATGTATCTGCTATTCTAGACAAACTGCGGGATGCTGTATATTTGACTAGCTTAGATATTAAATCCGCGTATTGGCAAGTTCCGCTTTCGCCATCTTCCAGAGAATGTACAGCTTTTACTGTCCCTGGTCGCGGTTTGTACCATTTTAAGAGGATGCCGTTCGGTCTATCAAACGCTGGTGCCACTTGGCAGAGAATTATCGATACCGCTCTAGGCGCAGATTTACAGCCGTCGGTGATGGTTTATCTTGATGATATTATTATTGTATCGCAGAATTTTGAAGACCACCTTCGAACTTTGGAAACAGTTCTGGATCGTTTGAATCAAGCTAAGCTTATTGTCAACGTTGGTAAGTGTCAATTTTGCAGGCCCCAATTAAAGTATCTGGGTTATGTTGTTGATCGATATGGGTTACGCCCTGATCCCGAAAAGGTGGAAGCAATTTTGCAAATAGTTTCACCGAAGAATGTTGCAGAAGTAAGAAGATTCATTGGGATGGCTTCGTGGTACCGCCGCTTCGTACCCAATTTCGCCTCTGTCATCTCGCCATTAACTAACTTAATGAAGAAAAATATACGTTGGAATTGGTCCTCGGAGTGTAATGAGGCTTTTACGAAGATTAAAGAACAATTAGTTACAGCACCTGTTCTCAGCTGTCCAGATTTCGATAGGCCGTTTATTCTTCAAACAGACGCTTCTGCGTATGGTATTGGAGCAGTTCTGGTCCAGAAGCACGAAGATGTCGAGAAAGTCATTTGTTTCCTATCCCGTAGTCTTACACGCCAAGAACGCAACTATTCTACCACTGAACGAGAATGTCTGGCAGTAATATGGGCGGTTGAAAAACTTCGTCATTACTTAGAAGGAGTGCGCTTTACTGTCGTTACCGACCATCATAGTTTGCTATGGCTTAATCGCCTTAAAGACCCGCAAGGCAGATTAGCTAGGTGGGCGCTCCGTCTACAACCCTACGATTTCGATATGATCCATAGGAAAGGTAGGGAACACGTGGTGCCAGATTTTCTTTCCAGATCCGTGCCCGTTTCAGTTGACACCGTTCAGGTCGACGTCGAAGATCAACCTCGCTTCAAAGACCGGTGGTATACCAAAATGATTCAAAAGGTTTCAATGAACCCAGAAGCATTTCCGTCTTGGAGACTCGATAACGGAATCCTTTTCAAATATACCAAGTGCAAAATACCTGATTTAAGTCAAGAGTCTGACTATTGGAAACGTGTTATTCCGAAAGACGAAAGGTCTGAACTACTTCGACGCTGTCATGACCACCCTACTTCGGGACACGTTGGTATCTACAAGACATTTTGGAAAATTCGAAGCAAAAATTATTGGCCGCAGATGCGAGCTGATGTTATACGATATGTGAAGTCATGCAGGATTTGTGCTGAACACAAACCGGAGCAAAAGGCTCCTGCAGGTTTAATGGGAACCCGACCCCCCGTTACTGAACCGTGGCAACTAATTAGTTTAGATTTTATGGGCCCGTTACCTAGGTCAACCCAGGGGTATACGCATATATTGGTTGTAACTGATTATTTCAGCAAATATGTAGTGTTGTTTCCACTTCGTTCTGCTACAGCAAAAGCCTTAGTCAAGAGTGTAGAAGAAGGAATATTTTTAGTATACGGAGTACCTCAGTACATAATTTGCGACAACGGAGTTCAAATGAAGAGCAAGGAATTTCAACGTCTCTGCGACAATTACCATGCGAAAATTTCTTTTACGGCTCTGTATTACCCTAGAGCGGACCCGACGGAAAGAGTGAACCGTGTCGTGAAAACTATGCTGTCGTCGTATATTCGAGATAATCAACGGCATTGGGATGAACATTTAGCATCTATCGGTTGTGCTATTCGTACCTCCAAACACGAAGTTACTGGATACACGCCTTATTATGTAAACTTTGGGAAAGAGCACAAGATTAGCGGGAAAGAGCATCAACATCAACTAAATGAAGAAGATGAACGAGAGGTTCCTTTCATAAATGAAATGCAGCGTAGGAAACGCGGATTTCAGACCATGTATGAAGACCTCAGGAAAAAGCTACAAGGCGCTTACGAGCGAAACAAACGAACCTATGATCTCCGGAGACGTCCTGTAGAATATGTTCCCGGACAACGCGTCTGGCGTAAGAACAAAAGTCTATCTAATGCTACGGAATACTATAATGCCAAACTTGGACCAAAGTATTTAGGGCCTTTTATCGTTCATCAGAGACTTGGGCTAAATACGTATCAGCTAAGAGATGAAGAGGAATCAGACAGAGGCGTTTGGCATGTTCAAGATTTGAAGCCTGTCTATGATCCCCCGTAGTCAAACCCCCTATTTTCTATTCTAATCTCTATCCACGAGTTTTTTTTCTTCCCTCTTTTCTTTTCTTCATTTACTATAACGTTTTGGCATGATTAGGTTTTGATCAGCGTATGAATATTTGGGAGGTTGGTTGGGCATGTAGGGAAGGTCCCTATTGAGGAACAACGTCATCTTGTTTTCTCCCTAGCAATGTTGTGTGAGGTGGGTTTCCGGACGTCGTTCGGCCACCTTGGGGTCCCGCTGTTTCCCGGCAGTGGTTGTGGCCCCGACCACAACATCATGGTTTCTTAGTATTTTTTTTTTGGCTCCCTCGAGCTTTAGTGCGGGAATGTTTGTGTCCGTTTTTGGTTGAGCGTTGTGCTGGACTTTGTCCTTTTTCTTTTGCTTCCCAACCTCTTCAAGGTTGTTTCAGTGTGTAAGCCGCTCCTGGGCTTATACACTTATCCCCGACCAGTGGAGATTGAGCCTTGGTTTTGCGCGTGCCGTCTGGTGTCCGCCTACATTCTCAGGTTTCCTTTATTGGTGACACTACGGTGGCCTGGGCTGGGTTGGCATCGGCCGACACGATGGCACTATCTCGGTTCATCCCCGCTAATGACTGACGTGACAGACGGACATCGGACTGTCCTTCCCATTCCTTCTTCAGTGTTGTCTTCTTTTCTTGATTCCCCTCCAACGTTCTTCCGAGTGCTTTGGACTCCTGACTGTGAGGTTTCGGGTGTCGAGCATAGCTGCCCCATCCACCGGCGCAGCCTTATCTTCACGCAGCGAAGGGTGCGGGTGGTGTTCGGCTCACGTGGCTTCCGGCCTGGACCCAAATCACTCTCTTCTTAGTGCTCTCTCTTTTGTCCCTGTGTGTACCCCATTTCTTGTGCTGTCCGACCTTGACAGACGTCTACGCATATCACATAGAGAACAAGTCGGTAGGAATGTTGATGGCGGACTCTTAATCTTCTTTCGTGACCTGCGCTCGCTGTTTTAGGGATTTTGAGCTCTTCTTATGAGCACGGGGTGGGACTTTTCGGCCTTGTGTCTGCGGTTGGGGGTTGGGGAGGGCGTTTGTGGAAGCGTCGTTCCTTGTGAGGGGTTCACATCGGATTAGTCACCGGCGCGCCTTTAACATCCAGCTGCGAAGACTAATCTTGGTGCCTGAACTCGGGACTGCGCTCGTGCGACCGTTCTCTCCGATTTCCTTCCCTTTCACCTAAATTTGGTACGGGAGGATTTTATTTTTCATGCGATTGTGCGCGAAGTTTTTTTTGTTTCCCACGAGTTTTGGACTTATTAATCTATTCCTTCGCTTATGCGTTCGGCTGTCCCTTTCTCCGAAATTTCCAGCCTGCCAAGGAAGGGGGGAGTTTATAACGATTAACTTCGATTAGTTAATTAATTCGAATTTCTCCGTCGTATTCGCGCTTATCGAATATCCGAGCGCGGCTGACCGCTCGCGCGCCTGTGGCTTGCGATAGCCCGGCTGGCAATTCCGCGAGGCTCGAAGAATTGGGATATTTCGATTTCAACTGTTCGCCCGAAAAGTTAGCGAGAGACGTTAAGCTATTTAGTGGAGAATAATTAGTGCCAAAATGTGGGATCTGCTTCACTAATTAGCATATTTATATTGCGATGGTTTGGAGAATTGTGAAGATTTGTTTTTCGCAATATAAGAAACAGTTCCGGCTGGATTTGGTTACGTCGCCGAACTATACAATTTGGGAGAACCAGGGAAGTCCGAATATCGAAACGATACAAGAAGCCGCCTAACAACATAGTATGTATGAGGGCGAGGTTTGGTTTTGCGTTATGGTAATTTTATTGTCCGTTCTTAGGGCTTCATTTTTATCGCTACTTGTGGATTTTGAGTCCAGTCGAACTCGTTCGAACTGGCTTTGCGTTTGGCCACAACTGTCCGTTATCGTGGTCTGCTCCTCGATCGTTTCCTTACTACCCCTAACCCAAGGGTTGGCGGAACGTCCTGCCGGTGGGGAGCACCGACTTATCGCAGCCCTTGAGCTTCGCAGCGACCGCCGACTTCAGGTTGGATCATCCGCTTACTGGAGATAAGGTCAGACCGCTCTTTGTTTTGTTATCGACGCACTGCACGGTTTGAGGAGAACACGATTGGTGCCGTGGTTTTTTTGCGCAACGTTTGGCGTACATCATGAACACTCGCTTTAGGGAACGCCGATCAGAATAGTGAGCGCGCAGATGTCTTAAGCAAATTAATTAATTACTTTGAATATTTGTAAAACCAATTAGCTCGCCCCAGGGTTAATTTCGTGTCAGTTTGGCTCAAAGTTTGCGCGAGTTATCGTTGGTTTGAGCTCTCTATTAGGTAGGCTTACGATTGCATATTCAAAATCAATTGCAAGACCGCGCACGGTAACCGAGACATGTACATGTATCGCGCCCCACCCAGCGGTATTTTCTTACTCTAAAAACCTGCTCTTGTTCACACGCTAAGTAATTAGGCTATCGCTTAGCTTCTGTTACGCATAGCTAATAGAGCTCGAGGACGTCGATTTGAAATTGTTAGTTAAACTAAATTTTGCGATGATTTGTTGCCAATAGCCACGCGGGCGAAAGGCAAATCGCGTACTTTAGCTTCCGTATTTCAGCTTGCTGCGAGCTGTTGGTCAAGGTCAGGCCCAACATATGCATTTGTACTTTAAATTAATTTAACATGTTCATATATTCATTCGGACCTTGATTTGATTTCATGTGTACATATATTCACTTGTACCTTAACTTGATTTAGTGTGTACATATATTCACTTGTGCTTTAATTTGATTTAGTACGAGCATATATTCATTCGTACGTTGATTTGTTGTAGTGCATATATATATATTCATGTATATTGACGAATGTAGGGATCTTTTGTGTGGGTGATTATTCGCCAATGTTCCTTTACGTAACGCATATGTCGTACTCCTAGGGTTAAGTTTGTTACGTCTGTTATTTCGCTTGCAATTTGGGGGCGAGTGCCGAGGGTATAGAAATAAACGATATTGTCGTATTGAGTGGTTTTATTTTGGTTCGAATAGCTTGAGCATTTTGGTATCCGATGCTTCAGGGACTCTAGGCTCGGAATTTAGATTTTAGGATCCTGGCGCCCAGGACTTCCCAGCTGGTCCAGAAGAGGAAGTTCCACATTAGCCTACGACCCAGGCTGAGCTCGGCCGAGCCTATTTGTGTTACCATCGACGGACCTATATTACCAACTTCACTAAAACTTCCGTGACAACACATATCCAAACGTTACTTTTTTAATGAGTTTGAAGGTTATTTTTTTTGCATATTCATATCTGGTACTCGAAATTTTATTATAAAAGACTTCAGAATTTATAAGTGTCAAATTGACAATTCGCAATTTCAATAAAATAGTTAAAAAGACTTACTTTTTCACGAATTGGTAATTAGAAATTTAAGTGACTGTGGTAGCTAAGTATGAATTATGTACGAGTATAAGGTATATTATAATGAAAATTATTTTATAGGTTACGAAACTTAAGAAGTCTCAGATTTGAGTAGTGCTGAAAATGAGGAATACATTGCAATGCGTGTCCTTATGAAAATGACTCTACAGTCAGATGTATTATATTAAAGTGTTATGTTCAAGAGTAAAACGTTTACTTTACATTTGTATGTTTCTATTTAATATAAATAATAGTCATTTACTTATATTTATTTCTTAAGATCTACTATCCCAAACGATTTTTATTGTAAAGGAACGCCACTAATATCAAATAAGTAGAATTAGGTAGGTACTAATTATATACAGTGTCCGCCAAAATGTCGACATAATATGGGAAAAATTTTTATTTTTGATTTTTCAAAAAAACTTTTTACGTTAATAATTTGTGGTTGTCTAAAAACCTATTTACCCCCTATCATATATACCGAGTGATTTGTACTTATTTACAAAATTGAGTTTTTAGAAATTGACAAAATCTGAAAAGTGCTATTTTTCAGAAATTATGTAAGATTTCAGTGAGATTTTTTTAGAGTGTGTTATTTTTAGGTAACTGAACTATTTCAAACCCAGAAAACACCTATTTTTTTTAAATTTTAGCTAAAAATTAATTTTTTAATATTTTTAATATGTTTAGAAATTTCACATATCAAGACAATATTAAAATTCAATTTTTTTATGTGAAGACTAAGATTTATAATTGGAAAAAATAATATAAAATTGTAATTACTTCTTTAGATTTTTTATTATTTGCCGAAAAGTAGTATGTGGGCATAATTTTTAAGTTTTTTATGCAAGGCGCTTTTTAGGAGAAATATTTTTCAATTCTAATTAATATGTATTTAAATGGCTTCAAGAAACTCTAATATAGCCCTGTTAATGAATTACTGTTACAAAAACCCTGTAAATGTTCTTTTACAGTTGTCTAAATGAGGAGATTTTTTTAGAACATGTAATTGGATAAAGAAAAATCATTGAAATCTTACTTAAGGGCAGGGTATACCCTCAATTTTGAAGAGAGAAAACAATTTTTTATTCATTATCTAAATATCCTAACTAGTGTAACACCACTTAAAAAACATCATTTTCACTTGCAAATTATTAAAATAAAATATTAATGCTGCAATTTAATTGGATTAGGAAATAGCTTTTCATACATTAACACGGTTAGTTTTGATTCGAATTAGTTTTTGTTTTAACTTGTATATTAAGTACAAATTACTCTAGGGTATGACAAAATTGTGAAACTTAATATGTATTACAAAGCCATCTTTAATCGAATTTTATATTTTAATTAAACAAAATTGCTCATACTATCATTCTAACACATCCCTGGTTTCTTTTATTTTTAGTTATACCCTAGATTAAATGGTACTGCATGCGCTCGTATTTTTAAAAATGCTCTGCTTTAGTTAATAAAGTCAAAAATAAGAGAAATCGATTATGAAGTAGCACCCAAAATATTAATAGAAAAAGAGGTACCTTGAGAAAAGAGACAGACTAAGACGGGTTTACCTCATGCATTGCCATTAGGAATGGGTCGACATAATCTTCTCAGGTAGAAAGTTGATAAGCAGTTTCTTGGTCAAAATAAAATCCTAAAATTTTAGTGGACAACATTTTTGCCAGGGTAGCTGGCCCATCAGATCTGAGAAATGAGCAACCTACATTTTGGGGTCGCCATGGATACCCAAATACAAAAAAAACTATCGGAACTTTCACTTCAAACTTATAATTTTGTAGGACGCCAGATTTAATTACTTCCGGACAAAATTTGATGATTGTTACTCAAATTTTTGATTGGAGATTTAGACTGGGTCATTAGTATAATCTTCTTTGATAGAGATTTAATGAGTAATGTCTTTAGCAAAATAAGTAAACAGTTTCAACAGAAATGGAGGAATAACTAATAATTAGTCAATAATAACAAGAATTTCAACAAATAAGTGTTTCAGTTCACTGTTGGCCATGGTAATGCCTAATAGAACTATCTGTCATACCGTGGACATTTTTCAGTGCGTTTTAATTTGTTTCGTGCTTGAGGACATTTTTTTATATAAGTTGTTTGTTGATTATTGTTAGTGTGATTCTTTTAACTGCTGCTTTTACTTCTTATTTTGGACAAAATGCGAAGTACGTACATAGTGAGAAAGCGGGGGAGGGCTTCAAAAGCACAACGACAACGAAGAACGCGGGAAGAAGTGATTTTTTCCATTAAAAACTCTAACAACATACCAGAAGATGCACACGTTCCTTATTTTCAAAAGTAAGTTTGTACATATTATGTGAATACTCTGTTTTTTACTTTCCTATAGTACCACAAACCACCTCAAAAAGTGGTTTTTGTGGTCCGTGTGTATACATGTGTGTATGTATGTAGTGTATGTGGTCAAGAGATCTCCAAAACGGCTGGTCCTATTCTACGAAATGTGAAATTTAGAGATATATTAAAAATTCATCGGTAAAACCAGTTTTTTTTACAGGGCTAAACGCTCTACATTTTCTTTTGTTTATTTATTTACCAAAGTCGATTGTGAGGCTTTTAGAAATTTTTGAAAATGTCGAGTTTGATGACCTATTAGGCTATTACACATACTTTTTATAGTAAATACATATTATGCAAGTTAGTCATTGTAAAGCTATTTTTACGGGCATTTAGACTATAGAATAAAATATAATAGATTGTTCACTGAAAATCGAAAATTAGTGACACTCTTCCGGTATAACCGGAAGTGATCCAAACTCACTCCCTACATATTTATATCCGGCTTAAGTTTAAGAAAGTCTAGGCGGTCATTTTTTCGTTTATGATTCTAGTGTGCTGTGGCGTTGCTTCTTTTTCGGCGTTTAAGCTTTGTTTAGGTAATTTTTTTAATTAATTGCAATTTTTCCGATTATAGCCTTCCAGACGAAGATTTGCCGGATTTAGAGATAGAAGCAGATACAACATCTAATACCAGCGTAAACAGTCTCACCGGAAATCGTATCATTGACATAAACTTTTTTTTGTTGGAAATGAAAAAAAATTCTTATCATGACAACAAATGCACTATGGGAAAAATGCATTTCATCAAAGAAACCAGAAAAGGAATTTCGTCGACGTTATTCTACCATTGTAATACTTGCGAAAAAACCGTGTGTATAGCATTGCAACCTCCAACAAGTGCCGTAAATAATTTATTGGTTTGGGGAGCAACATCCGTTGGAATTGGATATTCACAATCTCAAGAATTATTTTCAGTAATGAACCTGCCAATGATGTCTGGAAAGTATTACAGAAAATTAGAAACGGAGGTTGGAAAAGTGTGGGAGTCACAACTTCAATTGCAAATGTGCAAAGCAGCAGAAGAAGAACGGCAGCTTGCAATAGAAAGGGGTGATGTCGAAAATGGAGTACCTTTTATAAGTCTAGTGGTCGATGGAGGGTGGGCGAAGCGTTCGTATGGACACAGTTATTCGTCGCTTTCAGGAGTTGCATGTATTATAGGACTGCAAACAAAAAAATTATTATTTATAGGTGTAAGAAATAAATTTTGCTGTATCTGCACTGCTGCAGAAAACAAGAAAACGATACCTCGACCTCATCAATGCTTTAAAAATTATAGCGGCTCCTCGAGCAGTATGGAGCAAGATATAATTGTTCAGGGTTTTAATGAAAGCGAAAATCAGTACAATCTTCGATATAAATATGTAATTGGTGATGGCGATTCCAGCGTGTATACGCGGATTTTAGAAAACGTTAGCTATGGTAGATACGTTTTGAAACTTGAGTGTGCGAATCATGTAACCCGAGCGTTTACCTCTCATTTATACAAACTTGCAGCAAATACAAAGTATGCAATATCAGTGCGACGTATTATAAAATCTAACTTACCAAGGCTTAGTATAGCAGTACGATCGGCTATATCTAAATCTCAACAATCTTCTACGAAGGAACTCTGCCAAGAATTAAAAAATATACCACATCACGTTTTTGGGGACCATTCCAACTGCAATGAGCAATGCCGAAGAAAACCCAACGAGGAGGAAAACTGCATTCCGCTTTTAGGTACCAGTCCGGTATTAGAAGAAATATACAAAATTATAGATTTTGTTGTAAGAAAAGCAAACCGATTAACCCGAAATGTCACAACAAATTACGCAGAGAGGTTCATGTCTATGGTTGCAAAATTTTCAGGTGGAAAACGAATTAATTATATTCAACGAGGATCTTTCCAACGACGGTGTTATGGAGCTGCTTTATCTTTTAATTCAGGGCCATCTTGGCATAGGCAATGCCTATTAAAAAATGATCAGCTTGATAATTTCTGCAGTTTAAGAGAGAAAAAATGTATATACGCACGCTCTACACAAAAGAAAAAGAATAGAAGAAAAGTAATGACTGATAATGAGGCAAAAGACTACGGCCCTGATTCAGCTAAGCCAGATATCACGGAAGACGAATTGGAATCTGAAAAATTAAAAATTTTAGACCATCTGAAAACTGAAGACGCCACTGCAATCGAAAAACTTACAATAGGACAACATGATAACGTAAAATGGCACGAGGCTCGTCGAAATCGACTTACAGCATCTAGCTTTGGCCGAATTTGTTTACGAAGAGCTACTACATCTTGTCATGCATTGGTGAAAACGCTATTATATAGTTCACGAAATTTAACAACTCGCGCAATAGTCTATGGCCGTATTAATGAAAAAAATGCTCTTCATTTATATGAACAAAAAACGAATTCAGAAGTTGTATCGTGTGGATTGTGTATTTCGAACGATTTTCCTTATTTAGGCGCATCCCCCGATGGACTTATTGATAAAGATGGACTGATAGAAGTAAAATGCTTATATTCGATTCGAGATAAAAAAATTCATGAATCAGTTCAAAACAATGGTAAAATGTGTGTTAAACTAGAAAATGGGAAATTACGCCTAAAGGAAAATCATATGTATTACTTTCAAATACAGGGACAACTTAATATTTTAGAAAGGGCATACTGTGATTTAGCTTTGTACACCGACGTTGATCTCCAGATAATCCGAATTGTAAGGAATGAAGATTTTTGGGAAAACAAAATGATACCAAAGTTAACAGACTTCTTTATGAACTGTATTTTGCCGGAATTAGCCGATCCTCGCATTCCTAGAGGTATGAAAGTGCGTGATTCAATTTCTATTATTAATGCACAAAATAAAAAAACCAACAAATAAATGGAAATTTTTATTTGTATGTAATTATATCTTTTATGTTACTCTTTAATGAATAAAAGTATATTTTTAAACTAATTTTTTTCTTTGTGTTAAATACAATTTCATTCATAACAATTAATTATAAAAAGTATGTTTTAAAGCAAGTGTTAATAGTGATTAGCTACTTATTAGCTAAATCTACAAAATACCTAGGGACGAGGCTATTAAGAGGTTACACAATAGCGGTGAGTAATGATGCTCAGTAATAATGCTCCTAAGGTGCTGCTGAGTTGGTTTTTGTGCTACGTGTTTATTAACGTAAAAATTATTGCAAATAGAAAATGTTGTGTGTGTTGCCTATATCCAAAGTTCTCAATGTTAGAGATTTCAGACGGGTATCACATCCCCTTAATTTCCGAAAAATAGCATTTTTCAGATTTTGACAGTTTCGAAAAACTCCATTTTCTAAGTAAGTAAAAATATGATAGAGGGTAAATAGGTTTTTAGACATGCACAAATTGTTGACGTAAAAAGTTCTTCTGAAATTTTTTTTTCCGAATTATGCCGACTTTTTGACGGACACTGCATTTCATCGTTTAAATATATTGTACTTGCGTGTATACAATTTAAAATCAGTAAACACGGATCTAAACTTCAAACATAAAAGAATTACTACTAAAAGCTGTAGTTTATGAAACGGTAATTGTTAAGGAAACTAAGTAGTATTATGCCACAGCTTCCTCTTCCCTTGTGTAGTGTAACTATTTTTCTTATGTTCTCATTGATGTGCGCATTTGCTTTAAAACATGAAAAATAAACTATTATTGAAAACGTCGCTTCACCTCGACATTTAAGGACTCTATTTAATTACTTTAAATCATGCCCTGCTGAACTGCGAGACAAACATCAGTCTGAGATTTGTCTCATTTGACATTTACAAATTCGAGCTTGGTTTTTACGGCAACCCTATTACCAATTAGGTATTGGTCAGTTGTAACAACGTTGGCAGTAACCCACAATACACTGCTCACAATGCTGGCCTATGTAAATCGTCCTTGCTAAATCCCTCATACCACTGCCAACTCTTGCCGGATAGACTTTTAGTGACAACAGTGGTTACGTAGAGAGCCTTAAGGGTCTCTATGGTGACTTATGTTCGCTTTAAAAAAACTCGCACTGTAGATAATTTTGTATGTAAGAACACATATCAACAAAAATACAGCATCAGCGTAACAGAAAAATACCTACAGCAATTCCATGAGCGGATTAGCCAGGTAATTTTGAATTTTAGCGCTCAAAGGTAGCGTCAGTAGCTATGTTTTGTTTTAGATCCTGTTCGGAAATGATCCGCGCTCGATTGTTTCTTCCGCTTCTTGGCAAATGAATAACCTAACCTCAATCTGATTTTGGTAATTTCACGATGTCAATAAAATAGTTAAGAAAAGTGCCATCTTCTTTACGATTTTCCATAAAAAGAGATTCAGAATCACTGTGGTAAAAAGTTAACTATTGTAAACACATTTTATAAAGACATTGGCTTAAGGTATACTTCTGAACTTTATGAATGAATGAAAACAAACTAAGATCATACAGGCAGAAATACGCGTTTTAAAAAGTAAAGGCCGAATTCACAGGAAGCTAATTAGGGGTTATGGACCAACTAGTTGGGCGTTGTGTCCCTAGAAAACCTTTGGGTGTTATGGTCGCATTGGGCGAAGTGGGCCTGCTAAATATTTGGGGGTTGTGGGCGCACATTGGGCGTTATGGACTTTGGGGGTTATGGGCCAACTCGTTGGGCGAAGTGGGCCTGCTAAGAGTTTGGGCGTTGTGGGCTTTGGGGGTTATGGGCCAACTGATTGGGCGATGTGGCCCTAGAAAATCTTTGGGCGTTGTGGTCGCGTTGGGCGAAGTGGGCCTGCTAAATATTTGGGGGTTGTGGGCGCACTTTGGCCGTTGTGGGCATTGGGGGTTATGGACTTTGGGCGAAGTGTCCAGGCCCCCAATATAGTACTTAAGTATTAGATATATGGGAACAATATAGACCGCCTTGTATATACCCATTGAAACAAATGAACTATCATAAGTCAGAGAGAACTAAATTACATCTTGATCTCGAACTATTTTCCTAAAACTATAGAAAACACATAATAAAAACAATTTTTATTGACTGTTGTGATTAATTCACTCGTTGTTGTTGTGCAAATGTCATCTTATTTTTCTTTTTACTTAATACAAGTAAACTTAATGCAATGTAAACTTTTACATGTTACAATGATAGGTGTTTTCATAAACAAAATGCAGTCTGACATTCACCTACAGACTTAAGTTAAGACATGACTAGATTTTCTATCTTTCTTTCCAAGGCCTACCCTAAATGAGTTATTTTTTAACACACGATAGATAGTACACAACTTATACAGAGTGTCCACTCTCAAAGTTGAACATAGGCAATCAACATTGTGCATTTGATTTTTAGATATATTGCCATTATTTCTATACCATATCAATGAATATTATTATTATTAGTATCATTTGATGTGCAATAACTTTATCTTTTTATTGATACCATTACCTTTTCTGTAAGTTGAATTGGTGAACAGAAGTCAGCAAACACCTTCAAAACACACACACACAAACTGGCACACAGTCATACACACACACAAACACACATTTTTATTAATTAAAGTATGAATGGACAAACTCTGTTTTAAAAAATGGCACTTTCCAGAGGTTGACTCAGTTCAAGTGATAATTAACCTGAAATTCGAAAAAACCTAAAATTTTGTTTCATTATCTCTCATATGATTATTGATTAAAATCCTTCTACCTGTTTATTTTTAAACAGGGATAATACTTTCCTCCTGAATCTTTCATGTTCTTGTGTTAAGAGGAGGAGCATCTTCTTGGGCCTGATAACTTACCAACTTAAAAATTGTTTTTTATCAATATTCATTTTATAAACTGCAGCTAGTCGTGAGCGAAGAACTGTGATAGCGCTGCGGGAGAAAATCAGGTAGACACCTTGACAAACCTGTCGTGGCTACTCAATCGCAGTCGTTAGAAACTAGCAACTGGCGAATATGGAGGAAGAGGCTGCTTGAAATGTTGAACTCCTATACTTTAGCTTTTAACAATTAATAGAATTGGCTGCATTCGTAGCTTTCATTTATAGTGTTGGCTTTATCTGTAACTTAGGCGAGTGCTTGTAATTAATTTGTTGTAGCAGAATCACCACTTTTATATATTATAATATAAACCTCTTCATATTAGCTTTAGTTTTATGTATGGCGACTGCAAGTAATTTATGTGACAAACCTTTTTGGAGTCTAAGGTCATAACAAATTTGGCTAAATAAATTTTTAAAAGTTTTTTGAAACTTTTGGACTTATCGGTTGTATTGAAAGACTCTTTGGTGCCACCTGGTAATTTGAACAATGCTAATTTTAGAAAAGAACTGCAAGTCGTCTTCACTGTAGCCAGTCGACCTTCCGACTTGTCCATGTAGCCTGAAAGTTTGTTTCTTTGTTTAGTACAATTTGAATCTGGTCATACCAATCGAGTCTGCAGCTAAAATAATACCCTAACCATCAATTATGGTAATTTTTTATTTAAAAATGACATAACGTGCAGGCCGTTTTGCCCCCTCTAGATCCCAAACTGCTGAATTTCTAAATTTTTAAGCAAAAACATCAACATCTTACATATCCTTACTCTATTTAAATTTTTAAATTGCAGATCCAAAACCGAAAGCAAGATCAAGAAATGTAAGTACTACATGAAAAATGTCTAACTTTTTAGTGTATAAAAAGAAAGGTTAAGAATATGTACATTTTTATTTGACCAATATTACATGGAATACAAAGTACGGAGATTACAATTCATGGAATACATTCTACGGCACTTAACATCATACTGAAGGATGCCTGGCTTTAATATGCCGTGACAGCTTCTGACTCTCAGCGAAAGACTTCCACAGCCTACAACCTTACAAGCATATGGTCTCTCTCCTGTATGAACCCTTATATGTATAGTTAGATGGTGTTTCTCAAAAAAAGTCTTAAAGCAGCATTCACACTTATACAAGCGTAAGCCCTAAAACCCAACTTAATTGTTATCAATTACTACTACAATATCAAACCGCACCTGGTGATACCTCTGATGCTTCAACAGTTCTTTATTAGTGTAAAATTGCGCCTGACAATTCTGACATTTGAACTCTTTGATGCCAGTGTGGACCAGTTCATGGCGTTCCAGGCTGCACTTTGTAATGAAAGCCCTTGTGCACTGCGAGCAGTAAAAGCGTACACCCTCGTGATGCTTCTTCTGATGGGCACGAAGGTTGCTTGCCACCGAAAAGCCAATGTTGCATTCCTTACACACATATGCTTTGATTTTGGCATGAATCTTTTCGTGGCAATTTAATGAGTTTTTTGTAGTGAATCCTTTACCTGCAAAGATGATAGCTTGAATTTTACTACTAATTTCCTTCATCCTGCACTTACCGCATGTTACACACAAGAACGGCATTTTTCCTTCGTGTCTCATTAAATGTGTTCGTAATGAATATGCCGATGTGCACACTTTTTTACAGTTTTCGTATGTACAAGATAAAGATGATCCTGGAGGAATACCTGATGCAATATAAATTTTAATTATATCTACATAAAAATGCAATAATGCTAAAGCTCTTATACATATTTCACAATGATTTTACAAATGGAATTCCATAAAGTTTCAAACTTTTTGTTAGTAAATAAGGAGAAGTTCGCCAACCTTTAACACTTTTTTTCACAATTGCAAGATCTTGTGTTAATTCTTGTTTAATACTTCTAGATTTCTTCTGATTGTCAGTAAAAGTGGCATTCCCATTTTCTACTTTTACATTCATATCTGTAATATTAAGTTTATGCCAGTTTCTTCAAAATTAATAAAAGTTCATACCTTCACCAACAGCGGGAAATTCGTCTTCAAACCACTCCTTTTTTAGGCCTAAAGAGGATCATTTTAAGAGAGTAAAATTACGAAATTATCTTTCACTACCTACCATTTTTATGTTCGTATTCATTAAAAACGTTATACTCAATCTTTTCTGTGTCAGAATTAACAGAACTTAATCTATTTTTCAAAATAGCTCCATCAGTATCATCACCATTTTCAACATTATTAGACATGGGACATGTATGGCTTTTACATGAAGCTGCATCATCAAATGTGCACTTACAGCTGGAGCAATGCAAGTTTGCATGTCCTCTTTTGTGAAGCTGTAGATTTCGATATCTTGCATATGTTTTCCGACATACAGAGCATTTAAAACGACTGGTTTCACTTGGTTTTGCACTATCATTAGCTACATCAGATTCGAGCAAGTCTTTTGCATCTTTACATTGTGACAAGCAATCAGTTTCTGCTACATTCAATTGTAAAAATTGGGACTGTAGTTTTTGATCCACTAAACGAACCTCTTCGGCAAATATAAAAAATCCCTCAATTCGGAGTTTGCATGAAGGGCAGACAGTTTTTGGGAATAAGTGCATGGAGTCGTTGTTAATCTAGAAACATCATGCGCTGTAACTTAGATTAATTCGATTTTATTAAATTACTAACCTTTACTTTGGTACACTCAAATACTTGTTTAATAAATTCTTCGTTGTCAATAATATGTAACGTTCCAGGCTTTAGCTGACATAATCGACAGTACTCTAAGACCTTTTCCAAATTAACAGGCATTGTTAAAGTTAATAGAAATCCTGTAAAAATGAAATATTTTTCATATGAATTTTACTTGTCAACGTCAAATGTTTGGTTATGTTAACATCAACAAACAAATGGAAATACGGAAATGCAATGAACGGAAATCGTCAGACGCAGAACAGCTCAATACCTATCTGGAAGTTGCTTCTACGGCATTCAAAAATTGATTTCAAATACGCAATTTAATTATTGTAAAATAACCGTTAAGCCGTTTATCTTAATTTAAAAGCTCATTTTTTATCTGACTGCTTGAAGAATGAGAGACAAAAGTACCTCTCAGGGAACTCGGAATACAGGTGAACTTTCGGAATCTTCACGACGAGATGAGTACGTAATACACAATAACCAATATAATATCAACTCAGATAAAAAAAGTTCAGAAATTGAAATTTAAAAAAATTAGTTTTTTAAATTAATTGTTACTATGGTGTTATAACTGCAATAGTTATTTTACCTTATTTTTGTTTTTTATTATCGCCGGTATAGTATTCCAACCAAAAATTGGAAAGCTATTTAAAATCCAGTGCACCATGAAAAGTGTAAGTCATGTCTAAGTTGGTTTCATACAATCAGTAAATAATATTCTAATGTCAATCAGCTTTCAAATAATGACAGTTCATCTGGAAATTGTACATGTAGCTGTTTTGTTAAGACATTGTAACATTGTGCATGATTTAAGTAGGTGCTAGTTGAGTTTTTAAAACCGTATAGTAGCATAGAAAATGTTGAAAAACGTATATGTCTTCCAAACTTCCCAATGCATCTGTCAAATTTGAAGGTTATTATCGAAGTATCACTGAATGATAATCAAACAGTAATCTTATGAATTAAATTACGAAGTGACTTACTGTTCTCAATGCTGTCCTGATTTTAAATAGCTTTCCAATTTCTGGTTGGAATACTATACCTTATGGTGGCTAACCGAAACGAGGGACTGCTCGGAACCTCCTTATTTTACTCATTGAACCTCCCCCCCCCCCCATTGAAATCACAATACATTAATCGGTATGGGCTATGGGGGCTGTCTTTTATATTTAGCAACTTGGACATTTATTTTACATGTAGGTTCTACTCTTAACATTAAGGGTATTGAGCACGACTTAATTCCACATTTAAAATCTCCACACCTATATACTTTACACCGGCAATTGGAATATTCATTTCCTTCTATAAGTCTACGTTAGTTAGAAAGAGATGAATGTGAGTAAAACGCTGCTTTTCGTAAAAAATTAATTACGTTAGAACCAGTAAATGTAGAATTAAAATTTTTGTTGTATTGTTAAGATTATGAAAAGTACTTTGTGGGCACCTCATTTAAAAAAACAATGACTCAACCATTTTTTCAAAATTAGGATTAATGTAAAAAATCAATAAAAACAGTATATTTTTAAGGAATAAAAGGTTTGTTTTTAGTATTCTATATTTTCGTTTTTAATGTTTCTTGTATTTCATCTATCTCTCATAAGCAAACGCTAACCTTCATAGCTCTTGCTCACTCGAACAAAGCTTCAAGAATCCAGGATCGCACAATTACCCTTTACAAATAGTCAGAATAACGTCGCTGCATCGTCTAGAGAAAATCTTTGGCTAATATTGTACGGCTACTGCATCGTACAGTACAGCATTCAGACTGCCAAATATTTGGCGACTACTTGGTGAGGAAGTGCAATCAGTGTTTTAATGCGGTTTTACCATTATAAGTTAAATTATAAGTGAAGTAAGAACAACGGTAAAAGAAGAGCACCGTCTTCGATTCATTATTGCTACGATCAGTTTTATTGGATGTTAATAATAATAATAATAATAATGGTTTATTGTCCAACAGCAAATGCCAATTACAGGACAAGAAAGACAAAAATGTTAATTTATATGGGCGATACAATATAATATATACATATAATAATATACTAAATACATATAACAAGATACTATAATACAAAATACTAAATAACAAAATATGTACCAACTGTTAACACGAAATTATTAACCTAGCAACTCTTATAAGTACTAATGTCTAATTTAAAGCACGCAGTAACGACGACAGGCTACAATTAAATATGTCACAGTTCTCACATATTTCATTATACATAGAGCATATAATTACAACGGGTGACTTTTTTAGTAAATTTGTTTTAGCAAACTGAACGTAAAAAGTGTAATTATTTCTAGTATCTATTCTGGGGGTATAGAAATTTAGTTTAGCCAGTATATAGGAACAATCAAGCATATTGTGAGTTAATTTATATAATACAGTTAATCCTATTATTCTACGTCTATGTTCAAGAGATGGTATTTCAAAAGTATTGCAGAGTAAGTCATTGGAAATCCCTCGCTCGGGATACACAGCATGTGTTTTAAACCAGACATATTTTAAAAATTTCCTTTGTACACCTTCAATTTCCTTCTTGTGACATTCATAATATGGCAACCAAACCAGAGCACAATATTCAAGTCGACTTCTGACTAGGGTACAGTACAATGTTTTCAAAGTTTTAATATTTGAAAATTCTCTACCGTTACGCATTATAAATCCAAGCATTTTACTCGCAGAAGAACTTATGTTCAATATATGTTTACCAAACGATAGGTCCTTATCAAAAGTAACACCAAGATCTTTGGTTTCATTACAGCGAACAAGTAATTGATTACTGATAGTATAATTATACAACACTAGATTTAGTTTTCTCGAAAAAGTAATTACTTTGCACTTAGAGATATTCAAGTTTAGTTTGTGAGTGCCACACCATTCAGAGATTTTATTCAAATCGGATTGTAGTTTAACACAGTCATTTAAAGATTCAATGGAAGTAAAAAGTTTTACATCATCTGCATACATCAAAACTTCACAATGGATATTATCACATAAATCATTGATAAACAATAAGAATAGGAGTGGACCTAGATTCGAACCTTGGGGTACACCAGATTTAGGAGAAAAACTGCGAGATAGGAATCCATTATACGTGACATATTGGGTTCGATCTTGAAGGTAAGATGTAAGCAGCAGAATTAATGAATCACTGAAGCCATACGTTTTTAATTGTTGCAATAGTATGCCATGATGTATTCGATCAAAGGCCTTGGAAAAGTCAGTGTAGATGACGTCTACTTGGCCTTGATTATCGACAACTTCAGAAACAAATTGAGTGAAGCAGCATAGATTAGTAAGGGTCGAGCGTTTCTCAATCTTGTGGATTTTAAAATTTCTTGAATACGGGCGCGTAGACTATGCGTGTGGACCACTTATTCTGTCAGTATACAATAGCGATGTCATAGCAGTAAGCGCACTCAGTAGCTGTAATATCCCCATCCCAGAAAGTAGGACATAAAGTTGTGCTATGTATGATCGGTCCACGTTGCCGCAAACAAAAACGAAATACCTAGTCCAATTCCCTTAACCCTATACGTTAACCTTTCAATTTTACATTTTATTTTTGATTGTGATTTTTGTTATTACTAAATTACATTAACATGGCACGACACTGCACTTTACTTTGCCTGCGCTAGACTCTTTACGCAATGCCTGCTGTCGTCTGCTTCTCTGGTTATCTTCCCCACTTCCTTATCTTTTATAATCTTCACCAGTTTCTTTACTATCACATCCCATTTTCTTTGATGTCCGTCATTAGGTCTAGTAAAATGTGTAACTCGATTCTTTCTCCTTAGCATATAATTTCGGCTTAGACCGCGTAGTATTTGTATATGAATACCCAGCATTTTCTGGCTTAATGTGCCTTGCACCTTGTGAAGTCGAGCAAAAACCCGCGCGATGGCCATGCTCTCTGGTGGCTCGTGTAGTTTGAGTATCTTGAGAACGAGGATACTTAGGCAGATTTGGCCGTTTTGCTGTTTGTGCATCCATATTCACTAACGTTTCGCAAGACCTTGCAGCTTGCATCATCAGAGTGAAAGTCGCACAGTGCGTTCTCAAGATACTCAAACTACACGAGCCACCAGAGAGCATGGCCATCGCGCGGGTTTTTGCTCGACTTCACAAGGTGCAAGGCACATTAAGCCAGAAAATGCTGGGTATTCATATACAAATACTACGCGGTCTAATCCGAAATTATATGCTAAGGAGAATAATTCGAGTAACCGCGAAAGCCTCGATTCTTTCTTCAGTCGCAAGTTCTATTCTCGGTCTTCCTCTGTCACATCTCAAGCAGCTAAAGAATGTGTCCTCTGGCTTGTCCTCCTGGCGCAAAACCAGCGCTGACTGAGCTTTTTCTTGCCAATTTTTTCAAGGTATTGTCCATAACATCCGTGTCCCGTTAGCATGTTTGAGTTCGCTCGATGTTACAGCGCGGGATGAGAATGCCGGGCTCTGATTGGTCCGCCGTCTCGCCAACTTCGTGTCCTTCTTGAATGCACGTTTGAATGGATGATTCTTTTTAGCTTTAATTTTATTGTAATCTTTTAATTAATAGCTATTTATGCAACAAGTGCTAAAAGTCGACTTTTATGCGCGAGACATGAAAATTATGAAACGAAGCCGAAGGCTGAGTTTCATAACATGTCTCGCGCATAAACGACTTTTAGCACGCGTTGCATACAATATTTTATCTACGACCTTAATTTTACCGTTATTAATCCATAAATATCGATTTAAGAAAGGTTCGCATCTGCGACGCTGCGTCATAATGAATAGTAGCCTACGCCGCTGGCGATTGTTTGGCCACGCCCGTGCTGTCAAGGTGAGTTACGAAATGTAATTATTGATACTCCACATATGACCGTATTCATTACATAACGCTTTAATTATTTCAAAAACGCTTTACCTGTAACGCAAGAAGCAACTAGAATAGCTTTACAACTTCACTTGCAGTTCGAAATTGTAGTTTTGAACCTCGCTTCACTTTTAGCACATGTGCTAAAAGTAAACAGCTGATTTCTTTAAACACGGTAAACTATAAAACGTCACTTTTAGTGAAACAAGCTAGCGCTAAAAGGCCTACTTTTAGTAGTGGTCGTAGATAATATATTTTTTTGACTTCTGTAAGTGCACTTCTACCCTGCTTTGGTGTTAAGAAATGGTTATTTTCATGCTATTCAGAAACTGCTTAAGATGAATTGTATGAGTATAACCGGGGCTCGATTTGAGGCGGAACCCGACGGAACGGCGTTCCGGGACCTCTCTATAAAAAAAAATCGGCACTAAGAAAGTTTAAAAAAACACAATACGATTCGACAACTTTTCGAGTCAAATTTAAGACCTTAAAAACGTCATTTTTAAGACCTTTATTTTTCAAAATGTTTAATAGAAAAAAACCCACTACAATTCTACAACTTTTCGAGTCAATTTTAGGACCTTAAAAACGTCTAAAACGTCATTTTTAAGACCTTTATTTTTCAATTTTTTTCCGGGAGGGAACCCCCGGAACCCCCCCACCCTTGGATTCGGGTGGGTGCCCCCCGATCCCCCTGGCAGTTCCGGTACCCCTATTTCTAGAAATCGAGCACTGAGTATAACTACTTATTTGTTTTTTGAATTTCGTCGTCTTTTAATACTTGTAGTTGCTGCTAATATTATTTTCTTGCAGTATAGTATGAGCCTTGGAGCAGGCTAGACGTGTTGCTAGTCCCTCGCAGGTTGCTGATATCAAATTTGTTGTGTACCTGAGTGCAGCGATTTTGTGTGTTCGATTTGATGTTTTAAACAAAAATGCCTTCGACTAGGAGCCAAATTGATGATGTGCAAAGCATCCTTTCTGCTAAGCTTAAGGAATTAATCTCAACTCAAGATTTTTTAAACGAGCTAGCTGAAACTTTAGCGAGTACACTGTTAGAGCGGTTTAAGGCCGAAATTGGAGAGTTGAGGACTGCCACTGCAAGATTGGAAAAGGAAAACACCGATTTAAAAGCAAATAATATTAAATTAAACCGGATTTGTGACAATCAAGAGCAGTACTCTCGCAGAAACTGTCTGCGGGTTTTTGGTGTGGAGGAAAAACCGGGTGAAGATACGGACGTCCAGCTAATTGAAATTTTTCAGAAGAAAATGCAGCTGAACATTACGAAAGATGACATCGATCGTTCGCACCGCGTGGGTCCTGCTAGAAGTGATAGTGATGTGAAAAGAGCGATCATAGTGAAGTTTGTGTCTTACAAAAAGCGCCAGATGGTTTATAATAACAAAAAGTTATTGAAATCTAGTAGCACGGTGATTCGCGAAGATCTAACTAAAATTCGAGCTGGCATCCTAAAAGAAGCAGTTAAAAAGTTTTCGGTTAAAAATGTTTGGACTTCAGATGGTAGAATATTTGTTAAGCATAATAACCGTATCCATATTTTATCTACTCAGAATGAATTGGAAAATATTGCTGTATGATACTGATTGTATGTACCATCTGTTTAATGTTTAATGTATTTCGCTTGCATTATATCTATTCGCGCCCTAAAAAGTTCGCAGGTAAAAGGTTTTGTTGTTTATCACAACGCTTTCATTAAGCTGTACTTTATTTCATATTGTTATTTTTATTTTTTATTTATGGAAGGTCAAATTAAAGGATATTTGGTTCTAACAGTTTATGTATACCTTAATATCATATTAAGTTTTCTGTTTGAAACTTGAAACTTGTAGGTACAATATTCAATGTTTAATTTTTAAGGATAATCAGAAATGTATTCTTAATTTCTTAGTTTTGCGAAATAAATGTTTTACTTAGGCACATTTGCGAGTGTGGCTTAGCTGACACATTCTCCCTAAATTAAGTTGCATTTCTTTGCGCTTCATTGCTAAACTTATTTTAATTTTAGGTTTTTTATTTACTTTTTACGTTGTTTGTTGTGGTTTTGCATGTATACGTTTAGTATTGCTCATGTAAATGCTCAGTCACTCACTAAGAATTTTCATATCCTAAAACTTCATGTAGAAACAAATAATTACGATATTATTGCGATAACAGAAACATTTTTAAATAATAATATACTTAGCCAATTTGTTAGTATTGATAATTATAATTTGTTGCGAAAAGACAGATTAACATTTGGAGGAGGTGTTGCTTTATATATAAAATCTTCGTTAAATTTCAGAAACATACAGATCCAGACGTATGATTTATTCGAACAACTTTGGATTGGTATAAAATTAGACAGGATGAGGCTTGCAGTAGGTGTCGTATATCTACCTCACAGGAACAGATATCGTGCTTTTATTGAAGGATTTGAACAAACCGTAAGTAACTTAATAGCTACTCATGATGATATCATTTGTGTTGGAGATTTTAATATTGATCTTCTACAGCCTAATTCAACTGAGTCCTCTCAATATTTATCAATGCTTGAGTCATTTGGTATTAAGCAATTAATTTGTAATCCCACCAGAATTACACTCTCTACTGCAGCTTTGCTTGATCATATACTCACCACTAATTCCGGCATAGTTAGTACTTCTGGTACAAAAAATTTATATCCGTATTCGGACCATGAACTCGTCTTCTGCTGCTTACAAACTGAGACTATTAATAATTTACCATTAATTCATACTTTTAGAAATTTTAATAACTTTAACCACATACTTTTTCAGCAATTATTAACACAAGTACCATGGAATAATATACTTTATTTTGATGACGTTAATGATAAAGTACAGTTTTTAAATAATAGCATTCTTTCAATTTTTAATATCGTAGCTCCTTTAAAGACTTCAATCTTTCGGAAACCTAAAGCATCCTGGTTAACGGATAATATTAAGTTCATGATGACTATAAGAGATAAAGCTTTAAAACGCTTTAAAAAAACCAAAAATCCTGTTCATTGGGAATACTACAAATCCTTGCGTAACTTAGTGACATTATCTATCAGGAATGAAAAGAAAGCTTATCTTAACCATACATTTGCCCAACGTAATGTTAAAGATTTCTGGAGGGATTTGAAGCAATGTACGGATCTTGCTAACAAAAAGTCAAACAAAATTCCACTACACCTTAAAGATGTTAATATTATTAATAATTTTTTTATTGATTCTACGCAGCAGTTTGGTGACGTAGATCCTGAAGTCTTGCAGCTTTATGCTCAAGTAAGATCTGATGTCTCCTCCAAATTTAAATTTACTTTAGTGTCCGAAACTGATGTAATTAAATATTTGAGAACAATTAAATCTAATGCTATTGGGTCTGATAATATCAATTTGCTAATGATCAATCTTTGTTGTCCCTGTATAGCTCCATATATTACTCATATTATTAATAGTTGCCTTTCGGAATGTATATTTCCCGAGCAGTGGAAGATTGCAAGAATACTGCCTTTAGCTAAAGTAACTTCTCCCAAAGAGGTTAAAGATTTGAGACCGATTAGTATTTTGCCAGTGTTGTCGAAAGTCTTGGAAAAGATTATGGATTATCAAATTAGAACTTTCTTAGATGATAATCAGCTTTTTCCATCACTACAATCGGGATTTAGATCAAACTACAGTTGCATGTCAGCGCTGCTTAATGTGTCTGATGATATTATACGGGCAACGGATGAAGGAAAAGTGACGGCATTAGTACTGCTCGACTTTTCCAAGGCTTTCGATACCATCAACCACTCTCTGATGCTTGCGATTTTGCATAGCTTCGGGTTTAATCATTCGGCCATCTCACTAATAGAGAGTTATCTGCGAGGTCGTCAACAATGCGTTGTTTTAGAAAATAAAACGTCTGATTTAAAAACTGTTGCGCGAGGCGTGCCTCAGGGATCAATATTGGGTCCATTACTTTATGTAATTTATTCATCAACTTTGTGTAACAGGCTATCCCACTGCTCTTATCATCAGTATGCTGACGACACGCAGATATACCTATCTTTTGATATAAAAGATCGTTTAAATGCATCAATATTAATTAATGAAGAGCTGAGTAAGCTAATGGAGTTTGCAGCTTCACATTGCCTTCGAGTTAATCCAGCTAAATCTGTAGTTATGTACTTTGGATCTGGACCTTCAAGAGACATATTGCTGCAGGACTTCGTTGTTCGGATAAATAATGTACCGTTGCCTGTCTCTGAAACTGCCAGGAGTTTGGGGGTGATTTTTGATCAAAATCTTCGATTTCGAGAACATGTCAATTCTTGCATTAGAAAAGCCTATGGTAACCTGAAGTTGTTATATAACCATAGACGAGTTTTAAACAAGGAAATTAAAACTATTCTTTGTGAGGCATTAGTTCTCTCCCATTTTAATTACTGTGATGTTCTCTATGGCCCTTGCATTGACAGCAACACAGCTCGGAAAATCCAAGTTGTTCAGAATTCTTGTTTAAGACTCATATATGGTGTTAAGCGTAGGCAACACATCTCACCAAAATTAAAAGAAACCAATTGGCTCAACATGGAAAAAAGACGCTTACTGCACGCTTCTGTTTTTTATCATAGGGTGATTCTAAAGAACTCTCCTCCATATCTTACTCAAAAAATACGTTTTCGTACAGATATTCATAATTTGAACTTAAGATTTAGGGGTCTGATTGTACTACCAGCTCATAAAACAAAGTTTTTTGAAAGGTCATTTACTCACAACATTTACAAAGTGTATAATTCTGTACCAAAATGTTTTAAAACTGTCTTGGTATCTGTTTTTAGATCACGAATGAAAGAATGGCTTAGTT
Source organism: Agriotes lineatus (assembly GCA_940337035.1). NCBI lineage: Eukaryota > Metazoa > Arthropoda > Insecta > Coleoptera > Elateridae > Agriotes > Agriotes lineatus. The sequence goes on from OW679194.1 coordinate 256,253,524, forward strand.
CTAAGTAGACTAAAAGTAAATTTTTTTTAAATATATCAAATTTGCGAGTGTCAGTAGCTATAATTTTCTGCTTTCGTTGTATTTGTAAACCCACAACAACTACATGTGTATATATCCATATAACTTAGTTTTTTTTTTTTGGTTAGCGGAGGTATGGTAGAGCAGTGGCTTTTTCTGCTTTTAGAAAAAGCCACCTGAATACCTTCGCTTTTCCAAATGTGTGTGTGTATAATGTTAGTAATTAATTAATGTACAATATTATTTTGGGAATAAAACATTATTATTATTATTATAATTACTGGCTAAGAATTGACAGCAGTGGTAATAAGTTTTGCAATAGTATATTTGGAATCAATCTAAACATATATTACTAATATTTAAATTTTCCTGCATCTAAAAAATTCAAGTTTAAAAGTTTAGCATTTAGGTACGTTAAAACGTCTGAAAACCACGTTTTGCAGTAAATATCAACTAAGTGGATAATTATTGTACTACTATTATGGCTACAGTTGTCCAAAATATTATAATTATTGCCAGAGTAAGCGCGTCTACAGTAACAGTTGTTCAATTACTGGCTAAGAATTGACAGCAGTGGTAATAGGTTTTGCAATAGTATATTTGGAATCAATCTAAACATATATTACTAATGTTTAATTTTCCTGCATCTAAAAAATTCAAGTTTAAAAGTTTAGCATTTAGGTACATTAAAACGTTTGAAAACCACGTTTTGCAGTAAATATTAACTACGTGGATAATTATTATACTACTATTATGGCTACAGTTGGCCAAAATATTATAATTATTGCTAGAGTAAGCGCGTCTACACTAACAGTTGTTTAATTCCTTTCTAAGAATTGACAGCAGTGTTAATAGGTTTTGCAATAGTGTATTTGGAATCAATCTAACCATATATTACTAATGTTCAAATTTCCTGCATCTAAAAAATTGGAGTTTAAATGTTTAGCATTTAGGTACTTTAAAACGTTTGAAAACCACGTTTTGCAGTAAATATTAACTACGTGGATAATTATTGTACTACCATTATGGCTACTGTTGACCAAAATATTATAATTATTGCCAGAGTAAGCGCGTCTACAGTAACAGATGATCAATTACTGGCTAAGAATTGACAGCAGTGTTAATAGGTTTTGCAATAGTATATTTGGAATCAATCTAACCATATATTACTAATGTTTAAATTTTCCTGCATCTAAAAAATTCAAGTTTAAAAGTTTAGCATTTAGCTACATTAAAACGTCTGAAAACCACGTTTTGCAATAAATATTAACTACGTGGATAATTATTGTACTACTATTCTGGCTACAGTTGGCCAAAATATTATAATTATTGCCAGAGTAAGCGCGTCTACACTAACAGTTGTTCAATTACTGGTTAAGAATTGACAGCAGTGTTAATAGGTTGTGCAATGGTAGATTTGGAATCAATCTAACCATTACTAATGTTTAAATTTTCCTGCATCTAAAAAATTCAAGTTTAAAAGTTTAGCATTAAGATACGTTAAAACGTCTGAAAACCACGTTTTGCAGTAAATATTAACTACGTGGATAATTATTGTGCTACTATTATGGCTACTGTTGACCAAAATATTATAATTATTGCCAGAGTAAGCGCGTCTACAGTAATAGATGTTCAATTACTGGCTAAGATTTGACAGCAGTGGTAATAAGTTTTGCAATAGTATATTTAGAATCAATCTAAACGTATATTACTAATGTTTAAATTTTCCTGCATCTAAAAAATTCAAGTTTAAAAGTTTAGCATTTAGGTACATTAAAACGTCGGAAAACCACGTTTTGCAATAAATATTAACTACGTGGATAATTATTGTACTACTATTATAGCTACAGTTGTCCAAAATATTATAATTATTGCCAGAGAAGCGCGTCTACACTAACAGTTGTTTAATTCCTGGCTAAGAATTGACAGCAGTGTTAATAGGTTTTGCAATAGTGTATTTGGAATCAATCTAATCATATATTACTAATGTTTAAATTTTCCTGCATCTAAAAAATTTAAGTTTAAATATTTAGCATTTAGGTACTTTAAAACGTTTGAAAACCACGTTCTGCGGTAAATATTAACGACGTGGATCATTATTGTACTACTATTATGGCTACTGTTGATCTAAATATTATAATTATTGCCAGAGTAAGCGCGTCTACAGTAGCACTTGTTCAATTACTGGCTAAGAATTGACAGCAGTGTTAATAGGTTTTGCAATAGTATATTTGGAATCAATCTAACTATATATTACTAATGATTAAATTTTTCTATATCTAAAAAATTCAAGTTTCAAAGTTTAGCATTTTGGTACGTTAAAACGTATAAAAACCACGTTTTTCAGTAAATATTAACTACGTGGATAATTATTGTACTACTATTATGGCTACTGTTGACCAAAATATTATAATTATTGCCAGAGTAAGCGCGTCTACAGTAACAGTTGTTCAATTACTGGCTAAGAATTGACAGCAGTGTTAATAGGTTTTGTAATAGTATATTTGGAATCAATCTAACCATATATTACTAATGTTTAAATTTTCCAGCATCTAAAAAATTCAAGTTTAATAGTTTAGCATTTAGGTACGTTAAAACGTCTGAAAACCACGTTTTGCAGTAAATATTAGCTACGTGGATAATTATTGTACTACCATTATGGCTACTGTTGACCAAAATATTATAATTATTGCCAGAGTAAGCGCGTCTACAGTAACAGTTGTTCAATTGCTGGCTAAGAATTGACAGCGGTGGTAATAAGTTTTGCAATAGTATATTTGGAATCAATCGAAACATATATTACTAATGTTTAAATTTTCCTGCATCTAAAAAATTCAAGTTTAAAAGTTTAGCATTTAGGTACATTAAAACGTTTGAAAACCACGTTTTGCAGTAAAAATTAACTACGTGGATAATTATTATACTACTATTATGGCTACAGTTGGCCAAAATATTATAATTATTGCTAGAGTAAGCGCGTCTACACTAACAGTTGTTTAATTCCTTTCTAAGAATTGACAGCAGTGTTAATAGGTTTTGCAATAGTGTATTTGGAATCAATCTAACCATATATTACTAATGTTCAAATTTCCTGCATCTAAAAAATTGGAGTTTAAATGTTTAGCATTTAGGTACTTTAAAACGTTTGAAAACCACGTTTTGCAGTAAATATTAACTACGTGGATAATTATTGTACTACCATTATGGCTACTGTTGACCAAAATATTATAATTATTGCCAGAGTAAGCGCGTCTACAGTAACAGATGATCAATTACTGGCTAAGAATTGACAGCAGTGTTAATAGGTTTTGCAATAGTATATTTGGAATCAATCTAACCATATATTACTAATGTTTAAATTTTCCTGCATCTAAAAAATTCAAGTTTAAAAGTTTAGCATTTAGCTACATTAAAACGTCTGAAAACCACGTTTTGCAATAAATATTAACTACGTGGATAATTATTGTACTACTATTCTGGCTACAGTTGGCCAAAATATTATAATTATTGCCAGAGTAAGCGCGTCTACACTAACAGTTGTTCAATTACTGGTTAAGAATTGACAGCAGTGTTAATAGGTTTTGCAATGGTAGATTTGGAATCAATCTAACCATTACTAATGTTTAAATTTTCCAGCATCTAAAAAATTCAAGTTTAAAAGTTTAGCATTAAGATACGTTAAAACGTCTGAAAACCACGTTTTGCAGTAAATATTAACTACGTGGATAATTATTGTGCTACTATTATGGCTACTGTTGACCAAAATATTATAATTATTGCCAGAGTAAGCGCGTCTACAGTAATAGATGTTCAATTACTGGCTAAGATTTGACAGCAGTGGTAATAAGTTTTGCAATAGTATATTTGGAATCAATCTAAACGTATATTACTAATGTTTAAATTTTCCTGCATCTAAAAAATTCAAGTTTAAAAGTTTAGCATTTAGGTACATTAAAACGTCGGAAAACCACGTTTTGCAATAAATATTAACTACGTGGATAATTATTGTACTACTATTATAGCTACAGTTGTCCAAAATATTATAATTATTGCCAGAGTAAGCGCGTCTACACTAACAGTTGTTTAATTCCTGGCTAAGAATTGACAGCAGTGTTAATAGGTTTTGCAATAGTGTATTTGGAATCAATCTAATCATATATTACTAATGTTTAAATTTTCCTGCATCTAAAAAATTTAAGTTTAAATATTTAGCATTTAGGTACTTTAAAACGTTTGAAAACCACGTTCTGCGGTAAATATTAACGACGTGGATCATTATTGTACTACTATTATGGCTACTGTTGATCTAAATATTATAATTATTGCCAGAGTAAGCGCGTCTACAGTAGCACTTGTTCAATTACTGGCTAAGAATTGACAGCAGTGTTAATAGGTTTTGCAATAGTATATTTGGAATCAATCTAACTATATATTACTAATGATTAAATTTTTCTATATCTAAAAAATTCAAGTTTCAAAGTTTAGCATTTTGGTACGTTAAAACGTATAAAAACCACGTTTTTCAGTAAATATTAACTACGTGGATAATTATTGTACTACTATTATGGCTACTGTTGACCAAAATATTATAATTATTGCCAGAGTAAGCGCGTCTACAGTAACAGTTGTTCAATTACTGGCTAAGAATTGACAGCAGTGTTAATAGGTTTTGTAATAGTATATTTGGAATCAATCGAACCATATATTACTAAAGTTTAAATTTTCCAGCATCTAAAAAATTCAAGTTTAAAAGTTTAGCATTTAGGTACGCTAAAACGTCTGAAAACCACGTTTTGCAGAAAATATTAACTACGTGGATAATTATTGTACTACCATTATCGCTACTGTTGATCTAAATATTATAATTATTGCCAGAGTAAGCGCGTCTACAGTAACAGTTGTTCAATTACTGGCTAAGAATTGACAGAAGTGTTAATAGGTTTTGCAATAGTATATTTCGAATCAATCTAACATTATATTACTATTTAAATTATCCTGCATCTAAAAAATTCAAGTTTAAAAGTTTAGCATTTAGGTACTTTAAAACGTTTGAAAACCACGTTTTGCAGCAAATATTAACTACGTGGATAATTATTGTACTACTATTATGGCTACTGTTGACCAAAATATTATAATTATTGCCAGAGTAACCGCGTCTACACTAACAGTTGTTCAATTACTGGTTAAGAATTGACAGCAGTGTTAATAGGTTTTGCTATGGTATATTTGGAATCAATCTAACCATTACTAATGTTTAAATTTTCCAGCATCTAAAAAATTCAAGTTTAAAAGTTTAGCATTTAGGTACGTTAAAACGTCTGTAAACCACGTTTTGCAGTAAATATTAGCTACGTGGATAATTATTGTACTACCATTATGGCTACTGTTGCCCAAAATATTATAATTATTGCCAGAGTAAGCGCGTCTACAGTAACAGTTGTTCAATTACTGGCTAAGAATTGACAGCAGTGTTAATAGGTTTTGCAATAGTATATTTGGAATCAATCTAACCATATATTACTAATGTTTAAATTTTCCAGCATCTAAAAAATTCAAGTTTAAGAGTTTAGCATTTAGGTACGTTAAAACGTCTGAAAACCACGTTTTGCAGTAAATATTAACTACGTGGATAATTATTGTACTACTATTATGGCTACTGTTGACCTAAATATTATAATTATTGCCAGAGTAAGCGCGTCTACAGTAACAGTTGTTCAATTACTGGCTAAGAATTGACAGCAGTGTTAATAGGTTTTGTAATAGTATATTTGGAATCAATCTAACCATATATTACTAATGTTTAAATTTTCCAGCATCTAAAAAATTCAAGTTTAATAGTTTAGCATTTAGGTACGTTAAAACGTCTGAAAACCACGTTTTGCAGTAAATATTAGCTACGTGGATAATTATTGTACTACCATTATGGCTACTGTTGACCAAAATATTATAATTATTGCCAGAGTAAGCGCGTCTACAGTAACAGTTGTTCAATTGCTGGCTAAGAATTGACAGCGGTGGTAATAAGTTTTGCAATAGTATATTTGGAATCAATCGAAACATATATTACTAAGGTTTAAATTTTCCTGCATCTAAAAAATTCAAGTTTAAAAGTTTAGCATTTAGGTACGTTAAAACGTCTGAAAACCACGTTTTGCAGTAAATATCAACTACGTGGATAATTATTGTACTACTATTATGGCTACAGTTGTCCAAAATATTATAATTATTGCCAGAGTAAGCGCGTCTACAGTAACAGTTGTTCAATTACTGGCTAAGAATTGACAGCAGTGTTAATAGGTTTTGCAATAGTATATTTCGAATCAATCTAACTTTATATTACTATTTAAATTATCCTGCATCTAAAAAATTCAAGTTTAAAAGTTTAGCATTTAGGTACTTTAAAACGTTTGAAAACCACGTTTTGCAGTAAATATTAACTACGTGGATAATTATTGTACTACTATTATGGCTACTGTTTACCAAAATATTATAATTATTGCCAGAGTAACCGCGTCTACACTAACAGTTGTTCAATTACTGGTTAAGAATTGACAGCAGTGTTAATAGGTTTTGCTATGGTATATTTGGAATCAATCTAACCATTACTAATGTTTAAATTTTCCAGCATCTAAAAAATTCAAGTTTAAAAGTTTAGCATTTAGGTACGTTAAAACGTCTGTAAACCACGTTTTGCAGTAAATATTAGCTACGTGGATAATTATTGTACTACCATTATGGCTACTGTTGCCCAAAATATTATAATTATTGCCAGAGTAAGCGCGTCTACAGTAACAGTTGTTCAATTACTGGCTAAGAATTGACAGCAGTGTTAATAGGTTTTGCAATAGTATATTTGGAATCAATCTAACCATATATTACTAATGTTTAAATTTTCCAGCATCTAAAAAATTCAAGTTTAAGAGTTTAGCATTTAGGTACGTTAAAACGTCTGAAAACCACGTTTTGCAGTAAATATTAACTACGTGGATAATTATTGTACTACTATTATGGCTACTGTTGACCTAAATATTATAATTATTGCCAGAGTAAGCGCGTCTACAGTAACAGTTGTTCAATTACTGGCTAAGAATTGACAGCAGTGTAAATAGGTTTTGCAAAAGTATATTTGGAATCAATCTAACCATATATTACTAATGTTTAAATTTTCCAGCATCTAAAAAATTCAAGTTTAAAAGTTTAGCATTTAGGTACGTTAAAACGTCTGAAAACCACGTTTTGCAGTAAATATTAGCTACGTGGATAATTATTGTACTACCATTATGGCTACTGTTGACCAAAATATTATAATTATTGCCAGAGTAAGCGCGTCTACAGTAACAGTTGTTCAATTGCTGGCTAAGAATTGACAGCGGTGGTAATAAGTTTTGCAATAGTATATTTGGAATCAATCGAAACATATATTACTAATGTTTAAATTTTCCTGCATCTAAAAAATTCAAGTTTAAAAGTTTAGCATTTAGGTACATTAAAACGTCTGAAAACCACGTTTTGCAATAAATATTAACTACGTGGATAATTATTGTACTATTATTATGGCTACAGATGACCAAAATATTATAATTATTGCTAGAGTAAGCGCGTCTACAGTAACAGTTGTTCAATTACTGGCTAAGAATTGACAGCAGTGGTAATAAGTTTTGCAATAGAGTATTTCGAATCAATCTAAACATATATTACTAATATTTAAATTTTCCTGCATCTAAAAAATTCAAGTTTAAAAGTTTAGCATTTAGGTACGTTAAAACGTCTGAAAACCACGTTTTGCAGTAAATATTAACTACATGGATAATTATTGTACTACTATTATGGCTACTGTTGACCAAAATATTATAATTATTGCCAGAGTAAGCGCGTCTACACTAACAGTTGTTTAATTACTGGCTAAGAATTGACAGCAGTGGTAATAAGTTTTGCAATAGTATATTTGGAATCAATGTAAACATATATTACTAATGTTTAAATTTTCCTGCATAAAAAAAATTCAAGTTTAAAAGTTTAGCATTTAGGTACATTAAAACGTCTGAAAACCACGTTTTGCAATAAATATCAACTACGTGGATAATTATTGTACTACTATTATGGCTACAGTTGTCCAAAATATTATAATTATTGCCAGAGTAAGCGCGTCTACAGTAACAGTTGTTCAATTACTGGCTAAGAATTGACAGCAGTGGTAATAGGTTTTGCAATAGTATATTTGGAATCAATCTAAACATATATTACTAATGTTTAATTTTCCTGCATCTAAAAAATTCAAGTTTAAAAGTTTAGCATTTAGGTACATTAAAACGTTTGAAAACCACGTTTTGCAGTAAATATTAACTACGTGGATAATTATTATACTACTATTATGGCTACAGTTGGCCAAAATATTATAATTATTGCTAGAGTAAGCGCGTCTACACTAACAGTTGTTTAATTCCTTTCTAAGAATTGACAGCAGTGTTAATAGGTTTTGCAATAGTGTATGTGGAATCAATCTAACCATATATTACTAATGTTCAAATTTCCTGCATTTAAAAAATTGGAGTTTAAATGTTTAGCATTTAGGTACTTTAAAACGTTTGAAAACCACGTTTTGCAGTAAATATTAACTACGTGGATAATTATTGTACTACTATTATGGCTACTGTTGACCTAACTATTATAATTATTGCCAGAGTAAGCGCGTCTACTCTAACAGCCGTTTAATTCCTGGCTAAGAATTAACAGCAGTGTTAATAGGTTTTGCAATAGTTTATTTGGAATCAATCTAACCATATATTACTAATGTTTAAATTTTCCTGCATCTAAAAAATTGGAGTTTAAATGTTTAGCATTTAGGTACTTTAAAACGTTTGAAAACCACGTTTTGCAGTAAATATCAACTACGTGGATAATTATTGTACTACTATTATGGCTACTGTTGACCTAAATATTATAATTATTGCCAGAGTAAGCGCGTCTACAGTAACAGTTGTTCAATTACGGGCTAAGAATTGACAGCAGTGTTAATAGGTTTTGCAATAGTATATTTGGAATCAATCTAACCTTATATTACTAATGTTTAAATTTTCCTGCATCTAAAAATTTGGAGTTTAAATGTTTAGCATTTAGGTACTTTAAAACGTTTGAAAACCACGTTTTGCAGCAAATATTAACTACGTGGATAATTATTGTACTACTATTATGGCTTCTGTTGACCTAAATATTATAATTATTGCCAGAGTAAGCGCGTCTACAGTAACAGTTGTTCAATTACTGGCTAAGAATTGACAGCAGTGTTAATAGGTTTTGCAATAGTATATTTGGAATTAATATAATCATATATTACAAATGTTTAAATTTTCCTGCATCTAAAAAGTTCAAGTTTAAAAGTTTTGCATTTAGGTACGTTAAAACGTCTGAAAACACTTTTTGCAGTAAATAATAACGACGTGGATAATTATTGTACTACTATTATCGCTACTGTTGACCAAAATATTATAATTATTGCCAGAGTAAGCGCGTCTACACTAACAGTTGTTCAATTACTGGCTAAGAATTGACAGCAGTGTTAATAGACTTTGCAATAGTATATTTGGAATGAATCTAACCATATATTACTAATGTTTAAATTTTCCTGCATCTAAAAAATTCAAGTTTAAAAGTTTAGCATTTAGTTACATTAAAATGTCTGAAAACCAGGTTTTGCAGTAAATATTAGCTACGTGGATAATTAATGTACTACTATTATGGCTACTGTTGACCTAAATATTATAATTATTGCCAGAGTAAGCGCGTCTACAGTAACAGTTGTTCAATTACGGGCTAAGAATTGACAGCAGTGTTAATAGGTTTTGCAATAGTATATTTGGAATCAATCTAACCTTATATTACTAATGTTTAAATTTTCCTGCATCTAAAAAATTGGAGTTTAAATGTTTAGCATTTAGGTACTTTAAAACGTTTGAAAACCACGTTTTGCAGCAAATATTAACTACGTGGATAATTATTGTACTACTATTATGGCTTCTGTTGACCTAAATAATATAATTATTGCCAGAGTAAGCGCGTCTACAGTAACAGTTGTTCAATTACTGGCTAAGAATTGACAGCAGTGTTAATAGGTTTTGCAATAGTATATTTGGAATCAATATAATCATATATTACAAATGTTTAAATTTTCCTGCATCTAAAAAGTTCAAGTTTAAAAGTTTTGCATTTAGGTACGTTAAAACGTCTGAAAACACGTTTTGCAGTAAATAATAACTACGTGGATAATTATTGTACTACTATTATCGCTACTGTTGACCAAAATATTATAATTATTACCAGAGTAAGCGCGTCTACACTAACAGTTGTTCAATTACTGGCTAACAATTGACAGCAGTGTTAATAGACTTTGCAATAGTATATTTGGAATCAATCTAACCATATATTACTAATGTTTAAATTTTCCTGCATCTAAAAAATTCAAGTTTAAAAGTTTAGCATTTAGTTACATTAAAATGTCTGAAAACCACGTTTTGCAGTAAATATCAACTACGTGGATAATTATTGTACTACTATTATGGCTACTGTTGACCTAAATATTATAATTATTGCCAGAGTAAGCGCGTCTACACTAACAGTTGTTCAATTACGGGCTAAGAATTGACAGCAGTGTTAATAGGTTTTGCAATAGTATATTTGTAATCAATCTAACCTTATATTACTAATGATTAAATTTTCCTGCATCTAAAAAATTGGAGTTTAAATGTTTAGCATTTAGGTACTTTAAAACGTTTGAAAACCACGTTTTGCAGCAAATATTAACTACGTGGATAATTATTGTACTACTATTATGGCTTCTGGTGACCTAAATATTATAATTGTTGCCAGAGTAAGCGCGTCTACAGTAACAGTTGTTCAATTACTGGCTAAGAATTGACAGCAGTGTTAATAGGTTTTGCAATAGTATATTTGCAATCAATATAATCATATATTACAAATGTTTAAATTTTCCTGCATCTAAAAAGTTCAAGTTTAAAAGTTTTGCATTTAGGTACGTTAAAACGTCTGAAAACACGTTTTGCAGTAAATAATAACTACGTGGATAATTATTGTACTACTATTATCGCTACTGTTGACCTAAATATTATAATTATTGCCAGAGTAAGCGCGTCTACAGTAACAGTTGTTCAATTACTGGCTAAGAATTGACAGCAGTGTTAATAGGTTTTGCAATAGTATATTTGGAATCAATATAATCATATATTACAAATGTTTAAATTTTCCTGCATCTAAAAAGTTCAAGTTTAAAAGTTTTGCATTTAGGTACGTTAAAACGTCTGAAAACACGTTTTGCAGTAAATAATAACTACGTGGATAATTATTGTACTACTATTATCGCTACTGTTGACCAAAATATTATGATTATTGCCAGAGTAAGCGCGTCTACACTAACAGTTGTTCAATTACTGGCTAAGAATTGACAGCAGTGTTAATAGGTTTTGTAATAGTATATTTGGAATCAATCTAACCATATATTACTAAAGTTTAAATTTTCCTGCATCTAAAAAATTCAAGTTGGAAAGTTTTGCATTTAGGTACGTTAAAACGTCGGAAAACCACGTTTTGCAGTAAATAATAACTACGTGGATAATTATTGTACTACCATTATGGCTACTGTTGACCAAAATTTTATAATTATTGCCAGAGTAAGCGCGTCTACAGTAACAGTTGTTCAATTACTGGATAAGAATTGACAGCCTGTGTTAATAGGTTTTGCAATAGTATATTTGGAATCAATCTAACCAAATATTACTAATGTTTAAATTTTCCAGCATCTAAAAAATTCAAGTTTAAAAGTTTAGCATTTAGGTACGCTAAAACGTCTGAAAACCACGTTTTGCAGAAAATATTAACTACGTGGATAATTATTGTACTACTATTATGGCTACTGTTGACCAAAATATTATAATTATTGCCAGAGTAAGCGCGTCTACACTAACAGTTGTTCAATTACTGGCTAAGAATTGACAGCAGTGTTAATAGGTTTTGCAATAGTATATTTCGAATCAATCTAACTTTATATTACTATTTAAATTATCCTGCATCTAAAAAATTCAAGTTTAAAAGTTTAGCATTTAGGTACTTTAAAACGTTTGAAAACCACGATTTGCAGTGGATAATTATTGTACTACTATTATGGCTACTGTTGACCTAAATATTATAATTATTGCCAGAGTAAGCGCGTCTACAGTAACAGTTGTTCAATTACTGGCTAAGAATTGACAGCAGTTATAATAGGTTTTGCAATAGTATATTTCGAATCAATCTAACTTTATATTACTATTTAAATTTTCCTGCATCTAAAAAATTCAAGTTTAAAAGTTTAGCATTTAGGTACTTTAAAACGTTAGAAAACCACGTTTTGCAGTAAATATTAACTACGTGGATAATTATTGTACTACTATTATGGCTACTGTTGACCAAAATATTATAATTATTGCCAGAGTAACCGCGTCTACACTAACAGTTGTTCAATTACTGGTTAAGAATTGACAGCAGTGTTAATAGGTTTTGCTATGGTATATTTGGAATCAATCTAACCATTACTAATGTTTAAATTTTCCAGCATCTAAAAAATTCAAGTTTAAAAGTTTAGCATTTAGGTACGTTAAAACGTCTGTAAACCACGTTTTGCAGTAAATATTAGCTACGTGGATAATTATTGTACTACCATTATGGCTACTGTTGCCCAAAATATTATAATTATTGCCAGAGTAAGCGCGTCTACAGTAACAGTTGTTCAATTACTGGCTAAGAATTGACAGCAGTGTTAATAGGTTTTGCAATAGTATATTTGGAATCAATCTAACCATATATTACTAATGTTTAAATTTTCCAGCATCTAAAAAATTCAAGTTTAAGAGTTTAGCATTTAGGTACGTTAAAACGTCTGAAAACCACGTTTTGCAGTAAATATTAACTACGTGGATAATTATTGTACTACTATTATGGCTACTGTTGACCTAAATATTATAATTATTGCCAGAGTAAGCGCGTCTACAGTAACAGTTGTTCAATTACTGGCTAAGAATTGACAGCAGTGTTAATAGGTTTTGCAATAGTATATTTGGAATCAATCTAACCTTATATTACTAATGTTTGAATTTTCCTGCATCTAAAAAATTGGAGTTTAAATGTTTAGCATTTAGGTACTTTAAAACGTTTGAAAACCACGTTTTGCAGCAAATATTAACTACGTGGATAATTATTGTACTAATATTATGGCTTCTGTTGACCTAAATATTATAATTATTGCCAGAGTAAGCGCGTCTACAGTAACAGTTGTTCAATTACTGGCTAAGAATTGACAGCAGTGTTAATAGGTTTTGCAATAGTATATTTGGAATCAATATAATCATATATTACAAATGTTTAAATTTTCCTGCATCTAAAAAGTTCAAGTTTAAAAGTTTTGCATTTAGGTACTTTAAAACGTTTGAAAACCACGTTTTGCAGCAAATATTAACTACGTGGATAATTATTGTACTACTATTATGGCTTCTGTTGACCTAAATATTATAATTATTGCCAGAGTAAGCGCGTCTACAGTAACAGTTGTTCAATTACTGGCTAAGAATTGACAGCAGTGTTAATAGGTTTTGCAATAGTATATTTGGAATCAATATAATCATATATTACAAATGTTTAAATTTTCCTGCATCTAAAAAGTTCAAGTTTAAAAGTTTTGCATTTAGGTACGTTAAAACGTCTGAAAACACGTTTTGCAGTAAATAATAACTACGTGGATAATTATTGTACTACTATTATCGCTACTGTTGACCAAAATATTATAATTATTGCCAGAGTAAGCGCGTCTACACTAACAATTGTTCAATTACTGGCTAAGAATTGACAGCAGTGTTAATAGACTTTGCAATAGTATATTTGGAATCAATCTAACCATATATTACTAATGTTTAAATTTTCCTGCATCTAAAAAATTCAAGTTTAAAAGTTTAGCATTTAGTTACATTAAAATGTCTGAAAACCACGTTTTGCAGTAAATATTAGCTACGTGGATAATTAATGTACTACTATTATGGCTACTGTTGACCTAAATATTATAATTATTGCCAGAGTAAGCGCGTCTACAGTAACAGTTGTTCAATTACGGGCTAAGAATTGACAGCAGTGTTAATAGGTTTTGCAATAGTATATTTGGAATCAATCTAACCTTATATTACTAATGTTTAAATTTTCCTGCATCTAAAAAATTGGAGTTTAAATGTTTAGCATTTAGGTACTTTAAAACGTTTGAAAACCACGTTTTGCAGCAAATATTAACTACGTGGATAATTATTGTACTACTATTATGGCTTCTGTTGACCTAAATATTATAATTGTTGCCAGAGTAAGCGCGTCTACAGTAACAGTTGTTCAATTACTGGCTAAGAATTGACAGCAGTAGTAATAGGTTTTGCAATAGTATATTTGGAATCAATATAATCATATATTACAAATGTTTAAATTTTCCTGCATCTAAAAAGTTCAAGTTTAAAAGTTTTGCATTTAGGTACGTTAAAACGTCTGAAAACACGTTTTGCAGTAAATAATAACTACGTGGATAATTATTGTACTACTATTATCGCTACTGTAGACTAAAATATTATGATTATTGCCAGAGTAAGCGCGTCTACACTAACAGTTGTTCAATTACTGGCTAAGAATTGACAGCAGTGTTAATAGGTTTTGTAATAGTATATTTGGAATCAATCTAACCATATATTACTAAAGTTTAAATTTTCCTGCATCTAAAAAATTCAAGTTGGAAAGTTTTGCATTTAGGTACGTTAAAACGTCGGAAAACCACGTTTTGCAGTAAATAATAACTACGTGGATAATTATTGTACTACCATTATGGCTACTGTTGACCAAAATTTTATAATTATTGCCAGAGTAAGCGCGTCTACAGTAACAGTTGTTCAATTACTGGCTAAGAATTGACAGCATGTGTTAATAGGTTTTGCAATAGTATATTTGGAATCAATCTAACCAAATATTACTAATGTTTAAATTTTCCAGCATCTAAAAAATTCAAGTTTAAAAGTTTAGCATTTAGGTACGCTAAAACGTCTGAAAACCACGTTTTGCAGAAAATATTAACTACGTGGATAATTATTGTACTACTATTATGGCTACTGTTGACCAAAATATTATAATTATTGCCAGAGTAAGCGCGTCTACACTAACAGTTGTTCAATTACTGGCTAAGAATTGACAGCAGTGTTAATAGGTTTTGCAATAGTATATTTCGAATCAATCTAACTTTATATTACTATTTAAATTATCCTGCATCTAAAAAATTCAAGTTTAAAAGTTTAGCATTTAGGTACTTTAAAACGTTTGAAAACCACGATTTGCAGTGGATAATTATTGTACTACTATTATGGCTACTGTTGACCTAAATATTATAATTATTGCCAGAGTAAGCGCGTCTACAGTAACAGTTGTTCAATTACTGGCTAAGAATTGACAGCAGTTATAATAGGTTTTGCAATAGTATATTTCGAATCAATCTAACTTTATATTACTATTTAAATTTTCCTGCATCTAAAAAATTCAAGTTTAAAAGTTTAGCATTTAGGTACTTTAAAACGTTAGAAAACCACGTTTTGCAGTAAATATTAACTACGTGGATAATTATTGTACTACTATTATGGCTACTGTTGACCAAAATATTATAATTATTGCCAGAGTAACCGCGTCTACACTAACAGTTGTTCAATTACTGGTTAAGAATTGACAGCAGTGTTAATAGGTTTTGCTATGGTATATTTGGAATCAATCTAACCATTACTAATGTTTAAATTTTCCAGCATCTAAAAAATTCAAGTTTAAAAGTTTAGCATTTAGGTACGTTAAAACGTCTGTAAACCACGTTTTGCAGTAAATATTAGCTACGTGGATAATTATTGTACTACCATTATGGCTACTGTTGCCCAAAATATTATAATTATTGCCAGAGTAAGCGCGTCTACAGTAACAGTTGTTCAATTACTGGCTAAGAATTGACAGCAGTGTTAATAGGTTTTGCAATAGTATATTTGGAATCAATCTAACCTTATATTACTAATGTTTGAATTTTCCTGCATCTAAAAAATTGGAGTTTAAATGTTTAGCATTTAGGTACTTTAAAACGTTTGAAAACCACGTTTTGCAGCAAATATTAACTACGTGGATAATTATTGTACTACTATTATGGCTTCTGTTGACCTAAATATTATAATTATTGCCAGAGTAAGCGCGTCTACAGTAACAGTTGTTCAATTACTGGCTAAGAATTGACAGCAGTGTTAATAGGTTTTGCAATAGTATATTTGGAATCAATATAATCATATATTACAAATGTTTAAATTTTCCTGCATCTAAAAAGTTCAAGTTTAAAAGTTTTGCATTTAGGTACTTTAAAACGTTTGAAAACCACGTTTTGCAGCAAATATTAACTACGTGGATAATTATTGTACTACTATTATGGCTTCTGTTGACCTAAATATTATAATTATTGCCAGAGTAAGCGCGTCTACAGTAACAGTTGTTCAATTACTGGCTAAGAATTGACAGCAGTGTTAATAGGTTTTGCAATAGTATATTTGGAATCAATATAATCATATATTACAAATGTTTAAATTTTCCTGCATCTAAAAAGTTCAAGTTTAAAAGTTTTGCATTTAGGTACGTTAAAACGTCTGAAAACACGTTTTGCAGTAAATAATAACTACGTGGATAATTATTGTACTACTATTATCGCTACTGTTGACCAAAATATTATAATTATTGCCAGAGTAAGCGCGTCTACACTAACAATTGTTCAATTACTGGCTAAGAATTGACAGCAGTGTTAATAGACTTTGCAATAGTATATTTGGAATCAATCTAACCATATATTACTAATGTTTAAATTTTCCTGCATCTAAAAAATTCAAGTTTAAAAGTTTAGCATTTAGTTACATTAAAATGTCTGAAAACCACGTTTTGCAGTAAATATTAGCTACGTGGATAATTAATGTACTACTATTATGGCTACTGTTGACCTAAATATTATAATTATTGCCAGAGTAAGCGCGTCTACAGTAACAGTTGTTCAATTACGGGCTAAGAATTGACAGCAGTGTTAATAGGTTTTGCAATAGTATATTTGGAATCAATCTAACCTTATATTACTAATGTTTAAATTTTCCTGCATCTAAAAAATTGGAGTTTAAATGTTTAGCATTTAGGTACTTTAAAACGTTTGAAAACCACGTTTTGCAGCAAATATTAACTACGTGGATAATTATTGTACTACTATTATGGCTTCTGTTGACCTAAATATTATAATTGTTGCCAGAGTAAGCGCGTCTACAGTAACAGTTGTTCAATTACTGGCTAAGAATTGACAGCAGTAGTAATAGGTTTTGCAATAGTATATTTGGAATCAATATAATCATATATTACAAATGTTTAAATTTTCCTGCATCTAAAAAGTTCAAGTTTAAAAGTTTTGCATTTAGGTACGTTAAAACGTCTGAAAACACGTTTTGCAGTAAATAATAACTACGTGGATAATTATTGTACTACTATTATCGCTACTGTAGACTAAAATATTATGATTATTGCCAGAGTAAGCGCGTCTACACTAACAGTTGTTCAATTACTGGCTAAGAATTGACAGCAGTGTTAATAGGTTTTGTAATAGTATATTTGGAATCAATCTAACCATATATTACTAAAGTTTAAATTTTCCTGCATCTAAAAAATTCAAGTTGGAAAGTTTTGCATTTAGGTACGTTAAAACGTCGGAAAACCACGTTTTGCAGTAAATAATAACTACGTGGATAATTATTGTACTACCATTATGGCTACTGTTGACCAAAATTTTATAATTATTGCCAGAGTAAGCGCGTCTACAGTAACAGTTGTTCAATTACTGGCTAAGAATTGACAGCATGTGTTAATAGGTTTTGCAATAGTATATTTGGAATCAATCTAACCAAATATTACTAATGTTTAAATTTTCCAGCATCTAAAAAATTCAAGTTTAAAAGTTTAGCATTTAGGTACGCTAAAACGTCTGAAAACCACGTTTTGCAGAAAATATTAACTACGTGGATAATTATTGTACTACTATTATGGCTACTGTTGACCAAAATATTATAATTATTGCCAGAGTAAGCGCGTCTACACTAACAGTTGTTCAATTACTGGCTAAGAATTGACAGCAGTGTTAATAGGTTTTGCAATAGTATATTTCGAATCAATCTAACTTTATATTACTATTTAAATTATCCTGCATCTAAAAAATTCAAGTTTAAAAGTTTAGCATTTAGGTACTTTAAAACGTTTGAAAACCACGTTTTGCAGCAAATATTAACTACGTGGATAATTATTGTACTACTATTATGGCTTCTGTTGACCTAAATATTATAATTGTTGCCAGAGTAAGCGCGTCTACAGTAACAGTTGTTCAATTACTGGCTAAGAATTGACAGCAGTGTTAATAGGTTTTGCAATAGTATATTTGGAATCAATATAATCATATATTACAAATGTTTAAATTTTCCTGCATCTAAAAAGTTCAAGTTTAAGAGTTTTGCATTTAGGTACGTTAAAACGTCTGAAAACACGTTTTGCAGTAAATAATAACTACGTGGATAATTATTGTACTACTATTATCGCTACTGTTGACCAAAATATTATAATTATTGCCAGAGTAAGCGCGTCTACACTAACAGTTGTTCAATTACTGGCTAAGAATTGACAGCAGTGTTAATAGACTTTGCAATAGTATATTTGGAATCAATCTAACCATATATTACTAATGTTTAAATTTTCCTGCATCTAAAAAATTCAAGTTTAAAAGTTTAGCATTTAGTTACATTAAAATGTCTGAAAACCACGTTTTGCAGTAAATATCAACTACGTGGATAATTATTGTACTACTATTATGGCTACTGTTGACCTAAATATTATAATTATTGCCAGAGTAAGCGCGTCTACAGTAACAGTTGTTCAATTACGGGCTAAGAATTGACAGCAGTGTTAATAGGATTTGCAATAGTATATTTGGAATCAATCTAACCTTATATTACTAATGTTTAAGTTTTCCTGCATCTAAAAAAATGGAGTTTAAATGTTTAGCATTTAGGTACTTTAAAACGTTTGAAAACCACGTTTTGCAGCAAATATTAACTACGTGGATAATTATTGTACTACTATAATGGCTTCTGTTGACCTAAATATTATAATTATTGCCAGAGCAAGCGCGTCAACAGTAACAGTTGTTCAATTACTGGCTAAGAATTGACAGCAGTGTTAATAGGTTTTGCAAACGTATATTTGGAATCAATATAATCATATATTACAAATGTTTAAATTTTCCTGCATCTAAAAAGTTCAAGTTTAAAAATTTTGCATTTAGGTACGTTAAAACGTCTGAAAACACGTTTTGCAGTAAATAATAACTACGTGGATAATTATTGTACTACTATTATCGCTACTGTTGACCTAAATATTATAATTATTGCCAGAGTAAGCGCGTCTACAGTAACAGTTGTTCAATTACTGGCTAAGAATTGACAGCAGTGTTAATAGGTTTTGCAATAGTATATTTGGAATCAATATAATCATATATTACAAATGTTTAAATTTTCCTGCATCTAAAAAGTTCAAGTTTAAAAGTTTTGCATTTAGGTACGTTAAAACGTCTGAAAACACGTTTTGCAGTAAATATTAACTACGTGGATAATTATTGTACTACTATTATCGCTACTGTTGACCAAAATATTATAATTATTGCCAGAGTAAGCGCGTCTACACTAACAGTTGTTCAATTACTGGCTAAGAATTGACAGCAGTGTTAATAGACTTTGCAATAGTATATTTGGAATCAATCTAACCATATATTACTAATGTTTAAATTTTCCTGCATCTAAAAAATTCAAGTTTAAAAGTTTAGCATTTAGTTACATTAAAAGGTCTGAAAACCACGTTTTGCAGTAAATATTAACTACGTGGATAATAATTGTACTACTATTATGGCTACTGTTGACCAAAATATTATAATTATTGCCAGAGTAAGCGCGTCTACACTAACAGTTGTTCAATTACTGGCTAAGAATTGACAGCAGTGTTAATAGGTTTTGTAATGGTATATTTGAAATCGATCTAACCATATATTACTAATGTTTAAATTTTCCTGCATCTAAAAAATTCAAGTTGGAAAGTTTTGCATTTTGGTACGTTAAAACGTCGGAAAACCACGTTTTGCAGTAAATAATAACTACGTGGATAATTATTGTACTACCATTATGGCTACTGTTGCCCAAAATATTATAATTATTGCCAGAGTAAGCGCGTCTACAGTAACAGTTGTTCAATTACTGGCTAAGAATTGACAGCAGTGTTAATAGGTTTTGCAATAGTATATTTGGAATCAATCTAACCATATATTACTAATGTTTAAATTTTCCAGCATCTAAAAAATTCCAGTTTAAGAGTTTAGCATTTAGGTACGTTAAAACGTCTGAAAACCACGTTTTGCAGTAAATATTAACTACGTGGATAATTATTGTACTACTATTATGGCTACTGTTGACCTAAATATTATAATTATTGCCAGAGTAAGCGCGTCTACAGTAACAGTTGTTCAATTACTGGCTAAGAATTGACAGCAGTGTTAATAGGTTTTGCAATAGTATATTTCGAATCAATCTAACTTTATATTACTATTTAAATTTTCCTGCATCTAAAAAATTCAAGTTTAAAAGTTTAGCATTTAGGTACTTTAAAACGTTTGAAACCCACGTTTTGCAGTAAATATTAACTACGTGGATAATTATTGTACTACTATTATGGCTACTGTTGACCTAAATATTATAATTATTGCCAGAGTAAGCGCGTCTACAGTAACAGTTGTTCAATTACTGGCTAAGAATTGACAGCAGTGTAAATAGGTTTTGCAAAAGTATATTTGGGATCAATCTAACCATATATTACTAATGTTTAAATTTTCCAGCATCTAAAAAATTCAAGTTTAAAAGTTTAGCATTTAGGTAAGTTAAAACGTCTGAAAACCACGTTTTGCAGTAAATATTAGCTACGTGGATAATTATTGTACTACCATTATGACTACTGTTGACCAAAATATTATAATTATTGCCAGAGTAAGCGCGTCTACAGTAACAGTTGTTCAATTGCTGGCTAAGAATTGACAGCGGTGGTAATAAGTTTTGCAATAGTATATTTGGAATCAATCGAAACATATATTACTAATGTTTAAATTTTCCTGCATCTAAAAAATTCTAGTTTAAAAGTTTAGCATTTAGGTACATTAAAACGTCTGAAAACCACGTTTTGCAATAAATATTAACTACGTGGATAATTATTGTACTATTATTATGGCTACAGATGACCAAAATATTATAATTATTGCTAGAGTAAGCGCGTCTACAGTAACAGTTGTTCAATTACTGGCTAAGAATTGACAGCAGTGGTAATAAGTTTTGCAATAGTATATTTGGAATCAATCTAAACATATATTACTAATATTTAAATTTTCCTGCATCTAAAAAATTCAAGTTTAAAAGTTTAGCATTTAGGTACGTTAAAACGTCTGAAAACCACGTTTTGCAGTAAATATTAACTACATGGATAATTATTGTACTACTATTATGGCTACTGTTGACCAAAATATTATAAGTATTGCCAGAGTAAGCGCGTCTACACTAACAGTTGTTTAATTACTGGCTAAGAATTGACAGCAGTGGTAATAAGTTTTGCAATAGTATATTTGGAATCAATGTAAACATATATTACTAATGTTTAAATTTCCTGCATAAAAAAAATTCAAGTTTAAAAGTTTAGCATTTAGGTACATTAAAACGTCTGAAAACCACGTTTTGCAATAAATATCAACTACGTGGATAATTATAGTACTACTATTATGGCTACAGTTGTCCAAAGTATTATAATTATTGCCAGAGTAAGCGCGTCTACAGTAACAGTTGTTCAATTACTGGCTAAGAATTGACAGCAGTGGTAATAGGTTTTGCAATAGTATATTTGGAATCAATCTAAACATATATTACTAATGTTTAATTTTCCTGCATCTAAAAAATTTAAGTTTAAAAGTTTAGCATTTAGGTACATTAAAACGTTTGAAAACCACGTTTTGCAGTAAATATTAACTACGTGGATAATTATTATACTACTATTATGGCTACAGTTGGCCAAAATATTATAATTATTGCTAGAGTAAGCGCGTCTACAGTAACAGTTGTTCAATTACGGGCTAAGAATTGACAGCAGTGTTAATAGGTTTTGCAATAGTATATTTGGAATCAATCTAACCTTATATTACTAATGTTTAAATTTTTATGCATCTAAAAAATTGGAGTTTAAATGTTTAGCATTTAGGTACTTTAAAACGTTTGAAAACCACGTTTTGCAGTAAATAATAACTACGTGGATAATTATTGTACTACTATTATCGCTACTGTTGACCAAAATATTATAATTATTGCCAGAGTAAGCGCGTCTACACTAACAGTTGTTCAATTACTGGCTAAGAATTGACAGCAGTGTTAATAGACTTTGCAATAGTATATTTGGAATCAATCTAACCATATATTACTAAAGTTTAAATTTTCCTGCATCTAATAAATTCAAGTTGGAAAGTTTTGCATTTAGGTACGTTAAAACGTCGGAAAACCACGTTTTGCATTAAAGAATAACTACGTGGATAATTATTGTACTACCATTATGGCTACTGTTGACCAAAATTTTATAATTATTGCCAGAGTAAGCGCGTCTACAGTAACAGTTGTTCAATTACTGGCTAAGAATTGACAGCATGTGTTAATAGGTTTTGCAATAGTATATTTGGAATCGATCTAACCATATATTACTAATGTTTAAATTTTCCAGCATCTAAAAAATTCAAGTTTAAAAGTTTAGCATTTAGGTACGCTAAAACGTCTGAAAACCACGTTTTGCAGAAAATATTAACTACGTGGATAATTATTGTACTACTATTATGGCTACTGTTGACCAAAATATTATAATTATTGCCAGAGTAAGCGCGTCTACAGTAACAGTTGTTCAATTACTGGCTAAGAATTGACAGCAGTGGTAATAAGTTTTGCAATAGTATATTTGGAATCAATCTAAACATATATTACTAATATTTAAATTTTCCTGCATCTAAAAAATTCAAGTTTAAAAGTTTAGCATTTAGGTACGTTAAAACGTCTGAAAACCACGTTTTGCAGTAAATATTAACTACATGGATAATTATTGTACTACTATTATGGCTACTGTTGACCAAAATATTATAATTATTGCCAGAGTAAGCGCGTCTACACTAACAGTTGTTTAATTACTGGCTAAGAATTGACAGCAGTGGTAATAAGTTTTGCAATAGTATATTTGGAATCAAAGTAAACATATATTACTAATGTTTAAATTTCCTGCATAAAAAAAATTCAAGTTTAAAAGTTGAGCATTTAGGTACATTAAAACGTCTGAAAACCACGTTTTGCAATAAATATCAACTACGTGGATAATTATAGTACTACTATTATGGCTACAGTTGTCCAAAATATAATTATTGCCAGAGTAAGCGCGTCTACAGTAACAGTTGTTCAATTACTGGCTAAGAATTGACAGCAGTGGTAATAGGTTTTGCAATAGTATATTTGGAATCAATCTAAACATATATTACTAATGTTTAATTTTCCTGCATCTAAAAAATTTAAGTTTAAAAGTTTAGCATTTAGGTACATTAAAACGTTTGAAAACCACGTTTTGCAGTAAATATTAACTACGTGGATAATTATTATACTACTATTATGGCTACAGTTGGCCAAAATATTATAATTATTGCTAGAGTAAGCGCGTCTACAGTAACAGTTGTTCAATTACGGGCTAAGAATTGACAGCAGTGTTAATAGGTTTTGCAATAGTATATTTGGAATCAATCTAACCTTATATTACTAATGTTTAAATTTTTATGCATCTAAAAAATTGGAGTTTAAATGTTTAGCATTTAGGTACTTTAAAACGTTTGAAAACCACGTTTTGCAGTAAATAATAACTACGTGGATAATTATTGTACTACTATTATCGCTACTGTTGACCAAAATATTATAATTATTGCCAGAGTAAGCGCGTCTACACTAACAGTTGTTCAATTACTGGCTAAGAATTGACAGCAGTGTTAATAGACTTTGCAATAGTATATTTGGAATCAATCTAACCATATATTACTAAAGTTTAAATTTTCCTGCATCTAAAAAATTCAAGTTGGAAAGTTTTGCATTTAGGTACGTTAAAACGTCGGAAAACCACGTTTTGCATTAAATAATAACTACGTGGATAATTATTGTACTACCATTATGGCTACTGTTGACCAAAATTTTATAATTATTGCCAGAGTAAGCGCGTCTACAGTAACAGTTGTTCAATTACTGGCTAAGAATTGACAGCATGTGTTAATAGGTTTTGCAATAGTATATTTGGAATCGATCTAACCATATATTACTAATGTTTAAATTTTCCAGCATCTAAAAAATTCAAGTTTAAAAGTTTAGCATTTAGGTACGCTAAAACGTCTGAAAACCACGTTTTGCAGAAAATATTAACTACGTGGATAATTATTGTACTACTATTATGGCTACTGTTGACCAAAATATTATAATTATTGCCAGAGTAAGCGCGTCTACAGTAACAGTTGTTCAATTACTGGCTAAGAATTGACAGCAGTGTTAATAGGTTTTGCAATAGTATATTTCGAATCAATCTAACTTTATATTACAATTTAAATTTTCCTGCATCTAAAAAATTCAAGTTTAAAAGTTTAGCATTTAGGTACTTTTAAACGTTTGAAACCCACGTTTTGCAGTAAATATTAACTACATGGATAATTATTGTACTACTATTATGGCTACTGTTGACCAAAATATTATAATTATTGCCAGAGTAAGCGCGTCTACACTAACAGTTGTTTAATTACTGGCTAAGAATTGACAGCAGTGGTAATAAGTTTTGCAATAGTATATTTGGAATCAATGTAAACATATATTACTAATGTTTAAATTTTCCTGCATAAAAAAAATTCAAGTTTAAAAGTTTAGCATTTAGGTACATTAAAACGTCTGAAAACCACGTTTTGCAATAAATATCAACTACGTGGATAATTATAGTACTACTATTATGGCTACAGTTGTCCAAAATATTATAATTATTGCCAGAGTAAGCGCGTCTACAGTAACAGTTGTTCAATTACTGGCTAAGAATTGACAGCAGTGGTAATAGGTTTTGCAATAGTATATTTGGAATCAATCTAAACATATATTACTAATGTTTAATTTTCCTGCATCTAAAAAATTTAAGTTTAAAAGTTTAGCATTTAGGTACATTAAAACGTTTGAAAACCACGTTTTGCAGTAAATATTAACTACGTGGATAATTCTTATACTACTATTATGGCTACAGTTGGCCAAAATATTATAATTATTGCTAGAGTAAGCGCGTCTACACTAACAGTTGTTTAATTCCTTTCTAAGAATTGACAGCAGTGTTAATAGGTTTTGCAATAGTGTATGTGGAATCAATCTAACCATATATTACTAATGTTCAAATTTCCTGCATCTAAAAAATTGGAGTTTAAATGTTTAGCATTTAGGTACTTTAAAACGTTTGAAAACCACGTTTTGCAGTAAATATTAACTACGTGGATAATTATTGTACTACTATTATGGCTACTGTTGACCTAACTATTATAATTATTGCCAGAGTAAGCGCGTCTACACTAACAGCCGTTTAATTCCTGGCTAAGAATTAACAGCAGTGTTAATAGGTTTTGCAATAGTGTATTTGGAATCAATCTAACCATATATTACTAATGTTTAAATTTTCCTGCATCTAAAAAATTGGAGTTTAAATGTTTAGCATTTAGGTACTTTAAAACGTTTGAAAACCACGTTTTGCAGTATATATCAACTACGTGGATAATTATTGTACTACTATTATGGCTACTGTTGACCTAAATATTATAATTATTGCCAGAGTAAGCGCGTCTACAGTAACAGTTGTTCAATTACGGGCTAAGAATTGACAGCAGTGTTAATAGGTTTTGCAATAGTATATTTGGAATCAATCTAACCTTATATTATTAATGTTTAAATTTTCCTGCATCTAAAAAGTTCAAGTTTAAAAGTTTTGCATTTAGGTACGTTAAAACGTCTGAAAACACGTTTTGCAGTAAATAATAACTACGTGGATAATTATTGTACTACTATTAACGCTACTGTTGACCAAAATATTATAATTATTGCCAGAGTAAGCGCGTCTACACTAACAGTTGTTCAATTACTGGCTAAGAATTGACAGCAGTGTTAATAGACTTTGCAATAGTATATTTGGAATCAATCTAACCATATATTACTAAAGTTTAAATTTTCCTGCATCTAAAAAATTCAAGTTGGAAAGTTTGGCATTTAGGTACGTTAAAACGTCGGAAAACCACGTTTTGCATTAAATAATAACTACGTGGATAATTATTGTACTACCATTATGGCTACTGTTGACCAAAATTTTATAATTATTGCCAGAGTAAGCGCGTCTACAGTAACAGTTGTTCAATTACTGGCTAAGAATTGACAGCATGTGTTAATAGGTTTTGCAATAGTATATTTGGAATCGATCTAACCATATATTACTAATGTTTAAATTTTCCAGCATCTAAAAAATTCAAGTTTAAAAGTTTAGCATTTAGGTACGCTAAAACGTCTGAAAACCACGTTTTGCAGAAAATATTACCTACGTGGATAATTATTGTACTACTATTATGGCTACTGTTGACCAAAATATTATAATTATTGCCAGAGTAAGCGCGTCTACAGTAACAGTTGTTCAATTACTGGCTAAGAATTGACCGCAGTGTAAATAGGTTTTTGCAATAGTATATTTCGAATCAATCTAACTTTATATTACTATTTAAATTTTCCTGCATCTAAAAAATTCAAGTTCAAAAGTTTAGCATTTAGGTACTTTAAAACGTTTGAAACCCACGTTTTGCAGTAAATATTAACTACGTGGATAATTAATGTACTACTATTATGGCTACTGTTGACCTAAATATTATAATTATTGCCAGAGTAAGCGCGTCTACAGTAACAGTTGTTCAATTACTGGCTAAGAATTGACAGCAGTGTAAATAGGTTTTGCAAAAGTATATTTGGAATCAATCTAACCATATATTACTAATGTTTAAATTTTCCAGCATCTAAAAAATTCAAGTTTAAAAGTTTAGCATTTAGGTACGTTAAAACGTCTGAAAACCACGTTTTGCAGTAAATATTAGCTACGTGGATAATTATTGTACTACCATTATGGCTACTGTTGACCAAAATATTATAATTATTGCCAGAGTAAGCGCGTCTACAGTAACAGTTGTTCAATTGCTGGCTAAGAATTGACAGCGGTGGTAATAAGTTTTGCAATAGTATATTTGGAATCAATCGAAACATATATTACTAATGTTTAAATTTTCCTGCATCTAAAAAATTCAAGTTTAAAAGTTTAGCATTTAGGTACATTAAAACGTCTGAAAACCACGTTTTGCAATAAATATTAACTACGTGGATAATTATTATACTATTATTATGGCTACAGATGACCAAAATATTATAATTATTGCTAGAGTAAGCGCGTCTACAGTAACAGTTGTTCAATTACTGGCTAAGAATTGACAGCAGTGGTAATAAGTTTTGCAATAGTATATTTGGAATCAATCTAAACATATATTACTAATATTTAAATTTTCCTGCATCTAAAAAATTCAAGTTTAAAAGTTTAGCATTTAGGTACGTTAAAAATTCTGAAAACCACGTTTTGCAGTAAATATTAACTACATGGATAATTATTGTACTACTATTATGGCTACTGTTGACCAAAATATTATAATTATTGCCAGAGTAAGCGCGTCTACACTAACAGTTGTTTAATTACTGGCTAAGAATTGACAGCAGTGGTAATAAGTTTTGCAATAGTATATTTGGAATCAATGTAAACATATATTACTAATGTTTAAATTTTCCTGCATAAAAAAAAATCAAGTTTAAAAGTTTAGCATTTAGGTACATTAAAACGTCTGAAAACCACGTTTTGCAATAAATATCAACTACGTGGATAATTATTGTACTACTATTATGGCTACAGTTGTCCAAAATATTATAATTATTGCCAGAGTAAGCGCGTCTACAGTAACAGTTGTTCAATTACTGGCTAAGAATTGACAGCAGTGGTAATAGGTTTTGCAATAGTATATTTGGAATCAATCTAAACATATATTACTAATGTTTAATTTTCCTGCATCTAAAAAATTGAAGTTTAAAAGTTTAGCATTTAGGTACATTAAAACGTTTGAAAACCACGTTTTGCAGTAAATATTAACTACGTGGATAATTATTATACTACTATTATGGCTACAGTTGGCCAAAATATTATAATTATTGCTAGAGTAAGCGCGTCTACACTAACAGTTGTTTAATTCCTTTCTAAGAATTGAAAGCAGTGTTAATAGGTTTTGCAATAGTGTATGTGGAATCAATCTAACCATATATTACTAATGTTCAAATTTCCTGCATCTAAAAAATTGGAGTTTAAATGTTTAGCATTTAGGTACTTTAAAACGTTTGAAAACCACGTTTTGCAGTAAATATTAACTACGTGGATAATTATTGTACTACTATTATGGCTACTGTTGACCTAACTATTATAATTATTGCCAGAATAAGCGCGTCTACACTAACAGCCGTTTAATTCCTGGCTAAGAATTAACAGCAGTGTTAATAGGTTTTGCAATAGTGTATTTGGAATCAATCTAACCATATATTACTAATGTTTAAATTTTCCTGCATCTAAAAAATTGGAGTTTAAATGTTTAGCATTTAGGTACTTTAAAACGTTTGAAAACCACGTTTTGCAGCAAATATTAACTACGTGGATAATTATTGTACTACTATTATGGCTTCTGTTGACCTAAATATTATAATTATTGCCAGAGTAAGCGCGTCTACAGTAACAGTTGTTCAATTACTGGCTAAGAATTGACAGCAGTGTTAATAGGTTTTGCAATAGTATATTTGGAATCAATATAATCATATATTACAAATGTTTAAATTTTCCTGCATCTAAAAAATTCAAGTTTAAAAGTTTTGCATTTAGGTACGTTAAAACGTCTGAAAACACGTTTTGCAGTAAATAATAACTACGTGGATAATTATTGTACTACTATTATCGCTACTGTTGACCAAAATATTATAATTATTGCCAGAGTAAGCGCGTCTACAGTAACAGTTGTTCAATTACTGGTTAAGAATTGACAGCAGTGTTAATAGGTTTTGCAATGGTAAATTTGGAATCAATCTAACCATTACTAAAGTTTAAATTTTCCAGCATCTAAAAAATTCAAGTTTAAAAGTTTAGCATTTAGGTACGTTAAAACGTCTGAAAACCACGTTTTGCAGTAAATATTATACAAAATATTATAATTATTGACAGAGTAAGCGCCTCTACAGTAATAGTTGTTCAATTACTGGCTAAGAATTGACAGCAGTGGTAATAAGTTTTGCAATAGTATATTTGGAATCAATCTAAACGTATATTACTAATGTTTAAATTTTCCTGCATCTAAAAAATTCAAGTTTAAAAGTTTAGCATTTAGGTACATTAAAACGTCGGAAAACCACGTTTTGCAATAAATATCAACTACGGGGATAATTATTGTACTACTATTATGGCTACAGTTGTCCAAAATATTATAATTATTGCCAGAGTAAGCGCGTCTACACTAACAGTTGTTTAATTCCTGGCTAAGAATTGACAGCAGTGTTAATAGGTTTTGCAATAGTGTATTTGGAATCAATCTAATCATATATTACTAATGTTTACATTTTCCTGCATCTAAAAAATTTAAGTTTAAATGTTTAGCATTTAGGTACTTTAAAACGTTTGAAAACCACGTTTTGCAGTAAATATTAACTACGTGGATAATTATTGTACTACTATTATGGCTACTGTTGACCTAAATATTATAATTATTGCCAGAGTAAGCGCGTCTACAGTAACAGTTGATCAATTACTGGCTAAGAATTGACAGCAGTGTTAATAGGTTTTTGCAATAGTGTATTTGAAATCAATCTAACCATATATTACTAATGTTTAAATTTTCCTGCATCTAAAAAATTCAAGTTTAAAAGTTTAGCATTTAGTTACATTAAAACGTCTAAAAACCACGTTTTGCATTAAATATTAACTACGTGGATCATTATTGTACTACTATTATGGCTACAGTTAGCCAAAATATTATAATTATTGCCAGAGTAAGCGCGTCTACACTAACAGTTGTTCAATTACTGGTTAAGAATTGACAGCAGTGTTAATAGGTTTTGCAATGGTAGATTTGGAATCAATCTAACCATTACTAATGTTTAAATTTTCCAGCATCTAAAAAATTCAAGTTTAAAAGTTTAGCTTTAAGATACGTTAAAACGTCTGAAAACCACGTTTTGCAGTAAATATTAGCTACGTGGATAATTATTGTACTACCCTTATGGCTACTGTTGACCAAAATATTATAATTATTGCCAGAGTAAGCGCATCTACAGTAATAGTTGTTCAATTACTGGCTAAGATTTGACAGCAGTGGTAATAAGTTTTGCAATAGTATATTTGGAATCAATCTAAACGTATATTACTAATGTTTAAATTTTCCTGCATCTAAAAAATTCAAGTTTAAAAGTTTAGCATTTAGGTACATTAAAACGTCGGAAAACCACGTTTTGCAATAAATATTAACTACGTGGATAATTATTGTACTACTATTATAGCTACAATTGTCCAAAATATTATAATTATTGCCAGAGTAAGCGCGTCTACACTAACAGTTGTTTAATTTCTTGCTAAGAATTGACAGCAGTGTTAATAGGTTTTGCAATAGTGTATTTGGAATCAATCTAATCATATATTACTAATGTTTAAATTTTCCTGCATCTAAAAAATTTAAGTTTAAATATTTAGCATTTAGGTACTTTAAAACGTTTGAAAACCACGTTCTGCGGTAAATATTAACGACGTAGATAATTATTGTACTACTATTATGGCTACTGTTGACCTAAATATTAAAATTATTGCCAGAGTAAGCGCGTCTACAGTAGCACTTGTTCAATTACTGGCTAAGAATTGACAGCAGTGTTAATAGGTTTTGCAATAGTATATTTGGAATCAATCTAACTATATATTACTAATGATTAAATTTTTCTATATCTAAAAAATTCAAGTTTCAAAGTTTAGCATTTTGGTACGTTAAAACGTATAAAAACCACGTTTTGCAGTAAATATTAACTACGTGGATAATTATTGTACTACTATTATGGCTACTGTTGACCAAAATATTATAATTATTGCCAGAGTAAGCGCGTCTACACTAACAGTTGTTCAATTACTGGCTAAGAATTGACAGCAGTGTTAATAGGTTTTGTAATAGTATATTTGGAATCAATCTAACCATATATTACTAAAGTTTAAATTTTCCTGCATCTAAAAAATTCAAGTTGGAAAGTTTTGCATTTAGGTACGTTAAAACGTCGGAAAACCACGTTTTGCAGTAAATAATAACTACGTGGATAATTATTGTACTACCATTATGGCTACTGTTGACCAAAATATTATAATTATTGCCAGAGTAAGCGCGTCTACAGTAACAGTTGTTCAATTACTGGCTAAGAATTGACAGCATGTGTTAATAGGTTTTGCAATAGTATATTTGGAATCGATCTAACCATATATTACTAATGTTTAAATTTTCCAGCATCTAAAAAATTCAAGTTTAAAAGTTTAGCATTTAGGTACGCTAAAACGTCTGAAAACCACGTTTTGCAGAAAATATTAACTACGTGGATAATTATTGTACTACCATTATGGCTACTGTTGACCAAAATATTATAATTATTGCCAGAGTAAGCGCGTCTACACTAACAGTTGTTTAATTTCTGGCTAAGAATTGACAGCAGTGTTAATAGGTTTTGCAATAGTGTATTTGGAATCAATCTAATCATATATTACTAATGTTTAAATTTTCCTGCATCTAAAAAATTCAAGTTTAAAAGTTTAGCATTTAGGTACATTAAAACGTCGGAAAACCACGTTTTGCAATAGATATTAACTACGTGGATAATTATTGTACTACTATTATAGCTACAGTTGTCCAAAATATTATAATTATTGCCAGAGTAAGCGCGTCTACACTAACAGTTGTTTAATTTCTGGCTAAGAATTGACAGCAGTGTTAATAGGTTTTGCAATAGTGTATTTGGAATCAATCTAATCATATATTACTAATGTTTAAATTTTCCTGCATCTAAAAAATTTAAGTTTAAATATTTAGCATTTAGGTACTTTAAAACGTTTGAAAACCACGTTCTGCGGTAAATATTAACGACGTAGATAATTATTGTACTACCATTATGGCTACTGTTGACCAAAATATTATAATTATTGCCAGAGTAAGCGCGTC
The DNA here is from genome assembly GCA_940337035.1 of Agriotes lineatus. NCBI lineage: Eukaryota > Metazoa > Arthropoda > Insecta > Coleoptera > Elateridae > Agriotes > Agriotes lineatus. Next base: position 256,286,132 of record OW679194.1, read on the forward strand.
TACAGTAACAGTTGTTCAATTACTGGCTAAGAATTGACAGCATGTGTTAATAGGTTTTGCAATAGTATATTTGGAATCGATCTAACCATATATTACAAATGTTTAAATTTTCCAGCATCTAAAAAATTCAAGTTTAAAAGTTTAGCATTTAGGTACGCTAAAACGTCTGAAAACCACGTTTTGCAGTAAATAATAACTACGTGGATAATTATTGTACTACCATTATGGCTACTGTTGACCAAAATATTATAATTATTGCCAGAGTAAGCGCGTCTACACTAACAGTTGTTCAATTACTGGCTAAGAATTGACAGCAGTGTTAATAGGTTTTGTAATGGTATATTTGGAATCGATCTAACCATATATTACTAATGTTTAAATTTTCCAGCATCTAAAAAATTCAAGTTTAAAAGTTTAGCATTTAGGTACGCTAAAACGTCTGAAAACCACGTTTTGCAGAAAATATTAACTACGTGGATAATTATTGTACTACTATTATGGCTACTGTTGACCTAAATATTATAATTATTGCCAGAGTAAGCGCGTCTACAGTAACAGTTGTTCAATTACTGGCTAAGAATTGACAGCAGTGTTAATAGGTTTTGCAATAGTATATTTCGAATCAATCTAACTTTATATTACTATTTAAATTATCCTGCATCTAAATAATTCAAGTTTAAAAGTTTAGCATTTAGGTACTTTAAAACGTTTGAAAACCACGTTTTGCAGTAAATATTAACTACGTGGATAATTATTGTACTACTATTATGGCTACTGTTGACCTAAATATTATAATTATTGGCAGAGTAAGCGCGTCTACAGTAACAGTTGTTCAATTACTGGCTAAGAATTGACAGCAGTGTAAATAGGTTTTGCAAAAGTATATTTGGAATCAATCTAACCATATATTACTAATGTTTAAATTTTCCAGCATCTAAAAAATTCAAGTTTAAAAGTTTAGCATTTAGGTACGTTAAAACGTCTGAAAACCACGTTTTGCAGTAAATATTAGCTACGTGGATAATTATTGTACTACCATTATGGCTACTGTTGACCAAAATATTATAATTATTGCCAGAGTAAGCGCGTCTACAGTAACAGTTGTTCAATTGCTGGCTAAGAATTGACAGCGGTGGTAATAAGTTTTGCAATAGTATATTTGGAATCAATCTAAACATATATTACTAATGTTTAAATTTTCCTGCAACTAAAAAATTCAAGTTTAAAAGTTTAGCATTTAGGTACATTAAAACGTCTGAAAACCACGTTTTGCAATAAATATTAACTACGTGGATAATTATTGTACTATTATTATGGCTATAGATGACCAAAATATTATAATTATTGCTAGAGTAAGCGCGTCTACAGTAACAGTTGTTCAATTGCTGGCTAAGAATTGACAGCGGTGGTAATAAGTTTTGCAATAGTATATTTGGAATCAATGTAAACATATATTACTAATGTTTAAATTTTCCTGCATCAAAAAAATTCGAGTTTAAAAGTTTAGCATTTAGGTACATTAAAACGTCTGAAAACCACGTTTTGAAATAAATATCAACTACGTGGATAAATATTGTACTACTATTATGGCTACAGTTGTCCAAAATATTATAATTATTGCCAGAGTAAGCGCGTCTACAGTAACAGTTGTTCAATTACTGGCTAAGAATTGACAGCAGTGGTAATAGGTTTTGCAATAGTATATTTGGAATCAATCTAAACATATATTACTAATGTTTAATTTTCCTGCATCTAAAAAATTCAAGTTTAAAAGTTTAGCATTTAGGTACATTAAAACGTTTGAAAACCACGTTTTGCAGTAAATATTAACTACGTGGATAATTATTATACTACTATTATGGCTATAGTTGGCCAAAATATTATAATTATTGCTAGAGTAAGCGCGTCTACACTAACAGTTGTTTAATTCCTTTCTAAGAATTGACAGCAGTGTTAAAAGGTTTTGCAATAGCGTATTTAGAATCAATCTAACCATATATTACTAATGTTCAAATTTCCTGCATCTAAAAAATTGGAGTTTAAATGTTTAGCATTTAGTTACTTTAAAACGTTTGAAAACCACGTTTTGCAGTAAATATTAACTACGTGGATAATTATTGTACTACTATTATGGCTACTGTTGACCTAACTATTATAATTATTGCCAGAGTAAGCGCGTCTACACTAACAGTCGTTTAATTCCTGGCTAAGAATTAACAGCAGTGTTAATAGGATTTGCAATAGTGTATTTGGAATCAATCTAACCATATATTACTCATGTTTAAATTTTCCTGCATCTAAAAAATTCAAGTTTAAAAGTTTAGCATTTAGTTACATTAAAACGTCTAAAAACCACGTTTTGCATTAAATATTAACTACGTGGATCATTATTGTACTACTATTATGGCTACAGTTAGCCAAAATATTATAATTATTGCCAGAGTAAGCGCGTCTACACTAACAGTTGTTCAATTACTGGTTAAGAATTGACAGCAGTGTTAATAGGTTTTGCAATGGTAGATTTGGAATCAATCTAACCATTACTAATGTTTAAATTTTCCAGCATCTAAAAAATTCAAGTTTAAAAGTTTAGCTTTAAGATACGTTAAAACGTCTGAAAACCACGTGTTGCAGTAAATATTAGCTACGTGGATAATTATTGTACTACCATTATGGCTACTGTTGACCAAAATATTATAATTATTGCCAGAGTAAGCGTGTCTACACTAACAGTTGTTCAATTACTGGCTAAGATTTGACAGCAGTGGTAATAAGTTTTGCAATAGTATATTTGGAATCAATCTAAACGTATATTACTAATGTTTAAATTTTCCTGCATCTAAAAAATTCAAGTTTAAAAGTTTAGCATTTAGGTACATTAAAACGTCGGAAAACCACGTTTTGCAATAAATATTAACTACGTGGATAATTATTGTACTACTATTATAGCTACAGTTGTCCAAAATATTATAATTATTGCCAGAGTAAGCGCGTCTACACTAACAGTTGTTCAATTACTGGCTAAGAATTGACAGCAGTGTTAATAGGTTTTGTAATAGTATATTTGGAATCAATCTAACTATATATTACTAATGATTAAATTTTTCTATATCTAAAAAATTCAAGTTTCAAAGTTTAGCATTTTGGTACGTTAAAACGTATAAAAACCACGTTTTGCAGTAAATATTAACTACGTGGATAATTATTGTACTACTATTATGGCTACTGTTGACCAAAATATTATAATTATTGCCAGAGTAAGCGCGTCTACACTAACAGTTGTTCAATTACTGGCTAAGAATTGACAGCAGTGTTAATAGGTTTTGTAATAGTATATTTGGAATCAATCTAACCATATATTACTAAAGTTTAAATTTTCCTGCATCTAAAAAATTCAAGTTGGAAAGTTTTGCATTTAGGTACGTTAAAACGTCGGAAAACCACGTTTTGCAGTAAATAATAACTACGTGGATAATTATTGTACTATCATTATGGCTACTGTTGACCAAAATATTATAATTATTGCCAGAGTAAGCGCGTCTACAGTAACAGTTGTTCAATTACTGGCTAAGAATTGACAGCATGTGTTAATAGGTTTTGCAATAGTATATTTGGAATCGATCTAACCATATATTACTAATGTTTAAATTTTCCACCATCTAAAAAATTCAAGTTTAAAAGTTTAGCATTTAGGTACGCTAAAACGTCTGAAAACCACGTTTTGCAGAAAATATTAACTACGTGGATAATTGTTGTACTACCATTATGGCTACTGTTGACCAAAATATTATAATTATTGCCAGAGTAAGCGCGTCTACACTAACAGTTGTTTAATTTCTGGCTAAGAATTGACAGCAGTGTTAATAGGTTTTGCAATAGTGTATTTGGAATCAATCTAATCATATATTACTAATGTTTAAATTTTCCAGCATCTAAAATACTTAAGTTTAAATATTTAGCATTTAGGTACTTTAAAACGTTTGAAAACCACGTTCTGCGGTAAATATTAACGACGTAGATAATTATTGTACTACCATTATGGCTAGTGTTGACCAAAATATTATAATTATTGCCAGAGTAAGCGCGTCTACAGTAACAGTTGTTCAATTACTGGCTAAGAATTGACAGCAGTGTTAATAGGTTTTGCAATAGTATATTTCGAATCAATCTAACTTTATATTACTATTTAAATTATCCTGCATCTAAAAAATTCAAGTTTAAAAGTTTAGCATTTAGGTACTTTAAAACGTTTGAAAACCACGTTTTGCAGTAAATATTAACTACGTGGATAATTATTGTACTACTATTATGGCTACTGTTGACCTAAATATTATAATTATTGCCAGAGTAAGCGCGTCTACAGTAACAGTTGTTCAATTACTGGCTAAGAATTGACAGCAGTGTAAATAGGTTTTGCAAAAGTATATTTGGAATCAATCTAACCATATATTACTAATGTTTAAATTTTCCAGCATCTAAAAAATTCAAGTTTAAAAGTTTAGCATTTAGGTACGTTAAAACGTCTGAAAACCACGTTTTGCAGTAAATATTATCTACGTGGATAATTATTGTACTACCATTATGGCTACTGTTGACCAAAATATTATAATTATTGCCAGAGTAAGCGCGTCTACAGTAACAGTTGTTCAATTGCTGGCTAAGAATTGACAGCGGTGGTAATAAGTTTTGCAATAGTATATTTGGAATCAATCTAAACATATATTACTAATGTTTAAATTTTCCTGCATCTAAAAAATTCAAGTTTAAAAGTTTAGCATTTAGGTACATTAAAACGTCTGAAAACCACGTTTTGCAATAAATATTAACTACGTGGATAATTATTGTACAATTATTATGGCTACAGATGACCAAAATATTATAATTATTGCTAGAGTAAGCGCGTCTACAGTAACAGTTGTTCAATTGCTGGCTAAGAATTGACAGCGGTGGTAATAAGTTTTGCAATAGTATATTTGGAATCAATCTAAACATATATTACTAATGTTTAATTTTTCCTGCATCTAAAAATTCAAGTTTAAAAGTTTAGCATTTAGATACGTTAAAACGTCTGAAAACCACGTTTTGCAGTAAATATTAACTACATGGATAATTATTGTACTACTATTATGGCTACTGTTGACCAAAATATTATAATTATTGCCAGAGTAAGCGCGTCTACACTAACAGTTGTTTAATTACTGGCTAAGAATTGACAGCAGTGGTAATAAGTTCTGCAATAGTATATTTGGAATCAATGTAAACATATATTACTAATGTTTAAATTTTCCTGCATCAAAAAAATTCAAGTTTAAAAGTTTAGCATTTAGGTACATTAAAACGTCTGAAAACCACGTTTTGAAATAAATATCAACTACGTGGATAATTATTGTACTACTATTATGGCTACAGTTGTCCAAAATATTATAATTATTGCCAGAGTAAGCGCGTCTACAGTAACAGTTGTTCAATTACTGGCTAAGAATTGACAGCAGTGGTAATAGGTTTTGCAATAGTATATTTGGAATCAATCTAAACATATATTACTAATGTTTAATTTTCCTGCATCTAAAAAATTCAAGTTTAAAAGTTTAGCATTTAGGTACATTAAAACGTTTGAAAACCACGTTTTGCAGTAAATATTAACTACGTGGATAATTATTATACTACTATTATAACTACAGTTGGCCAAAATATTATAATTATTGCTAGAGTAAGCGCGTCTACACTAACAGTTGTTTAATTCCTTTCTAAGAATTGACAGCAGTGTTAAAAGGTTTTGCAATAGCGTATTTAGAATCAATCTAACCATATATTACTAATGTTCAAATTTCCTGCATCTAAAAAATTGGAGTTTAAATGTTTAGCATTTAGGTACTTTAAAACGTTTGAAAACCACGTTTTGCAGTAAATATTAACTACGTGGATAATTATTGTACTACTATTATGGCTACTGTTGACCTAACTATTATAATTATTGCCAGAGTAAGTGCGTCTACACTAACAGTCGTTTAATTCCTGGCTAAGAATTAACAGCAGTGTTAATAGGATTTGCAATAGTGTATTTGGAATCAATCTAACCATATATTACTAATGTTTAAATTTTCCTGCATCTAAAAATTGGAGTTTAAATGTTTAGCATTTAGGTACTTTAAAACGTTTGAAAACCACGTTTTGCAGTAAATATCAACTACGTGGATAATTTTTGTACTACTATTATGGCTACTGTTGACCTAAAAATTATAATTATTGCCAGAGTAAGCGCGTCTACAGTAACAGTTGTTCAATTACTGGCTAAGAATTGACAGCAGTGTTAATAGGTTTTGCAATAGTATATTTGGAATCAATCTAACCTTATATTACTAATGATTAAATTTTCCTGCATCTAAAAATTGGAGTTTAAATGTTTAGCATTTAGGTACTTTAAAACGTTTGAAAACCACGTTTTGCAGCAAATATTAACTACGTGGATAATTATTGTACTACTATTATGGCTTCTGTTGACCTAAATATTATAATTATTGCCAGAGTAAGCGCGTCTACAGTAACAGTTGTTCAATTACTGGCTAAGAATTGACAGCAGTGTTAATAGGTTTTGCAATAGTATATTTGGAATCAATATAATCATATATTACAAATGTTTAAATTTTCCTGCATCTAAAAAGTTCAAGTTTAAAAGTTTTGCATTTAGGTACGTTAAAACGTCTGAAAACACGTTTTGCAGTAAATAATAACTACGTGGATAATTATTGTACTACTATTATCGCTACTGTTGACCAAAATATTATAATAATTGCCAGAGTAAGCGCGTCTACACTAACAGTTGTTTAATTACTAGCTAAGAATTGACAGCAGTGTTAATAGACTTTGCAATAGTATATTTGGAATCAATCTAACCATATATTACTAATGTTTAAATTTTCCTGCATCTAAAAAATTCAAGTTTAAAAGTTTAGCATTTAGTTACATTAAAATGTCTGAAAACCACGTTTTGCAATAGATATTAACTACGTGGATAATTATTGTACAACTATTATGGCTACAGTTGTCCAAAATATTATAATTATTGCCAGAGTAAGCGCGTCTACACTAACAGTTGTTCAATTACTGGCTAAGAATTGACAGCAGTGGTAATAAGTTTTGCAATAGTATATTTGGAATCAATGTAAACATATATTACTAATGTTTAAATTTTCCTGCATCAAAAAAATTCAAGTTTAAAAGTTTAGCATTTAGGTACATTAAAACGTCTGAAAACCACGTTTTGCAATAAATATCAACTACGTGGATAATTATTGTACTACTATTATGGCTACAGTTGTCCTAAATATTATAATTATTGCCAGAGTAAGCGCGTCTACAGTAACGGTTGTTCAATTACTGGCTTAGAATTGACAGCAGTGGTAATAGGTTTTGCAATAGTATATTGGAATTAATCTAAACATATATTACTAATATTTAATTTTCCTGCATCTAAAAAAATCAAGTTTAAAAGTTCAGCATTTAGGTACATTAAAACGTCTGAAAACCACGTTTTGCAGTAAATATTAACTACGTGGATAATTATTATACTACTATTATTGCTACAGTTGGCCAAAATATTATAATTATTGCTAGAGTAAGCGCGTCTACAGTAACAGTTGTTCAATTACTGGCTAAGAATTGAAAGCAGTGTTAATAGGTTTTGCAATAGTGTATTTGGAATCAATCTAACCATATATTACTAATGTTTAAACTTTCCTGCATCTAAAAAATTGGAGTTTAAATGTTTAGCATTTAGGTACTTTAAAACGTTTGAAAACCACATTTTGCTGTAAATATTAACTATGTGGATAATTATTGTACTACTATTATGGCTACTGTTGACCTAAATATTATAATTATTGCCAGAGTAAGCACGTCTACAGTAACAGTTGTTCAATTACTGGCTAAGAATTGACAGCAGTGTTAATAGGTTTTGCAATAGTGTATTTGGAATCAATCTAACCATATATTACTAATGTTTAAACTTTCCTGCATCTAAAAAATTGGACTTTAAATATTTAGCATTTAGGTACTTTAAAACGTTTGAAAACCACGTTTTGCAGTAAATATTAACTATGTGGATAATTATTGTTCTACTATTATGCCTACTGTTGACCTAAATATTATAATTATTGCTAGAGTAAGCGCGTGTACATTAACAGTTGTTCAATTACTGACTAAGAATTGACAGCAGTTTAATAGGTTTTGCAATAGTGTATTTGGAATCAATCTAACCATATATTACTAATGTTTAAACTTTCCAGCATCTAAAAAATTGGAGTTTAAATGCTTAGCATTTAGGTACTTTAAAACGTTTGAAAACCACGTTTTGCTGGAAATATTAACTATGTGGATAATTATTGTACTACTATTATGGCTACTGTTGACCTAAATATTATAATTATTGCCAGAGTAAGCGCGTCTACAGTAACAGTTGTTCAATTACTGGCTAAGAATTGACAGCAGTGTTAATAGGTTTTGCAATAGTGTATTTGGAAACAATCTAACCATATATTACTAATGTTTAAACTTTCCTGCATCTAAAAAATTGGAGTTTAAATGTTTAGCATTTAGGTACTTTAAAACGTTTGAAAACCACGTTTTGCAGTAAATATTAACTACGTGGATAATTATTGTACTACTATTATGGCTACTGTTGACCAAATATTATAGTTTTTGCCAGTATAAGCGCGTCTACAGTAACAGTTGTTCAATTACTGGCTAAGAATTGACAGCAGTGTTAATAGGTTTTGCAATAGTGTATTTGGAATCAATCTAACCATATATTACTAATGTTTAAACTTTCCTGCATCTAAAAAATTGGAGTTTAAATGTTTAGCATTTAGGTACTTTAAAACGTTTGAAAACCACGTTTTGCATTAAATATTAACTACGTGGATAATTATTGTACTACTATTATGGCTACTGTTGACCTAAATATTATAATTATTGCCAGAGTAACCGCGTCTACACTAACAGTTGTTTAATTCCTGGCTAAGAATTAACAGCAGTGTTAATAGGTTTTGCAATAGTGTATTTGGAATCAATCTAACCATATATTACCAATGTTTAAATTTTCTTGCATCTAAAAAATTGGAGTTTAAATGTTTAGCATTTAGGTACTTTAAAACGTTTGAAAACCACGTTTTGCAGTAAATATTAACTACGTGGATAATTATTGTACTACTATTATGGCTACTGTTGACCTAAATATTATAATTATTGCCAGAGTAAGCGCGTCTACAGTAACAGTTGTTCAATTACTGGCTATGAATTGACAGCAGTGTTAATAGGTTTTGCAATAGTATATTTGGAATCAATATAACCTTATATTACTAATGTTTAAATTTTCCTGCATCTAAAAAATTGGAGTTTAAATGTTTAGCATTTAGGTACTTAAAAACGTTTGAAAACCACGTTTTGCAGTAAATATTAATTACGTGGATAATTATTGTACTACTATTATGGTTACTGTTGACCTAAATATTATAATTATTGCCAGAGTAAGCGCGTCTACAGTAACAGTTGTTCAATTACTGGCTATGAATTGACAGCAGTGTTAATAGGTTTTGCAATAGTATATTTGGAATCAATATAACCATATGTTACAAATGTTTAAATTTTCCTGCATCTAAAAAGTTCAAGTTTCGAAGTTTTGCATTTAGGTACGTTAAAACGTCTGAAAACCACGTTTTGCAGAAAATAATAACTACATGGATAATTATTGTATTACTATTATGGCTACTGTTGACCAAAATATTATAATTATTGCCAGAGTAAGCGCGTCTACACTAACAGTTGTTCAATTACTGGCTAACAATTGACAGCAGTGTTAATAGACTTTGCAATAGTATATTTGGAATCAATCTAACCATATATTACTAATGTTTAAATTTTCCTGCATCTAAAAAATTCAAGTTTAAAAGTTTACCATTTAGTTACATTAAAATGTCTGAAAACCACGTTTTGCAATAAATATTAACTACGTGGATAATTATTGTACTACTATTATGGCTACAGTTGTCCAAAATATTATAATTATTGCCAGAGTAAGCGCGTCTACACTAACAGTTGTTTAATTCCTGATTAGAATTGACAGCAGTGTTAATAGGTTTTGCAATAGTGTATTTGGAATTAATCTAATCATATATTACTAATGTTTAAATTTTCCTGCATCTAAAAAAATGAAGTTTAAATGTTTAGCATTTAGGTACTTTAAAACATTTGAAAACCACGTTTTGCAGTAAATATTAACTACGTGGATAATTATTGTACTACTATTATGGCTACTGTTGACCAAAATATTATAATTATTGCCAGAGTAAGCGCGTCTACACTAACAGTTGTTCAATTACTGGCTAAGAATTGACAGCAGTGGTAATAGGTTTTGCAATAGTATATTTGGAATCAATCTAAACATATATTACTAATGTTTAATTTTCCTGCATCTAAAAAATTCAAGTTTAAAAGTTTAGCATTTAGGTACATTAAAACGTCTGAAAACCCCGTTTTGCAGTAAATATTAACTACGTGGATAATTATTATACTACTATTATGGCTACAGTTGGCCAAAATATTATATTTATTGCTTGAGTAAGCGCGTCTACACTAACAGTTGCTTAATTCCTTTCTAAGAATTGACAGCAGTGTTAATAGGTTTTGCAATAGTGTATTTGGAATCAATCTAACCATATATTACTAATGTTTAAACTTTCCTGCATCTAAAAAAATGGAGTTTAAATGTTTAGCATTTAGGTACTTTAAAACGTTTGAAAACCACGTTTTGCAGTAAATATTAACTACGTGGATAATTATTGTACTACTATTATGGCTACTGTTGACCTAAATATTATAATTATTGCCAGAGTAAGCGCGTCTACAGTAACAGTTGTTCAATTACTGGTTAAGAATTGACAGCAGTGTCAATAGGTTTTGCAATAGTGAATTTGGAATCAATCTAACCATATATTACTAATGTTTAAACTTTCCTGCATCTAAAAAATTGGAGTTTAAATGTTTAGCATTTAGGTACTTTGAAACGTTTGAAAACCACGTTTTGCAGTAAATATTAACTACGTGGATAATTATTGTACTACTATTATGGCTACTGTTGACCTAAATATTATAATTATTGCCAGAGTAGGCGCGTCTACAGTAACAGTTGTTCAATTACTGGCTAAGAATTGACAGCAGTGTTAATAGGTTTTGCAATAGTGTATTTGGAATCAATCTAACCATATATTACTAATGTTTAAATTTTCCTTCATCTAAAAAATTGGAGTTTAAATGTTTAGCATTTAGGTACTTTAAAACGTTTGAAAACCACGTTTTGCAGTAAATATTAACTACTTGGATAAGTATTGTACTACTATTATGGCTACTGTTGACCTAAATATTATATTTATTGCCAGAGTAGGCGCGTCTACAGTAACAGTTGTTCAATTACTGGCTAAGAGTTGACAGCAGTGTTAATAGGTTTTGCAATAGTGTATTTGGAATCAATCTAACCATATATTACTAATGTTTAAACTTTCCTGCATCTACAAAATTGGAGTTTTAATGTTTAGCATTTAGGTGCTTTAAAACGTTTGAAAACCACGTTTTGCAGTAAATATTAACTACGTGGATAATTATTGTACTACTATTATGGCTACTGTTGACCTAAATATTATAATTATTGCCAGAGTAAGCGCGTCTACAGTAACAGTTGTTCAATTACTGGCTAAGAATTGACAGCAGTGTTAATAGGTTTTGCAATAGTGTATTTGGAATCAATCTAACCATATATTACTAATGTTTAAATTTTCCTGCATCTAAAAAATTGGAGTTTAAATGTTTAGCATTTAGGTACTTTAAAACGTTTGAAAACCTCGTTTTGCAGAAAATATTAAGTACGTGGATAATTATTGTACTACTATTATGGCTACTGTTGACCTAAATATTATAATTATTGCCAGAGTAAGCGCGTCTACAGTAACAGTTGTTCAATTACTGACTAAGAATTGACAGCAGTGTTAATAGGTTTTGCAATAGTATATTTGGAATCAATATAACCTTCTATTACAAATGTTTAAATTTTCCTGCATCTAAAAAGTTCAACTTTAAAAGTGTTGCATTGAGGTACGTTAAAACGTCTGAAAGCCACGTTTTGCAGTAAATAGTAACTACGAGGATAATTATTGTACTACTATTATGGCTACATTTGACCAAAATATTATAATTATTGCCAGAGTAAGCGCGCCTACACTAACAGTAGTTCAATTACTGGCTAAGAATTGACAGCAGTGTTAATAGACTTTGCAATAGTATATTTGGAATCAATCTAACCATATATTACTAATGTTTAAATTTTCCTGCATCTAAAAATTCAAGTTTAAAAGTTTAGCATTTAGTTACATTAAAATGTCTGAAAACTAAGTTTTGCAATAAATATTAACTACGTAAATAATTATTGTACTACTATTATGGCTACAGTTGTCCAAAATATTATAATTATTGTCAGAGTAAGCGCGTCTACACTAACAGTTGTTTAATTCCTGGCTAAGAATTGACAGCAGTGTTAATAGGTTTTGCAATAGTGTATTTGGAATCAATCTAATCATATATTACTAATGTTTAAATTTTCCTGCATCTAAAAAATTGAAGTTTAAATGTTTAGCATTTAGGTACTTTAAAACGTTTGAAAACCACGTTTTGCAGTAAATATTAACTACGTGGATAATTATTGTACTACTATTATGGCTACTGTTGACCTAAATATTATAATTATTGCCAGAGTAAGCGCGTCTACACTAACAGTTGTTCAATTACTGGCTAAGAATTGAAAGCAGTGGTAATAAGTTTTGCAATAGTATATTTGGATCCAATCTAAACATATATTACTAATGTTTAAATTTTCCTGCATCTAAAAAATTCAAGTTTAAAAGTTTAGCATTTAGGTACATTAAAACGTCTGAAAACCACGTTTTGCAATAAATATTAACTACGTGGATAATTATTGTACTACTGTTATGGCTACAGTTGTCCAAAATATTATAGTTATTGCCAGAGTAAGCGCGTCTACACTAACAGTTGTTTAATTCCTGGCTAAGAATTGACAGCAGTGTTAATAGGTTTTGCAATAGTATATTTGGAATCAATCTAACTTTATATTACTAATGTTTAAATTTTCCCGCTTCTAAAAAATTGGAGTTTAAATGTTTAGCATTTAGGTACTTTAAAACGTTTGAAAACCACGTTTTGCAGTAAATATTAACTACGTGGATAGTTATTGTACTACTATTATGGCTACTGTTGACCTAAATATTATAATTATTGCCAGAGTAAGCGCGTCTACAGTAACAGTTGTTCAATTACTGGCTAAGAATTGACAGCAGTGTTAATAGGTTTTGCAATAGTATATTTGGAATCAATATAACCATATATTACAAATGTTAAAATTTTCCTGCATCTAAAAAGTTCAAGTTTAAAAGTTTTGCATTTAGGTACGTTAAAACGTCTGAAAACCACGTTTTGCAGTAAATAATAACTACGTGGATAATTATTGTACTACTATTATGGCTACATTTGACCAAAATATTATAATTATTGCCAGAGTAAGCGCGTCTACACTAACAGTTGTTCAATTACTGGCTAAGAATTGACAGCAGTGTTAATAGACTTTGCAATAGTATATTTGGAATCAATCTAACCATATATTACCAATGTTTAAATTTTCCTGCATCTAAAAAATTCAAGTTTAAAAGTTTAGCATTTAGTTACATTAAAATGTCTGAAAACTACGTTTTGCAATAAATATTAACTACGTGGATAATTATTCTACTACTATTATGGCTACTGTTGACCTAAATATTATAATTATTGCCAGAGTAAGCGCGTCTACAGTAACAGTTGTTTAATTACTGGCTAAGAATTGACAGCAGTGTTAACAGGTTTTGCAATAGTATATTTGGAATCAATATAACCATCTATTACAAATGTTAAAATTTTCCTGCATCTAAAAAGTTCAAGTTTAAAAGTTTTGCATTTAGGTACGTTAAAACGTCTGAAAACCACGTTTTGTAGTAAATAATAACTACGTGGATAATTATTGTACTACTATTATGGCTACATTTGACCAAAATATTATAATTATTGCCAGAGTAAGCGCGTCTACACTAACAGTTGTTTAATTCCTGGCTAAGAATTGACAGCAGTGTTAATAGGTTTTGCAATAGTGTATTTGGAATCAATCTAATCATATATTACTAATGTTTGAATTTTCCTGCATCTAAAAAATTGAAGTTTAAATGTTTAGCATTTAGGTACTTTAAAACGTTTGAAAACCACGTTTTGCAGTAAATATTAACTACGTGGATAATTATTGTACTACTATTATGGCTACTGTTGACCTAAATATTATAATTATTGCCAGAGTAAGCGCGTCTACACTAACAGTTGTTCAATTACTGGCTAAGAATTGACAGCAGTGGTAATAAGTTTTGCAATAGTATATTTGGAACCAATCTAAACATATATTACTAATGTTTAAATTTTCCTGCATCTAAAAAATTGAAGTTTAAATGTTTAGCATTTAGGTACTTTTAAACGTTTGAAAACCAGGTTTTGCAGTAAATATTAACTACGTGGATAATTATTGTACTACTATTATGGCTACTGTTGACCTAAATATTATAATTATTGCCAGAGTAAGCGCGTCTACAATAACAGTTGTTCAATTACTGGCTAAGAATTGACAGCAGTGTTAATAGGTTTTGCAATAGTATATTTGGAATCAATCTAACTATATATTACTAATGATTAAATTTTCCTGCATCTAAAAAATTCAAGTTTAAAAGTTTAGCATTTTGTTACGTTAAAACGTCTGAAAACCACGTTTTGCAGTAAATAATAACTACGTGGATAATTATTGTACTACTATTATGGCTACATTTGACCAAAATATTATAATTATTGCCAGAGTAAGCGCGTCTACACTAACAGTTGTTCAATTACTTGCTAAGAATTGACAGCAGTGTTAATAGACTTTGCAATAGTATATTTGGAATCAATCTAACCATATATTACCAATGTTTAAATTTTCCTGCATCTAAAAAATTCAAGTTTAAAAGTTTAGCATTTAGTTACATTAAAATGTCTGAAAACTACGTTTTGCAATAAATATTAACTACGTGGATAATTATTGTACTACTATTATGGCTACAGTTGTCCAAAATATTATAATTATTGTCAGAGTAAGCGCGTCTACACTAACAGTTGTTTAATTCCTGGCTAAGAATTGACAGCAGTGTTAATAGGTTTTGCAATAGTGTATTTGGAATCAATCTAATCATATATTACTAATGTTTGAATTTTCCTGCATCTAAAAAATTGAAGTTTAAATGTTTAGCATTTAGGTACTTTAAAACGTTTGAAAACCACGTTTTGCAGTAAATATTAACTACGTGGATAATTATTGTACTACTATTATGGCTACTGTTGACCTAAATATTATAATTATTGCCAGAGTAAGCGCGTCTACACTAACAGTTGTTCAATTACTGGCTAAGAATTGACAGCAGTGGTAATAAGTTTTGCAATAGTATATTTGGAACCAATCTAAACATATATTACTAATGTTTAAATTTTCCTGCATCTAAAAAATTGAAGTTTAGATGTTTAGCATTTAGGTACTTTTAAACGTTTGAAAACCACGTTTTGCAGTAAATATTAACTACGTGGATAATTATTGTACTACTATTATGGCTACTGTTGATCTAAATATTATAATTATTGCCAGAGTAAGGGCGTCTACAATAACAGTTGTTCAATTACTGGCTAAGAATTGACAGCAGTGTTAATAGGTTTTGCAATAGTATATTTGGAATCAATCTAACTATATATTACTAATGATTAAATTTTCCTGCATCTAAAAAATTCAAGTTTAAAAGTTTAGCATTTTGGTACGTTAAAACGTATGAAAACCAGGTTTTGCAGTAAATATTAACTACGTGGGTAATTATTGTACTACTATTATGGCTACTGTTGACCAAAATATTATAATTGTTGCCAGAGTAAGCGCGTCTACACTAACAGTTGTTCAATTACTGGCTAAGAATTGACAGCAGTGTTAATAGGTTTTGTAATAGTATACACCGCCGTTCATTTGAAGTGGATCACTTTAAGAAAATAGTTTTGACGACTTTTTCATAACAAATTGTAGTTTGTATTATTACTAGAAAGCGAATTAACTATTGTTTTAAATGCAACAGGTAGCCACACGTAATTTTTAAAAAATATCACTTTTAATAAGTAGCCGATAAGTTAACAATGAAAAACTTGCAGTGTAGAAACTTGAAGATTTTGGTGTGTTTTGTGTATTGTTTGATAAAAATGCATGAATTATTAATTAATTATTGATTATTACCGCTTTAAACAATGCCACGACGTCCATTAAACTTTACTACAAGTTATGCATTGTTGGCTTTTCGCGTACTTATTAAAAATGGTATGAATTAAAAACTAGATGTGGCTACTTAATATTTTTAAAACAATAGTTAACTCAATTATTAGCTACAATACAAACTACATTTTGCTATAAATAGGTTAGAAAAATGTCGTAGAAACAAATTTCTTTAAGTGATCCACTTCAAATGAACGGCGGTGTATTTGGAATCAATCTAACCATATATTACTCAAGTTTAAATTTTCCTGCATCTAAAAAATTCAAGTTGAAAAGGTTTGCATTTAGGTACGTTAAAACGTCTGAAAACCACGTTTTGCAGTAAATATTAACTACGTAGCAAGCTAAACAGAAGCATATTGCTTTAATAAAAACTACAAAAATGACTTATTACCAAAACAAGATTTTTAATTCTGACAATCCCCCACGGGAGGCATGGAAGGTTGTTTCCGAATTATCCAATAAAAATAAAAAGTTAAATACCATTGCATTAAATGTCAACGGCACTGTAACTGAAGATCCGCAACTGGTAGCAGAACAGTTCAATACATTTTTTATTGAGGCTCCCTTAGACATTATAAAACAAATTCCTAAAACAAATAAAATACCTATTCAGAGTAATATATGTAATTATTCTCTTTTTTTAAGTGCTCTAACAGAAGACGAGTTATACGATATACTAAAAAATAAAATAAAGAATAAGAATTCCGGTGGTCCTGACGAAGTTCCGACATTTTTAGTCAGGCGAGTATTAAACCTATTGTTAAAACCCTTAACTTACTTGGTCAATTTATCCTTTGAAAATGGAGTTTTCCAAATCAAATAAAAATTGGTAAAGAGGTACCTATTTTAAAGAAAAAAGATCCTTATATACTAAATAATTATAGACCTGTTACGGTAGGTTCACCATTCTCAAAAATTTTTGAATATTGTTACCTAGACAGACTGATAAAGTTCTTAAATAGGTTTAATATATTGTCTGACAGTCAACATGGCTTCCGTGGTAGTAGGTCGGCAATAAGTGCTTTACATACATTTTACAACAAAATCGTTAGTTGCGTAGAAAATGGTGAATGTCCTGTCGGAATATTCTGTGATCTTAGTAAGGCATTCGATTGTGTTAATCACCGACTGCTGCTGGATGTGTTATTTGATGTCGGTATTAGAGGCGTTCCTTTTAATTGGATATCTGATTTTATTTCAGAGCGAAAGCAATATGTGTCAGTGAATCATAACGGTGTAAATAACGAGTCAACTAAATTTAACTCGGGATACAGCATACTAAACATGGGCGTCCCACAGGGCTCTGTATTGGGTCCAGTACTCTTCATAATTTATATAAACCGACTTGAAAGAGTACTGACTAACCCTTTTTTTACAATGTATGCCGACGATCTGTCGGTAATAATATCTGATAAGTCACCTGAGATATTGAAAATTAGGTGCGATGAAGTCTTGAAAACCTTATCGACTTTTTTCAACCAACATTATATGTATTTCAATGTTGATAAGACCCAAATAGTAAAATTTTATAACAGACAAAAAATATGTGAACCCTTAACTGTAAACATCAATAATACCACAACTACTTCTACCACGGATGATGTAAGGTTTTTAGGACTTCATTTTGACCAAACCCTTAATTGGAGGTCACATTGTGAATGTTTAGCTTCGAAACTCAATTCTGTATCGTACTTATTTCGAAATGTTAAGGAAGTACTTACCAAAAGTCAGCTACTCAGTTTATATTATGCACAGGTGGATTCACGTTTGAGATATGGCATCTGTTACTGGGGAATGTCTGCAATGTCGCAGCGAGTTTTTATAGTCCAAAAGCGCATTCTGCGTTGCATTGCCAACCTCAATCGTGGAAATACTTGTAGAGACTTCTTTATAAATATTAGATTATTAACACTTCCTAGTATATACATATTTGAAACTTGTGTTTATGTATTTAAAAGTAAAAACAAATTTATTATAAATAGTCAGGTACACAGTGCTGATACAAGACAGAAGGAGGATTTTAGAATACCTTTTACGAGACTACAGATCTCAAGTAAGCTGACTGCCAATTTCGGCCTCAAGTTATATAATCATTTGCCACGTCAAATTAGGGTAATTACAGAGCTGCCTAAATTTATAGTACACCTGAAAGCGTTTCTAGTAGAAGGGTGTTTTTATTCTGTACAAATTTTTTTAATTTAAATCAATTGATACATGTTGCCACACCTATACCTAAACCTAGACTTACACCAAAACTTACACCTACACTTACACCGAGACTTACACTAAAACTTACACCTATATTTACACCTAGACTTACACCTAGACTTACATCTAGACTTACACCTAGACTTACACCTACACTTACACCTAGACGTAAACCTAAACTTACACCTATATTTACACCTACACTTACACCTTGACTTGTACCTATACTTACACCTACACTTACACCTATACTTACACCTAGACTTACACCTAGACTTACACCTAGACTTAAACCAATACTTACAAATACACTTACACCTAGACTTACACCAATACCTACACCTACACTTACACCTAGACTTACACCTACACTTGCACCTAGACTTACACCTAGACTTACACATACACTTACACCTACACTTACACCTAGACTTACACCTAGACTTACACCTAGACTTACACCAATACTTACACCTACACCTACACCTAGACTTACACCTAGATTTACAACTACACTTACACCTAGACTTACACCTAGACTAACACCTATACTTACACCTACACTTACACCTATACTTACACCTACAGTTACACCTTGACTTACACCTAGACTTACACCTACACTTACACCTAGATTTACACCAATTCTTACACCTACACTTACACCTAGACTTACACCTAGACTTACACCTATACTTACACTTACACTTATATCTATACTAACACCTACACCTACACCTTGACCTACACCTAGACTTACACCTATACTTACACCTATACTTACACCTACACTTACACCTACTATTACACCTATACTTACACCTACACTTACACCTAGACTTACATCTGGACTTACACCTATACTTACACCTAGACTTACACCTACACTTACACCTAGACTTACACCTATACCTACACCTACACTTACACCTAGACTTACACTAAGACTTACACCTATACTTACACCTAGACTTACACCTACACTTACACCTAGACTTACACCTATACCTACACCTACACTTACACCTACACTTACACCTAGACTTACACCTATACTTACAACTACACTTACACCAAGACTTACAGCTAGACTTACACCTATACTTACACCTAGACTTACACCTATACCTACACCTACACTTACACCTAGACTTACACTAACACTTACACCTACACTTACACCTAGACTTACACCTTCACTTACACCTAGACTTACACCTAGGCTTACACCTACACTTACACCTAGACTTACACCTAGACTTACACCTACACTTACACCTAGACTTACACTAACACTTACACCTACACTTACACCTAGACTTACACCTACACTTACACCTAGACTTACACCTAGACTTACACCTATACTTACACCTACACTTACACCTAGACTTACACCTACACTTGCACCTAAACTTACACTTAGACTTACACCTAGACTTACACCTAGACTTACACCTATACTTACACCTAAACTTACACCTAGACTTACACCTAGATTTACACCTATACTTACACCTACACTTTCACCTAGACTTACACCTAGACCTACACCTACACTTACACCTAGACTTACACCAATACTTACACCTACACTTACACCTATACTTACACCTACACTTACACCTAGACTTACACCTAGACTTACACCTATACTTACACCTACACTTACACCTAGACTTACACCTAGACTTATACCTAGACTTACATCTAGACTTACACCTAGACTTACACCTACACTTACACCTACACTTACACCGAGACTTACACCTACACTTACACCTAGACTTACACCTGGAGTTACACCTATACTTACACGTACACTTACACCTAGACTTACACCTAGGCTTACACCTAGACTTACACCTACACTTACACCTAGACTTACACCTAGACTTACACCTATACTTACACCTACACTTACACCTAGACTTCCACCTACATTTACACCTAGACTTACACCTAGATTTACACCTATACTTACACCTAGACCTACACCTACACTTACACCTAGACTTACACCTAGACTTACACCTAGACTTACACCAATACTTACACCTACACTTACACCTATTCTTACACCTACACTTACACCTAGACTTACACCTACACTTACACCTAGACTTACACCTAGACTTACACCTATACTTACACCTAAACTTACACCTAGACTTACACCTAGACTTACATGTATACTTACACCTAGACTTACACCTACACTTACACCTAGACTTACACCAATACTTTGTAACACCTGGACCCTTCTTTTTAAGGGATTAATTATTAATTTACCTCGGATAAGCTCATTAGTCGGAAACAGAGTTCAAACGTACTTTTCAGCCACCATACGAAGTTAACAAATACTCAAACAGAATTTCTTGTATACACTTTTATTTGTTTTAACTATGTACAAAATAATAAAGCATGAATTAACGAAAATAGGAGACTTTCAATCAATTTGACAAATGATAAATTACAATAACAGCGCGAGCTGCCCCTTCGCATGCCGCAACCCAATTCGCATGCGGATGAAAAATGGACGTCGACGGCTGGAGATGCTCACTTCGGGCGTTTTGGGCCTGTTTGGTACTCTCGGACTTACGTGGACCCGCGCAGTGGCTGCGTCGCAGGAAACAGCTGTCAAAGTTCTCACCTCGTGTTTCTGTAAGCAATCCACAAATTAAATCTATCAATACACTTTTTCCACCCTTTCAGGGTGACCAGTATAGGTTGAATTAGAACCCCGGGAAGGATGCCGTGCAGCGGCGTGATCACGGGAGGATTTATCCAAGCCCCGTGGTTCTCGTGAATATGATTGTGGAAGCCTGCACGTTCCGGCGAAGTGCCGCAATTTTCAACAAATAACAGGTAAATTTACATTTACTTTACAAGAGTGGCATGTTTCTATTTGGCCGGCGGAATGCCTAATTTTACAATGTAACGGTAGCCAACGTTTATGAAGTTACGGGGGTGTCGGCGAACTCGCAAATTAATATTTGCAGCCGGCGTAAAAGTTCGAGTTCGAGCGGTGCAGGCACTCGATTTCAAAGCGGTCCAAAATGTATCGGGCTTTATTTCATTAGGGCCGTATATTTTGACTGGGGAGAATGGATGACATCTAGATATTCATTTTGGCAAGCCACTAGGTCAACCCACGATAAACAGAGGACAGGCAGGCGGATTTTCACCACTGAGTCGAATTCTGTTTAGTGGCGACTGCGAGATGTTTCCCAAAATAATTCACTAGGTCAAATCTACTCTCGGGGAAGTTAACTAATTAATAAGTTGTTGACATCCAGGCGGATTTTCACCACTGGGTCGAAACAACTTATTATCTAGCTTGCTAAGTTCGGTCGAGTGGGATCTCCTGAAGGGAGCTGGTGCTAGCAGGAAAAAATCTCTCTTGAATGCCGTCCACAAGAGCTTTTATATGCTGCGTGAAATCTATGAGGAGGGGAATTCGGCGCGCGTCTAACCTTTGTTTCGATGCCCTGGCGGGCTTATCTGTTCGGTACAGGTGGAGGGTCTTGATAACGCTACGTGAGGATGACGACTAAATTTGATCATATTATTTAATATGGATTTTACCAAATTTAAACGGAAGCTGGCGTTACACATGATGGTTCCTCCGGGAAAAAGAAAGCGCTTGGTGGACATTTCTTCCGAGTAGGTTGCTTTTACATCGTAGGGAGGCACTTGGAGCGTCTTCAGGATAGACTTGGGAATTGCGGTATCAATTCCCCCGGTCCCCCAGGTGCCTGAAGGATGCAGAACTACTTCTTTAAAGTTGGTTAACGCCGTAATTTAAGGCTTCTCTTGGATTAAGCCCAGCTGAATGGCGTTCTTCCTAGACATTCGCAGAAAGCCTCCTCCTGGTAGTTTGAGTCGCATTGTACGTTGTCGCCGGCGTCGTCTGGGAGCTCTGGCTGGGTTCGCCGTCTCGGGGGGCAACAACAGTCCTGGGAGCATGGCTGGCGACAATTCTGGCTCCGGCAATTTCATTTGTTGCAACTCGTTGAGCACTTCGCCGAGAAGGTCGTCCTTCTCTAGTGAAACCGAACGATTGCAGGTGTTTACTAAAAATTTTCCAGAAATGTTTTCACTACAGGTGCGGGGTAAATTTTGGAAAAAAGCACTTCTGGTGGACGGACTGGAAAATTACTGGAAGGCTTTCTTAATATCCTTTACGTGGACTCTGCCGACTTCCCTTCCGGTTAGGGGATCGCTGAGTTCCACTATTACAGGGGAGATTACTTTTTTAATGACGTAGGGTCTGGCGTATTTGGGCGTCAACTTCGCCGAAATCCCTTGAGCGGCGTCTGAGAGGATTCTATCTCGTTTAAACACCTGGTGGCCTACCTGGGGCCGATACTCACGTCTTCTTAAATTGTAATGGTGGCTTTGTCGCGCAAAGGCCCTGGCCAGGTTGTCTCGCACTATCGCCATTACATCTTCTAGTTTTTGGAGTTGCTCCCGGTATAATTCAGGAGTAGGAGCTTCTTCATCGGGGTTGAAGTCGGGCTCCGTCTCTCCGCGTAGCGTGCGTGGCGGCAACATTTTTCGTCCCAGGTTCAGGAGGGCTGGGGTGAATCCTGTTGATTCGTGTTTAGCAGTGTTGAGGGCGAACATTATTTCCGGCAGCCAAGCGTCCCACTGCTTCTGATTCCCTCGGGCTAACTGCGCGATGATGGTTCCCACTACCTTGTTAGCTCTTTCCACCGGGTTGGCCTGGGGCGTATACGGCGGTGTCAGCCGATGCTGGATGCCGTATTCTTTGGCCAATGCTTTAAATAATTTGCTAACGTACTGGGGTCCATTATCTGAAACTATTACTCGGGGTGTGCCAAATCTATAAATGATTCTTTCTTTCAGAGCTTGGCTCACGGCTTTGGCGGTAGCAGTACGAAGGGGATGGATCTCGATCCATTTGGTGAAGCGGTCCTGGAAGACTAAAAGCCACGCATTCCCTTTTGAAGACCTGGTGAGGGGGCCGATCAAATCTGTGCTGATGGCTTCCCATGGACCTCGAACTCGAGACCAAAACATCTTTCCAGCTGGTTGCTGTTGGGGAAGCTTATATTGTTGGCAAGTTGCACACGTACGTACGTATTGGTGAATGTCTTGTTGCATCCTAGGCCAATAGTACAATCTTTGTATTCTAGCTGTCGTCTTGGTCACCCCCAGGTGTCCGGCGGTGGGATCATCGTGGGATTCCTGCAGGACTCTATGTCGTTGGGGTCTGGGGACGCACAGCTTCCATTCGGGTTGGAAGCCTTCAGCTAGGTCTTCACTTACATTCGGGAAACTCCGATAAAGGTTTCCTCTCTCGAGTTTCCAAGTGCTAAACTTGACAGGGTCTCTTCGCACTAGTCGAATCATCTTCCGCGTCCAGGAACATGGGGCGGCGGATTCCGCGACGGCCATGGGAGCGAGGTGATCTTCTGGACCTCCTGGGGCTCGGGACAATGCATCTGCCACGTGGTTCAAGGCTCCAGCCCGATACTCGACTTCGAAGTCGTATTGCTGGAGCTCCAGGGCCCACCTGGCTAGACGGGCTGAAGGATTGGGCAGGTTCCGTAGCCATTTCAGGCTACGGTGATCGGTCACCACTTTGAAGTGGTAACCTTCGAGGTATCCCTTGAATTTCTTTATCGCGAATAGGACGGCCAGACATTCTAACTCAGTCGAGGAATACTTCGTTTCGGCTTCGGTTGGCGATCTGCTGGCGTAGGCGATCACTCTCTCTTGCTTCTGCAGCACCTGGGTAAGGACAGCTCCCAATCCCGTGGTGCTGGCGTCAGTCTGGAGGACGAAGGGAACGGAGAAATCGGGGCAAGCAAGAATTGGGGCTGAAGTTAGGGCTCTCTTCAGCCCGTCCAGGGCTTCTTGTTGTTTCTCGGTCCAAACAAATTTGGTACCTTTTCGGAGGAGCTCGTTCAGGGAGGATGCGATTTGGGCGAAACCAGGAATGAACTTGCGGTACCAGGAGGCCATCCCTAAGAAGCGCCTTACTGCCTCTGGCGTTTGGGGAGCGTCCATCTTCGTGATCGCTTCCACTTTCTCAGGATCGGTCTGTATTCCGTTTTGATTTACAACATGTTCCAGATATTTTAATTCTGGCTGGCAGAAATGACATTTCTCCGGCTGGAGTTGAAGGCCGGATCTCTCTCAACAACAACAACGGAGGAGGAAGAAAAGAGAGAATCTCTCTCTTTTCCTCCTCCTCCGTTGTTGTTGTTGAGAGTAGCAAAAGGCGTGAAGCTTGAGTTCTGGACCTATGACTTTGTCCAGGAAACGTTGGAACGTGGCTGGTGACGACTAAAGGCCGAACGGCAAAACTTTAAATTGGTATAATCCCCTCCCTGGAACGGTGAAGGCGGATATGGGGCGGCTTTCCATGGCAAGCGGGATTTGCCAATAGCCGTGCTTTAAATCGAGAGTACTTATATACCTGGCCCCACGAAGCTTATTTAGGATACCATCGATGAAGGGTAGCGGATAGGCGTCGGCACAGGTGGCCTCGTTCACCTTCCTGTAGTCGATGCAGAATCGGTACTGTCCGGAAGGTTTCTTCACTAGGACCACCGGAGAGCTGAAAGAACTGCTGGAGGGCTCGATGATCCCATCCGCAAGCATCTTATCTACCTCCTCGTTGATGATGGCCTGCATCGCTGGGTTGCGTGGGTAGTACCTCTGCTTGATGGGCCCTCGGCCTTCCTTAAGGGTGATCTGGTGTTCCACTAGGGTAGTGGGTCCGCTGGCTGTCGGGAATTTGTCTAATTCTTCCTTCAGGAATTCGTCTAGTTTTTCAGCCTGGGTGGCTGACAAGGATTTAAGGGTGGCGACGCCTTCTGAGTCCCTCCTAGCATTCAGGGCGACTTTTGTTAATCCGAGCGTCATAACCTTGGAGGCGGGGCGTATGACGGCTTCGTACTTGGTCAGGAAGTCGAGTCCTAAAATTATGTCGCTGGAGAGGGTATCCACTACGTGGGCCTGTAGCGTGTAGGGGTTCTCTTGGATAAAAATAGTGATTTCATATCGACCCTTGGTGGTGATCATTTGGCCATCGGCCAGCTGGACACGGTCTGGGTGATGTGGCTTGTTGACTACCCCTTGTTGCCTCAGGAACCTCTGGAGAGTTCTTCCCATATAGGACTTAGCGGCGCCCGTGTCTATTAGGGCGTTGAACGTTCTTCCCTTGAGGGCTATTGGGAGGAACAGCCGGGCATCTATAGTGGATACTCGCGTTGACGGGTTCGGTTCTTGTTTGCAGAAGTTCTGGACCCGTTGGAGCCACCTGGACCACTCAGGGGGTCGGTGTCGGCGGGTGGAGGCCCTGGCCTTCGGGTGTCGAGGATGCCTCACAGGTCTCGACGGCCGGACGCGTTTCCCGGCCGCTTGCATGGGCAATCCCTCGTTAGGGTACCTGGTTTACCGCACCAGGAGCAGAAAAGCTTGGAAGGTCTCTGGCACTGGAACCTTTAGTGGCCTCGCTGTCCACATTTCCAGAAATTCTCCGTGCGACTATAGGCTGTGCTGGTTGAGGGGGTGGGAGACTTGGGGGTTGATGGTGCACGTTGGTTATCCTCTGGGGTTCGTAAGGACGACACGGTGGGTGTCTTGAATCCCTGGGTGAACGTGACCTTTTGTTTCCCTGGCTTGTACGCCGTTTCGGCCATGTAGGCCTGACCTGCTGTGCGGGTGGTTGGAACGGTGCTTGCTCCAGCTGGAGGGCTTCGAATTCCTCCGCCATCTGCACCAGCTCGTCCAGCCTTTGGAAGTCCTTCCTTCGTACATATAATTTATATTCAGGGCGGAGATTTTCGTAAATGCGTTCCAACTGCTCGTGTTCCCTGGTGACTCCGAACCGACGTAACAGCGTCTGGAGGGCTGTGACGAAGTCGGCCACGGATTTCTTCTGGCCCTGTGTCCGGTTCCTAATTTCTTCGGTCATCCGGAATTGGAAACGTGGGGGTAAATACTGGTTGTGAAAAGCAACTACGAAATTCTCCCAATTTCTCCATCTTTGCTTATTATTTCTGACCCACAATAATGCCTTTCCTTTGAACAAGTCGGGCAAGGCGGTAAGGACTTCCTGCTCCCGGAACTGATAACAGGTTGAGAGTTCCTCAATCCTCTCTAGAAAAGAAATGGGGTCGGTGGTGCTGTCGAACT
>OW679194.1:256313079-256481089 GCA_940337035.1 Agriotes lineatus
TTGCATACCTACCTTCAGGTAACAAAATTAAAGTTTCTTATTAGCAAGTAGGCTACCTAATTCAAAATCGTATGTTAACTCGTAAA
This sequence comes from Agriotes lineatus, assembly GCA_940337035.1. Taxonomy (NCBI): domain Eukaryota; kingdom Metazoa; phylum Arthropoda; class Insecta; order Coleoptera; family Elateridae; genus Agriotes; species Agriotes lineatus. The sequence goes on from OW679194.1 coordinate 256,313,166, forward strand.
ATAAATGCTCTAATCTATTGATTTTATTGGTAACTATGGAAGTGACCTGTATGATTAAATGCTAGCATAGAAACGAAACTGCTATGTTAACTATTAAAATAAATTCACTGTATATTATATCTTATATAAAATATAATCGATATTACGCACTCAGTGCGGTAATGAACCTCTTAACGATACTAAAATTAATTTGGTAAGAAGGCTATAACAACACCGATGAAGATAAAAAATTTTATTTACTAGCAACGTGATATTGTACATTTTCGTCATAGAAACAGAATATGAAAAGTTACTCATAACTCCCAAGGGACCTGTCAAATTTTTTCTCCCTCAAACTCTTGGTAACCATGCAACTATAGGCCATGTCTTAGCAACCATACATTGAGGCTACCCTTGATGTTACTTAAATATTTTAATTTTAAATGTCGTTATGACATTTTGAAATTTCATGCTATTGTTACTAATATGCTAGTAAATAAAATATTGTATGCACCACGGGAGATATTCATGTTTTTTACCCTCGGTTGACTTACAGACCTCGGGCCAGAGGCCCTCGGTCTGTAACACATGTCAACCTCAGGGAAAAGAAATATTCATATCTCCCTTAATGCATAAATATCTATTTCGCACTAGATTTTAAATTTATTATTACAAACACCATTTCCTTAGTTACAACACATAAAACGTTAATTACATAATAATATTACTCTACTTATTTGCTATATACGTATGATTTTGTTGCAGAGAATCTTTCATTCTTTTTTTGACGGCTATAAAAAAAAACGTTGTTTGTATTTCGTGGCAAAATTCTTGTTTTTATGGCGCGTTTGAATGGCTTTTCTGCTTCGACCTAACGGTCTCGGCGAAAATTGACATTCTCACGCGCCATCAAAAACACTCATTTCGCGCACTTAATACAAAAATTACTATTTTATTGAAACATCATATACATCTACACTAAAGTAATAAGAATAACTAATTAAAATGTTGCCTGATCAGAGTGTTTCTAATGGGTCTTCTACGAGCAAATTGTTATTACTTAAAAAATCGGGAGTGTGCTCCCCTAGACTTTCTCGCATTCGCCTTGTTTTCTAGCAAATTTGAAAAGTTTATTGCAATGTATATACATACAGCGATAAAATTACATTTTCAGGTAACCACTACCTGTTTAGGTAAAGTTCCGCTTTAGGTTAACCTATCATACTGAAATTTTATATCTGGGAGTTTTTCTCAATAATAAATGTATGTGCAAAATTTCGTGCAAATACCTTGAAGCAAACTGGTACTTTACTTGAATGGATACCGCTACCTGTTTAGGTAAAATGCCACTTCCGGTTAACCGATCATGCTGAAATGTAATATCTGGTAGTTTTTCTACATAAGAAATGTATGTACAAAATTTTGTTCAAATATCTCGAAGAAAACTGGTACTTTACTTGAAAAGGTACCGCTACCTGTTTAGGTAAAGTGCCACTCCCGGTTAACCGATTTCACTCAAAATTGGTCTGGAATCTATAAATTTTGAATAATGACTATGTACATAATTTCAAGGGTCTAGCTTATTTCGTCTTTAAGTTATCGTGTTCACACACACACACACACACGCACATACACACACACAGACATAATTCGAAAAATGGATTTTTCGGACTCTAGGAGGTCTAAAACGTCAAGATTCGTCAAAATCTCGAAGTCAATTTTTTTGACGATTACAATACTTTCTCTATGCGAGAAAGTAAAAAATATATAAATTTTTATTTACTTTTAATCATTATTATTATCACTTTACCTGCATCACCTACGTCAATCAGTCTGTTGTAATTAACAGCATTATTATTCTCTTGATGCTCGCCCTCTTCATCAATAAAAGGTAATTCTTGCTGCAGTGCCATGTTGTGGAGAACTACACAAGAATATATAATTTTTCCTGCTTTTAAGGGATCGTAATGAAGAACTCTGTGTTGCGATAAACAACGAAATCTTTGCTTTAACACTCCATTACATCTCTCAACACACTTTCTAGCCGATATATGAGTTGTGTTATATCTGCCTTGGGGGGTGTTCTCTGCTACATCTACTACTGGCGTTAACAACCAAGGTTGCAAAGGGTACCCTGAATAGCCAATAAGCCAGGATGAATGCAAAATACATTCTGTGTATAATTCGTGGTGTGTATTTACTGTCGAACAACTCCAAATTGCCGAATCGTGTGTTGAACCGGGAAAGCGAGCATTACAATTCAAAATCCTAAGATCAGAATCGCAGATCAACTGTACGTTTATGCTGTAGTAGCCTTTCTTGCTGTAATAAACTATACCCGGATGAACAGGTTGATCTATAACAGGAGCAATTATTGCAACGCGGGTGCAATCTATAGCTCCAGTTACACCCGGAAAATTGAACTCCTGCGAAAATCCTTGCTTAACAGTATTTCGATCCTGTTCGTTTTGTGGAAAAACTACCCAAGTTGGCAATAAATTGCGGAACTTATGCAGTTGCTCACTGATTGTTAAGACAGTCCCAAATTAAATTACCACCAGTGCAAGATTGATGAGATCCATGTCCAGAAAACAGAAGACTTGTCAAAACTTGTATTTCACAAGGAATTGCTGTGTTCCGTTGTCCAACTGTTAGAAATGGGCGAAGTGCTTCGATTAGATTTCTGGTAAGTTCTTTATTCAATCTGAAGAGTTTTATAAAATTCTCGGCAGGCATCTGAAACGGATCGCTACTGTTTCGCAATGTTCTTCTCTTTACTTTTAGTGAGTGTCTAAAAATTTAAAACTTTTTAAACAATAATATTATAAAATAAGTACAATTAAAAACTGCAAAAAATCTTGAAATCATTTTTTAAAAGTAATAATATAGGTTATCAAGCCCACCCAGGTCTTCGAAGAGGAACACTTGAGAGTGATTAGTAGAATCGCTATGCATGTGCTGTCCAAACTTATTGATAGGCATTCTGCAGTCTTGGAGCACTCAACTCAATATAAAGGTACTGATCGTGTACACCCCATAATAAACCACCTCGACAGTAAATAACAAACACGAATAATACTAAGAAATTTTTTTACACCTAAAATTAATAATTACAACTATAACTAAAACTACTCCTCCGGCTTTGTCCTCCATGGAAGGTGCTGCCACATGAGGTTGACGAAGTCGGGGAGTGGTTCAGGGAGGTTCAAAGAAAAGTTTCCGTCTTTGGTGGAGCGGTGCTCCATCGCCATTTGATCTAGACACGGATCGATCATTCGTGTGGCCACGAAAAGTTGACTCCTATCACGGTCCTCAATGATGGCCCCGCCGGTGATTGAAACGATGGTCACCACGCTGAATCCCCGAGCGTTCAAATAAGTAACCCGTCATGGTTAAGGAAAGAGCAAAACAAATTCAGAACAAAAAACAAAAAACACGAAAAATGTCGCACACGAAAATAATTTTTTCAAAACTTTTTTTATTTTTTTAATGTAAAATGTACTCCTAGTGTCATCTACTTTGCAATTATAAACTCAAACTACGACCTCCCCCAACCACTTAAGGTTAAATATTAAAAATTGCATATCTCCGTTGTTTGTTGAGATATTTGATCTGAGTTTTTTGCATTGTGTTCCTATTGCCCTGTACTTTGCGATTATAAACTCAACCTACCACCTACTCAAACCACTTAGGGTTAAATATTAAAAATAGCATATCTCCGTTGTTTATTAAGATATCGGAATGTTTTTTTAAAAATTATGTTTATATTAGCTTCTGCTTTTTGATTTTTCCAACCTTTTCACCTTGTAAATTTTAAAACGCTCTTATCTCCGTTGTCTAGTGAGCAATCAGTGTGGTGTTTCTGGAATTATTTTTATCTGAGCGTCCGATTTCCGATACTTTGTGACATTTGTTTCGAGACGTCGCTATTTCACTGTAGACTACATGCTTATGTAGGACGCTGACGGTAAGGAACGTCGCGACCGTAAAATTCAAGTTCGCAATACCAACATTCACTGCATTCCCAGACCAAGCCCTAGGTCAGTGTTCCTTGTTGTACCCGGGCGCCTGGGTATAGTAAGTTGAGTTTGCGGAACCCGCAGGATGAGGTACTCTGCATCTGTTCGAGAGCTAGCGGAGCTTCCATCAAATCCGCACCGGCTCAACCTTCTATATCGAATGCGTCCGCCGACAAGGTAAAAATATATCAAAATATCCAGCTGCAGCCACCGGTTGAGGCCGATTTGAGACCATAAAAAAACCGGTGAGTAGCAGGAGAAACATGTATAGAAAGCAGAATAAGGGCAAAATTTTAACCCAAGTTGATGTAGTTCCGGGGTGTAGTCCCATCACATCGTCCGCTGAAAAACCGGCTAGTGGCAAAATTCTAAAAGAATGTTTGGTTAGACGGCAGAAGCACAAAATTGAGCCAAATGTTGATGTATATTTATTGATTGAGGAGACTGTAGGAGATTGCAAGATTGAGACTGGACAGGGGGCCGTTCGCATCGAGGGTGTGCAAAACACATCGATGTTTAACACACGCCAAGTCTTGATTTTAACTACCCGATACGCGAGAATTCACCACCACCGCAAAAAAAGATGAGGTCTCAGTCCCCCAAACCCACACGCCTGGAACAAACTTTTGTTACTATTGATTTCGGGGATACATTTTATGCGGAAGACGCTTTCGATGGTGCTGCAGAGACCCAAAACCTCGGATTGAGTATCCAAGTCGCGTCAGGCTCAAGGCGACCGACCAGCCGCAACTCACTACTGGCAACCCCGCAACCACTGTCACAAAGGAACAATACTGTGCCCAGTGTAGCATCCGAAAGCGGACGAGCCTCTCTGGTGGGTGAAGTTGCAATGGGCACAGTAGCAACACTCGATTCCTCTGTTGCGTTCGAGGACACTGAGAGGGAGGCGGTCGATGTTGCATCATCATCCATTCCACAGGGAGATGGTGCGATATCGCCCATCTCTTTGGTAAGCGACGACGACGACGATGGTGATGACGAAAACATGCCACTGACGAAAAACAATGTAAAATCATACAAGGACCGAGTTGCCGCTCAAATTGCGCGGATAGCAGAAATAAAATCTTTGGAAAGCTTGAGGGACGGTATGGATGTGCAGTTGGATAATATTGAATTACAACTGGCAGCCGTCACCAAAAAAATATTAAGGGTGAGACCCAAAATTGCCAGTGGGCACAGTCGCAAAACTGAAAAATACCCTAACTTGGTACAAGAGCGCTGCCAGCTGATGTAAGATCCCTTAAATTCCAAGACGACGTAACCTAGTTCCCCATCCCATCCAGGGTATTGAGGCTCAACGTCCGCGTTTGTAGTACCTGGGTAGTGTGTTAGAGTGTGCTCAATGTATTTACATGTCTGGCTAGGGAAGTGATACTTGGCGAGAGTGATACCTCTTGTTACGGTATTAAAAGGACTTTACGACACCCACCCAAGGTGAGCATCGCACCACGGAATCAGTCCTGAAAACCTGACACACTTGCCCTGAAATCGGTTCGAAATAGGCTAATAGGCCACGGCTGGAACGCTCAGGGAGTCGGGCGTGAGTCACACGATACGTTCTGGGCAAGCGCGTTGTGGCATAATATATACAGGGTATGTCGAAATTATGAGGGCGCCACCAAGCCTGTCTTAACCCGGCTAACCGGGCCTGGACGGTTAGACGGGAGCGAAGCATGCAAAAATACTCCGCCAATAAGATTACTCAAGAGTTGCAAGGTCAAATAACAATTTCGGGATTGCCTTAAGCAAGGATTGTGATTAGGTGTCAATCCGACCACGACTACGCAGCTGTCTCACTCACCTGCACGCTCACAGCTTCCTCGTTCCGTCGTACAATAATCCGTACAATAAAGGGGCGTCTATCTGTAACAGAACATGCACAAGCCGAAACAAACAATAGTTCCCTTAACTAACCAATCATATATTTAACTTCGGGTTACAATGGGGTAGCAGAATGCGTCGCCCTGTATCTAACCTTAATCTATAATTAAGGGCACCAGCTGGCACGCGCGCTCTAAACTTAACGACAGATGTTGAACATTAGTGAACAGCAATAATAGGTAGTAACGAGTACAAACATGTACGTGGCCTTATACGGCGGGCAGCGACGATTTACATTAGCCTTCACGGCATGAACAGTCTGCAAGTCTGAATGAATACACTAGCGTAGTAACGAGTAGGTACAAAGATACACGTTGCCTTATGCAAGGGCAGCGACGATTTACATTAGCCTTCACGGCATGAACAGTCTGCAAGTCTGAATAAATACACTAGCGCAGTAATGAGTAGTAATGAGTAGGTACAAAGATACACGTTGCCATATGCAAGGGCAGCGACGATTTACATTAGCCTTCACGGCATGAACAGTCTGCAAGTCTGAATGAATACACTAGCGTAGTAATGAGTAGTAATGAGTAACACTCGCGTTCACAGCGGTAATCAGGTTAAAGGCACATACCTTAATGCGTAGGCGGCGAGGGAGCCTGGTACAGTTGAGTTGCGACGAGCTGCAATCGTAGGTGGTAGGTACCTTCGGTGTTACAACGGCGAAAGGGGGTGAATGCATAACCGCCTCAATGGCGACGGGAGACGCGTCAGGACGCGTACAACGGGACGACGAAAAGAATGGGGGCCTCACTCGTTCTGCTGAACCAAATCCTCGTAGGTCGAGATGAAGGGGGCACGACCCCTCACTAACAGTAGCAGGAACTGGGCTCCAAAAACACCCACGTTACGCCGAAGACCACTCGACAAACTCCGACTCACAACCACCACACAAGCGCTCTCTGCAATGGGCTCCGGACGACTGCCAAGAGGGAAGCGTCGGCAAAAGGTCACCTTCGCCGCGTCCCCTACGTGACTAAACCACAGCGAATCGCAAGGCGATGAAATGAAACCAACCAATGCGGGCCACGCTGGTATCACGCCGCCACAGCGTGCTAAATGAAACAAACCAATGCGGGCCACGCTGGTATCACGCCGCCACAGCGTGCTATTCAGAATTCAGAAAAACGCCATCAGAGGAGAGCTCCAACCGACGACAAATACTGCTTTTGGGGCTAAATATGTGCGAAATCGTGATTCTGGAATTAGGCGATGGAGCCAAATAAAGAGCTAAAAGGGCTTAGCATACGGGCACGCTGCTCTAAACTTAGGCGGCTATTCAAAATACCAAAATGACCTAACTAACGGCGTAAAATGCAATTAAGCATCTGAAACAGCAAAATGACTTAACACTCCCCTTACTTGAAAGAGAGTTCCCCGAAGTCTCTTATAAAACAACGAGGCATTTTGGCTGCGGCGCCACGAGCACTCAAACGGCCGGAAACGCTGATACGATAGCTGTACCCCCAAAGGAATTACGCACACCGGCCACCAGATAGGGTACGACAGGAGGGAAGAGAGAAGAGGGAGAAGAAAGACTGGATACGCCAGTAGAAATACGAAAATTGGGTAGGACCTGGCGGTTCGCTGATGGCTAGTACACACTCCCCGGACCACGGAAGACGGACGACAAGAAAACTGGCTGTCCCAAAAGGAGTGGCGCTCCGCCAGGGGTCCACAAAACGATTCGCGTCTGGCTCCCTCGGGGAACCAAACGGGCAAAGACTAGGCAGGCTGAGGACAGTCTCGCCGATCCGGCTCGACTGCCCCTCCCAAAATAGGAGTGCCACCACAACGGTTCGCAAAACCACGTCGATAATCGACCACCAAAACGACAAAACAACAAACAAAAAAAAAACATATAACCGACCAGACCCGAAACGGGTGTGGCACGCACTGCGGCGGCGGCCACGAAACGCCGACTGGACCTTAACACCGGGTCCATGACGGTCGCCTAACAGTGCGGTTTTGGAAGGTGGAAAGAGAAAGAGAACAACGGGGTTGGGTAGTTGTCGCCGGGACGCGGTAGATAGTAATGACAAGGGGAAAAGAAAGGTAAAGATAGAGCATAGAGAAGGAGGGTTTGGGGTTCCAAATTGAAACCGTGAAAATATCTAATAATAAAAAAAACGCGCGGTTAGCGCTCGTCAAAATCGGGTCAATAGAACGTCTTACTCCCATGCACACTTCCGACCAACCGTTCCAAAAGAACATGGGGGGGGGAAAGGATAAGTCCCTCGTAACCTGTCCCGCAAGCCGCCTGAAGAGGGCACGTTGCGCGTCACGGGATCGGCGCATTGTGGGGTTCCCACAACAAGGAAGCTCGGGGAAAGGTAGGTACTACTGAAGATACGGCTCTAGGCCGGCGGTATGGCCGTCAAGGCCTACAAAGAAAAAGGGAGGGGGGTTAGGGAAAACGGGCGTTAGAAGGCTAAACGTCCGTGGGATTGGGTTTTAGGTCTTTCGCGTGCCAAGTGCCTTTCGGGGCACCGGTCTCGTCGGACAGCTCGTAAGTGGCAAGCGAAACTTGCCGACTGACATAAAACGGCCCTATAAATTTTGGAGCCAACTTGGCGTTAAAATATTTCGCCGCATCGGAAAGTACGTAATTTCGTCGCCAGACGGTATCGCCAACGGCAAATTGAGCCGGGCGCCTTCGCAAATCGTAAGTCGCCTTGGAGGCTTTGTACGCCACGTCTAGTCGCTTGACTATGTCTTCATATACCGACCTTAACGCGGGAGTCCGTCGTAACAAGTCTTCGCGACTCTCTACTCGTATTTGTTCCGAAACATCCACCTCCTCGGGGTTATTGGCGCGCGTCCCCTCTAACTGTATCTCTCTGCCGAAATTGGCGAAATATGGGGTCATGCCGGTGACTTCGTGTACTGCGGTACGCACTGCGCAAGCGACTTTCGACAAATATTTATCCCACTCCCGGTGGTTGTCTTTCACGTACGACGCTAGCATAGTTTTTAATACTCGACTAACGCGTTCGACGGGGTTGGCCTGCGCATGGTAATGCGCGTTAAAGATGATTCGTGATTTATACGTATCGGTAAGCTGTCGGAATTCTCTACTGCGAAACTGTACGCCGTTGTCAACCAAGACGTACTGAGGTGCTCCAAAGAGCAAGAAAACATCGTTCTCAATTTTCTGAGTCACCGCGGTCGCGGTGGCGGTACGCAACGGGAAGAAAAGGGTAAATTTGGTAAAGTAGTCAGCCACGGACAGAATATATACGTAGCCTTTCTTTGAACTGGGCAACGGCCCTACAATGTCGATAGATATCATTTGCCACGGCTTATCCACCACGGGGTGACGACACATCAAGCCGGCCGGGCGTTTTTGTTCGGGTTTTTGCGCTAGGCACGTCGCGCAACGATTAACGTAACGGGTCACATCCGCCTTAAGTTTAGGCCAGTAATACTGCTGAGCGATACGGCCGTAGGTCTTGTAAATGCCCAAATGGCCTGCGGTAGGTTCGTCATGGTTTTTGCGGAGAATTTCGGCGCGTTGAGGCTTCGGAACCACCTCTTTCCAACTCTTGCCTTCGTCCAATTCGGGGTATTTTACGTTAACATGTTTAAACAATTTCCCTCGCGATAGTTTCCACGCCGAATACTTGAATGGTCTTTCTACGACGCGTGTACACATGCGCCTATACCAACGGTCAGTTCGACTGTCGTTCGGCGCCTGAGCACCGGCTTCGGGTTCTCCAGAACCGACAACTGACACTACATCTATTTCGGGTATAGCACGGGACAGCGCATCCGGAACGACGTGGTCTTTTCCCTTCCGGTGTTTGATCGTGAAGTCGTATTGTTGGATACAAACAGCCCAACGGGCGAGTCTCCCGGTGGGTTCCTTAAGATTATTTAGCCAGATAAGTGAATGATGGTCAGTAACGACTGTGAAGTGAGTGCCTTCTAAATATGGACGTAACTTCTCTATGGCCCACAGGACGGCCAAACATTCGCGTTCCGTAACCGAAAAGTTACGCTCAGGCTTCGTAAGAGTCCGACTAATGTAACAGATGACCTGTTCTTGGCCATCAACGGTCTGAGTCAGCACGGCGCCGATACCAACATTGGAAGCGTCCGTCTGTACGATAAACGGGAGAGAAAAATCGGGACACGACAAAATGGGTGCCGAAACTAGGCAATTTTTTATGGTTGTAAATGCGACTTCGCATGACTCGGTCCACTCAAACTTCTGAAACTTTTTCAATAACGACGTCAGCGGAGCAATAATGGCTGAGAAGCTTGGTATGAAACGCCGATACCACGATGCCATGCCGACAACTCGCCGTATCTCCGAAACGTTTCTAGGTCGCGGCAAGTTAAGAATCGCCGAAACTTTATCGGGGTCGACTAAAAGCCCTTGAGCGTTAACGACATAGCCCAGGTATCGTAATTCCGGTTGGCAAAAATGGCATTTATCATGACCCAGTGTTAAACCAGCGTCGTTTAGTCGCTGCAACACTTCGTCTAGAATCTCGACGTGCTTTTCGAAAGTCGGGGTACAAATAATCACGTCATCTAAATAGACAAAGACGTAAGGTTCCAATTCGGGACCCAACACATGGTCGACGAAACGTTGCCAAGTCGCTGGCGCGTTATAAAGCCCAAAGGGCATGCGAGTAAATTGAAACAAACCGCGCCCGGGTACTGTGAAGGCCGTTAGTTCCTTAGATTTCTCTTCCATTTCAATTTGCCAGTACGCGGATTTGATATCAAGCGACGTCATGAACCGGGCATCGCGTAAGCGATCTAAAATCGAAGACACGTAAGGTATCGGGTAGGCGTCCTTCTCGGTGACGCTATTCAATTTACGAAAGTCAACGCAGAAACGATAGGTTCCATCTTTCTTTTTAACTAGTAAAATCGGGCTCGACCAGGCTGAACGAGAACGTTCCACAACGCCTGATTTAAGCATACTGTCCAACTCAGCATCGATATGCGCCTGCATTGCGGGAGAAACCGGATAGTACCTTTGTTTAACCGGTGCCGCCTTAGTAGTGATTTTATGTTGAACGTACTTGGCGCAGCCGAGTTCGGGTTTAGCGATAGTAAAATGTCGGTTTACGAGAGTGTCTAATTGGGCTCGTTGATCCGAGTTCAGGTCGAACATAGACTGCAAATTGCCGGTAGGAGTATCAATGGCCGCTACGCCGGGTTTTGAGAATTCCCACTCCCCTCGAAACACGTCTGGGACTATTCCCACTGACTTCCAAAAGTCTATCCCCAGGATCAGGGTGTGCGGAACCTCCGAAACTATTAAAACATCGATAGCTACCACTCTGTTATTTAAACGAATAGGTAAGTGCAGGGTACCTAGACTGGTCACGGTCTGTCCATTAGCCACTGAGCAAACGGGTCTCAGCTTCTTATTTATGCGCAGGCCTACAGTACGCAACACGTCCCAACCCTTAGCTCCTAAGATCGTTCGATTCGCTCCTGAGTCCAACAAAGCTAACAACTCGAAACCCATGATTTCAACAGTCACATGCGGTCGACGGTCATCAGATGACCTTTCTAATACGTAATCGAGAATGACTTTATTTTTTTTAAATTTGGTCTCGCGCTCCTCGATAAGTCCCTTCATAAATTTAGTCGAATTGCTAAACACGCGCGAGGACACTGCTCGACCGTTCAGCGTCTCGCGGGATCGTTTCCCTGTCCCTTATCTCTTGCTCGACAACGAGGACAAGTGTTTACGGTCACTTCAGGTTTGCCGCAACGGTAACAGAATTTCTTGCCGCGGGGTCGCGGACACCTACTGGCTCTATGGCCTGGTTCGTTACAGTTCCAACACCGTATGCTTGACTTGGGTGCCGGTTCTCGATTCCTCCTCTCAGGAGTATTAACGTCACGCGTTTCGACAATATCAACTGGGCACGTTTCCGCGATAGGCGCGACCTCGACGTATGCCAAGTCTGTTTCTAAGTCAGACTTCTTTCTAGAAGGTGGCACGTAAGTTTCAATGGCATAGCGCCGTTCCTCAATCTTCCGTCCGTATAGCGCTAGCTCGTCGATCGACCGGACTTCCGTCAATCCCAACTGGGTTTGGTATAAAGGTGAAATATTATGCAACAAAATACGCAACTGTTTCTCTTCGGGAACCGCTTCGGTCAGGCGCGAAAACATTGTGCGCATGATAGCGATATAAATGCCCATACTTTCCGTAGGGCCTTGCGTGCGACGTCTAATTTCGTCCAACAACCGTTCATCATAATTCGCAGGCTGAAACTCTAGACGCAATAAATCGACTAACTGTTGCCACGTGTTAGGGGTCGCCCTATTCGCGCGATACCATAGCAATGCGTTGCCCGAAAACAAATCGATGGCCTGCATAAACAACTCTTCTTCGGTAAGGTTTCTGGCCACTCTGAGTTCGCTAACACGCTCGATGAAAGCGTTGACCGACAGACCTTTCGGGTCACCTGAGAATTGTATGTTCCATTTCGAAACAGGGGTTGCCTTAAATGAGATCGTACTTGACATCGGCGCAACAAAACTCGAAGTCGACATAGTTGCCGCCGTCGTAGTCGTCGTCGCGACGGTAATGGTAGGTGCGACACCGGACGTCGATGGCAGCGTTACGGCGCTTTCTTCCTCAGCCGTAGTCGTAGACGACCCTAGCTTTACTTGGTTAAGTTCGTAGGTTGAACGTATGAGTGATAATTCCGCGAACGCTTTTTGTTTGAGCGCTCGCTCTTCCTCCGTTGTAGCTGAACTATTCGTCAGACGGCTCATTCCGTGATAAAATTTCGTTTCGATCGTAGCCGCTACTTCTTTAGTCGGGTTAGCTAAATATACCTGAATCTTTTCTTCTAATTCGCCAATCAATGTTGTCACGGCCGTGAGATCCTCCTCGAACGTATACGGGTACGGCGGTCGCGTATCCATATCTGCGCGTCCCTCCTCTCTCAATACGTCGCGTAACCGGGAGCGCAACAAGGTAACCGTGCCGGAAGCATCACGGCCTCTGATTCTCAACTCGTATTCAGCCTCCGCGCGAAGCAGGCGTTCAATATGTAGCTTTAGCACCATGTTTACAACCGGGAAAGGACCGACTTGTATAATACGTCGTATAAAAAGAAAAACGTTAGCACGTGTTTGGTAAGTCAATTACGTCAGATATCCGAACCAAATCGTAGACGGTCAAGACGGGAGAAATCGGGAAAAAGTGGTTTGTTACCTTTCACTCGCCCAATGGCTTAACGGGACTATCTGTCCATATCCTTTGCGAAGAGACCGAACATAAGCGAAAAAGAGCAAATTCCAAAACTAGGCGGTCAACGAATGGCTTAACGCGCCTACTACCAACCAACAATGGTCACAGACAGTACTGCGCCCGAAATCGAGCGAAAGAAAAAGAAAAAAAAAGAAAAAATCCGAAATGGGGTCGCGCGTTGTCACGCAACAAGGTCTCAGACGTTAAAGCGTCAGAATTAAGACACACGGATGGGCTTAACGAGACTACTCCAGTCCAATAACAGCAACAAGCCACAATTGGGCCGCCAAAATTAAGACACACAGCGCAAAAAAAAAGAAAACCCCAAAATGAGGTCGAGCGTTGTCGTGCACCAATAGGCTCCAAACGTTGGAATAGCCAAAATTAAGGCACAACGGGTGGCTTGACGACAGAACCAAACAGACAAAACCCCCCGTTAGGGAACCAAAATTAAGACGTACAACGAAGGGGCTTGACGAGAAGACGAATATCAGAAAAGAACAGGCCCACACGTTGGGAAGCCAAAATTAGCCTGTTACGGTATTAAAAGGACTTTACGACACCCACCCAAGGTGAGCATCGCACCACGGAATCAGTCCTGAAAACCTGACACACTTGCCCTGAAATCGGTTCGAAATAGGCTAATAGGCCACGGCTGGAACGCTCAGGGAGTCGGGCGTGAGTCACACGATACGTTCTGGGCAAGCGCGTTGTGGCATAATATATACAGGGTATGTCGAAATTATGAGGGCGCCACCAAGCCTGTCTTAACCCGGCTAACCGGGCCTGGACGGTTAGACGGGAGCGAAGCATGCAAAAATACTCCGCCAATAAGATTACTCAAGAGTTGCAAGGTCAAATAACAATTTCGGGATTGCCTTAAGCAAGGATTGTGATTAGGTGTCAATCCGACCACGACTACGCAGCTGTCTCACTCACCTGCACGCTCACAGCTTCCTCGTTCCGTCGTACAATAATCCGTACAATAAAGGGGCGTCTATCTGTAACAGAACATGCACAAGCCGAAACAAACAATAGTTCCCTTAACTAACCAATCATATATTTAACTTCGGGTTACAATGGGGTAGCAGAATGCGTCGCCCTGTATCTAACCTTAATCTATAATTAAGGGCACCAGCTGGCACGCGCGCTCTAAACTTAACGACAGATGTTGAACATTAGTGAACAGCAATAATAGGTAGTAACGAGTACAAACATGTACGTGGCCTTATACGGCGGGCAGCGACGATTTACATTAGCCTTCACGGCATGAACAGTCTGCAAGTCTGAATGAATACACTAGCGTAGTAACGAGTAGGTACAAAGATACACGTTGCCTTATGCAAGGGCAGCGACGATTTACATTAGCCTTCACGGCATGAACAGTCTGCAAGTCTGAATAAATACACTAGCGCAGTAATGAGTAGTAATGAGTAGGTACAAAGATACACGTTGCCTTATGCAAGGGCAGCGACGATTTACATTAGCCTTCACGGCATGAACAGTTTGCAAGTCTGAATGAATACACTAGCGTAGTAATGAGTAGTAATGAGTAACACTCGCGTTCACAGCGGTAATCAGGTTAAAGGCACATACCTTAATGCGTAGGCGGCGAGGGAGCCTGGTACAGTTGAGTTGCGACGAGCTGCAATCGTAGGTGGTAGGTACCTTCGGTGTTACAACGGCGAAAGAGGGTGAATGCATAACCGCCTCAATGGCGACGGGAGACGCGTCAGGACGCGTACAACGGGACGACGAAAAGAATGGGGGCCTCACTCGTTCTGCTGAACCAAATCCTCGTAGGTCGAGATGAAGGGGGCACGACCCCTCACTAACAGTAGCAGGAACTGGGCTCCAAAAACACCCACGTTACGCCGAAGACCACTCGACAAACTCCGACTCACAACCACCACACAAGCGCTCTCTGCAATGGGCTCCGGACGACTGCCAAGAGGGAAGCGTCGGCAAAAGGTCACCTTCGCCGCGTCCCCCACGTGACTAAACCACAGCGAATCGCAAGGCGATGAAATGAAACCAACCAATGCGGGCCACGCTGGTATCACGCCGCCACAGCGTGCTAAATGAAACAAACCAATGCGGGCCACGCTGGTATCACGCCGCCACAGCGTGCTATTCAGAATTCAGAAAAACGCCATCAGAGGAGAGCTCCAACCGACGACAAATACTGCTTTTGGGGCTAAATATGTGCGAAATCGTGATTCTGGAATTAGGCGATGGAGCCAAATAAAGAGCTAAAAGGGCTTAGCATACGGGCACGCTGCTCTAAACTTAGGCGGCTATTCAAAATACCAAAATGACCTAACTAACGGCGTGAAATGCAATTAAGCATCTGAAACAGCAAAATGACTTAACACTCTAACGTTATAGCGAAGAGCCTACCCAGTCTAGAATTGCAATAATTAATCGTTTATAATGTTTCAATGCAGCGAATGCAGACAGTCCTTCACCAGAGCCGACAATTTCTTCCGCCACTGGAGAGAAATTTGTCGTCAACAGCTGGGCCATCCATCTACGAGTGGTGAGTTTAAATTGTGTTGCTGTATAGCAGCACCTTCAGTGTAGTTGTACTAATTACAGGCGACGCTGTGGAGACTTCGGTGGCGGGTGGTGAGGGGCCGAGTAAACGCCCAAAACTAAACAACTCTAGGAGTGATGGTAGGCGTGCTTGGTGTGTTGTACAGTGTGTTAATAGTTTGTTTTGATAGGTGGTTTCCCCAGGACACAATACTGTGACGTGTGCGATGAAAACATTCCTCGAACGTGCTTCGTTGGCCATCTGAGAAGCAATCGTCACACGAGGCGGTGCGGTGTCTTTCACTTGGGGAAAGGTGTGGTGGCCCTTGAAAACGCCTTCAAGTCCCGTGTGGTCAGTTATAGGATTTCCACAGAAAATTATCATAGAAGCGTTGTGGAATATATGACCGAATTGAAGAATAAAAAAAAATAATATGGTAGAAGGGCAGCTAACTAAATTAAATAGCTTCAAAATAAATTTCGAACTCTTCGGGTATTTTATTTTGGAAGCTCAAGATCTACAAAACGTAAAAACTTTTCAGACGGCTAACGAGGTAGTCACTCGCTGCACAGACTTGAGCGACTTATATGATAATTTGACGGGAAGACTAGACGAGAAGGTGTCGGAATTTCAGAAGCGGGAATCAGGTGTGTGCAAGAAATCTGTAGCTATTTGTAACAATTCTAACTTTGGTGATTTTCTGTATTGTCAGGATGGACCTTGAAGCAGTTGTTGTACGTTGAAGTGAACGTCAACAAATACAATCCATTTCGAGCATCCTCGTACATCCCGCTCCCGAAGCAGATTCAGAGCAAGAAAGCGATCGTGAACGTTCAAAACGATGACAAATGTTGCTTCGGTTGGGCAGTAACCTCAGCCCTCTGGGAACCAGTTGGATTGCCTAATCGAACTTCGTCGTATCCAGATTGTCGTCGATTTTTACAATGAACTGGTATTGAGGTTCCGGTTCGGTTGCGCGATATTTCTAAATTTAAAAAAATAATCCCTAGCTTTCTATAAACGTATACGGGTTGGAGAAATTTTTTAAAGACAATATAACTAAATATGAAGTTGTGGAACCTCTATACTACACCTCCTATAAAAAAGGTGGCATATAAATTTATTGCTTGTAACTAACGACGAAGGTAATAGTCACTACTGTTGGATCAAAGATTGTCTAGATTAGTGTCGCGACAAATAACGGCTAGAGACAGTGCAAAGCATTTTTGCGACGGCTGCCTGAATTACTTTAGAACTGAAGCGCACTTGACTATGCATCAAAGTTATGACTGTAATCATGTGTATACTAAATTGCCAACGGCAGAGTGCGTATCACCGACGGGTGTGGTGAGGTGAGACCGCAGAATATTCTCAAATTTGATCATTATCAGAAGCAATTGAAGGTCGGATTCGTAGTGTACGCGGATTTTTAATCAATCTTGGCACCCGTCGATGCAGGAGACCAACAACCGGATCCCACAAAACCGCATGCGATTACAACCTGTAAACACATACCCTACTCTTTCGCGTACTATTTGAAATGTTCGTATGACGACAGCCTGTCAAAATTCGAAATTTATCGGGATGCGGTGGACATGTTTATAGAACTTTTAGATAGAGATGCGCAAAACATCTATTCGCATCATTTGAAAAATGTTGTACCTATGAAAGGTATGTCTGCTACGGAAATTCACAACTTTAACGAAGCCGTTTCATGTTACATTTGTGATCGACCGTTTGGTGAGATGGATGTAAAAGTACGCGATCACGACCATTTGACTGGAGACTATCGGGGAGCCGCCCACTCCAATTGTAATTTAAATTATAAACTTCCAAATTTTATTCTGGTATTTTTTCACAATCTAAATTACGATTCGCACCTGTTTATTAAACAATTATCTCAAAATAACGAAGACATTGATGTCATTCCGGTAACTAAAGAAAAGTACATTTCGTTTGGCCAACTTCTTTGGGTTGATGACATTTTTGTGGAGGGAAAGCGAAAAAACATTTATCTGAACATCAGATCTTTGGATAGCTTTCCCTCCATGGGCTCGTCTTTTGTATCGCTGGCCGACACGTTGTCGGATGGCCAGTGTGTTGAAATTCAAAATCAATTCGGCATCAAATTTGAGTTTATGAGACAGAAAGGTGTGTTTCCATATTCCTATATAGATTCTTTCCAAAAATTAGATGAGTCTGCTTTACCCTCGATCGAAGACTTTTATGACCGTCTACCGAAACCCATATTTCTCAGACTGATTACGAACGAGCCGTGAAGGTTTAGAAAACTTTTGGTTGTCAAACGTTGGGCGACTACTCCGATGTCTATCTCAAATGTGACGTGTTTATTTTGGCAGACGTGTTCGAAGTTGGATCCAGCTCAGTACTACACGGCCCCAGGATTAAGTTGGGACGCTATGTTGAGGTTTACAGGAGTTGAATTTAAACTGCTTACTGATTTAGACATGTTAGACTTTTTTAGAAATAGTATTCGCGCAGGAGTCAGCACTTGTGTGGGGAGACAAGCTATTGCCAACAATGAGTTTGTCGGGAATTACGATGCTTCTAAACCTACGTTTATTATGTGTCTTGGCGCAATCAACCTTTATGGATACGCAATAAAACAGTTTCTACCACGTGATTTTGTTTGGATGACTGACGAGGAAATTTCAAATTTTGACATTTTTCAAGTGTCTGCCGAGTCCAATACCGGGTACCTGCTGGAGGTAGATTTGGACTATCCACAGCATTTGTACGACGCTCACAATGCCTTGCCCTTTTGTCCGGAGCTTCTCATTCCTCCTGAGGGAAAATTTAAACAACTCAAATTGATTCCAAATTTATATGACAAACGAAAATATGTCATTCACTACAGAGCATTACAGCAGGCCTTGAATGCTGGTCTGACTTTGGTTAAAGTACATAAAATACTGAAATTTACTCAATCTCCTTGGCTCAGAACCTACATTAATTTTAATACTGACTTTAGAAACCGATCGACAAACAACTTTCAGAGATTTTTTTTTAAATTGGCTAACAACAGCGTATTTGGCAAAACATTGGAGAACGTGGACAAAAGGGTTGATGTAAAGTTAGTAAGTCATTGGGAAAAAATTGGTAATAGACTGAGGGCTGAAACGTTGATAGCGCGACCTAACTTTAAAGCTAGAATTTGCTTTAATGAAAATGTAATAGCCGTAGAAATGAACAGACTGTGGGTTTGGTATGATAAACCTAGTTATGTTGGTTTCTCCGTCTTGGATATTTCGAAAACTGTCTTGTACGATTTTTTTATGGATTTCTGATAAAACGTTATGGCAATAATGTCTCTTTACTCTATACAGACACTGACTCTGTCATTTTAGAAATTAAAACAAACAATTTTTATGATGACATGAAACGCAACCTTTGTTGGTTCGATACTGCAAATTATGTGGATAATCTGCACGGTATTCCGCAAACCGAGTCTGTTGTTGGAAAATTCAAGGACGAATATGCTGGCGTAGTCGTACGTAGCTTTTATGGGGTCGGTGCAAAATCATACTGTGTAAATAGCGTATCTAAAGTAGACAAGAAGGCCAAAGCAGTGAAAAAGAGCGCTGTTCGGAATTATCTGACCAGCAAACTTTATCAGGCGTTGCAGAGAACAAGCGGGAGACTGTTTTGTGTCAAATGTACGTCTTTAAATCCCGTTTGCACACTATATACACCGACTTAATAAATAAGGTTGCTCTTTTGTCGCATGATGACAAGTGCTACCTTATTCCCAACACTACGAAGACACTAGAGTGGGGTCACTTCAGTATTGCTGATTACAGGCTTGACGAACTGCTGCGGGCAGCCGCAACCCAAATTTAAATAAAAGTATGTTCGCGGAACAGTATTGGTTATTATTTATAGCAGACGTCTCACCAAACGAACCCTTTCTTGCGCTTAGTAGTGTATATTATATATGTAGATTACGAATAGTTCCTAGTTTGTAAATAATAGCTTTGTTAATATGTTAGTGATTATATATTCTTACTGTAGTTATTGTTGGGAAAACAAATACGCTTACCTGTTTTGAATGTTAACGATAAGTTTATATATTTTAACAATAGCAGCTTCGTTAAAATGTTAATAATTTGGTTCTTTTGCTGTTGTCGCTTTTGTTGGAAAAAAGATGAAAGTGTTTCAAATAAATATTGTTTGTGTTAGTGGCATTAATAAACACTAATTTACAAAAACCAGTTTTTTATTTTGAGAGTGCTACAATAGTTCTTTAAGTTATACGTCATTGCTTTTAGATATCCAAGAATTGTGTCAATTGTCGAATCCCAACCACTTTACATACACCAAATTTCTGTTTTTCTTCAGAACCTTTTTGACCAGATATAGGTCCGAACGTTTTGTTTTCTGCAGTTCTTGCTCGTAGAATCCTCCTTTAATTTCTTGACCTTCTTAGTCCGTGAGTCGATAGGTTGTTGGGTTTGTAAGTGAAACAGTGGATATTGTGAATACTTCGTTGTTCCGGCTTGGCGTGTACCCCTTGCTAAATGCCGAACGATACTTGGTGATGGGTACCGAGTCCTCTGTACGAAACTTTTGAGATCTCGGATCCACGGTTTTTGTGTGACTGTACGCTGTGTCTAACAGAATTTTCGCATTCTTTAAGTTTACTTCGGCAGGTTTCATTCCTATTGTGCGATGCTTGGTTATGTTATACTTTGCTACGATCTTGGGTAGGATATCCAACCATTTGCAGGACCCTAGCAGGCTAAACTGCTTCCACATCATGTTCTTCAGGGTGCGGTTGCACCTCTCCACTATGCTGCTCTTCATACTAGAATACGTGCTGTAGTGATGATGTTCTGCTGTCGCATCAATCGTTGAAAATCTGTGTTGTAAAACTCTTTCCCCAAATCCGTCTGCAAGTTTTGAGGTGGCACTTTTACACTCCTTAGCACTTTACCCATGGCAGCTGTTACGTCCTTTCCTGTTTTACGTTTTACCGGATAGGCCCAAACATACTTCGAAAAAGCATTAACGACTACCAGGATATAACAACAGCCCTTATTGACTTTTGCATAAGGGATCATTTCCACCAAATCAGCTTGATATAAATCGTTCAAGTCTTTTAGGATAACGCGCCTTCTCTTGAAATGTGTTCGTGCTGGTTTGTGAAGTTCGCTAACTATGACTTCTTTAAGACTCATTGTCAACTGTCCTCCTCGCTGCAATGTCTTACCGGCAAGCGTGATCTGCAGGATGCCGTTGATGTATGATTTTACCATAGGTCCGCTGACTTGAACACTTATGATCTCGCCGGTCGTTAACGGAAAAATCTGGTGTGATACACTCACACAATTTCCTTTTACAGTGATCTTATAATTAACCAAAAATTTTATTTTTAATTTCTAAGCATTTGTCAAAAATTGCAAATTCTACAAAAACGGTACAAAATAAAGAGTTAGTTCAAGAGACAATTTTTTTCTAGAATTTTAAGCTGAATTAAAAAATGTAATAATATACCAAGTGTTGTATTTAAAATAGGAGTTAATAAAAAAATAGAAAAAAAACAAAAGAAACCCATTTTAGAAGTATTTAACTGGAAAATCACCTATCTCACATTAATACACATTACTAATGTAATAAAACTATAAAGTTTGAACAAAAATCGTTAGAGCCGTTTTTGAATAAATCTAAAAAAATTGAAAAATCGCAAGAGTAAACATCTACTTCCGGTTATGCGATTTTCTTCAAAAGTTTGCTGTCTCATCTACATAGTACATGAAACTTATATATAAAGTTTCAATGCCATACTTCTTCTTGTTTTTGAGATATTCTGTTCACAGACACACAGGCAGACAGACAGACACACAGACACACAGACAGACCAATGAAAAAAATATGTTTTTTGGGATCAGGGGACTCTAAAATGTGAAGATCTGTTGAAAACTTAATTTCGAATTTTTGGGGTGAATCCAATACTTCCTTTATCGTAAAAGGAAGTAAAAATGTACTCGTTATTTCCGAAAATTTTGGAATATCCGCTTTCATCGTACCCACGCCCCACTAGCAGCAGTGATACTTCTACATGGAGTTGGTTTACGTTTTTCACTTTCATAAAGATACATTTGGAATAAGAACCATAGCGCGCGCTATGGTAGTGTCTTCCAAATTTGTCTATCGGCATTACTGCTTCGTCGTTAAATGCGTTCTGATCGGCATTCCGTCGACGCTAAGGTTTTGTACCCCTTAGTAGATTATTTTCGCGTCTCGTAGGGCTTCGCTGATGCGAACTATCTCATTGGAATGACCCGTGTGTCCAGCTGTCTGAGAAGCTAGTAATATACGCAACCGATTCACTAATGAGTTGGGATCCTTCCAAGGAACATATTCCACTTTTTTGTCCGTCACTGTTAGTAATCCCTTACCACTCCGTGGTACCTTCTTCGTTGGTCTGCCGGGAAGTTTTATGGCTGAGGTGGCAGTTAGAGGTCGTACTATTGTTATGTATTTAGACCCTGCGTTAGGTACCACTGAGTCTTTGTGTGGGGTCGTAGTTTACACGATTTGCGGCTGACCGATCCACTATATCTTGATATTGCTCTAAATCTGCTGTTTTGTATATATTTGGTTTCTTATTTTTACCCTTGAACTTGATTTCTTTATTTCCTATAGCAAACTTATTTCCCTCTATGTCGAATCAGACTTTGTAGTGCAAATCGTACTTGTCCTCAGTATCTCGTATCATTCCTTCCACGTATTTTCGAGCTAACCCTTGAAATTGTTCTAAATATTGACTAAGAACTTCCGGTGCCAGCATTTGTTGGATGGTTTCTCTGGCCGCTTGTACAGCAGCTTCTTCTGCTGCCGCCTCAGCAACCTCCGTTTGCAACTGCTCATCGTATTCCTCTACTGGTTCACTCTCGAATAACACATGCGTCTGCAAAAATCGAGGTGTGGTGGTGTGTGATGGCCCCGGTGTGGAAGTGTGTGAAGATCCCGGAAGGTTTGTCGCAGAAACTCGGCCTGGAGTGGTTATCGCTCGCCGACGGGACAAGGTAGAGGGAGTGGATACTCTACGTTTAATTGTTATTAGCAAATAATCCACTTTTGGTTCACCCACTGGCACACCTTCTTGCTGTATAGTTGTTAGCAATTTGGTGAGCGGTTTGGAAAGAGGTTTGAATTGCTCAGCTAAAATCGATTGGAATTGGGCGATGTCTGCTATTAAAGCTGCGTATTTACTTCTAACGGATTGTCGGGTTTTGATAAGTTCCCTGGCCAAACGCTTATCCATGTTGCAACTGCTTCAGTTGTTGGTAAACTACTACCTTCCCTTCTTTGGCTGCTGTCTATACAGTGTGTCCCCGGATGGACCTAACTATACTTGTAAACTTCCTTATTTTACATTTTAGGAAGAACAGTTATTCTTCATAAAAAGGTTTGCTTCATCTAGCAAGTCCGCAGCCACTACCAAAATTTCGAAATAACATATAGGGTGGTTAAAAACGAGACAACGTAAAATTTGGTTAAGAATAAAGTACCTTTTATTTGAAAGGAAAGCATACGTATTACTGGGAAAAGATGTTTGAAATTTCAATAGAAGCTCACATATTTAATCTGAACATTGTATCTCAAAGTTGATTTTTTTATCAAAATTTATACTGGTATAAATTTTTTCGACGACTGACATCGAAAGTAAATATTTCTCACTGTCATTTGACAACAGAAAGTTGACATTTGCCGCTGAGCGTGCGTTTTCATCATTTTGCCGCTCGCCGAGCGTTTTGAGTTTCCGCGTGAACAAAATAGGTAGCCACGTCCGAATGTTTCCTTGACAATGCCCGTCATTTGTCGAAATAATCGCGTCACATGTCGAATAGACTGCGCGAGTAATGTTAACTTGATTGTCAATTAATTTTTGCGATAAAATGAAATTTGATATTTTCCTTTAATAATATGCTCAGTCGTCGAAAAAATAGTATGTATATTTCGAGCTAAAAGTGCGCTTGCCGCTTTTGCATGATTGCTGGTTTCGACTTCGTCTCAACCAGCAATATTCATGCTCAAGCGGCAAGAATGCACTTTCAGCTCTTAACATACAATATACTATTGCTATTACCTACTTATTTCAATAAAAATTAAAAAATCAACTTTGATATACAACGTTCAGATTAGATATGCGAGCTTCTATTGAAATTTCAAACATCTTTTCCCAGTAATACTTATGCTTTCCTTTCAAATAAAAGGTACTTTATTCTTAACCAAATTTCACGTTGACTCGTTTTTTAACCACCCTGTATGTTATTTCGAAACTTTGGTAGTTGCTGCGGACTTGCTAGATGAAGCAAAACTTTTTATGAAGAATGACTGTTCTTCCTAAAATGTAAAGTAAGAAAGTTTACAAGTATAGTTAGGTCCATCCGGGGACACACTGTATATTAGAGTAATTGTCGAAACCTTTTCTATATCGTCCCGCGTTGGTTTCGCTTTCTTTATCGATCACTAAAAATCCATGATCCTCATTCCAACAATAAGAGCACAATGCTTTAGACTTGTCGAATGACATGTCGGTGTTGACATAATCGTCGTAAATGTGCTTCAGATTGGTGTTGTCTTGTTGGAATATGATGACGAGATTTGCATTATCTCTTATCAGCTGCTTAGGAATAGATGAATACGTTTGACATAGATAAAAACAATCACGGAATGTTCTTTTGCTTCCTGGGGTTTAATCACCTCACAATCGTCACTATATTCGAAGAATCCACTGTCACTCAATGGTTGTAAGACTGCTCTCAGATAATTGTTTGGGTTGATCGAGTGTTTTCGAATATAAATAAACGTTTGCGAATCGCAACCCATTTGGATGCTCTAGTAAACTGATTATCGCGTTGGTGTTCCCACATCGGGATCGACCTACGATCAGACGTTTACATCCGTTGCCCAGTAAAGCGCTGTGCTTTCTGTAAGTCTCGGACATGGAATTTACTGTGTGATTTACTACCGGCAAGGAACATCCTTGCTTCACAATTTTAACGTTTTCCATCGTTTTCGCTCGGAAGGAAACTGCGCTCTACCCGCCATGCGTTCTCGTTATATTTGTTAATTCCGTTTTAAGAACATCAGTTGTGTGTAAGCGTTTAAGATGAAAGCTACTAAGCGCAAACAAACCAGTCATCACCGAACCGCCAAGCGGAAAGGTCGCGGTTTCCTTCTTCTTCTTCTTCTTCTTCTACGTGTTTTAGGATTTCTCCTGTTTATTCTACGGACGACGATACCCAACTCTGTCTCCATCTGTTTGGGGGTGTTCCCACTGGTCTTCTTCCTGGGGGTTTTTGGTCTCTGCTTATTTTTACCAATCTCTCGTCTGACATTCTATTGATATGTTCATTCCATCCCTTCTTTCGTTCTTTGGACCATTTGAAGACGTATTGTATTTTACACTCATTTCTTATAGATACATTTGTTTTGCGGTCGTGTAAGGTGACTCCTTGGATTGAGCGTAGTGTTTTCATTTCAACTGCCCTCATTTTTTGTTTTGTCTTTTTGGTTTCGGCACGTGGACGCACTATGGACTTATAAATTTTTACTTTGCTTTCAGCCTGCATGTACTTGTTCCGCCATATGGTTTGTCTTAAGCAACCCGATATCTCAACCCGCGGTTTCCTGAATACCCTTATTGACAAATTACCCTTCGAACTATACATACGAAGGTACAAGTTTTGCGGACCTGATACCCGACTTAAAAACGTCTTTCTCGAGGCGATCGAGGAAGGAATCCTCTGGACGAGGCCTGCAAGCAACACGACATCGCATACTCACAATCTAGCGACCTTTCGACACGTCATGCGGCAGATAAAGTTGTAGCAGAGAAAACTAGGAAACGTGTTAAAGCAAAAGACTCTACTCTTGGGGAAAGAGCTGCAGCCCTTGCTGTGACTGGAATTATGAAAGGGAAGACAAAATTCGGAATGGGTGTGAAACGGAAGCGTACACGGCGAACTCATTCCAAACGGGTCGGTATCACAATCCGCTCGCATTCAGGAGAAGATCTGAAAACAAGGAGGAGGAAGCGGAAGCGGTCTAGAGTACTACCTATTCCGAAGAGGGGAGGCATATTGCCGCTTGTACCCATACTTCCTGCATTAGGAGCATTGGAATCCCTCGAAGGTGGTGCTGCAGCTGTCGCTAAAGCAGTGGGAGACTCAAAGGCTGCTAAAAAGAATCTCCAGGAAAAGGAGCGGCCTAACAAAGGTATGGAATCCATTGCTCGTGGAAAAGGGTTATATCTACGACCGTATCAGTCAAAAAACTACCGTTGAAGCTGCCGCGCCGCGCGTTAACAAACATCGATATTGCACACTACGTTAAACGCTTAGAAATTTCACACTTTAGGGGAATATTTATGCAAGATGCCTTGCCTGTCAAGATTCGTAAACGAGAATGTGGTGTCATTAACTTGGACGATGATGTTGGACGTGGCGCGCATTGGACGGCTTACGTAAGAGTGGATACCTTTGTTCTGTATTTCGATAGCATCGGTCGCTTACAACCTCCAACCGAATTAGTAAAATACTTTCGCAGCAACGGTGGCAATAACACGATCACGTATAATTCTAATAGATAACAACGACTTATTTCATACACATGCGGTCGCCTGTGTCTCAAATTCCTATATAACTTTGCGAAGTCGCTTTCGTCGGCAGTTTAAGTGTTGCGCTTCATCATGTCTAGTATATTCACTCTGACAGGTGATTCATCCATCCTTACTGCGAATTTTGACCCCCCTATTTTCTTAGACGACGGTAGCGAATATGTTTTGGGATTGTTTTGAAACCTACAATACTATCGCCAACATTAGAACTCCCAACAATGAATTTCATCTTCTCGGACTACCTCATATTACTATACCTGAGGGTGCATACGAAATGACGGACATTGCCGACTTTCTACATAACCAACTTGAGTCTAGCGGAGGTAATGAGCAGGTGCTGCTACGCGGAAACAACCGCACCTTAAAAACCAAAATAAAATCGAACGCTCCAATCGACTTTAGGAGTGACAATACTATCCGAGACATGTTGGGATTTGACAGCAAAATTTATGATGCGAATATAGGGCATGCAGGTGAACATGTTACGAAAATATTTAACTTTAACTCCATCCTTATCCACTGCAACATCTCTGTCGGTTTCTATAAAAATGGTAAGCCTGGCCACGAGACAGATCACTAACCTAACTGTTAAAATACTAGACCAAGCTGATACCCCGGTCAGTTTTAGTAAGGAAACCGTCACGGTAACATTGCATTTAAAGAAGTTATAATGGGTTTTCGATTCAACCCTTTATCCTACCATGTCCAGCCCTGATCCTATAAGAGATGTTGTTCACAGCCTCGTAAAATCAGTTCAGCTTTGTCCGCCGCGCAGTTAACAAAGGCAAACAAAGACTTCTTGCAATCCTTGGGTTTTAAAGTGCTACCATGAGTATTCTAAATATTGGGAAACGTGTCCTCGTCGACAACTCCATCGTTAGCAATCAGTTTCACACCCATCAACCGTATACAAACCGTTTTGACTATAACGATGAAATTCGAATTCCAATTCCTGAAGATATGTCAACTCTACCAGATTTGAGCTATCTATACATACAGGGAAAATTGCGGAAAGCAACCGGTAAAGTTACGACGGCTAAATTTCTTAACAACGGGTTGGCTCATTTATTTAGCGAAATCCGATACGAAATCAATGGTGTCGTTGTCGATTCTGTTACCAAACCTGGTATTACATCTACTCTAAAGGGATATGTGTCCTATAGTTCTGATGATGTTAAAAGGCTTCAAAATGCTGGCTGGTTGTATACCGCCAATACTCAGATTACCGATACACAGGGCAACTTTAGTGCCTGCATACCGTTGAGAATGCTGTTAGGCTTTGCGGAAGATTATGGAAAAGTCATACTTAACATCCGACAAGAACTTGTCCTGATTCGCAGCAATACCGATGCCGACTCTGTATTTAGTGGTACCGCAGGAGAGACGGCTAAGGTTACAATTGACAAGCTGTATTGGAAAGTTCCACATGTCACTCCAGGACTTGCTCAAGAATTATTTCTAACCAAATACATTGACAAAAATATCGACACCCAAGTAGAGTTTCGCAGCTGTCAACTTCATATCATTTTTTTTAAAGTAGCCTTATTTGTTCCATTTCTGGACATAGGCCTCCCTCATATATGCCCATTTATTTCTGTCTTGGGCTTCTCTTATCCATGTCAGACCCGCTGAGAGTTTTATGTCGTCCGTCCATCGCATGGGCGGGCGGCCTCTAGCTCGTTTCCCCTGGTATGGTCGCCATTGTAATATGATCTTCGTCCAGCGTCCATCCTGTATTCTGGCAACATGCCCGGCAAAATTCCATTTGAGTTCGGCTATTTTCTCGCCTACATCTTTAACTTTAGTTATAGCTCTTATTTGCTCGTTTCTCTTATGGTCCTTTAATGATATTCCTATCATTTGCCTTTACATGGCTCGTTGTGTTGTTTTAAGCATCCCAAGAGATTTCTTCGTAATTGTCCACGTCTGGGCTCCATACGTCATTACGGGTAGCACGCATTGGTCATATAAACGTCTTCTTAGATTTAGTGGGATATTCTTGTTGTTGAATGTGGGCTTTAGTCTTCCAAAAGCTGCCCAAGCCAGTCTCCTCCTTCTGTATATTTCTTGGGTTTGATTTTTCTTTCCGAGTGTCACTTCCTGTCCCAAGTATATGTAGCTCGATACATTTTCTATTAGTTGGGATCTAACTGTGATTTGGGGGTTTTGTCTACACATAGTTTTTGTTTTTGATATATTCATTTGTAGTCCCACTTTAGCCGATTGTTTCTCTAATTCCATTAGCATTTGTCTTAGTTCTTCTTTTGTTTCACATATTAGGACAACATCATCCGCGTATCTCAAATGGTTCAATCTTTGTCCATTAATTAAGATACCTTTATCATCCCAGTTTACTCTCTTAAATACGTCTTCCAGGGCCATGGTGAAGAGCTTCGGATACAACGTATCCCCCTGTCTTATTCCTCTTTCTATTTTAATGGGTTTTGTGCTGCTGTTTTGTTGTATGTTGTCTAGTTGAATGGAAGCAGTAGCATGTTCGTATATATATTTGATGAGGTTAGAGTATCTGCTGTCTATTCTTGCATTTGAGAGCGATTCTAGCATTGCCCAGTGTTCGACACTATCAAAGGCTTTCTGATAGTCAACAAATGCCATACATATGTCCAGATTGTACTCTACTACTTTTTCTGTTAATATTCTCATGGTTAAAAGGTGGTCACATGTACTGAAATTTTTCCTAAATCCAGCCTGTTCCTCTGGTTGATACTGGTCCAATTTAATTGTTATTCTATTAGTTATGATCTTCGTAAGCAACTTATATATCTGCGACAACAAGGAGATCGGTCGGTAATTCTCCAAGTTAGCCTTGTCTCCTTTTTTGTATATAAGTATTACAATTGCATTATTCCAGTTACTGGACATTTTCCCTTGCTGTATACATTCATTAAACAGTTGACATAACTTGGATATTACTATATCTCCTCCCTGTTTTAACATCTCCGTAAGTACTCCATCCTCTCCTGGCGCTTTATTATTTTTCATAGTTGTTAGGGCATGTTTCAGTTCTTCCTTTGTGATTTCTGGGATCTCCTCCGATCCTACATTCATTATTCTCTCGTTTTGTTGTCTCTCTTTTGGCTGGATTTTTTTGTTGTATAAATCTGCGTAGAAATCCTCTGTTGTTTCTAACATTTCTGTTTGATTCCTTATTTCTTTTCCATCCTTGTCCTTCAGAACTAGTATTTGTTTCCTGTGGTTGTTTTTCCTTAGGCTTTTTAGGCCTCTATTTTTTTCAAGCAATTTTTTAACTTCTTCTTCAAAAAACTCATTTAGGTCCTTTCTTATCATTTTTCTTTTCTAAGAATTTTAAGTTCATCATATCGTTTGTCTCTTAATAGTTGTCTCTTTTTTGCAATATTCCTTTTTGTTTCATCCTTTAGTTTACATATTTTTGCTTTTTTCTGTTCTGCTACTTCTCTTGCAGTTTTAGTTAGTATCGATGTTAGTCTCTGACTTGTGCTATCTAGGTTTCTATTATCCTGGGTTTTCTCCATTTCTATTATTTCTTCTTTTAATCTTTCCCGATATTTATTAGCGTTTATTGTCAGTAGTTTTTGGTCTATCGTATGTTGTTGTGGTTTGAATAGCTTCATTCTATCTAGCTTTTCATTTATCATAATTTTAGCTCTTATCATCCTGTGGTCGCTATTAATATTGCTGCAGTTCAGTGCAGTCACGTCTCTTACAGCTAGTTTATTATTTGAGAGATTGTAATCTATTTCACTTTTTGTCTGTCCGTCCGGACTTCTCCACGTCCATTTTCGTTGTTTCTTTTTATTGTAAAAGGATGCCATCGCATATAGTTTTTGCTCCGTTATGAAGTCCATTAACCTCTCGCCTGTTTCATTTCTGGTATCATAGCTAAAGTGTCCAACAAATTCTTCGGTTTCCTCTTGCCGTTTTCCTAGTTTAGCATTAAAATCTCCAATGACGAAAGTATATTTTGTGTATTCTCTGCTCATCATTTTTCTTACTCCATCATAAAATCTTTCTACCTCTTCATCGCTATAGTCTTTCGTTGGCGCGTAACATTGTATGATTTGGATTTTGCAATGTTTGGATATTCTCAGCAATACATAGCAAGTTCTATCAGAAACGCTCTCAAATTTAATAATGTTTGGTGTTAGGGCTTTATTTATTAGAAAACCTACTCCTCGCTGGCTCTCATTTTCTGATCCTTTGTGGTACAATGCGTGCCCCGAGTTCAGTGTGATACACTCCTCTCCTCTTCTTCTCACTTCACACATTCCCACAATATCCCACTTTATATGCGTCAACTCCTCTTCTAGTTCGTATAGCTGGCAATCATTTAATAGTGTTCTGACATTTAGGGTACTTAGTCTAAGTATTGTTTTGGGCATAACTCGTTTTCTTGCTTGTCTGATCTTGGGTTGTTGTAGTACGGGCGAACTTTTGCCTCCCCCAGAATCCGCGAGGCAAACCCCTTTGGGGGTGTAGGATTTTGAGATGTCTCTCATACCCACCTGGGGTATCTTTCCTTTTGTTTTTTGTTTCGCCATTTTTTAAGGGGGTTTTTGGTCATAATCCTCCACGTTGACCAGGCAGCTTAGAGGATGGGAGGGGATGTAGGTAGGATCTTTGTCTTGGTTAGGGGTAGGATTTGGGAGTAAGGACATGGTTCCTCTCAATGTTAAGGGGAAGGAAAGAAACCATGGCTCACGTGGGCAGGGTCGCATCCCTGAAGTAGACCTATCTCTGGCGGGATCCCAGAGAGTGCCTACCCGTTACCTATCAACTTCATATCATACAAGGCGTTAATGCCGGGACTCAGCATTCTCATGCCTTTGCAACAACCACCAAATTGCAAACCCCCAGATACGTCATTCGTAGGTTTTCAGACGGAACGTTCGGGGCTCATCTCTAAGGACAATAGCCATTTCGACAAAATTAATCTTCATATCATACAAGGCGTTAATGCCGGGACTCAGCATTCTCATGCCTTTGCAACAACCACCAAATTGCAAACCCCCAGATACGTCATCGTAGGTTTTCAGACGGAACGTTCGGGGCTCATCTCTAAGGACAATAGCCATTTCGACAAAATTAATCTTACAAATTTCCGAGTTTATCTCAACACCGAACTTTTCCTCTACGATAATTTAAATAACAATTATGGCCTGAATTATTACGCCACGTTATACCATATGTACTCCAAGTTTCAATCGTCCTATTATAGCAAGACTGACGAGCCTTGGTTCACACCCAATGAGTTTGCTAACAAAGCACCCATTGTTGTGATCGATTATTCCCATCAAAAAGACTACCTTCATGCAAACGCTGTCGTTTTTCGAGTTAAATTTAAAACTTCCGCTACCGTGCCAGCCAACACAACCGCGTATTGTCTCGTTCTTCACGATCGGGTTTTTACTTACAACGCGTTGTCAAAAGCAGTTAAACAACTGTAATTTTTCAAACCATTTCAGTTGCACCTTGCCTTCTAACGTAACTGGATCGTGCTCCCACCACCTAATACGATAAAGCTCATTATCGACATTCAAGGCTTCATGACGCCGGATAAGATTTTCAGCCCAAAAGAATTGGCCGCCTACGACGGCACCTTGATATCTCATTACGTTTTAAAATCACCGTTTGTGTTTACCTTCTTACCACCTCATTTACAACAACAAACCCACTGGGTAGTGACTAATCACCATTACATCGACTGGAATGAGGAATTTACTCTAGCATACATGTTTCCTGCAGTCTTGCGACGTCTTCTGCAGGGTGCCACCGAAGTATATGTGAAAGGTCGAGAAAAAGCAGTTTTTCTACGTCGCTATACCAACATCCCCATGATCGAAGTTGAAGAACAACCGGCCCTCACCTCATCACAACCCGCTTGTTTATATCATTCTGCGCCAGTTTGTTATTGTGCTTTGTCTAACATTTACCATATCTATAATCACTATATAATGGAATAAAACAACTTTTTAATTTTTATTGTGTTTTTATTGGCATACAATATACAGTGTTACTACATGGGTTAAACACCTACGTACTAGTGGAAAGGCGTTCTACATAAATTGTCTGCCTATGTTCTGCGCACAAGACGTCTAGCAATATTTCAGCCACAGTAAGTATCCTCCGCTGGAACCGCAACCTATCCATAGCTTCTCGTTCCCACAGTCCTCTCCAAGCTTCTCGATACGCATACGCCCACGTATGCAGATTGTGCACTTGATTCTTCGAGTCGTCAAACTGCACACTTTTCTACTTAATTTTTCTTCTTTTCTATAAAGTCTTTCACCTCACACATGTGTTCGTCCAGTCCGAGACTAGCCATTAAATCAATAAAGAGATTTTCCCCTACAGCTTTGCTTATAAATAGTCGACAAACAGCAGCACCGTTTTTGTAAATTTTTTCTTTTTTATTCAGTTCCTCGTCACTGAACAAACCAAAACCGTATATGACTTCGTAAGACGAGTCAAACGCCAAATCGTCCAACAAACTTACTAATCGTTCAACAGCACTGCGTACGTATATTGCTGCTGGCCGAGCAGCCTCTGCATAGCCCATCCGCATGACTAAGTTTCTAGTGAAGGCTTCTTGTGCTTAAATGCCATGTTGGCTGCACATTCAACAGATGGGCAAGCGGGCATCACCATAACTCGTATACGATTTTCTTGACACATTCACCTTCTAATCTCCAATTCTTTAAATGCTTATCGATGGGCTCCAACATATTCGAATTACACCAATCAAACGGGTCTGGGAGTCGTAGCTTTGTAGTAGTTTGAAAGTCCGGATGTCCATCCAGCGTAACGATGATATTCATACGATCGTAAACAAACCAAGAAAATAACTCCCAAATTTATGGTAATATGTTTCGTAATATGTAGGTAATACGTAAGTGTTATCGTCAGGTTCCATGTTACAACCAGACTGTCACGATTTTGCAACCGCACCGTTTTTTGTACATTTTTCTCTTTTGGTGGGAGGAGGTTCTAGCGTTGGACTTTGAAATCAAGGTCGAGTGATGGGAGGTGTTAGAGTTCGTCCTTGAAAGTGATGTGATCTTTAAAATCGCCTTAGCCTTCAACAATGGCCTTAAACTCAAGGCCAAATTTTTCGCCGAAGGTCACCGCCGTTTTTTATTAAATAGTTTAAGGACTCGGTAGTCTAATGCTATGACGGCTGGGGAGCTAATCTGTGCATTAAAGGTAATTCTAGACACTGCGCCTCAGGAGATCTGGGTTCGAATCCTAGTCGAGTCAATTTTTAATAGACAATTATTTATTTAGTAGACAATAAGAACAGCCCATCCACATGACTAAGCTAATACCTGCAGACCAAGCTCTTCCATTTGAACGTAGCACCAAACAATGTTACTTCCGTACTTTAAAATTCCGTACATGGAAACAGTGTTCTCGGTTGTTACCGGCAGGTTTTGCAACACACTCCGTATATCGATAATGCAGTCACCAGGCAGGTTTGCAATACCCTTCACTATTTTTTGATAAAACAGGTCAAAGTTTTGCCATTTTAGAACTGCGAATCGCAATTCCACCAGCCTCTGCTAGTCCCACAGCTCCTCCAATGATTCTTTCGATAAGTAGACTTCACTCTGTCCCACTTCTTTAATTTTTAGTATCTTCTTTTCCTGAAGTTCCAAGAATGTATACTGTTTCCGTGCAGCTACCAGCGGAGACCACTGCAAGAGGAATAGAAATAATTTGTCAGGATCCCTTGATTTTCAATTAGGGTAGCCCTTTCCAACTCCTCGAACTCCACCCAATCGTTTTTGTTTCTTCTTATTTGAATCATTAGGGAAAGTCCGGAGTTCGCTGTGAGGAAGGATAAATGTTTGGCCTTACCTGTTGGCGAAAGTTGTATTAGATATTTTTCCGGTTGGTAAATATCGGCCTAAATGGGCTAACTCGCCGAGAAGGTTCGGAGTTCCAACTACGCTGAAAAAGAATGCAAAACAAGTACGAAGGGAGAGGGCGCCAGGCCCTCGACATAGCTTTAATCCTTGCGTCGGACCATCACAAGGTGGAGATAATTTTTCAGCAGAATAAAGGAAATCAAAGTAACGACCAATAAAATATCACAGCTTTATTCAGATTGGTACTATAGTGCCAGAAATACCCACACACAAAAATAAGTACAACAATAAATATATACCAAGGCAAGCTATGACAAAAAAACACTTTAAAATAATTAGTTGGGCGCGGCATAAACAATTAAAATCTTATCACCCTGTAACGGCGTTTCGCGAATAGAAATAAAATTAACAATAAACTAGAGGGGAAAAAATAGTCTGCAAGCATCCTGTGAGGCAGGGTGTGGCAAAACAGAGCTATCCAAGCAATCAACTGACGTCTAACCCCGGCTGCCAGCTCAAAATGATTCTATAATAATATTCGGGTTAGGTTCCCTAGACACAGCCGTTAATTTAGTACTATTAAGTTTACAAACAAGCAAATGGCGGATAATGAACTTTGTAATAAAGGGCGAGTTTGCCGTAGCCCCGGTCGACTAACACGCCTAGAACGTACTACCGGGTAAGTAAATAAATCTAATCAAACAACTGGTTACGCAAATAAAGCACACAGAGCATTATACACAAAATACCATAATAGAAATTCAAAAAGGCATACCTACAAACCAAATAGACAAACAATACATATCTAAATTGCTTTTAAAACGTCTCAGGTACCCACGGCACGTGGTGCAGAGCTGGTGGACGAAGCAACCAGGCAGATCACTGGCCCAGGAGACGGCCTTGTAACGGGCAGCAGACGACCTTCGTTAGTTGCAATGAGGCGACCGCAGGGGAATAGATGAACGGCACGCCGGCTCGTAGAGGCTCCAACAGTCCCAGGTAGAATAAACCACACCAAAACTGCAAGCGATAACACCCAGTTCGAAGGGTGCAGAGGTAAAACTCAATTTCCGTGGCGTACAATTAAAGCTCATTTTCATGACTTATGTTACCGTCATTTTTCGCTTTATTGTATTCTCGATATTTTGTTACCATCAATTTTCGCTTTACTGTATGTTCGATATTTTTCAAATTGCGTCCGGATATTGCGCATTTTTGATACGCCGCCGTTGCACATTGTTGAAGGTTCGCGACGCGAAAATTTGGCATCTTGTCCCGGCGTTCGATCGAATAAGGTCGCGATTTTGTAGAAGGTGCTTATTGATGTCTTGGCACTTTTCACCCTTTGCTTAGGGAATTTGTACTCGTCTCGACATTCCTCTGCTACGAATTGTGATATTAATTGTTACATGTACCACGCTATAGAAATTCCTGGGGCGGTTGACCGCTTGCAATTTACAATTTTATATTAACGTCACTCCTCGGGAGCTTCCAGGAATTTCCCCTATTTTGGTGATTTGGCGTTTTAATTGGCCACCCCATTTTGTAAACAAGTATCCTTGGGGCATTTATATGCTTTTATATCGGCCCTAAACTTTTACTTATGTGTATTTTATTGTGTCCGGCTTTACGAGTGAATAAAACGTTTCCCCTGCACTTCATTGTTTGACTTCAGTTTTGCGCCGTTTTATTTAATCCACAGTGTTCCAATTTAGCTGTAGCGTAATCTATCAATCGCTGAAGTAGAGGGTTATCTCTGTGTTATCTTTTTGTTATCCATTAAATTGGTGGCGCCACTCCCCCCATCTAATGAACCCACGGCCGTCTTCGGCTGCAGCTGATCAACGACCCCTAATTAGCGATTGGTAGTGACTCGCCTAGGCATTGGCTGAGTGAGTCAATTTGGTGCTTTGAATGCTGCTTCGATTCGTTGAGCAATTAACGTAGGTATTATTCTACCACCCCTTTCTTGTGCTTATAAGGGATAACACGTAGAATTAGAAATCTCAATTCCAGTGCGTAGAATTAGAAGCTAAAAATACAAATTTCCAGATACACAACCGCACAACAAAAAGGAAGTCGAAACAAACCTGCGAGTGGTGACGAACAGCTTACGCTCCGTTCGATCGGAGAAGAGCCCATCAAAACCGCAACTAATGGCATAGCAAACGCTGGCAGCGAAACACAAAGGCTCCTAAGGCGTTCTAAAGGGCACTTGCCTCACATATCCCTCGAAACCATAAGGATCAGCTATAACCAAAGCTGAACGAAGCAAAAGGTGCCGAGGGCACAAACTTCACAATCTCAGGTTATCAAAGTGTTCCAAAGTTCGAAAAAAGTAAGAAAAACTATAAGAGTGTAGATTGTATGTGCCAAACTGATAACCAGAACTATTCCTTAGTTGAATTTGAAACTGATGGTATTTGGGTTGCCTAACCATAGGTAAAATACTGTATTTTTAGAGAATAAAAGTAAATTGCCAAATCTGACTAATTGTTTCAACTATTATAATAGAAAATGACTAAATGAGGGTAACATCGCCTTTAACCCCACACACACGTACTTTGAACTGGAGTTGTTTAACTTGTACGTTGTACTATTCAGAAGTACCGGACATAACTGCACTTTATGCACTCTCGTAGTACTGCTCGACACCGCAGCTACTTGCCGACCCTTAACTACTTCTATGGCTTTTAACAAGGCTTCCATATCAGCGTTGGAATGCTACTGCCATTACATATCCCTCTCTCTGAATTTATTTCCACATTTCAAGGTTATAGGTGGATCACAGAACAACTAGCCTTGATCTTGAAGTTTAGCATTAAGCTGTGACCTTGAAGTTTAGCCTTCAGCTGTGACCTTGAAATTTAGCCTTGAGCTGTGACCTTGAACATATAGCCTTGCAAAATAGCCTTGACCTTGAACTCAAAGCCAAGTGGTGGGGGGAGGTTCTAGAACTGTCCATTCTAACCTACTCACGGGCCATAAACTACATTGCAAAAATTTAAATGCGATAGCACACGTGCTTCACATAGGATAATTTTAGCTTCAATAGTTAATTCATTTCTATGTGGAAATATCATTTTTAAATTTAAAAATCCAGCTTTGATAACTTTTGACACTTGTTGTGAAAAACGTAGCTCAGCATCAATTGTCAAACCCAAGTTATTAACTAGTGCATGACTAGGTCAACTGATTGACATGGAGATGTCTGGTGATACAGCTTAAGTTTTTAGCGCCAAATACAATGGCTCGAATTTTGGAAGCATTGGTAATTAAATAATGCTTAGAAGACTCTTGTACTAAACTACAAATGTCCTCATTTAATTGTCTACATGCGAATCCTACATCTTCCGGTTTAAAAGACAAGTAAATCTGGGTATCATCAGCATACTGGTGACAGCTACAGTACTTTAAAACTTTATCTAATTTTAACCTGTTCAGGCAGACCTTGCCGTTTGCAGATTTGCGTTTCACTGATTTGATTTTACGCGGGGCAATTGTGTGCTTCTTTTTCTTTGCCATTCGCGCGTTTCCGGATAGAATTGCCAACGTTAACTGTTTCCACTTTCACACACTAAGTAAATAAAGCAGACGTATGCGGTTTATGTCATCAACACCGAAATAACATTATTTATCACAAACTTGTAAACACACTTATCGAGCCTATTCCTTTGAATCTCTTATTACCAAATTGGACCTAAAATAAATCGTAAAATTATAACTTGAATAAACAAATGGACATTTGAGCTCTAGATTCAAGTGGCAGACTTATGTTACGTATGGAATTTTAGTTTGTATACGCACGTTTATGTATTTTTGAATTTTTTGAGGTTGAATAGCATAAACAAATTTAGTGTCTGGAACCTAACCCCTTTTTTATCATTTATGTATTTACTTTCGCATCGCGGTTTTGTGCTTCCCGGAATTCTTCTGAAACGTAACCCCCGCGAACGGCGAGTTCTGCCTGTATATTGTGTACAACAAGGGTCTCAATATGGATCCATGTGATACACCCGATTTTACATTCATCGCCGTGAAAATTTAATCATATAATTTAACAGATTGTGTTCTATTACTAAGATAACTTGAAAAAACTTTAGAGGCGTCGACGCAAATCCAATGTATTTTAAAATAGATAAGTAGATAGTATTTTATGACTTAACATGTCGAAAGCTTTACTGTAGTCTAAGAGTACAAGAAGTCTTAATTTATGTTGATCAGTGTTAACAATTATGTCATCAGTAATATTCAATAATGCAGTACAGCAGCTGTGACCAGGTCGGAACCCAGACTGTGTAACAGGTAATATGCTAAATTCATTAATATAGTTTCGTACTTGCTCACCTATCACTTTCTTCAGAACCTTCAAAAGCGCAGGTAGAATATTAATAGGTTGAAGGTGTTTAAAATCCTCAGGCATTTTATTTTTAGGCACAGGCGTGATTAAAACATTTTCCTCTTGTAGACAACAATTTATGATATAACAAATATAAGGCAATACATAAGGCAAGCATAACTTAAGTATGTATACGTTTAAACCATCAGATTCAGCAGCGTTAGTTTTAATTGTGTTCATAACATTTACAATTTTAGCTTCATCATCTTTAAAATTGAAACGACCTTCACAAAGAGTGTTACTATTATAAAATTCTAATATGTCGATATTATTAACATCTGATTTTGGAATGGAATTAAGAAAATACCTATTCATTAATTTTATCAGGATCTCTAAAGGTCAAAAGGATATCAGGTTTGAGTTTTGAATATACTTTACGATGGCTTAATTTTTTCCAAAAATGTTTAATGTCTGTAATTCATACTGACGATATGCCTTTTTTTATTTTTAACAGCTAAATTGGTGTAATTATGCAATTGTTTGTAATAATCCCATTGCGCTATTGTCCTGCATTTTTCATATTTTTTAACTGCCTTATCCCTTAATGAGATAAGCAATTTTATATAATCAGTCATCCAAGGCGATGGGCGTTTTGAAAAAAAAACTGTTGTAATTAAAGACGCATATTTATCTATAAGTGCATTAATACTATTCGTAACATAGATTACCCTACCATTTACATTGTTCATATAAAAAATTGAATGCATGGGGATTTACTCCAACTCCATAGTAAAAACCTCGGCATCGAAGTTACTGAAGCAGTGATACGTTCTCGAACCAGCAGTCGGTGCTATCCTCTCCACACTTAACTGATAATGTATCAGAGCATGATCAGAAAAATTGAAATTAGCTGTCCCAGACTCCACAACTAACCTAGGATCAGACAATATAATTAAATCCAATAGAGATGTGAACCACGTTGGTTCCTTTATAATTTGCTTTAAATTATAGTCCTCAAGCAGAGTTTCAAACTGAGCAACTTTAGAATCATTAATATCGAATAAATTTATATTAAAATCACGACCACAAACTATCTCACAAGCTTCAGGTACTAAAAAAGATAGCGTACTATCAAACGTATTTATAAATGTATCATAGTCACTACCAGGCGGCCTATAAAGAACTCCAATTGCATATTGTTTTCTGTCGATACTAACCCTGACCCATATAATTGCTCAATCTCATTGGGAGTATTAATAACAACTGCATTAAATTGTTCTGCTACATATAAAGCTACTCCACCACCCCTTTTTGTCCTATTTTTACGAAACAATTTATAATGAGGCATATTTAAATTTTCATCAGGGATATTGGAATTTAACCCTAGTAACCCCAAAACCGGGTCAAAAATGACCCAGGATTCAAATTTTCTTGTACCATTTTTTTTCAGATGCTATTACGCCGTTTTGCTTCTAGATATGCTATTTCTATGCTGTCTCTCACCGTATGCCATAAATAGAAATTTACAAAACGGTACCTGAAATTTTTTATTACTTTCTTTGCGTAAAGGGTCGATTTTGACCCATTTCGGTACTTCGCGTATTGTAGTCAATTAATGTTTTATGCCTGCTCGTACATGTCGCTGCATGCATGAATTTCATTGTAAAGTGCTGTCTGGTGAATTTTGCCTGTTAGTGCATGTGCATGCATGAATTTTATTGGTAAAAAATGTCTGAGGAATTTACAGGAATTATACATGTTTGTCGTGTCTATATAAAAGCAGGGTTCAAAATTTACTTTCAGTTTGCTGTTACCATTTGGTCATAATAAATCCAAATAAAATTCCACTATAAGTGACGAGCAACTAGCTAAGCTATTCGAATAAAGTGATTATAGTGACGAACACGTTCCTGAAGTGTGCAGCGAAGTAGACGATAATGAAGAAGTTGAGAGAATCGGTGACAGTGAATTTGGAATAGAAGTTTCCGGTTCTGAAGACTCGGATGATGAACTCGTTGCTGGAACTAATAATGAGAAAATAGATGGGAGAATGTGGACATATGTGTCCGATCCAAAAAGGAAATCTAAACAAGTAAATATACTTCTTGAAAAGGAAGGACTTCCACAATGCAGTATGAATGTACAGTCTGTTCTTGATGTATTTTCGCTTTTTATTTATTATGTATGTATGATAAATATTAAATATAAGAAACGTATTAGATATTTTATATATGTAAGAAAAGCAAAAAATGTTTAAACAATTATAAATAGCAAAATTATAGAGTGGGTCAAAAATGACCCATTTTGGTACTCGGCGTTCTCTCAATTTTGTGGGGTTACTAGGGTTAACCAGGTCTCACTAATAGCAAGTCCATCAAAATACCATATATATAATACACATATATTGCTAGTAGGTCCTCGGAACGCCTGAAAATATTGCTGTGCCGATATAGTCTCACTTAGTAGAGTATAACGCGTCTCGTGCGCATGCGTGGGAATTCGAACTCCGCCTTTAGAAGCGAATTTTAAACTTGACCACTTCCCCATTGGGCGGACGACGCCGCCGCCCTTGCGCAACGCTCACTGTTATACATGGAAGAGTTGGTTGTCTGTCTCACTTCCTTCATGAGTTTCCCACTCATAGCCGCTAGCAATATAGTAAGTATTAGATATATGCAAAATACTTAATATTTGCGTACTCTCTTGCGCGATTTAATTTAGGCACCAGCAAACATGCATTAAAACCCAATAGCGCCCACCGTATGAAACTTCATACGCCGACGACGTCACATTTTAAGGTTATGTTTTTTCGATTCAGTGTTTACATGGTACGGTTTGCTGCTCACAAAATAATATTTACTCCTTATTTTTAAGATAAAAAAGGTATTTGTTGATTTACTAGTGCTGTTTACAAAAAGCGGACTTTTTATATTTAAGAGGCAGTTACAATATTGGCAATATGAGCAACCGGTAAGTTATTCCTAAATTACCTAAGATTATAAATATCTTTTTTTTTAATATCTTCATATACTTGCTAATAATGGTCCTGTTAACATATCCATGCTTCTTTTATTTTGATTTTTTAAAAAGTGGCCTTAAAAGATTAGATATATTTATGTTGTATGAAAAATCATACGTTGGGCAAATGTGTTTACATAACTTTTTTATTGCAGTAATAAGCTATATGATCCGAATAATGCCAAAGACGCCGAATAACTTTTAAACATTTTGGAGGAGTTACAAAATGGCACGCCTGTGGGGGAACAAATAAAGAAATCTAGTGAAATTCAATTTATTCTGCACCCACCTAATGATGGCGAAGTTAGTGACCAAGACGATGCAGACAGTAATAAAGAATTTATTTCTAATATTCGCGATGTCGGAAAAGAAGTTCTGAGACAACCGATAGACATTGTTTTGCTTCAAGATGGCCAAGTTGTTAATATAACTTAATCTGTCACCCATAGTTTGCCTACATGCAGTAGTACTTAGGATTCATCAGACTCTGAAGATAACGTGCCACTGGCAAAAATATTAAGGCATGAACTCTTTAAGAAAAAAAAGGAAAACAGAATTTGGGAACAATCAGATTTATGTCAAGAAAAAGATCGACCAAAAATTATAAAGAACAATTTACTGACATTTTGTGAAGAAATCAAAACGAAAAACATGAAACCTGTTGATTTATTCAAAATCTTGTTTGACGAGCAATTCGTGCAATTTATTTGCAATGAATCAACAAAATACGCTTCTTCCAAGGGACAACATAACTTTACCGTTTCGACTAGCGAGATATATATTTATCTTGGTATATTACTGCTCTCAGGATATACTAAAGTCCCTAATAGAACTCGTGTAAAATGTTTGAAAATATTCAGTAACGCATGCAGCTCCAAATTGGATCAATTTGGAGACATTAAAGGTCTTCTTGGGTCCTTCAAAAACGATTTAAATAAAGAACTTAATGAGGTGAAAACAAAATTTTCTGAAATTAATCAAAAGCTGTCCAACTTTGAACAGTTAACAACCCCCAGTTTACCGATAAAATTGCTCAAGAAGCAGTTGACAGAATGATGCGTGCAAAAAATATTATTGTACGGAGAGTACCTGAAGCTGTGGGCGATACCGATGCCGATGGCCAAAAGGAACATGATAAGAGCGGCAATAAACGAAGTACTGGGAGCCGTTAGCTGCACTGTCCCGCCAATTACATTTTTTCGCGTCGGTAAACCCAAACCCGACTCAAAATTTCCTCGTATGATCAAAGTTATTATGCCGAACGAATATGACGCTCGTAATGTTCTTCCAAATAAGAAGAGCGTTTTAGAACACGCTACTACTAAAAAATATTCCATAATCAGTGACTAAACTCCTAACCAAGCTAACGTACTAAAAGAGCTGCGGACCGAATTGGAAGATAAAAAAAAGAATAGGGAAGCAACTTTAACTATAAAATACATACATGGAACACCTAAAATAATCAGTAACACTAACTTTCGAAACTAAATGCTCGTTTGTCACAGTGGCGTAGCTAGAAGTCATGGGGCCCCGGGGCTAAAAAAAATTACACCCCCCCCCTAACGTCACTCGAAAAATAAAATGTGTAGGAAGAAAACATATATTTCATATCAAATATTTAAGAAAACAAAAAAAACAGTTTAAACCTACTAGCTACTTAAACAAATAATTGCTAGTTACAGTAATTGCAAACATAAAACTTAATATTCTGTAACACAATACTGCAGAAGAATCCTCTTAAACTACTAATTGGTACAATTTTTGGTTTGTTAAACATTAAACAGAAATATTTCCCAGAACTATAGTACATTGTAAAAAATAATATTTGGTACATATATCATGATATAAGAAAAATAATTTAAAAGTCTCGTTTTCTGGCTTTGCTGCTAGCATATTCACTTATTATCTCATTTAGATCGAGTTTTACAGCATCTTCATTTTCTATAGACAATACAGTAAGACCACTTAATCGATCTTGGCCTGTAGTAGATCTGAGGTAATCTTTAATAATTTTCAGCTTGCTGAAAGACCTGTCAACATTAGCAGTTGTGACAGGCAACGTGAAAAATAAGAGGAACAATAGATAAACTTCAGTTAAGTCGCTTTCAAGTACGCCATAGTTGTTTAAGATTAGATCAAAGTCATCTCTTCAGTCATCCTTAACAGTATTTATTAAATTAATGTATTGAGCTGTAAGTTTATTCACATCAAATATTTCAGAATATTTGTAAGAAATATATCTACATTTACTAATAATTTCAGTTTCGTCACAACTTAATACAATTTTTGGAACAAGTACATCAAATAGATTATTAAATTTTTTCATACTTTCAAATCAATTTGTATCGATACACAATTACCACATTAAAAACATTAACTCTAAATAAAATTTTACAATTACTAAATTTATAATCACTCGAGAGTTCATCATAATGCAGTTTAATTTAGTTGATGTTTTTGTATGAAATCTGTGTTGTACTCCACTTATTGGCCAGTTCCTTAGCCTCAACTTTTAGTTCTTCATAACATGCCCTAAGGTTGCTACTCTCTTTTGAACTTGCTCTAAAAATTTTACAGATTCATTTATAACCATGTTTTTCTTTTGCAAAATGTTTGAGGCCATATTAACTTGTGTTAGGATTTTATATAAAATTATTGTAATAAAAACAAATTCAAACGAAATCATTTGTTTCTTAACGGCAGACGCTTCATCTCTTTCATCTTTTTTCTGGGATTGAAATTCTGTCTCCGTTAAAAACATAATAATATCCACAAAACGAAGCTTAACTGCAGTGATAGATGCAATTCTCCCTGACCAATTAGTTGGGTTTAAATTTTTGAGAGTTAACTCCGACTCGGTGGTAAAAGATGCTAGAAGAGCCCATCTTTTGGTACTTGAACCAAAAAAATAATAAATATTTTGTAAAATGGTAAGTATCAAAGACGTTAAACCGGTTTAACTATAAAAGCGAATATTGGATGGCGAACGCCAACGTGACGCGACGGAAAAAAATGCAATTCTATAATATAATAATAATCCACTTGTTACTGAATAAATTTTATAGTTTGTTGTTCATTGAGTATTTTAATTTTAGTTATGGCTTATGGCTCAGCTCTATACCCGGCCTTCAGCCGGGGCCCCTAATTAATCCGGGGCCCCGGTTTGCCCTGCTATATCTACGCCACTGGTTTGTCACCACTTGGTCATTTCTGTACACGAACTTGAATTCTCTTAAAGCTAAATTTGATAAATTACTCGGAAATATTCAGGACCTTAAA
Organism: Agriotes lineatus; assembly: GCA_940337035.1. NCBI lineage: Eukaryota > Metazoa > Arthropoda > Insecta > Coleoptera > Elateridae > Agriotes > Agriotes lineatus. The sequence goes on from OW679194.1 coordinate 256,357,994, forward strand.
CCACACATAATTTCCATTGCTGAAACCTGGCTTAAGCCGACAGATCCAAACACGCTGGTTAATATCAAAGGGTACACAATATTCAGATCTGACAGATTGCTACGCACAGGAGAGGGTGTCTGCATTTATCTTCATGATGAAATAACTCAAAACTTTTCAATAACAATGAATACCATAGCAATACCAGAAATTGAAACCATATGTCTGAAAATTTTCAAGGCTTCTGTTAACATTAACCTTGCCTGCATCTACAGACCAAGTGACACAGCGACGAATCTAACGATCTACTCACAGAGAAACTAAATTATGTCTCAAATTTACAAAATGTTATTATAGTCGGAGATTTTAATTTTCCCGACGTCTCTTGGCCAATAATCCGCTTTCCCAATACACCCACTGCAACAAGTAATTTCATGCAGTTTGCCATAGATTCTAATCTTGTTCAACTAATAGAGAAACCTACCAGATTTCGTACTAATAATGAACCATCAACCTTAGATCTCATCTTTACAAATGATGAACAACTTGTCACAGAACCTAAGTATCTCCCTCCGATTGGTATTTCCGACCACGTGGTAATAAGGGCTGAAATTCAAATAAATGTTGAAAACGCAAATACTCAAGATTACGATGTGTACAGGATAACCAACTACGAAGTGGTATCCCAAGATTTACAATCGGTTAAGTTCTCGGATCTCTTTAATTCACTAAACAATTCAAACGAGTTGTGGAACAAGTTTCTCAATAGTTTAAACGAAATCATTGAAAAAAACTCCAGTTCAAAGGTACTTCGTACAAAACCCTTAAAGCCCTGGAGCCGAGCTCATCTCTTTAATTCAGCATAAGAGGCGCCTTTGTAAGAAATATTGCACTTCAAAAAGTGAGCATGACTTTCAGACGCATAGACGTTTCTCCAATTCTCCGAGAACTTCTCTTCGTACAGCCAGAAAGGAATACGAAGAACAGATAGTTAACTCAGGAAGTCACAAAAAAATTTACAAATATGTACGGTCTAGTCTATACTCTAAAGTAGGGGTACCGCTTCTTCGTCATCCGGACGGCACATTGTGTACCACCAACCTAGACACAGCCGAAGTTTTGGTCAACACCTTTTCTTCTGTTTTTACATGTGAACCAGAAGTTGACCAACTGCCAGATATACTTACCACAAAAACACGCGACAGTCTGGTTGAAGCGATTTTCAGTCCAGAAGTGGTAAAAAATAAAATATCGCAACTAAAAAATCACTCCTCACCGGGACTTGATAGATTAAGCAGTCTCTTTTTAAAGCAGAATGAAGAGATATTATGCCACCCCCTCTCCACTATTTGTAACGCTAGCTCCCGTTTCAATTTGAGTAATTTAATATTAAATAATATTTGCAAATTTAAACGTCGCCGACCTTTCGCGTTATCAAGAATCCGGGGTGTTTCAGCAAGATAAGATAGCGCAGACCGAAGTTCCGCCCGTGACAACAGCGCGAACAAAGGCGAGACGCGCGCCGTTCCTCCCCACCTAATAGCTTTACAAAGCATATAAAAGGGTTTGCAGAACGCATTTCAAGGGAGATTTTCCAAGAGATTCCTGTTTCTCCTCCAGCATTCATTCCAGCAAACACCTAGTTCCCGATCCTTCATCCTGTCCTATCCAGAGAGTTCCTCCGTCTACTCTACCAGTACCTAGGGAACCGTTCCGAGGCTGAGTTCAAGTTAGTGGTTTCGCCAGAAACGCCTGACACGCCAGCAATATTTTCCTCTAACCCTCCTAATAAGCTGAGTTCAAGTTAGTGGTTTCGCAGGAAACGCCTGACACGCCAGCAATATTTTCCCGAAACCTCCTAATAAGCTGAGTTCAAGTTAGTGGTTTCGCAAGGAACACCTGACACGCCAGCAATATTTTCCCGAGACCTCCTAATAAGCTGAGTTCAAGTTAGTGGTTTCACAAGAAACGCCTGACACGCCAGTAATATTTTCCTTGTAAAAATCCTACACCGAAAACCGTTTGTAATTCAGTAATAACTAACGTAATATTGAAATCCCAGCTCCCTTGCATTTTAAATTTGGCGCCTTGCTATTCAAGCAGAATTAGAAGCTTCAAGCTATCTAATTGGAAATTACCTGTGTTAATCCTTGAGAATTGCAGCGGCCGTCTTGCCTGGGAATTCTGCGGACCGAACCGTCAACCTCGCCGAAGAATACACGTGGAGGTGCCGAGGTTGCTAACCTCGAAAATCCTGTCGATTTGATAAATCGAGTTACAAGCGAAGTCCCGTCGTGCGGCGAACCTCACAGAGTATTTTAACAACAAACTGTAGCTGCACAAATAGGGCGAGAACTCGCGTTAACAGTTTTAATTTGTTGTTTGTTGACAGAAACCAGAATTCGCAGATCGGCGAATTTGACAGACTGCCCGGCGTTGCAATCAGCGCGCAGCCCGTCCCGAAGAGCTACGAAGTAGCAGCCCGGCCGACCACGACGTCCTCGAACGAATCGCGCACGAGGTCACGCCCGCTACAACCAGGAAGTGGCTACCGTCCGTAGAATCCGTCTCCGCGAGAACCAGAAAGCCGCGTTTTTATACGATCGTTAATTACGAGCAATAAACATCTCATTCAATTAATTACACGAATATTTACTTATGTACAATAGTTATATAGAATAAATGTTATACAGGATACTCCGTTAGTGTGTTTTGCTTATTTATGGTATATCTGAGCGAACGATCGAACCCTATCTCCGATTTATGAGCTATCCCGTGGTAAATAAATATTGCAACCCCTTATAAGCAGGGGCGGATATTACATATTAAGACAAAGTCTTTCGAAACATCCACTTTGCCAGCTGCTTGGAAGATCGCCTCCGTAACAGCAATATACAAAAAGGGGGACAAGATGGATCCCGCAAACTATAGGCCGATAAGCCTATTATCTGTACCTTCAAAAATAATGGAAAGCATTTAGTAGACCTGATGAGTGAGTTCTGCATGAAACATCACGTGATACCACCGGCACAACATGGCTTTGTTACAGGAAGATCCACTACGACCAACCTGTTGTGCTGCATGGACAACTGGTCTCGTGCTCTCGACGCTAAGTTACCACTAGATGTAGTGTACCTTGACTTCCCAAAAGCTTTCGACAAGGTTCCTTTCATTAGACTGCAGCACAAACTCAAATATTTTGGGATTCGTGGTAAATTTCTTTTGTGGATTAAAAACTATCTAACCAATAGAAGCTTTCGAGTCAAGGTTGGCCGTTCGTACTCATCGGATAAACCGATCACAAGCGGAGTTCCGCAAGAGTCAATCCTCGGCCCCCTTCTTTTCTTAATCTATTCTAGTGACCTGCCTTCCCACATTTTATGCGGATGACACCAAAATGTATGCTAACCTCTTATTATACTAGCATAGTGTTCAAAACGCCTTAATCGCGATCAGTGTGTGGTGTTCTGACTGGATGCTTCCGCTAAATATTGAAAAGTGCGTTGTGATGCACGTCGGTAAAAACAACCAGCGTTTCCATTACTCTATACCAGGATGCACTTTGGCACAAGTAACTTCACACATAGACTTAGTTGTTACCGTAACATTCGATCTCACTTGGTCTGAACATATCATCAAAACATGCAAGCGCGCCAACTCTCTGATATATCAACTACGAAAGACATTCATCAGCATAACACCCCAGTCCACAGTGGGTCGAAATAAACAATTTTTTGCCAAAACGTGAAACTTATGAAACTGGTCCAAAATTAGGTGGCGATTTCAGAAAAAATAATGAAAAAAATCCCATTGAAAAATTGGGGTAACTTTCAGGGGGTTGATTTCTAAAAAATTTTCTAAAATTTTGAAAAAAATAATTCGCAGATAACTCAGCCTGATAATTAACGTAAAAATAGTGAAAAATTGCCTGGATGAAGTAGGGTGGTTTTATGGAGGTTGAAATCAAAAGAACTGAATTAAAATCTGAAATTTGGGGTTCGTTTTAAATGCAACCTTACAGTTAATGTAATGTATGGTGGTTTTAAGGGGGTTGAAATGAAAATATTCGAATTAAAATCTGAAATTTAGTATTCATATTGTATTCAGTCTGACAATAGTGAAAACATTGTCTTGATGGTGGTTTTAAGCGGTCTACGACGTTTCGGCGCATCCGATTCGGCGCGACTTATTCAGCGCAGCCCTTTCGGCGCGAAGACGTTTCGGCGCGGAGACAGTTCGACGCAGAGACGTTTCGGCGCGGAGGCTTTTCGGCCCAAAGACGTTTTGGCGGGAGCCGATTCGGCGCGAGTATACCTATTTTGTGGGTTCAGTTTTACATTTAAATCACAAGCTAATAAAATCTTATATTTTGTTAATTTCCGTATGAGGCTCTTTCGAATATATTTTAGTTAGAGGATAGTAGAGGATAATTAAAATTCTATATAAATAAAAATTACTGGAAAATATTAGCTTTTGCATCAGAATACAACGCTACAATTTAGTATATTTTTATGTTGTATGTAAAGAAATGTTTTGAAAGCATACTTCTAAAAATATCAGGTTAAATAACACTTAAAAAGCCTTTGTTCAAGATGGAGGTACTTTCCCTAGTTAACATATTCAAATAAAAGTAAGAATAAATTAATGTGGACCTAACATTGACTTCTTCCCAAATGTGTATACAAAGTTTTTTGGTTTTGTGGTCTCGAAAATAATATATTTTTTTAAATCTACCAAAAATTAAATATTTTGCTGATCGTTTAAATGTGTAATATGTTCCTTTTGAACTAAATTAGGAAACCACCAATAGAATTTGAAATAACTTTACGAAAACATAATATAATTAGTAAATTAAATTTACAATTGAATTTTTTTAATGTCTTCTACGTTACTTAGTATGTCATGAAAAATACATGACGAGCAATGGACGCGTTTTCATTGAAATGAATTTACATATACCCCATTTACTCCAATATGTAATAGGGCTTTTAAAAACTATTCGCTTCATTAATGTTTGTACATTGGAGACATTTTATAATCACCTAATTTTGTGATTTTTCCAAAAACAACACTCTTGTTCTATAAAACTTAATTTTTGTCGAAGATTATAAAAGTACCACTTCCGGTTCCCCGATTTTAACCAGATATATTAAAGCTCGGCATTAATTGCTTTAAGACTAATCATGCAGTTGAATCTTGTAAATATAGCCTCTGTCGACATTGAAAACAAAAACACAATTTGTTGCTTCAGTCATTTAATGAATATGTAGCTGTGAATCTTCAAATCACAATTAGGTTCGTGGTTCGCTTATGCTAATTACAATGACATGCCAGGAGATGTATGTTTATCAACAGTTCAATCAGAAATTCAAACAGCAATCGGATAATGTAAAAAATTTCAAAGGTTATTAGATGTAAGTAACCTTGTTTAAAATTAGGATTAACCTAACTGGCAACATTTTTCTATTGGTTGAACTTCTAAAACTCGTAGTACCAGCAAGTGCGTGCTTCACTTGAAACTTCTCTTGCTAATTTGCTACCTGGCGTGCTTTTATTAATTTGCAGGTGTAATGCTTCGCACACATAAATTGGTGGGAGTGGATACGTTTTCGCGCCGAAATGTCTTTGCGCCGAAACGTCTTTGCGCCGAAACATCTCACGCCGAAACGTCTCCGCGCCGAACCGTCTCTGCGCCGAAGCGTCCTCGCGCCGAAAGGGCAGCGCCGAATCGGCTGCGCCGAAACGTCCCATTCCGGGTTTTAAGGGGGTTGAAAGTAAATAAAAACTACAAAAAATTCGGAAACCACAAAATTCTGTCGATAAACTTATGGATTTATTCGGGATGTTTTTTTTTGCAAAAACGAATAAATATATGGTACCAAAAATTAAAAAACAATACAACTTAATAACAAAATTAAAATTAACAAAAAGTATGTTATTTGCAAAATCTGAACCGAAATGGTATTATTTTATAAAATAAATTTTTTATTGTTAATCAATAATCACTTTCGTAGTCACTTTGTGCCTCACTAGAATCACTTTCAAACATGGATGTACTAAATTCATCAACATCAGATTGGAGTTTCCATTGATGTTTGTGTACCTGATGGTACTTCTGTCCTATATCAATATTCATTAACAAATAAAATCGGCATTTGCCTAAACTTCCGCAGTCTAGCTTATAAGTATAAATTACACCTTTAAATAGTCAAAAATAAATCACTTTATAAATTAAATTGGATCAAACGTTGGAGTATCAATTACTCCTTAAAAAGCGAGGTTTTTCACAGCACCATTATGTTGTGTAAAAGGTCATGGTTTAAAAAAGCGCAGCTAAAAGTTGTGGAACATTAAAGTCCACACTTTAATATACACAAATATTTTTTTAACAAAGTCGAACTTTGCCAAACTAAAATTTAAATAAAAAAATAAAGTTAAATTTAGCTGTTTTTACCGGCGCGTGCCCAATACCCCTTTTTATGATACGTTTTAAGTCACAAGCCATATATTACTATATAAAGTGAAATATTTATCTAAAATATAACCCTTACCTTGTTCTCTGTCAGACATGGCTCATTTTTAACTTAAAGTTTAAAAAATCACAATCACAAGAACACTAAAATTTCACTGTTTCAACTACAAACTTACACACATCTTCGTTCTAAGGGTTGCAGAGTGAAAATTGGCCAGGTATAGGGTTTATGATGATTTCTCTCTTCAATAATGACCTTTACCCTTACTAATTACGAAGTAATTTAGATATTTCCTGAAAGTCGTTCAAATTCAATCATTCCTACTTTTGGCCAGAAATTTCTAAAAGCGACCCACTGTGCAGTCATGTACAAAACTTTATAATACCTACGTCAGACCATTACCAGTGCTGATACGCGACCAAACCTCCTGGAAAACGTCCAGCGACGGGCAACTCAAATGCCCTTTGGTCGTACTCGTCCATCCTACTCGGAAAGACTACAGTTAATCAACATACCGACCTTTCTTGACCGGAGACTTCGAGGAGACTTAATTCTAACTTTTATAATTTTAAAATACAATTATGGCAACCTCAGGGACATTTTTCAGCTAAATGTGAACCCACGCTTGCGTGGACACGAGCTACAGCTGAAAAAGGAAAATTTCAAAACTAAAAACAGACAATTCTTCTTGGTGAATCGAGTATTCGAAGTATGGTAGAACCTTGACGCCGACGTCATCTCTGCGACATCTTCCTGAACATAAATGCGAATAACCTTCAGCTTGGTTCTAGAAGATAACACTAAATGTCGAGTTTTATATGAAATAAATGTTATTATCACAACACGTGGTTTTGTTGCTCCTTGTGATGTTTTACTTAATGTTGCACCCAATCTGTGACATCTATCAATCATATCTTCATTCACTTTAAGACCCATTTGTGTGTTAATTAGGACCAACATTTTTTCCAAGAGATTTTCATGCTCAGATTCTTCTACGCCAAACGTCCGCAAACATGTACCTCCGCGAATACTGAATGCTCCATCTTATCTAAACTTGCTTCCATACGTTTTATTTTATTGGATAACTTATCATATTCTTCTTTTACCGCCTTGATCTGTTTTTCCATATCTGCTATGCTATCCGCAATTGCCGTTATCACTGAATTGGTAACTATTGCTGTTAGCCGGTCTTTAAACAGTTTATCATCTAGCATCTCCGTAATTTTTTTACTCACAACGGTTTGTAGTTCATCTGCATCTAGTCGAGTTAAAGGCATGTTGCACAAATATTAATAACGCACTTTTGTGAAAGAGAATTTACCGTAAACAGAGTCTCAACAGGCGGCCCAAACAAGCATCAGTGCGCGACCAATGACATGAACGAATATGTCATAACAAAAATTGAAACATGTACGCCGCATCAGCCACAAACTGTACGTGTGGTTGGCTTGATGGCTCTCAATCTGCAGCTTTCGCTGCAAATGAAGGTCCCTGCCTTGTGCCTGGCACAAAAACATTCCTTCCTATGGTAGAAGACCAGCACCGTGCGCTCAAAATTGAACGCATGAGAAAACGAATATAACAGTGCCTCTAGCTTAATTCTGTTCAGACTTATTACTTTTGCTCTGGTTGGTTTTTGAATGATTGTATCTCCTATCACATCTGTGCTTTGTGTTCATTTTGACACCCCTGCCACAGTAACTTACTATTCGCAATTACTACTCTGTATCTTTTTCCTTGTGAGTTTAAAATGTGTCATCAATTATTTTTTAAGTTTTCGTTGTTTTTATTTTCGTTAATACAGATTATTTATCTTTCTACTTCCAAGGTTTGTTCAGGTTTATATTTTATTATTATGGTTAATGCAATTTTTATGCATCTATATTCATCTTCTTGCAGTACTATACTTTTGTAATGAAATCAATCACTTCCGCTACATGCTGTTGTCTTTTTAATATTCCTGACATTGCTTTGGGTTAATATTATGATTACTTCATTTGTTTTAGCGGGTATTCCTTGTTTTAGCAACCAAATTTGTACTTTTTGGTTAATTGTGATTTTTTAAGTACATATACGAGGGTTATTTTTTTCAACCTCTGCTGCAGTGGGAATAAGAAATGCGAATGAATATGAAGCATTTATTTTATATAAAATGTAAGTACTTCTCTCAGATACATTTCTACATAATCAGCATTTTCGATGAAGGCACATCGTACTATGGCACGATTTTTCAAAGAAGGGTGCAGCCTGGTAACTCAGCTAACTGTTCACCTTGGTTGTCAGCTTCTTCTTTAAACTTTCTCAAACAAAGCCGTAGTTCATAAACTGTACTCCTCTGATGATGAATTTTAACTGTATTATTTCTTTCAGCATTGAGCGAGAGCAAGAAAGCGAATTATGGCTTAAGGTGCGCAGTTCACACTTGGCATGCGTAGTAAGCCTTAAAATGCTTTCTTCTGGCTGAAGACATAGACTCTGAAGGGCACAATGCAGTCAAAATTCATCGTGGGATGAGTACAGTTTATGAGCGACAGCTGTGTGCAAGAATAATGCAGATAGTTTAAAGAAGATGAAATACGTGAACCGTTGGGTGAGTGATCAGGCAGCAATCTTCTTTGAAGAGGGATAGGATAACTGGTGCCACAGTATGATAAGTGCCTTCAGCGAAATGTAGCTGAGAGATGTGCTTACATTTTCAATAAAATAAATATTTCATAAGCATTCTTGTATTTTATTTCTACTGAATTGGAGGTTGAAAAAATAGCCCTCATAGCATTTCAAAATTTAATGCTCAAATATCTCTCTTTCTACTATGTTAGTTTATAGCTTGAAGATATAGAATGACAAATGAAAGATGTATTTTTATAGAAACGCAATATTTAAAAAATTACTTTAATTAGAACGAAACAATCTACTAAATTAATACTTTACAATAGACTATACACAGCAGAAAGCTACGTTTGAGATAACTTCTTTTCAAGCACTTCAGGGCCAATTATTTTTGAAAGTCTACTCAAATGTGTTTCGTCTAATGTGAGCGCTTTATTTAACGTTACGGCCAGAGCTGCTGCTTCTTCAAACCCACTGTCTGCAGCATACTGAATACAGCTCTAAAACAAATGCATTAGTCTTACACTTAAGACTTTGCTGTTACTTACAATTGCTCGACTCGGTATCTTCTGTTTGATGCAGTGGTCCACAAACAGGATTAGAGCTTCGAAGTCTGGCACTCCTAGCACTGTTTGCTGGTCCTTATCTAATTTGTCCATTATTACACAGGCTTTCTCAAAGTCGTTGCTTCGCAGCAGGAGTATCATTATCTTTCCTAGCATTTCACCAGTGAAACTAAAAAATGTCATTCTTAATGTCTATACATAGAAATCTACTAAATATAAATACTAATGATGACCCCCTTAGAGAAACCCGAGGTTAGAGGATATTGTCAGAAAACTAGAAAAATTATATGGTCAGGCACTCGACTAATATTTGATAAAAGATTTAATTTTAAACAGTTTCAATTTATACCCTGAAAACTGCAGTCATTGCTAAGTTGGTTTCTCAGCCCTTTGACTAACCCCACTATTGCACCATTCCACTTACCTTCCCCACCCTAAAATTGCTTTTTACCCAATTATTGTGAATTTTATCTCTGCATTTGCAATTACTAACAAAGAAAATTCGAGTTCAACCTGTCGAGTGCCCATTACAGCATTTTCACTATATAGGTTTGGGCTCTATGTCAAATCGCCCCATACAGTTGCCAGCCGCTCCGTGCATTAATACGAGCACGTGTGTTGACCTTATAACTTATGTTATGTTGACATACTTTGTGGATGTTGTTTTACATGTTTTAAGTGGTATCAAATAGCTACCTCCGGATCTCATTATTTAAACCTTGATATAGGAAGTGTGGCTATTAAATAACGAGACTGCTTATGAAAAAGAGTTTTATTTTAAAAATTATTCTATAATCGAATGCTCCCCTTCAATGTACTCCCTTCCCTTCGCTACACACCGTTCCATTCGTTTTTTCCATTGGTCAAAGCAATGCTGGAAGTCTTATTTTGTAAGAGCATTTGGGAGCTCCGCTGATTTTCGCTTCACCTCTTCCATCGACTCAAACAGGGTTCCTTTTAAGGCAGACTTAATCTTCAGAAACAGAAAAAAGTCACAGGGTGCTAAATCAGGCGAGTACGGCGCGTGTTCGAGCACTGGAGTGCCTCTAGCGGCTAAATAATGCTTCACAGACAGCGCGTTATGGGCAGGTGCGTTGTCCTGGTGCAAAATCCACGACTTGTTTTTCCACAACTCTGGCCGTTTCTTACGAACTCGTTCTCGCAGTGTTGCCAAAACTTTCAAACAGTAAGTTTGGTTTAGTTTGACCCTTTGGAACCCATTCAGTCATCACGATGCCATTGATGTCGAAAAAAACGATTAGCATGGCTTTAAATTTTGATTTCAACATCCTTGCTTTTTTCATTCTTGGCGATGCAGGAGTTTTCCAGTGCATGGATTGTCACTTAGTTTCAAGATTATATTGGAATATCCAGGTTTCATCGCAAGTGATGATGTTTTCCATCAATTCATGCTCTTCATCTAACCTCTCAAGAAAATCTGAGCAGAGATGTTGACGGACGAGCTTTTGGTCAGGGGTCAAATTTTTTGGGACCAACTTCGCACGGACATTCTTAATTCTTCATGTAAAATTTTTCAGACAGTTTCTTTACCGGCGTTTAGCGTCTCAGCAATCATCCGAATGCTCATACGCTCCGCGCACAATTTCATTGATTTTGGTCACTGTTTGCGGAGTTGAAACAGAGACAGGTTGACCTGGACGTTGGTCATCTTCGGTGCTCTCTCGGCCTTCAGAAAACCGTTTATACCATTGGAAAACACGCGCACAAGATAGACAATTCTCACTATAGGCCTCTTTCAACAACTTATAGCACTCAGTCGAAGTTTTTTTTAATTTAACGAGAAATTTCACATTCATCCATTGCTCATGTTTTTCATCACGCATTGTTATCGGCACAAGAAAAAAACACGTTTGTTTCTAACCTCGATAGAAAAAATACTACTACATCGACAAAAACGTGTTTTCGTAGCGGAATAGTAGACACTTCCAGCTATCCAACGCTTCATTCGTTCCCCCCCCCTTCCCCTCTAGGACGCCTTCTGCACGCGAAGTCTCGTTATTTAACAGCCAGACCTCATATTATAACAGTACGATAGATGATGAAATATATTTTCAATTATAGAATTACAGATTTTTTTTTAATGCCATATAGGCTGTTGACAGCTGCCGGCTGGGAGGCTAGCGCCCCTGCGCCCGTGAGGAGCAGCCGCCACTGGTTACACATCTACATACCTCAGTTTCTTAAACCGTGTCTCATCCTGGTTCGCAATTTTATTCCAGATGTCCCAAGCAATACAAGAAAACCTCTCCGCCAACTGGGTATTTGTAGATGGCTCGTTATGGACCATGATGTTAAGAACCAACATGAGCAGATTCGTGCGGTCAGTGTGGTCAAATATCACCATGTCTGACCATAGCTTTGGCACGTACTCGGTTGCAGCAGTAGCTTCAACACTTTTCAAAATTTCAAACATTACACTTGGTTCAGGTACATAAATGTGGGGCACTAGTTGATGATAAACATTTTCCATAAACTCTTCTAGTGGTTCTGTTAAGCAAAGCAATGTTATGTAGTGCCGACTGAAACGAGAAAGAAGTTTAATACAATTATTACTGACTTCTAAAATAGCTGTACTTACTAATAAATAGATTCCTTATACGAATCCCCAATCAAGTCATAATTATTACCCACGTGGAGCAATTTATGAACTCTTTTAGCTAAATCTCTGTCATGTAGGTGGTAGTGACAGACGTCCATAGCAGTAACAAAGAAAAACGTATCCCTTAAATCCTGTATTTTCAGATTTTTCCCTTCCAGATGATTCAAAATATCATGCAAAATTGGGCTAGTTGGCCCCCCTGTAACAGATCAACTTAATAACTTTTCTTTGCTCAAAGTGAAACAATTGCTTATATATTCTACTAGTTAACCAACGCATTATGGAGGAATTTATGATAGAACTAAGAGAGGAATTGAGCAGGAGGGAAGAAAGTGTAACGTTTCGCCCAGCGCGAACGCGATTTTATAAATTAAAAATTAATTTGCGCGTTCCCCCTTGGCTTGCACCACGTTATGAACCGGAGCGCCGCGCCGATAACGATAAGCGACGTCATCACGAGGAGACGCAGGGACACCTCCGCGCACCTAATGTAAGAATCCCCGTTCCAACAAACCAGCGTGAACCGCTGATTACGCCAGCCCAGGGTATAAACGAAGACATCGAAGCTATGGCAAGACAGAATTTTTCCCAAACCTCTTCCTCACCTGACTCCGCTCGGGAGGGCCTCCAGGCTCTTCGAGAATTTTCCTGTACTTTGTTCCTAATCCAATTCTGCTCAGGAGGACCCTTAGGCTCTTCGAGTAGAATTCCGGCCACCTAGACCGTCTAGTTCGGGCGGCCTCTAGGCTCATCAACTAGAGATCCTACTAGATAACCTGTACCTAGACTCTCTAGTTCGGGGGGCCTCTAGGCTCATCAACTAGAGATCCGACCTGATATCCCGTATCTAGACCCTCTAGTTCGGGGGGGCTTCTAGGCTCATCAACTAGAGATCCGACCAGATAACCAATAACCAAATCGTCTTGCTCAGGGGACCCGCAGGCTTATCAGCAAGACACCTATAAATAATTCCCCCAGGTCCCATTCGCTCGTCTGACGCCCTAAATACGTGCTGCTAACTCGCACCAATCAAAATACTTAATTAGCCGGCCCTAAAAGTTACTAATTACAACCTAGACAACGCAGCATGAGGGCGGCTTAAGAATCGCCTCCGAGGGCCCGGCCTGTATGTGACCGCAGCGAAAGCAAGACATCCCAACGAGACTACATTAATAATTTGGTTCGGTGGAATTCCAGGGCCATTTCCCGCTGCATGTTAGTGGCGACGAACCGCGGCCTAAAAGTCATATTTTCCCCGGCAACCGTCGCCTGCAAGGACTGAACATAATTCAATTATAGCACCGCTCACCTGCTTTTCCGAAGGTCTTGAGGAAGATAAACCAGCTAAATACACAGGCCGCACGTAATCTCGCCACACGCGGCACACCTGCAGGCCGCAATAATTACAAGTTGCACCAGGAATGCATGTAAGTTAACTTAATATTGCCCGCACTTTCAACAATTTGAAGACACAATTCGTTTACGTACCGCCATTAAGCGGCCTTCGCTAACTAACATCTTATCTGTACAGGCTTGACTAGCCGGTTACGTGCCATCGGAATTACTCTACATATAAGCTGGTCCAAAATAAACTAACACGGCTCGATCCCAACAAGCGAGACGCCTCGTTAGAAAAGTTTTATTAATTTACAAACAGTACATTTTTATTTCCTGTTTTGAATACAATATAATTAATACAATTTACTATGTATCTAGTTATTTCGTATTCTTTCCTGTGCAATTAAGTTTGAGTTTATTACTTTGGCATTCTGAGCTTCCGGGGACCCACTTTCACCCCGGCGATTGTAGCAAGTATTTTAATTGAGCTACAATTAAATTAAACTAGCCCGAGCATGCTACAAAAGAATGGAGGAAGATAATGGGCGGATCGGAAAGGAACTGGATAACATACAAATAGAACTAACGGCATTGAAAAAGGAAAATGAAGAAAAGAAACGCGAAAATAGCAAGTTAAAAGGCGAAATACAAAAATAAATGAGAAAATTCTACTGTTAGAAAGAGAATCAAAAAAGACAAATTTGATAGTTTCTGGAATAGAAGAGATGGAAAACGAAGATTACCGAACCCAGCAATTCCAAGTACAAGAAGTCTTTGATAAGACAGGTGTTCAAACTATAGCAAAAGACAACATAATCAACATCAGACGCCTAAGAAAGAAAATTGATAATAGCGCTAGACCTATAATGGTAGAATTGTCCAGTGGAATTTAAAAAATGGAAATGTTGAAATCTTTCAAGAACGTGAAAAATACTGGATGGAGCATAAACGGAGATTTTCCCAAAGAAATACATAGACAACAGAAAGAACTATTAGAACAAATGAAGAGTGCAAGAAACAAGGGACATAAAGCAATAGTTAAATACAACAAACTAATAGCAAACGAAAAAGACTACTACGTTGAAAATGCGAGAAAATGGAACAATTCAACACAGAACAAGCAAAAGAATACAAATGAAGGCGAAAAGATGAGAGGAGTAACGAGAAAAGTAAGCCAAAGAACACCGTCTAAGGAGGACGAGCTAAGAGGAACTAGCCAAAATCACGAGAACATCAAGGAAATCAGTAAAAAACTAGTTCCCCACATAGGAGAAGAAGAAATGGCAAAAAAGGCAACGGACACAAATACAACAAATGGAATAAACGAAATAGAAAACAAATAAAATATATTACATTGGATGCTGGAATGTTCAAACGTACGAAGCTAGCAAGGCTGAGCAGGTAGCAAGAGAAATGTCAAGATAAACCATAAAAATTCTAGGACTAAGCAAAACTAGGTGGAAGGGAAACGGAAAAAGAAAGCTAACAAATGGACACATGTTACATGTTAGAAAGGAGTGGCAATAATGATTGATAAAATAACAAAAAATAGCATAATGGAATGGGAAGGCATGTCAGAAAGGATAATATGGGCAAGATTTAGAGGCAAAATCAGAAACTCTGTTATTATAAACGTGTACAGCCCTACAAACGACAAAGATGAAGACACCAAAAATGAAATTCTATGAAGAAATGCAAACTATAAGCCGTTCACCATCTTTTTGGGTCAGGTGAGGCTATGACCATCTAGTAATTTTGTTGGCAGCACCTCTGTTGCAACTAAACTCCCTCATGGAAATTGACACTTTTTGTGTTAGGTTAGGTTGTTTTCAGTTTAAGGTTATATTTTCTGAATAGGTACATTGTTGCCGCATATTCTCTAGTCTCCACATCCACTCGCGTTCTTTTAAATTTGGTCTGTCCTTTTTAAATTGGAAGTAGGATCGTTTAATGGAAATTTTTAGTTGTAACAAAATTATTTTGGGCATTTTGACTTTTCCTTTGACGGAAATTAAAATGATTTTTTCACATTTGATAAATCATTTATTTTCTTACGAATATTAAAATAATAAATCTGGCAATGTGGTGGCAAGAAAATGTCGAACAGACACTGACAGAAAAAAAAAGTTGCATCCGCTACATCACCGAATCAGTTAGTCCAACATGAAAAGAAAAAATCATAGCCAACTCTGTCCAAAAAAGGTCGTGAATGGCTTATACATGGGATATGATACAATGCAACTACCCCAGGGACATAAAAATCCTAATATGAAACCTGAATGCCAAGGTGGGCAACAACAATGTAGGGAATGAAAATGCCAAGGGAAAGCAAAGATTAAGAACTATAAATGAAAATGGAGAAAAACTTATTGAATTCTGCAAGATAAACAGATAAGTAATTGGCGGCACTCTGTGTTTATTTCTTTATTTGTGTAAAAGCGCAATTTCTGTTTGGCGATCAAGTACAAGTAGGACATGCGCAACTGCAGTGGTTGGGGCGCCACCCGGGATGAACAAGCGGAGCGGGGAGACCAGGGCGAACTATCCAACTATGCAGTCGTCCCTTTGAAGTTGTATTCTATAAACTTGTTTCTAATATTTAATAAATTATTTAGTAAATTAAAAGAAGTATTCATTTACAAATACTCTGTTCCAACACAAAGATATCCACAAGGCAACGTGGGTATCTCCAAGTGGAAAATTTAAAAACCAAATAGATCATAATGATCGAACAAAAATGGAAAAACACACTACGAGATGTAAGAACGAAGAAAGGTGCTGACATAGCGTCCAACCACTACCTCGTCAGAGCAAAGATAAAAATAAGCTTAAAAAACAATAAGCACATTGCGTCAAGACCCAAATACAACCTCGAGAAACTAAAAGTAGTAGAAGAGAACAAAAAATTCCAGGAAAAACTGAGAGAAAAAAGAGGAAGGATTGATGATCTAAAAGACCTGTCAGCTGAAAATCTATGGCTAAGTTACAAAAAAGCAATCCTGAAGACAGCTTTAGAGACGCTCGCATATACAATAAGAATAAATAAACCCTGGATAAATCCAGACACAAATTCAATTGAAAAAACATGAGAAATACAAATGAATTTACTAAAAATGAAAAGCAAAGAAACAAAAAGGAACTCAAAAGAAAATACAGAGACAAACAAAGAAGTAAAAAGAAGAGCAAGACAAAACAAACATATAGAAAATTTAACAGAAAAAACGGAAATAGCAGCTCACAATAAAGATATGAAGGCCCCACACAGTATTCAATACAGATCAATGGAATATAAAACAAACCAGTAACGAAACTCAAAGGAGAAAACGGAGAACTTTACAGAACAAAGAAATGATGGAAAGATGGACGAGACATTTCACGAAGATATACAAGGCAAAAGAAAACACGCAGGAAGTGAACAGCAATATGATAATCCAATAACTAGATATAAGCGAAGAAAAGTTCAATAAGAACAAAATTGAATAAGGACTGAGCGAAATAAAAAGCGGAAAATCGCCAGACGAGATCCCTACTGAATTATTAAAGGCAGTCAAAGAGCATACAATTGAGATAATGCACATTCTAATAAACAAAGTGTGAGATGGCGAAAACATCTCAGAAAACTGGCACAGGGAGTGATAAAAAAATTATAAAAAGGAGTGACCTCACTCGCTGTGAAAACTTCAGATCCATAATGCTAATATCAACAGCAAGTAAAATAATGACTACGATGATATCAAAATGTATGAAAGCGGCTATAGATGTTAAACTTAGAGAAAACCAAGTGGGGTTCAGGGAAAGACGTTCATGCATCGACTACATCTGTACACTGAGCATTATTCTAGAACCAACATCAGAGAATGACCAGAACATATGGGTAAATTTTAGCGACTTTGAAAAAGCGTTCGATTCAGTCTCAAGGGAGATGATGTGAGACTACCGGATAAATTTATAAGAATAATCAAATTACTGCATACTAATTTCGCAGCAAGTCAAACATCATGGCAGATTGTCGGAGAAAATTAGCACAAAGACAGGAGTCTGGCAAGAATGCATATTATCTTCAACACTTTTCCTTATTATAGTGGACTGGGTTATGAGACACACGGAGGAAAAAGAAAACGGAATTCACTGGGACATGTTCACTACAATGGAAGACCTAGAATTCCCAGACGATATCTGCTTACTCACAACAAACGAAAAAGCAATGCAAAAGAAACTTGACAAACTAAAATCTAAAGCCACAACGGTCGGACTAAAAATAAATGGGAAGAAAACAAAAATACTTACAACAGGAAACCAAGAGGAAACAAATATCCACTCGGTGAATTTAGAATAGAAAAAGTCAATAAATTCTGCTACCTAGGCTGCATGCTAGAAGCTAACGGGGGTACACAGAAAGACATAAATAAAAGAATTGCCTTGACTCAATCTGCATTCAACATGTTAAAGAGATTTTGGAGTACGAAAAACATAAAAACAACAACCAAGCTACGTCTTTTTAATACAAACGTTAAAGTGCACTGTTATATGGTGCGGAAACATAGTCAATAAACAAATGGTGAATAAACTACAAGTGTTTATAAACAAATGCCTTAGGCATATACATCACATATTCTGGTCGGAAAGGATAAGAAACCAGCAACTATGGACAATCTCAAAAGAGGAAAAGATTGAAACTACAATTAAAAAAAGACAATGGGAATGGATACGCCATACACTGAGAAAAACAAACAGTAACATTACAAAACAAACTCTGGATTTTAATACGCAAGGAAATCGAAAGAGAGGTAGACCGAGGGACATATGGAAAAGAATTGTTTCAAAGGACCTACAACTACAGAACATGTCATGAGGACAAGCTAAATTTATAGACAGAACAAAAATAAATGGAGGAATCTGGTACAAAAAATATCAACAACAACAACGGACCAAATCAACGATGTGCAGGCCTAGCAACCCTGCCATTCACCTTGTTTTAGAAACGCCTTTTGGGCGCCCTTCACTCCTTAGGAGCTACAGGAAGAAGAAGAAGTTAACCAACGACGTGGCGATGTGAAAGTGGACCTATGAAAACAAATTCTTTTTTTTTCTTTTCATGTATACACCGTTCAGTAGTTATTTTCTCGGTAGGTAGGAATTTTGTTTTTAGGTTTAATAAAATTAAAACTCCCTAAAATCACTCTCTAACACTTTGGCAGCATCAGCTGTTATGTACAGGAGGCTCACAAAAGTGTCTAATTTGACATTTTGAGGTTAAACGTGCAATGTTTCCAGTCCTTTCATACTTTGTTTGCCACTACAGTAGCACCAAGCACACAAAAACCGCGGAAAATATGTGAACTAAATTTAAATTCAAGTAAGGGGAATTAACGAACCAATAAAAAACAAGCTTAGCATCGAGGTACATTCACACGAAAACTACAAACGTCACTTCGCTATTACTGCTATCGTGTCATATAGAAATGTCTAATTTCTAGGTTTTCGGGTGCTGTTGGTAATCAGTTTTGTGGTTTTTTGTTAATTATTGTTAGTATTTCTATTCTGCGATAGTTGTTTTTGTTATAGTTTACCTATTCGCCGTTTAATTTCGCTCGACTTGGTTTTATAACCTCAAATCGTAAGTATTATATTTTTTCAACAATTATAATGAGCTGTAGAGGAAGGAAACTCATACATTCAGAAGCAAGAAGTATAACTGCAAATGTTATAACATTTTTGATGAACGGGAGGCTTCAGAACATGGATATTTTCGATAGAACAAGATACAGAATTAACAGCCGCAGTAACTGGGAAGTCAACAGGAAATGCGAAAAAATAACAATATTATTATTCAGAATTGTCATTAAAAACATAAAAAAACAGATAATACGTTCGTCCTTACTTTTTCCAGGTACTTCTTTGACATCTAATAAGAAATAGAAACAGAAGGAAGACTCTCACGAAAATCGTTCTCGATTATTTTGAGCTGGGAGTTTTGTTGAGAACGGTTTATGGAATGTACACTGGAAAATGTGTAGAGGAAAGAGTTTGATCATGTTTTAAATATAGGAGAAGAAATGTGTAGCAAGTATGGCTTAATGGTTAAAATAAATTGTGTAAATTTAATTTTCACTGTCAATACGGAAACGTCAAAGGAAGATACCCATTTCTTTAAGTTCCATTGTTGCTTTTCTTTGCTTTAGTGACTATAATCTCTTTTTGCTTTGTTAACAAATGTTGTAGTATTTAGCACTAACCTTTATGATAATTGATAATTAGGCAATCTAATCGGTACAATATTTATTGCATTATCGGTTGGTTTATTTGCTAGTACTTTCGTAGTAACAATGGATTTATTTCATAAGTTGGGGTTTAGTAATTTAAACACTTGTTATATGTAAAAATATTGAAGATTTTTAAAATAAAACTTTAAATTTCCCGCGTTTATGAATGTTTATAATTTTTCTACAGAGTGTACTTGCGAAGCAGAGCTAGCGCCAGCCTCCCCTACTCGGGATTTTTGTTAGCTTGGTGGTACTTTAGGCATAATTTATAGACATGGGCGTCATGAATACCTATCTGTCAACAAATTGTAATTTATACTAAAGCAAATACGCCAAAAGTTTTTAAACTTGACCAAAATTACAAATTACAAAGGCCTAAAGGCATTATAAAGCCGACAGCCAGACCTCAGCAAAATAGAAATCTTTGCCCGGCTTAGTGGCATTTAGGATGTAAGTATTTACGAATAAAACCTAACTGTTGGTTTAATTTTGGAGTTTGTACTGTTTTAGGTATCTGAAGAAACTATTAGAAGTATTATTGGGCGGCACAATTTTCGTGGCTCATCCAGGTCATTTTTGTGATAAAGATTATCACAAAACCATGAATGGGAAGATTTTTCAAAATTGGGTGGTTAATCAATTACTTTCTGCTCTGACTAAAATTCTTGGTAAATGTGTGATAATCTTGGACAATGCATCGTATCATTCGGTGCAGTTGGAAAAATTACCCTCACTTAATTGGTAGAAGGATAACAGGCAGGATTGGCTGATTAAACACAATGTCAAAATTGAGGGCAAAATTACAAAAAAACATCTTTGGAGTTTAATTCAACCTTTTAGGAAAGACAAACGTTACGTGACTGGCGAATTTTTGAAAGAGAATGGTCATGAGGTTTCATCCAAGGATAAAGTTAAACATTTATGGCTTGAAACTCTTCCAAAGTGTACCCCCGACATGTGGCAAAATTATTGTGATCATTGTGAAAAGTTATTTCAGAAGACTATGCGAAACGTATTGAAAATATTTCGTTTGAAAACATTCCACCTTTAAGTATTTCATTAGAGGAATTTGAGTCAGAATCTGGTATTGATAATGATTCAGATACTACCAATGAAACAATGGAAGTGGAATAGGAGGTTTTTAGCATCAAAATTCTTGTTTATGACATGGAAAATGAGTGGCTATCTTCTGAGAATCCATACCACACAACTTCCAAAGCACCAGGGTAAACCAAGCTCAAGACGTTTCTCGTATGAAAATCTAAAGCCGCTCAAAGTTGAGACCAGCATACCGGCATCCATCCCAACAAGAAGTCTCATTAACAGTCTCGTATTTCTTACATTTGCATTTATTTAAATGTGAAAGTGTTAGTTTATAAAGATTTACACCACCGTCAGCAACCTAGTATTACTATGCATTTATTACATAATTATAAATAAGTTATTATATAACTGCATACTGAAAAAAATATATAAATTGTAATATTTAAATATTTTTTATACAATTTATAATTACATTTAAAAAACGACTTTTATTATACCATTATGCCTACTCAATAAAGTATGAAACGTATTCAGAATCAGCAAGTTGTCATTCATGAAATTTATCTTAACCAATAATAAAAGTGGCACAAAATCTAAAAACAAATCGGGCAACCACGTCTTGTACATTGCCATAAAATTACCATTTTGTATAAAATGGGCATAACCTAACTTTTGTTAATGACTGACAGCATATATAGGGCATTCAGTAAACACAAAAACATTTAAATTTTTTTGAAGTTGGTATACTCATGCAATTTTTATACTGGAGATTCTGTATTTTGTTTTGCAAAGGTTTCCACACCTGAATACAGGCAGATTTGAATTTAAAAATAACAATTAATATTTCTGATTGTCAGTGTCAAAGTAGATATATTTCTAGAAATTCTCACCTGATGTTTTATAAAATGTAATAAAAATACCTATTAATAACAGCTACGTCAATAGTATCCATCACGGTATTTGTATAATACACTTAAAAGTAGTTAATTACAACATTTATGACAGATGGGATGTAAATGTCACACCCTTAACCTATTTGTTTTAGTAACTTTTTCTAAGTACATTCCTATACAAAGATTAATTTTGAAAGTACACTCATGAAATTTTGGAAATCAAAGGCCACTTTGTGTTTTTATGTTTACTGAACAGACTATATACAGGGTGAAATTCATCACCCTAACAGGACCTCCTATCGCGAAAATAACTATTGAACAGTTTATTACTTCCTTTTACGATAAAGGAAGTATTGGATTCACCCCAAAAATTCGAAATTGAGTTTTCAACAGATCTTCACGTTTTAGAGTCCCCTGATCCCAAAAAACATATTTTTTTCATTGGTCTGTGTGTCTGTGTGTCTGTCTGTGTGTCTGTCTGTCTGTGTGTCTGTCTGTGAACAGAATATCTCAAAAACGAAAAGAGGTATGGCGTTGAAACTTCATATATAAGTTTTGTGTACTATGTAGATGAGACAGCAAGCTTTTGAAGAAAATCGCATAACCGGAAGTAGGTGTTTACTCTTGTGATTTTTCAGTTTTTTTCGATTTTTTCAAAAACGGCTCTAACGATTTTTTTCAAACTTTACATTTTTATTACATTTTTAATGTGCATTGACGTGAGATAGGTGATTTTCCAGTTGAAAACTTCTAAAGTGGGTTTCTTTTGTTTTTTTTTCTATTTTTTTTATTAACTCCTATTTCAAATGGAACACCCGGTATATTATTACATTTTTGAATTCTGCTTAAGATTTTAGAGAAAATTTGTCTCTTCAACTAACGCTCTATTTTGTACCGTTTT
The DNA here is from genome assembly GCA_940337035.1 of Agriotes lineatus. Classification (NCBI taxonomy): domain Eukaryota; kingdom Metazoa; phylum Arthropoda; class Insecta; order Coleoptera; family Elateridae; genus Agriotes; species Agriotes lineatus. The sequence continues at coordinate 256,380,681 of OW679194.1, forward strand.
TGTAGAATTCGTAATTTTTGAAAATTTTTGACAAATGCTTAAAAATTAAAAATTAAATTTTTGACTAATTATAAGATCACTGTAAAAGGAAGTTGTGTGAGTGTATCACACCAGATTTTATATGTTTGCTACTGATTCTGATAAATAACAGAGATGTTCAAAAAACAATTTGTTGATAGTAGGTGAAAGTTTGCAAAAGAGTTTAGCATGGGTTATTTGATGCAATTAAGGTATTGGCATATACATTTTCATTTACAATTAAGAAACCCATGTCAGCAAATGCTTCCTTTCTAAGATATTAAGCTTTAAAGTTTTTATCTTCATCGGTGTTGTTATAGACTATTAACCCAATTAATTAAGTACCGCACTCTTTTTATATAAGAAAATACATTGAACTAGAATTTATTGATGAAGATAAACTATTGAACAATTAAGTTTGCTTATGGCACTTACCGAGACTCGTTTGATTGCCGCAGAACTCGGCTCACCGCCTCATTTAGGCAATCAAACGCGTACCTATTGTTAATATCTATAATGTGGGTTACTTTTAAAGTAATACGAAATCTGTAAAATCACGATTGAATGGTTTACATTGCTTAGGAACATGGATAATGTTATTAAAATTACTCAGTGATGTTGTTGATCAAGTGAGTGTACTATTGAAATTTGATGGAAAAAAGTCAAATTCAGTGTTGCTAACGCAATGGTGATTTTTTTTCACGAAGATGCGGATATGATATTTATGTATGATCGTGTCAATGGGAGTGGCTGTGAGGCTAAAAGGCTGTGGCTGAAAAAAATACTCTTCAAAAATATCAAATTTGACCCCCCGTGCCATTTAAAAACAAATCAAAATGGCCTTGTATCTTCAAATTAAATGATGGTAGAAATTGAAAAAATCTCAGAATTTAAACATTTCTGTGTGCTAAATTTCAACAAGCTCTGCTAAATTGTTCTAAAAGTATTTAGCCGTATCCAAACTTTTTAGCCACCCTGTAAAAAGAAATGAGTTTACAGTTTAAAAAACTTAAAACTGAAATTGAGATTGAGCAACTCTGCATAGCGGTTACAATAAATTCTTTAATTTTTGTGGTTTGTTTAATTTACAGGTCGCCGACACATGAAATAGATTCATTTTTGGATCAACTGGAACATACTACAGCTAATTGTTTGCCAATAACAGAAAATCATAGCTCTTAAATAATGTACAACACTACATACCACGTTAAGCTGGCAAAAGTACCAAGGCTATATTCAACGGTTTACTACTTTCAGGTTTTTGTAAGCAAATTTTCCATTACTTTTAATGGGGATATTATCACAGAAAACAATAAATTACTTATTATGCCTATTGGTTGTGTTTTTTAAATTACGAACACAAGTACAATGTCATTTAATAATAATGAAGATTTATTATTGCTTTGCCAAATGAGCCCAAATGCTCCGTTTAAATGCACCCTTCAAATCGATTTTCCGAGGTCGCCGCCCAATGCAAGTTCGGGTGGCATTCGTAGAGGAAGATATAATAATAATAATAATGACTTTATTAAAGGAAAAGAAATTTGCAACTAAGAATAGTTATTTATTGTATAAGTGTTTTAGATGGTGTTTTATCCACGTAAGAATGTTTAAACACGAGAATGCAGTTCGAGCGTTTAATTTTCTTAAGTACCGAAAGATCAAATGTTACCGTAAAACAGGGTAACTTCGTCATCGCAGGCAACTTCGTCAGTTAGGCAGCCGATGTACGATTGTGTAAGCATAACCTCAAAATCTACAGTTATCGTTTCGGTTCCGTTGTATTTACGTCGAAAGTGTAACTATTCCTTTAATAATACCAAAGAAAAACAGAAAAATGTTGAGAGGTAGGAGTTACCAGCATTATGATCCCCAGTTAGTTGAAGACGCACTGAAGGATATTGGAAATGGCCTCTCGGTGTCGGCTGCCAGCAAAAAACATGGAATACCACAAACAACGCTTCAAGACAAGAGGCATGGTAGACACATTAAATCAGTAAGCCACCCAAAAGCCTTAACAACCTTGGAGGAGTCAGAAATTGTTGGTGCCATAAATCAACTTTCAGCTTGGTCTTATCCATTAACAAAGTTAGAAATAAGACTGATTATCAAAGGCTATCTCGATAAAAAAGGACGTAAAGCAGTGATTTTTCGAGACAACCTTCCTGGTGAAGACTTCATGGTGGGTTTCATGGAGAGAAACAATTTAAGCCAAAGTCATTTTGTGCCTTAATATAACCTTAAATTTGTTTTAAAATGATGCAATTATTTATGTACCATAATAATGTTACCAAAATTAGTTATCTAGCATGACCAAGTTGTCCCTAGAAACGTACAACTTCGTTTATAGACGAATTTGGGTTAGGTGACGAAGTTGTCCAAAAATCTGTACAACTTCGTCAGGAATTGTTTAGCGATTTATCGGACGTATAAATGTTATTTATAAAAACCAAAGGACGGATAATAATTGCCCATCTCTAACTGGTAGGTATCATTTCATTTTGTTATCCTAAAAAAATCTTATATGGTTACAGCGCGAAAAATGTACAAAAACCCTGACAAAGTTGCGCCGTTTTACGGTATACGTTTGGTAGTACTGAAGTGTATTGTCAGTCTATGTCAAATTCGAGAGGTTAATAGGTTAAGTGCTGTAGGTATAATGTAAATGAAATGTAAGTACAGACAGAAATTCTTTGAACATTTACTGTAATTTTTGACGTTTAATAAAGTTTATGTCTTGTTTGAGGTTATTTTAATAAATTGACAAATGGCTGTTAACCAAAGTTCAAACCTAAAACAGAAATTCCATGGCATTCTCTGTCCCGCTTTTAAATGATCTGACGATATATCCACATTAAAGTCACCAACACAAAAAACTTGATCCACACTAGTAATTAATTGTGAAAATTTAGTTTCAAATGCATCAAAAAACAGTTTAAAATTCCTTTTATGAGGATTGTAAGCTACTCCAAATGCAACATCTTCATTTTGCAAATGTGTTTTAACCCACAACTGCACAATTGTGCTACTAGTATTTAACACTGCAAATTTTATTGTAGATTTCAAGTATATACCAACACCACCACCATCGCATGCTCTCTCAATGAATGAACATATAGCTATTAATCATAATATTATTAGATGGTATTTGAGTTTTTAGTCATGTTTCAGTAACCACAAACATATCGTAATTATTTACTCACATAATTTTTCTGACTTGAGCTGCTCTGAAGACGCTCATAATATATAATTATTTTTCAAACCTATACGATAAATAAAATTTATAAATAAATATAATTAGGCATGTTTCCGTAAATATTGTGGGAGATAACAGTAAACATCAACAAACAATATGTATTTGGTTCGATATTTTAATAATAGTCAGACGGCGCATGAAAACACATCTACACTTGAGCGCTGCTCATAGTACTCTCAAGATCTTCGTGCATCTCACGCTAACGCGCGAAACTATAAATGCAGCATACGTCGCGGGCTACAACTAGTGTCATATCAGTGAAACTAACATTGACTTGCTAAAACAAAACAACAATTTAACTACAAATTAAAACAACTTTTTTAGAGCTATTTGAGTTGATATGTATGGTGACGATATGCAGACATACTTTAGTTTTTCTCCTTCCGAAGCCGACAACTCTTTAGAAAAGTTGAATGATTTAAAATCCTTAGTCAGTACATCAGCGAGTCACTATCTCACATTGAATCCGTCAAAATCAGCAATTATTCTTCTTGGTAGTCGTCCTACCTGTGACGGGGTGGCAACCAAGCTGAATTTTCAAATAAATGGTACTACTGTGACTATAGCAAGCAATTCCAGAAATCTGGAAATTTTCTGGATAACACATTCCGATTTAAAAATCATTTAAATAACTGCGTAAAAAATGCCTATAGTAATCTAAAAACACTATATCCTTACCATTCTATTTTACTGAAAAATGTAAAAACTATTCTTTGCGATTCACTTGTACTATTGCATTTTAGTTTTGCCTGCAAAGTATTTACTCATTGTCTAGACAATACTTATAAATATAAAATTCAAAAAGTGCAAAACTCGTGCTTACATTATTCATGACATCAGAAGATTCAATCATGTAACCTACAAATAAAAAGATACCAACTGGCTAAATATGATCAATAGGTTCAGATATTAATCAATATGTCTGTTTTATAAAATATTAATGGCTAAAAAGCCATCTTATTTATATAAAAAAGTCGAGTTCAGGACGGATGTACATTCGTGTGCAAATAAATCTGGGACAGTGTTTTTTTCACATGCACATTCAGTTAAGAATTTGAAGAATATTACCATGGATTTCCTCTTATCAGAGAGAGTTACGGGTTTCAGTACCTGTTAAAGTTTAATGTAACTCTTTCTGATAGCAGGAAATCCATGGTAATATTCTTCAAATTCTTAACTGAATCTGCATGTGAAAAAAACACTGTCCCAGATTTATTTGCACACGACTGTACATAATCTCGATTTCAGAAATAAAGGTTTGATATCACCTATTGCACATAAAACTACTTTGTTTGAAAGATTTTTCACATATAACTTGTATAATTTTTTTAATGCAATTCCTTTGGATTTGAGGTGCAAAAATGTGCATAGGTTCAAAAAGGAAATCAGACGTCTATCATAGAATTGCCAGCCTTATAGTAAGATCTAGATCGGCTTAAAAATGTTCAAAGTTGCTAATATTTCCCTTGCTACTCTTCATGCGAATTGGTAAATATACGATAGTAACAATCGTAATTGTTCGTTTAATATTTTATTTGTGTTTGTCTACTGATTTTTATGAGTTAAGTGTAAGAGCAGTTCCCTAACTGAACTTTGCCCATTTAAAAAATACATTTTTAAGTTACACTATGTACATTTCAAAGATTGATGTAAATAAAGACATTAGTATGAACATTATTAATGCATATGATTTTTTTTTAATTGTCTACATTAAAACTTTAAAGCTTATTATCTTGGAAAGGATTCATTTGCGAACACAGGTTTATTTTAACTTTTTACTTATTTTTGATCATAGAATACTTCTGCAAAATTTGTCCCCTTATTTTAAAAACACCCCATCTCATTAGACTTAACACTTTAAAAGTCGAGTATCACTGTGTATTAGCTTGTGCTGTCTTAGTCTATAAAATATTGTCTTCACAGTGCCCTAAATATTTAATGGACGTGTTCTAAACTCATGAATCAGTGTGTGTTACTACAAGCAATTTGTGAAATATCTTGGAACATTCTTGCTGCAGCGCAGAACTACAAAATTTGAGGGGTGTTTAGCATATACGGGTCCAACTTGTCCAAAGCGTGTAAAGTGCAACACCTAGTTCTCAGAAAAATACTTACTACATTGTAGAAATATCAAACCTCAAATAAAAACATTTAAGCTTTCCATTTCGGTGTTCTTGCTCTTTGCTTCCAATAGTTAATTATTTTATTCCTTAAATATATTGTAAGCACATTGAAATTAACCAATTTATTACAGTGAAACTTGGTTATAACGAGATCTCGCGGACCGCGTTTTTTTGCTCGTCATACCCGTTATTCATAGTATCCAAGTTGACCCAAAAACCAATACAGGCAGGTATAATGTCAGTACAAATTACAAATTTTAAAAAAATCTCATATATTTTATAAAATATATGTACTTACCTACATATTTGAACAAATTAACAATTAACATATTCATTACAAGTACATATACAGGAGATATCCACAAAACTCAGCAAAGCAATATTTGCCCTTAGACGAATTCGCCGAATCATAAGCACACAAGCGGCAGTCCACACCTACTATGCGCTATTCCACTCGGTTATGATATATGCAATTTATTGAAGTATGGAGAAGCTCGCCACATGCACACGATATTTTAATCCTTCAAAAAAAAGCAGTCAGAGCAATACAAGGACTATCCAACCAACAACATGCAAGGCCAACTTTTAAAGACCTTGGAATATTGACACTACCATCAATACTAATACTAAAGAAGATAACCCAAGTGAAAGAAAATACGCAAAATCTATCAACCAGAGCCATGGCTCACCAACATAACATCTGAACAGGTGATAATCTCACTATTCCATGAACGAGATTGAACACCGGACAACTACATCTTGGACTTCAACTGTATAACAAGCTACCCCAGTCATGGAAAAATGTATCAACAAAACTCCTACAACAAAAGCTCACAAAGTACCTCCAGGAAAACCCTATTTATTCAACAAATGAATTTTTTACAATAGATATCTCTTAAATAGATATAGTTAGTAATGTACTCTGTAGTTAGCATGAGAATATATGTACCTACACATAACTAGCAATTAGCTTGAATATTAGATTGTTGACTTAAAATACTATGTATTTGAATAAAGACAATTTATTATTATTATTATTATTATTATTATGGACTTACATATTGTGTACAGCGGTCCACTCATCGGTAAACCGGCGTCCCTTTGAACTTTAAATCAATTAACGAGGCCTTTGTCGATGTCACGTTTTTCACACTGCTTCAACGTTTTACACTCGCTTAAATTGTTTTCGAATGCTGATAAGGTTGTTTGTTTATTTTTCCACAATGTAGAAACCGTTGACGACGATAATCCGTATTTTCTACACACGGCAGAATTTTTTTCGCCGTTTTCTAACTAGCGGAAAATCGCCACCTTCTCGCGAATAGAAGAGTTTTGCGCTTTCCGGACATTTTGAAATTCACACCGCGAGCAACAAAACTTAACTGAAAAAAAATCATTGAAAATAAACTCAGGTACTCGTGATAAAAAGGGTTGGAACATTAAGATTTATCCCTTTGGTCAGTTAAGCCGCACTGTACCTACCTAGCCAACCAAGACACTTACTTTCCCTGTAAATTAATCTGACAGGAAGAGAGCTTGAAACTGGTCATAGGATTACAGTAGTACGTGCTTGGTACAAAAGATCGAAGATAACGGCGTTTAAATTTGCTTGCCAAAGAGAAATTCCGAGAATTTTGGGCCAGTTGCAAAATTTAATCTTTAAGAGCTGAATCACCACAAACTTTTAAGACGTCACTTATTCACAATTTAAACATTACATAATTTATTGCTCGTTATTTCTGGGATTAAAGCACGTATTAGGCGGGAAATATTAGCGTTAAATAAATACTGTTTCAAACTTTCATTTTCAAAATGCTCGTTACACCTGAGATCTCGTAACACCCGTGCTCGTTATAAGTGAGTTTGACTGTAGTTATGTTTCGTATAATCTTGACCCAATATCCACACAAAAAGCTGCTATTTGATGTTTTAAAACACTGCTTGATCAAACTCTTGCAAGAAACGTGCTTTTCGCGGGCACACTAATTTTTTATGCAATTTGTCTAAAACATTTAAAAGAACATTTGCGATAGTGGAGACCCCTATTGAGATCCAGCTACCCATAAGCATTGGTTAACTAGTAGCATATATAAGTAATGGTGAGACTTACGTTCTTTACAATATGTAATTAATACATAATACCACGAAGCCAGCGATGGTTCAATTCCTAACGCCTTAAATTCAACCAGAGTCTTCAGAACGTTTTCCTTAACTACTTTAGAGGTGCCCATCGTACTTAGAATTTTAAGAACCACATTTAATGTGCTCAAATTGGGCTTAATTTGAGCTCTACGCATTGCTGACAGGATATCCCGTACAAACGTCCATCGCAAGTCATAACCTTCCTTTAGGAAACTTGCTGCATCTATTATCGAATTGTAAGTTTCTATGGACAACACAATACCTTTACTTTGGCTTTCTTCAAAAAGCTGCCAAGCCCTTTCAACCTGACCGTGCTTTACCATCCCTTGTATTAAGGCAGAATAGGCTTTGGCATTTGGTTTTTCTATGCTTATAAATATTTCTTCAGCAAGCAATCCATCTCTGAATTGAAAAACAATATTAGCTATTGCAACAACACAATAATATCAATGTTACCTCCAAGTTTTTCTCTGCCTTTCTTTCCCTCGACTACTCTGCCTAAACCAACGCTCCTCTATAAATTCCTCAGGTAACGGATCGTCATGGTTGTAATAGCAAAGAAGCTCCAGGAGACTTTGTTGGGTTTCAGCTGACACCCCTTCATTTTTCAACAAGTTATAAATCAAAGCAGCATCTGAGACTTGGGCATCGCGAATAACCGATTTTAAGTCCTCCTCTGTGACTTTGCTGTTTTCTGTGTAAACCATTTTCGGAACAAACGCTTTGATCGTGGGGTCAGCTTCTTGGTGCTGAAATAAATCCGCATGCTCTTGCCTTACCCAGTGTGCAGCTTTACGTCCAGCTTCCTGAGCCATGGCAAACGTTCGTTTGCCCAAGTTGGACATAGGAATGAGAAAGGGGTCATCATGGTATTTAAAGTGGGCTGCTGTGGCATCCCTTGAAATTGTGCTTTCTAAAGCTTGCAAGATGTCGGTTGGGCCTCGAGGAATTCTTTTAGGAATTACTATCTCATTGGTGACGTCGGTTGAGTACAGTCTGAGAGCAGGTAGAACTTTTTGAAAGCTTGTTCGGTTGATTGAAAATGGACTGAAATTGAGGTTATATTAGTTCATCACTGTTATAGAATAGATTGGTGTACCTACAATCTAGGAATTACAGTAGAAAAGGAATTCATAATTACAAGTAACTTATAATTGTAGTCAATAGTGTGGTGTTCTATATTTAATTGTATTTTATTGGTTATGTGATGTTTTCACGTTCTTATCCAAATCCATGACCATCGTATGACATTAGACATATTGCAATTCGGATCATGTTATGATGGAAACTGAACAAACGGAATCTTCCTAATAAACTTTCGACCAAAACCCCATAACAAGAAAGTTACAGCAAGTTAAAGTTAATCAATTAATGAGCATTCGTTACAAATTATGGTAAGTAGGCACTTGGGTTTTATATTTAAGTTGTTAAAAGTTAATTAAACAATATTGAGTTAAAAAATTAATAAAAATTGAATAACAAAGGTTAGGGATTTTTAAAATTTCCTTAGAATGCTTAAAAACTGGTGGCATTCTAAGAAAATTTTTAAAATGCCGTAACTTTTTTGTTGTGATATTATTATTATTTTTTTAACTAAATATGGTTTAGTATGCTCTCAAATATCCTCAGTTTGAACTTAAAACGTAAGTTACCACCATAGTTGGAATGTTCATTAATTGATTTAACTTTAACTTACGTTATGAATCATCCTGTATAATAGATTCACATCTGTTTCCATATTGTAATAGTACCCTCGCTTAATATGGGGTTTTAAATAAAATATAAAATTTATAATTAGGGCAAGGGATACTAGGCTTTACGAAATGAAAGTTTCAATTCAGAATTGCCTTCCAAACTCAAGGCAAAATAAAAGAATGTAATAACAATTACTAAAAATCAATGGTTTATTGCTCTTTTCTTATTTTATCTATTTGCAATAAATTAGGGCTTAGTTCCGCTGAACGTGAAACAATTCTTGTCTCAGGGGGTCGGTTCATAAAATGAAGTATAAAACTTTGTATGACAAATAATTCGTTGTATGACAATTACTTTATGATATTATTGGCAGCTACTACACCATATATCTAATACTTACTATATTGCTAGCGGCTATGAGTAGTAAACTCACCGATGAAGTGAGACACACAACCAACTCCTTCATGTATACGGTGAGCTGTGCGCAAGCGCGTCGTCCGCGCGGTGAGGAAGTGAACCAACCAAGTTTAAAATTCGGTTTTAAAGGCGGAGTTCGAATTCCCACGCATGCGCACGAGACGCGTTATACTCTAAGTGAGACTATGTCGGCGCCGTAATATTTTCTGAAGTTTCCAGGCCCTACCAGCAATATATGTGTATTATATATATGTACTACACTTCGAAAAATTACACCCACAGATGCGCGGCAACTTGGTGAATAGCTTTAACACGAAACTGGTATCACAAATGACTTTTTATTCACAATTCAATACAGTAAATGTGGAACTCAATTTGCCCCCAGCATGAATAATTTAAGCTTGTTTGATTTAGTATTGACAGTTGACTGTCCCGTAACTAAGCAACTAAATTTACAATTGTTTAAAGGAAATTAGGTTTGGTTACATGTTTGAACTTATGTACTACAGTTTTGATGTCATGTCTGTAATTAACTACTAAAATTGCCTTTTTCTTGGAATAAATGTCAATACACTTTGCTCTGCTTTTAAATCACTTTGGTTTATAATGTACTGATACACTTGAGTTCTTTTAGCGCCTCACTAATTGTATTTCGATCGGTTGCCTTACATTTTTCCATTGCTCTATTGCAATTACTGCTTTGATAACACTGTTTTTCGTTTACATTTCAGTTAACTTGCCGTTTGCTGGCTTATAAACTTTTAATAAATAACGCTCATATAATTTCTGTACTTAACAAATCATTCTGTATCATTTTATTCACATTATGTTTGACGTTACTAAGCTCAAATCCGGCCGTCACAAATTAAATTGCATTGGCCCTTCCGAATATTTATTATATCTGATACTCTGAACGGAACCCTTCTGAAACCTGCTTTATCTAATGCTAACTTTTATTCCTCAAATTATTAGTTACTGCTGCTCACATCAGGTTTACCTTTTACCTTCTTACTGTAGCGATACCCTGGGCCTGCAGGATGCTCCAGGAAGTATCTGCAAGTTCTTACGTGGTTAATTACAGGTGTGTTAGTATATTTATGAATCGGATTGAACCACCTCGGTGAAGCGGTTTTGAACGCTGGGAATCGTGTTCAGGAGCAGAGCAATTAGTCCTACAAGACAGATTTAGTTGTCAAGCTAGGATTTAGGCTTCGACGATTCTAATTTTACAAGACAGGTCTATCGGCCAAGTAAAATCGAATACTCGGGGCTTTGCTTTTCAGGATGAGTTCGGTGCGAATAATTTAGCTCAAGGGTTGACAGGTCTGTCTGCCACTTTTCTTAAAGTCTGGACTGGTAAGTTTGGTCTACCCCGGTTGACAGGTTTATCTGCCATTTGGACGACCCGTTTAAAAAAGGAAGAGGAGAGTTCTGGAGAAAGAATCTCAAGATGGGACTGGACAGGACAGGTAATCTCAAGTGACTTGAACTGGCAGTGCAATCATCTTTTATATATTTTCTATCGCTTTATCAGGATACTTGCCCTAGCTTCCACTGGAGAGGGAAACGACGCCGTCGTTCATTCACCGCGACTCGCCCACAGCGGTTGTTATTTGTTGTCTTCCATTCGAGGGCCGGATAGATGCAATGTTTGATTACGCCTAAATAAGCTATGTACAAATTAAATACATTTTTGATGTAACATTTATAATTTGCTGCAGTTGCTAGCGTCACAACTTATAAGCGATACTCTATAGTCAGTATCTATCCAAAAATTCCAGGGAGGGAGATGTCTGGCGGTACAAATTTGATTTCAGTGTTGAGCTTATATGGGATATAAAAAAGTTTATTTTATCTTTGGGTTTAAGATCCGACGCCGATAGAAGGTGGTGATCTTTCGAAACTGTGCCTACTAAATATTTTAGAGTTTAACTTATAATTTCTAATAATATTCCCAAGTGCGTTCTTTCATGATTTCCCCCAATTTCCTTAGATTTCTCCTAAATTCCTATGGATTTCTCTGATTTCCTTTAATTTTTCTATTTTTGTACACCAGATTTCCTTTGTGGTTCACGTCTCGATTCTTCCTATACAGAGTGTAACTCACAGAACAATCGGAATATTTCAGAGTGGTAATTCTTAGTCAATTTTAAGAAAAACGAAAGGTCATACCGGGTGACTATAAATGATTGAAATTTTTTTGCTTAGGTTGGCGCTGTTTATGTTGGTGGCACTGTAAGTCTATGTCAAATTCAATGTTCGCAGGTTAGGTTTTGCGTCATTCTATGTCAAAACTGACGCAAAACCTAACCTGATAACCTCGCATTTGACATAGACTTACAATTCCACCAACATAAACAGTGCCAACCTAATAAAAAAAATTCAATCATTTATAGTCACTCGGTATAAACAACTGTCCAACATTTTATAGTTTTTTAAAAAAGATCGTCTTTTATAATTCCCTTATTGGTGCAGCTATCTAAACCAAATTAGATACACAGTATATTTGAATAGGACCCCTTAAAATGTGATATCAAACTCTACAGTGTCTTATAGCTCTGCAATTAACCAGTGGCGGAGATATGGAAAATCAGTGACATAAATTTAATAAAAAAACTCCGGCAACATTCTATAGAATATTAAAAGCGATCTCATTTTAAGGTAAGCCATTTAATTTTAGACAGAAAATGTCTCTTCGATTTTTGCTATATCTCATAAATTTGGTAGAGTTTCTTTTTAAACCGTGAAACAAATTAGAAGCATAAAATTTATCAAGAAACGACGATAGGTAGCAAAAAATTGAAGCGACACTTTCCGTTTAGAATAATTAAATAACGTACTTTAAAATTAAATGGCTTTTAATTTTCTACAGGGTATCACTATTTTTCGTGTTAAATTAATAACATTGATTACTCATATATCCGCCACTGGTTAATTGTAAAGCTTGATAATATTGCATTTTAAGAGTTCCTCACAAGTGTACTGTGTACCAAATTTGGTTAAAATAGCTGCACAAGGAAATTAGAATTAGAAGAGAAAGACTAGGATTGTTTAAAAACGAAAAGTTTTGGACACTTGTTTATATGAACTTTTTTCATAAAATTACCGCCCTCAAATATTTCAACATAACTACGTTACACCCTGTATATCAGTTTGAACACAGAAACTTCTCATTTATTATTATTTCCGCATATTGTTGTTCCGAACTCTGCAATCGTAAAATATAACCACAAACAACTGAGTTAATGTTCTATTTGAAATTTTTTGCATTCAATGTCATACATTGATTGTTAGTAATAATGAATGATTTAAACGAAGTCAGAAAGTGCTTGGAGCTGTCTCTAGGCGAAGAATTAAAAAAACAGTACTTCAGCTTACTTAAACAGTGGCTACTTTTCACTGGATGCATAACAAAACAGCAGTTTGATAGTGCAGTGCGCAAACTAATGGTCACAGACGAGCAAATTCGACATCACAACAATTTCTTACTCGCGTTCTATGCTAAAATCAACAGCACAAGGGCCAAAAGTGCTAGGAGCACATGCGATAAGGGATGTTTCGAAATAGCTGACTATGTAGAGTACTTTGCCCCTCCTAGCCCAACATTTATGTTACCCTCTGAAATAGAGAATCGCAGTGCAGCTGCCGAGCTGTTTTTGCCCGATAGTGGTTTTATAACGACACGAATTGCTGTGCACGCATGGGAGAATGGACTGGAAGGTGCCGAAGATGGTGTAACTGAGATCATTGTGCAAGCGTGTCAGGTAATTTCTACTAAAATTTAATATTATTAGTTTCTATACTAGAATGTTTCAGACATTTGTAAGGAATATAATCACGGCTATGATCTCACGAAAGGAGGGGTATAAGGTGCGGGATGGCAAATTCCAGTATGGGTTTGCCATACCAGTTCCAGATCCATTCATACGTAATACTAATCACATTATTGATTACACACAAGAATGTAAAGTGGAGGTGTCTAATGATGACGACAGTTTTGTGCCAGCCAATCGGCCATCATTGGAAAATGCCGAACAGCAGGCTGCTTTTGCCTATTCGTGTGGAAAGAGAAAACACTCAGATGGCAAACTTACACTTTCATTGCTGTATGATACCCTTCGGGAAGATCCAAACATAGTAGGGTTGCATTCCGTGCACAGTGTCAATTTATTAAAAATTGGGTTGATGTTGGAAGAGTCGTAATTGTTTGGTATTGTACTGTAATTAGTTTAAGTGTTAATTTTATATATAAAAATTATTTATTTTTGTATTGGAAAGTGGAATAAAATGGTGGCTTAACTCATTAATGGCTTAATGTGATTTATAGTTTTTCATAAGTGCGAAAAAAAATAATTGGACAAGAGTAGCTGTGCAAAATTAAATAGGTTTCTTACAAGAACACAAATTTGAAATGGGTTTTAAGCAAGCATTATCAAATTTAAACTAAAATTTCCGATTATATTTGTTCAACATATTGTATAGTCATGTTGAAACTAGGTGAGGCACTAGATTTATATTGGCAGCACTTATTGGTTGTTAGCACCGTATATTTTTACTTCTGTATTGCTAGTAGGGTCTGGGAACGGGCGAAAACATTACGGCGCTAACATAGTCTCACTCTGAACAATACGCGTCTCGTGTGCATGCCTGAGAATTCGAACTCCGCCTTTAGAAGCGAATTTTAAACTTGACCATGAGGTGCACTTTCCCACCTCGCTGGACGACGCTTGCGCACAGCTCACGAAGTGTGTAAAAGAGTTGGTTGTCTGTCTCACTTACGCTGTAACCTCCCCACTTACACGCGCTAGCAATATAGTACTATTAAATATATGGTTAGCACTTGAGTTTCTAATTTTAAATGTTCAAAGTTGTCATCTTGCATGGAAAGAAATTTAAAATATATCAATAGAAGGTGCGTTCATTAATTACACCGAGCAGATTGAGTTTCAGTCACGTGACTAGTGAACATTGAATACCTATCTGGAAATATTTTCCAAACGCTGAACTGTTACCTGTCATGAAATGCGCAAGTCTCAAATTAAAATGTAAATTTCATTGATTCATATTCAAAAATTAAATAATGTCGTTCATATGTTATTGTTGTTACTTGTCATGCGGCGATGTCAGTCGTTAGTGGGGTTTGAAGTCCCCATAAATGTACAGCGACGCCTATAATTGGCCTAATGGCTGTTGGCTGAGTACGAAATAAATAAATAAATTAATTAATTAAAAAACATTTGTGATTTCTGATAGCGTCTTATGTCAGTCAAAATAAGCTTAATTAAGTCAAAGTTTTAAATTAATGAGTAATAGAAAAACAGCTACTTTGATGAATTTAAAAAGACGTACAAAGACACAAGTACTTTAGAAATAATTAAAAAGTTGGAAAAACATTTTCTGTAAGTAATTGATCTTATAATACACTGTATTATTGTTAATACCCCTGACAAATTTTTAGATTTCGATCAGTACTGTGTATAAATATATAAAATTTAATGTTCAGACTGGAGAAGCCATGCAGCGCAGTTGGGAAAGTGCTAGGCTTGCATTAACCCGGGATCGGTCGCTACCCTTTGCATAATGGGATCGGTCGTGTATTAGAATGTAACTAACATTAAAAAATAAATCAGAATTAGCGTTTAAACTTATTATTTGATAAAGTTCATTTGTCTTTGAGTTTTTTTAGATAAATTAACAAAATTCGAATTTAATATTTAAATTTATTTAATAAAAAATGTGGAGTTACAAAGATTCTTCACTGAAATTATCACATTCAATGGTTTTTTGTGTGTGTTCCTTACAAATTGGGGAAACTTGCACACTGATTTTGTGTAAATCGGTTCTTCCTTATTGGGTAGTATTTACATCTAACTTTTTGTAGAAGCTGCTGGTCTTGCAAAGGCGCGGCTGCCGGAGTTGGTTTTTTGCCAATAACATTGGTTATTTTTTGGCGAAGTGGAATAGACAAATTTCAAAAAAAAGAACGCTCGTGTAGGTGAGATAGTGTAAGCTGTTTTGACAGGTCCGCAATAAATGTTCTTGCAATTGTTTGAGAGGCATTACATTTTTGAATTATCTGGGCATTTATTGTAGCAATATTTAGAAATGAATACAATGCTGTTAGTGGCCAATCATTACTGGATCTTGCTACAGAATATTCAGATTTTAATCAATCTACCACGTCCACCCCACCTTTTTTGAAATTATAAAAAGTTGTAATATCGGGTTTGTAGGCTTCTTTGGTAGACGCATCTGTTTCATGATCATCATGTAGAATCGAAAGCATCAGAACATTTTTATTTTTCTTTGGGAATATAAGAAGCGAGAACACAGTTGTTGCCATCTTTTCCAAAACCGAACATACTACTGCACACAGGTCGATTTTTTACTTGAAGAAATTCAGGTGGTATTTCCTGCTTATTCTTTCGAAGTGTGCCAACCATGATCAGTTTGTGATTTACGAGCAAATCGTTAGCAAGTGGTATGGAGGAAAAGTAATTGTCCATTGTCACGTTCTGTCCAGACTTATCAATAGTGGATATCAGACACTTATGACTCTGGAAGCATCATTTGGCAACTGATATGGGTCTTCTGGTTGCTTACCAGCATGTATTTCCATGTTGTCAGTATAAAATGTCTTGGCGCCAGCTAAGCTGTATATTTTTATGCCATATTTGGCAGGCATATTAGCAATGTATTGCCTAAAGCAGCTCTTTTCACGAAAAGCATTGAGCATTTCATCTATTGTAACATACTCTTCAAGACTAAAATTTGAAGAGCACACCTTTACAAAATAGTCAAAAATATCGCGAATTGGAGCTAAATTATAATATTTGGCTCTATTTTTTTCTGGTATTTTTATCGTCAAATCGTAAAGCTCGAACAATGACATGAAATCTTTGTTCTGACATTACAGCTACAAAGTATTCTGGTGCCGTACCATCGGTACTCCACAACTCTGAAGTATTCCAGTGCTGCGACTTTTTGACACCCGCCATGTATAAAAACCCCAGGAATGCGTTAATTTCTTCAAAATCATTTGGTGAACGATCTCTTGGACACAAATAAGATTCCCTCAGCTGTTCTAATTTCTAGTTCATGAAAGTAACAATTTGTTCAACTACTACGCTAGGAAAAAATAATTTCCAGCAATCTGATAAAGCAGTCTTGGCAACAACTTTTACTCCGGGTAGTTATGTTACAAGGTTATGGGGATGTGTTTTTCTTTTAGGCGTGTCCGGTTTGAGTTTCAGCCACTTAAAACAACAAATTTCTAACGAAACGAAGGAATAGACAAAAATATGGAAGAAGTTCAAAGGGATTGAATTACAAAACACCATAGTGAATACAAGTTTTAAACAAGGCTTAGCAAATGAACTGGAAAGTAACCCGCAATCAACCCACATTCAGGAAGAATGGGATAGATGTGAGAAAATCATAAGAGAAGAGGCTGAAAATGTCTAGGGAGGAAAAAGAAAAACAAAAAGGGAAAGGAGAGGTTTGACAACAAATGCGGAAACACTCTAAAACACAGAAACAAAGCAAGGATAAGGATGCAAAAAAGTGACACTATAGAAAACAGAATTACATACGATAGAGCAAGAAGGAAAGCAAACCAAATCTTCCAGAAAAAGAAGAGGGAATATATGGAGAAGAAACTACAGAAAATAGAGGATTATTATGTAAACAAAGAGATAAGAAATTTCTACTAGAAAGCAAAGAAAAACAAACAAGGTTACACAGGGACAACATACTATGTGAAGGACAAGGAGGGACAATTAATTGGAGAGAGGGAAGGGAAACTAGATAGATGGGCGCAGTACTACAAAGAACTACTAGCGGAAGAAATAGAGAAAGAGCAAGAAATCGAAGATGAAAAGGGAGACAAAGATCTGCCAACACAGACCAAAGTAGAAGAACCATCGGAAGAAGAAATAATCGAGGTTATACGGAAATTAAAAAACAACAAAATCCCAGGAGAAAATGGAATACCAGCAGAGTTTTTGAAGAAAGGGGGGACAACCATACTAAAAAGGATTGCTCAGGTAGTAAAAAGAGTATGGCAAAAAGAGAAGATGCCCATCCAATGGAAGACAGCGGTTGTATGCCCCATATATACTACCAACAAAGTAACAACAGAAGGGAAGTTTGTCCAGAGAATTTGAAGTGAGGAGAGGATTGAGACAGGGTGACCCTCTGTTGACAACCCTATTCAACCTGACCCTAGAAATAATCAGAGAAAGTGGAATCTGAAGAAACGGGCTAATATACAATGACAGACAACAATGTGTAGCCTACGCAGACGACATATAGCAATGATGACGAGAAGGAGAAAGGAGCTAGAGCAAATTTTTAAAGCGTTAGAGAAAAAAGCGAAGGAGTATGGACTAACAATAAACGAAGATAAGACAAAGTACATGGAAATGAAAGCAGGACATCCGCACGATATAAACCAGATCAAATAGAAGACAGCAGACAAAAAAGGATACAAGTTTGAGAAGGTAATACAATTTGAATACCTAGGGGTGACAATAACGAAAACTTGCCAGGAAGAAATTGAAACAAACAAAAGATTAGCAAAATTAGAATAGAAGTAGAGGGAATGGGATGGAGAAGAAGTAACAACCGGGAAATCATGGACTTATATAGGAAACCAAATATTGGACAAAAGGCAAAAACACAGAGGATAAGATGGCTAGGCCATGTGATAAGGATGCCCGACAGCAAACTCATTAGGAAAATTCTTAAAGCAGGTGAAGGAGGGAAGAAACGGAGAAGAAGGCCAAAAAGAAAATGGATGGCATCAGTGGGAGAAGACCTGTTATCAGTGTGAGTGGAAGAATGGCAAGAGACTCCAAAGGACAGACTAAAGTGGAAAAGAATAATGAAAACTTTTGAAGCCATGGGTCTACAACACCTGTAGAGCTGTATTACATATATATATATATATATATATATATATATATATATAGGTATATACCAAAAACATAAAATAATAGAAATTAAAACACAGAAAACAAGTCGGTGTACGTATCGGTCGCGTGTTAGAATGAAACTAACATCCAGCTCTTATGCCCAACCAACATAACCAAGCTAATTGCGGAACTGTCATGCTCTAATATAGTACCTCCAGGTACTTCTGGAGGGGCACGGATTTAAAACCAATATGTCAAGTTTTACGAGCAAAAAACTAAAAATGTTAGATTTTTTCTAATACTGCACCCGATCCCGGGTTAAGCAAGCCCTCGGTTTGAATCCCGTGGGAGCCAAAATTTTTCCGCAGCCTTGGCGATTGGAATCGGGCTCAGTGAGACCATTCACAGTTGGGCACCAAATTAACTGTGCTCTACTCAGAACCACAGACCTAAGAGATAGAGTAACAAGGTCAACACATCATCGAGACACACATAACACAATGCTTGCTGTGCAAGCACAAAAGGAGCGCTCCAACTTTGTAATCTGAATCCAGGGCAAGTTGAGCATTGTACCGCCAAATGCAAGCGTATAAAGTACCAGCCGCTATACCGCAAGGTAAAATGAGGTTACAGATAATACATTCATACATACATACGTGTTCAGACTTTAGAGAGACTTTCAACAAAGCCAAGAGATAACTATTGGGATAATGAATTCTTGAAATTCCAACTGGGCAAAAAATCTTGCGAATACCATGAAAAGAATGAGCATTTCACTCTTCACAATTTATTTATTAGACCATGATGGATTGAATTTGGAATACATAGGGAGCTACACAAAACTTTACAAATCATTGAAATCGATGGGGTACAAATATTAAAAAAATGTATCTAAAAAATACATGTTGATTCAAAATTTCTGTTGCCAAGCAAACTCAAATTCTTTAAAAAATATTTGGAATATGCTGATGGCGAGGAAGTAGTGACTTTTATTTACCTATATGAAACCTCAATATACCAGAATGTAACAATGATACGAATGTGGTTGAAAAATGATGATAGGTGTACCTACTAATAATAAGAGATTAAAATCAGTAGGCAAGAGATTCAGTGCTTTATGCATATTATTGTCATAGTTTCCTATCTGGGTGTGTTTTCAAAAATTGAACATCGAGATTAGCACAAAAATATGAAGAGTAAAATTTTTCAACAGTGGGTAGAAAGTCAGTTGGTGCCTGCTCTAACTAGCATTGCGGGATAATGCTCCTGATCACTCGGTGTTGTTAGAGAAGAGACCAACTACTAATTCAAATAAAAAAACTCCAAAGCTGCTTGTATAAAAACAAAATGAATTTTGATGAAAACAATTAAGAAACTTTGGAATGTAGTTAAAACCAACCTAAATAATTTGAGCAAAAATATACAACTGACGAGTTTCTAAAGCAAAGCAATATCAATGTTCTAAGGCTTCCTCTCTACTATTCTGTTTACAACCCCATTGAACTTATATGGGAATTGCGGCCTCCATAGTAACAATGACCCTCATGTATCTGACTAAATACTGTAGTTATTTAGAAACCCTGTATATAGTTAGATAAGAGTCGAGCAAACACAGGTCAATTTTTGATTAGTTACGATCCACTGTGTATGCACATTAATCTAAAACGAAAATTTGAAAAGTGGCTATGGCAATGACTATTAAATGGCGTAGGTACTGCGAAACTTGATTGTCAAACTATTAAGCGTTGAGTAAAATAACAGGCTATTGCATTTTTGAGTGTAAAAATTAATTAGAACAAGACTTTATTTTAAAAGCATTCCCAAAAAAATGCAACGCAGAAATATGCGATGATAAAAATGAAATCTCAACGATAGTTTCAGAATATGCAAAGTATATTTTGATAGAAATCGCATGGGGAATTTCCGTACACAAACAAATATATAATAAAACTTAAATAATTCGGAATTGCTTCACATGTCAGTTCAGGAATTGTTTCGTGGTGTAGCAAATTTTTGCCAGCTAGTTCCTGAGCTGGATTGGGCGGGGGGGGGGGGGGGGGTTGGTCGGAAACGCCAGTGTTTCGAGACGGTCCAAACCAGATAAACCTAAAGGTGTTCATGTAAATTCCTAAACCACTTAGCTGTTTCATAAAAATAATAAATGAAAGAAAATACCAGAATTTGAAGTAACCTAATTGTTTATTTACAATATGTACAAGTATAACTCTGCACAATACTCAAAGGGGGCAAAACGAATCTGCAATATTCTGTAGATAGGGTAACTACTTTAACTTAGTTATAAGTATAAAGTGTAGTAAGATTGTTGTAATTTTAATAAATTTAGTGAAAAACAAACTCTACGATGTTTACCTGCAATTTTCTCGAGCACACGTATCCCAACCACGGAACAGAGCTAACGAACGCTATGTTCCGTGTCCCAACTATAGGGTAACTTGAAATGAAAGTACAGCGATATCGGAAGACGGGAGTCTCATCAAATCGCTTGAAGATATAATTTATTATTGCATGAAACTTTGAGAATAGTACGATACCCCCTGGGTCTATTGCACACTTAACTGATGTGTTTCAGCCTGAATAAGTAGTTTTTTTATTGTTTTGGCCCCGTAGCCCCTTGCATGAGTGTTAATTTTAAACGTTGAGGGACACAGCAACACCCGATTGAACGCAACTAAAAACGCTAACACAGCAGCCAATCTAGTAAACAATACATATAAAGCGAACTAAACTAATTCGCACAACCAAACGCTCAAGGCGAATACATCGCAGCTACACATTTCTTAAATTCTCTGTACCATCGGTTACAAATTTCGCCAACAGAAACCGTAAGTAGAACGCTTAAAATGGCATAGAAACAGCACTAATGGTATTTTCAGTTTTGAGAAATCAGATGACTAAACACGCGAGCTGTACACGTAGAAGGTACCTTGGTGCATGCATAGCAGAGCAGCGTCGTCAGAGTAGCTATGCCGGGTGGTGGACTTGGGGGTGCTGCTGGGACGCCGTCCAAGCAAATGTGCAACGTGAGGTGTGACAGGCTTTTCTCCAATTATCGCACTGGGGAAAGGCCGTGTGTTTAAGTTTCGGAAGCAGCCACACGAATTGAGGAGCTCAGAACTGAGTAGCAGTTGGTTCTCTAGGTCCTATAACAGGTGACATCAAAGCTCAAGGGGAGCATATGCAATGCATGGCACTGAACCACAGGGGGTACGAGAAAATGGCCTAAAATAACACAACATCGAAATCGATGTTCATAACGGGAAGACATAAACATACCCAAGTTGGAAGGTGGCCATCATTTGGTAATTTTGCAGAAATAGTCTTATTCCAGTTTAACTATAAGGTATATTCCAGTAATCTCACACAGAATTTCTTGCGGGTGAGCATCATCATAATTTTGGAAATTTTAGAAAGTTAGGCACAGCACCCAGGAACAATTACACGAAATCAGAGCCATAAAAATGGCGCCGGAAGTCATACTAGCAATCTATTTTGAAAATCCAGTAGAATCCCCTAAAGTTAAGGATTTTCAAAATATCCCAAATGTTGGGGAGCTTCCCAGTTTTCCGCTATGTTTGGAAATTTCTGGTTGCGAGCTCGTATTGAACTGTAGTGGACTGTATGGATTTATTCTTCACTAAATTATACACTCGTTGAAAGCAAAGTAGGTAATTTATTTGCAATAAATTGACACGAACATTTTAACATGTAAACAATGAATTAGCGTTTCTCGGAGTGGACTGCTCGCGTCCAGTCTCGTTGACTGACGGAGGGTAAGTGGTGAGGGCAGGCGCGCTCCAAGAGTTCTGAAATGCGCATAGTACCATACGCAACTACAAGCGAAGCGGCAAATTTGATGAAATACTTAACACAATAAATGAAAAATGAAGGGTCACCTCAGACATTTCCTGAACTTGCAGTTTAATTATTGTATCTAAATGAAAAATTATACGTAACAATCAATGGGAAAATAGAAGCAATCTGCAATCTCCACTTTATTTATCTGCTATAAAGCTTTCGATGTCATCATTCACTTCTGGGATTAGGCCTTCGAGCATGTCTCGACTCAATATCCCATCTCATTCTAGGCGGTCTAGAACACAACTCCCACTGGTCTAAATCCCCAACTCAGAATTTGGTCATAACGCCCAATTATAGTTTTGGCCAAACGCCCACTGACGCTTTGTCCAGGAGAAACCTATCAACACATTGAAACTGCCGTTTTGGTCATTATGCCCAACTCCGATTCTGGTCACAGCGCTCAACTTGGTGACAATGCCCAACTACGATTGTGGTGAAAACGCCCAACTTGGTCACAACGCCCAACTTCGATTCTGGTCACAATGCCCGACTTGGTCAAAAATCCCAACTTTGATTTTGGTCTTAATGCTTAACGTTTTTTAGAGCACATGTTTTCATAGAAATCTTGGGCTAGATTCAAGTTCACAGCTGAAGACGCACAGGCATCTAGGTAAATGTGCGGACCTTGTACTTCTATATATTTCATAATTTAATACTGTTGAATTTTAATGATTTTATTTCGAAACACAGCGCCTCCCAAAGCCTACCTCGACCGCATTCTACTAAGTTTGTTAAAGTGTGAATACTCAAAGTTTGGAACAATGGGGAAAGAAGTAACATTTCTAGGAATAACCGATTCAAAAAGATACATCGTACATTGTTTGCAAAGATTACCTGCCACACTATGTGCTGTTGCAGGAGCGACCATGACAGCTTTAAAATGCCACAGACGATGGAAATGATTGAAGGTCACACTGCTGATTCACAGAGAAATAAAATGGACACCACTAGAAAGATTTTGACACAAATCAATCTAAATTCTGTTAATAATTTGTGTGCTTCTCATAGTAATTCTAATTATGATACTCATAATATTCGTATACATTTCACAAATTGCAATAGTATTGCAATAGTCGCTTTTGGGAAGATAGAAGATGTTATTGGAAGAGAGGCACAGTTGAAGTGGCGTTATGCGGGATATGTGGCTAGAGACAACGTAAAGTGGACAAATATCGCACTACAATAGAGACCAAGAAGGTGAAGAGACGATCTACAGATAATTGGGAGTAAAAATTGGATTTCGGTGGCCCAAGACCGAAATCAATGGAGGAGCCTGGAGGAGGCCTACATCCAGCAGTGGATGTCAACGGTCTGAGAAGAAGAAGCTTTTGGATGTAAATAAATTACAGGGCGACCAACTTAAATGTATGCAACTTTAAGCAGGTGAGTATGCAGCACACATTACATTTCAATGGCGATTATAGTCTAGATGTAATGTGTGTTGCGTACTCAACTGCTTAAAGCTGCGTACATTTAAGTTGGGCACCCTGTATGCTGTTGATACAAATTGTATCATTGACACTTTTATAAACTTCTGAAGGTAGATATTGATTAATAAATTTGAAATATATTATCAAGTTAATTAAACTTATTAATAAAGAAAGCAATTAGGCATCTAGCCACTATCAAAAACTATAGAGGGTGTTTGTTAAAATGTGCCTTAAAACTTTTCCGAATTATCAAATAATGCTTCTATAGCATCAGATGGACAACACTTTGAACATCTTTTGTAAAGTGAATTGTATGTATATAATAACTAGCCTATTTCATTTAGGCCAAATAAATCGTAATTCAACTATTTCTTTTCTTTAAATAAGAGTGCTATATTTCGGGGGGTGTTGATGTGAGAACATAGTGTTATCAGCATTTGTTGCTATTACACTCTTCAAATTTGGGGACACACTTTAGCAAACACCCGGTATAGTTGTGGATAAAATATTGTATTTGCCTGGTATATTATAATAGATGTATTACGCTTGAATTACACTTCATGCTCATGTAACATAGTCTATATTATATTTTAATTATTTACGATGCTATAATAACTTGCGAATAAATCGTGGTTTTTGTAAATAAAAAACTATGGGAAATAACACAGTGTACTTTGGTAACTAACGATATTATTTTCAAACAGTCTGGTGTCAAGATTTTTGTAAATATGTAAGTTTAAATTTTAAAAGTACATTGTGTTATTTCCTTTGGTTTTTTATTTACAAAAACAACAATTTATTCGCTAGAGATTAACAGTTATTTATGTATCAAGGGCGTAAAACAGACATTTTTGGCCCGCGGGGTGAAAGTTACAAAGGAGCACACAATAAGTTAGAAAACTATATGCCAGTCTCAATACTATGCAGTGTTTCTAAAGTGCTCGAAAAAATTGTCGCAAATCGTGTAATAAGTTTTTTTAATAAGCATAACCTTTTTAATAATAACCAACATGGTTTCAGAAAAGGTCGATCGACCTCCACGGAAATAGCTGACTTCCTTAATAGATTGTACTCTGACATAGATAGTGGAAAATCATGTTTAGGAATATTTTTAGATTTAAGCAAAGCGTTCGATCTGGTAAACCATGAAACACTGCTCGATAAACTTTACCGCTATGGAATAAGGGGAATAGCTTTGAAGTGGTTCAGGAGCTACCTTGAGGATAGAAAACACTATGTGGATATAAATGGCAAAAAATCTAGTCTGCTGAATTCAAAACGAGGTGTTCCTCAAGGTTCAGTTCTTGGGCCACTTCTATACCTAATTTATGTTAATGACATATCGTTTGATGGTATGATAATGTTTGCAGATGATACGTCATTGATAGTTAGTGATAAACAAACATCTCATGTATCTATTTGTGCTAATCAAATGCTAAACTGTGTAACTGATTATTTCACAACAAACTATTTATATTTAAATAATGAAAAATCTGTACTTATAAATTTTAATGTCTCTAGCATAGAAAATAGATTTAGTTACCTAATAAAAGCGGAACGAACTAGTGTTAAACAGGTTACGCAGACAGTATTCTTAGGTATTAAGATAGATTTCAAATTAAAATGGTCCCAACTATACAAGACTTGTGTAAAAAAAATTGCTACATACTGCTTTGCATTAAAAAAACTGAGAGAGGTTGTAAATATAGACATATTGAAAATGTACTATTTTGCCTACCTGCACTCATCAGTAAGTTATGGTATAATTGCTTGGGGCTCATCTCCAGAATGTAATAGGATTTTTAAAATGCAGAAGAGGGCAATTAGATCAATGATGGGAGTAAATGCGAGAACCAAATGTAAACAGTTATTTATCAAATTGGGTATAATGACGGTTCCGGCAATCTACATATACGAGCTACTACTCTATGCTAAACGACAACTGGCAAATTTAAAAAAATTACAAGATAACCACAATTATAGAACAAGGCAAAATTTTACATTGGAAATACCTAAACATAGAACAACTACCTACGAAAATAGTCCAAAATATATGGCCATAAGCACCTACAATAAGCTGCCAAATAATTATAAATCCCTAGATTATAAGACATTTAAGAAAAGTATTTTTAACCTGTTGGTAAATAGAGCATATTACTGCCACAGTGAATTTTTAAATGACATTATTTGAGGTTATATGTACTAAATGTAACTTGTAAATTTATCGTTGACTATGTCTATTTACTATCATGTATCAAAGAGACAAATAAAATTATCTTATCTTATCTTATCTTACAACACGAAGGGCAGATCATCAAAGGCTATAACAGGACAAGGACCAAAACGCTGGTTACGCCTGAGGTGCATATAAAAACTGTATCTAAATTGATTGATATTTGGATAAAACGTGACATGAAAACAGTAAAATTCTTACAATTATTTCAGCTGAATATTACCTTGGTAGGTTATGGTTTTCATTAATACGTGTTTATAAATAATAACTAAAATGACGATAATAGTTATTTATGTACCAAGGGAATTATGAAGATGTTTATAACATTTCGAGGGAGATGCGTTTACAAGCCTGAGGGCTCTGGCCCGAGGGTTATAAGTCGCCAGAGGGCTATGAACATCAAGTAATGCCCGTGGTGCATACAACGTTTTTTTTTTCACTTTGAATACGCAAATAACTTGAATAGTCTGCAAAGCAGTCCATAACACTTTAGGGGCGTTATCATTACGCCCGCTCTTCACGCCCTGAAGCGTTATAGGCTGCTTTATATATCTTGATATGTTTTATCAGACTTTTTCCACTGTCTAGGGTATATATCACACGACGTTTCGGGAGTTTTGATCTACTCGGTCTTCAGGTGTTCCTAGTTAGTCCCGAAAAGTCGTGTAATATACACCCTAGACAGTAGAAAAAGTCCGATAAAACATATCATAAAAGACAACTGCCAAAAACTTAAATTCAGAGAACAACTTTATATATCTTGTATCACATGTTGAAGCATCATATTTAATATTTACTTGAAAATAATCCTAGAAATTGTTCGTGGCATTAGGAGCTGCAGCCAGGTTAATTTAAGTCTTGCTCATCTCCCGCTGTCCAGCAATCTATCATACTTAAGATCCTAATCTTGGATTTGCATGTCATTTGTAAATACCATCTGCAATTTAAAACGGATGACATTAGTTTATTGTTAGAGCTTTCAGCGAAATGCAGTTCTCTCTTGCGATGGTCGACCATTCCTTCCCCTTACTCCTAAAGGGGTGGTTTAACGAGTGTCCGAGTTTTCTTGGGCTCGAAGAGACAGACACGACGAGAGTCACGTTAAGACACCGAGAGATATACATCTCCTCTATAATCAGTACCGGCAAGTTTAAATTTGTAATTATACAGTCCGCTTTTAGTGTTACATTGGTGTATATATTGTAAATAAAGTGTTATTACAATTATATTCGTTGTGTTCAATCATTCACGACCGCGACGACTTGCGTGATTCTCCGCCGGTATTTCGTTGTACCCGTAAGGTTCGGGTCGCAACATATTTTGGTCATATCGAACCGAATTTCGAACCAAGTACACCTTGGATTCAACGTCTTCATCTGAAGAGGATCATCTGTATCCACATTTGCCGTGTATGGCATTCATCGGAGGAAGCTGCAGCATCATTACGAGGCCAGTGGAGTCCCCAGTACCTACAAAAAGCGTCAACTTCTTGGGGTGAGTGGTCTCCAATCCTACCGTTTGTTTAATTTCCCTTTGTCGCATGTTTAATGTTGTGTACGTTCTTTCAACGTGACGAATAGCGTCGAGGAAAATTTAATTGAAGACATTTCTTCATAATTGTTTGCTCTTTTTGAGTAACGTCAGTAAAATTACTTTATTTAGTTATTACGCTTGATTCCAAATGGCAGACATTAAAGCACTGCTTAGCAAGCGCACAGTGCTAAAATCTAAATTAACTAAATTTAGAAATAAAATCAGTGACGAGTTAGACGTTGATCAGTTAAATACTATTAAAGATCAAGTACAACCTCTGAATGATGAATTTGATAGCATCCAATTTCAAATTGAAGAATTGGATGCAAACCAGGTAGATTCGATTTTTTTCGATCAATATCTTTCCCTTATGACGGATATTAATAAATTATTAAGAAAGCTGAATGGCTCCACTCGAGAGGTAGGCACCCCTCGTCCTGCGTCTTCAAATAATTCAATTGAGACGCAAGTTAAACTACCAGCTCTAAATTTACCACAATTTAATGGGAATTGTGAAAACTGGTTATCATTTTACGAATCTTTCGAAACGTTGGTACATAAAAACGAGACAATAAACGATTTGCAACGGTTTCATTATTTAAAATCGTGTCTAAGGGAAGAGGCGCTTCAGTTGGTCAGTTCTCTTCCAATTACCCGCGATAATTACCAAATCGCGATTGAGTTGCTAACCAACAGGTATCAGAATAAACGTTTAATTATAAAAAAGAACATTCACGCATTGTTCCATTTAGATAATGTAATTAAAGATTCATCCAAGTCATTACGAAACCTGATAGATAAGGTAATGTTACATTTAAAGGTCCTAAAATCTTTGAACTTGCCCACGCATCATTGGGATAACCTAATTATATATTTGGTGGCATCAAAACTTGATTTCATGTCAAATCGCGAATGGGAAAATTCGGTTACACAAGACATTCCGACGTTAGAGGATTTATTGACTTTTTTGACAAAACGATGCCAGCTGTTAGAGGCGCTTAGCTTTAAAAAAGAACCGGTCAAACGACAAACATTTGCGAACAGTTCCAAGATTAGGGAAAATAATAATTTTCAAGGTGCGTCGCATTTAGCTACAAATAAGGTGCGCTGTGCATATTGCAAACAATCACATAACATACAAGGGTGTGAAACTTTTCTGAAGTTAGAGCCGAGAAACCGGTACCACGCAGCCAAACAAAACAAATTATGTATAATCTGTCTACGCGATAATCATGCTAGTACTAATTGCCGAAATAAAGGTTGCAGTGTTTGTCACGGTAGACATCATTCTTTATTACATTTTCAACAAGCTGAGGTTGACAATTCACCAAATTTCAGTTTCGAATCAATTTCTGCAATTTTGACACCGGAAGTAATTGCTACAACCTCCAGCAGTAACCACTGTGCAAATCAGAGCGCACATGTATTTTTATCAACCGCGTTGATCGATTTGCTCGATGCAAATAATAAGCCCCACACTGCTAGAGCTTTATTAGATGCAGGGTCACAGCCAAATTTTATTAATGAAGCACTATGTAAGAAACTCGGGCTTAAATTAGAGTCCGTCAAGTTTCCGATTGCAGGGATAAATCAATCTATCAGCCACGTACAGTGTTGCACTGTCGTAAAGTTAAGGTCAAAATGCGGCAAATATGAAACCGCGTTAAAGTGCTCTGTTTTGCCAAAAATCACATCGAATTTACCGCTTATTGATTATGAAAGGCAGTTATTCAAAATCCCAAATAATATCAGATTAGCTGATCCAACTTTCAATATATCTGGGCCTATTGATTTGCTTATCGGCGCAGAAAAATTCTGGGACTTATTGGGCTCAGGTCAATTAAAATTATCAAACCATGGCCCAGTATTGCAAGAAACCAAATTAGGTTGGATATTCGGGGGGCCAATGCTGGCTTTACAGCCTCAACCTCGTCCAGTAAGTTTTCATGCTGCATTAGACAGTCAATTGTCAAATTTTTGGCAACTCGAGACAATACCGGAATACAATGTAAATTCCATTGAGCATTCCGCATGTGAACGAAGTTTCGCAAATAATTACTTTCGAGATTCTACCGGGCGATTTGTAGTCAAATTACCGTTTAAGGAAAACGCTGAAGTATTGGGTGAATCCAAGCAAATCGCGATTAAACGTTTTTTCACATTGGAGAAATCCTTGGGAAACCAACCGAATTTAAAATCGGAATACACTAAATTTATTCACGAATATCGTGCACTAGGTCATATGACCTTAAATTCATGCCCGGAGTCGGACATTCCCTCAAAACATGCTTATCTTCCACACCATGCGGTGATTAAACCATCCAGTACGTCCACCAAATTAAGAGTTGTATTCGATGCAAGTGCTAAAACGACCACGGGTGTCAGTTTAAACGATACATTATTAGTCGGACCTCAAATTCAATCTGATTTGTTTTCCTTGCTTACTCGATTTCGAACGTATAAATACGTTCTAACAGCTGATATACATAAAATGTATCGCCAAATTTTTGTTCATGCAAATGATCGACCGTTTCAACAAATAGTATGGAGGGACAATCCGAATGAACCCCTACAAAGTTATTATTTAAATACCGTTACGTATGGTACCGCGTCGGCACCTTTTTTAGCCGTGCGCACGTTGCAGCAATTAGTTCACGAAGAAACGGAAATACTTCCAAGGGCAAAATCCGCTATTCTTAACGATTTCTTTATGGATGATTTAATAACAGGCACAAATGATTTTAATGAGGCTCTGAGTATTCGCGAACAATTAATAGAAGTTTTGAGTAAGGGTGGTTTTGAACTCAGAAAATGGGCAATCAATGAACCCGCGTTATTACCACGTTGTCAAAGGTCAGATTTGACGAACGATCAAACATGGATTAATCTTGACAAGGCGGGCGACACGAAAACTCTCGGACTGTCTTGGAATTGCATTAACGATGTGCTGCAATATGACAACACACAATTAAAGATTTCAAATAAAATTACGAAACGGGCGATATTATCGGTCACCGCTCAATTGTTTGACCCTCTGGGTTTGATAAATCCGGTTATTGTAACGGCAAAGGTCATTCTACAAGGGTTATGGGCTAGCAAAATTGGTTGGGACGACGAGATACCGTCCAAGATATGTGAGAAGTGGATACAATTATTCACAAGCTTAAGTCAGATAAAAATCCCTCGAATTGTTGTTGAAATTCCTGAATTTATCGAGATTTATGGGTTCAGCGACGCGTCGGAACTCGCGTATGGAGCTTGTCTCTACATAAGATCAAGGTCCGCGGTAGGCGAATATGCCGTACATTTATTATGCGCGAAGTCCCGAGTTGCCCCTCTTAAAAGGGTATCACTGCCGCGCTTAGAGCTGTGCGCCGCCGTTCTTCTCTCGCATCTCTTTCGTAAAGTTGAATCGATAATAAATCTCAATATCAGCCGATCAGTTATGTGGACTGATTCTAAAATTGTGTTGGCCTGGCTATCCGCGGAGCCACATAATTGGAAAACGTTTGTGGCCAACAGAGTCGAGGAAATTAATATAGCAGCAAATAAAGTCAATTGGAATTATATTCCTTCAGAATTAAACCCAGCCGATATAGTTTCACGTGGTAGTTTACCGAACGAACTGCTTCATAATCGTTTATGGTGGCACGGTCCAGATTTTTTATCGGACTCGAAATTAAAGTGGCCAATTAATGACCACGTAGATCTTTCGGACGATTCGTTCGAGAAACGAAGTTTAGTCTCAAATGTTGTCACACAAAGCAACCAAACTAAAGAATTTTTTGAAATGTTCGAAAGATTTTCTAAATTTTCCAAATTGCAACGCGTTATTGCGTATTGCAAAAGATTCGTCAACAATTCAAAACCGGGCGCTATAAGACAAACGGGTGGATTGACATCAATTGAATTGCATAATGCAGAAACATTTATTGTAAAACAAGTTCAAGCGTGTAACTTTAAGGATGAAATTGCAGCATTGCGTAAGGGTGACCAAGTTTACAGGCTCAGCATTATTAAATCTCTAAATTCATTTCTTGATTATAATGATATTATCCGAGTTGGTGGTCGCTTAGCAAATTCAAAATTGGGTCATGATATTAAACATCCCATTTTACTGCCCAAACATCATGTCACGAACCTTTTGATTTATCGTGAGCACACAAGGCTACTGCATGCTGGGCAACAAGCTACATTGTCGTCACTTCGTCATAAGTATTGGCCAATTTCAGGTCGAGGCAGTGTACGAAATGTCCTGCATAAATGCATAACTTGTTTTAAGACAAACCCGCAGCCCTTAAGGCAAATTATGGGTGATTTGCCCGCGTCTAGAGTGGAGCCCGCCAGACCATTTATTAATTGCGGAATTGATTACGCGGGACCTGTACTCTTAAAGGAAAGTTCCGGCCGTGGAAAACGATCCGTAAGGGCATATATTACGATATTTGTTTGTGTAGCCACTAAGGCAATACATGTGGAAATCGTATCAGATCTAACGACGCAAGCGTTTCTAGCAGCGTTGAAACGTTTTATTTCACGCCGCGGAAACATAAAAAACTTATATTCCGATAATGCTACTTGTTTCGTCGGCGCTAACCGCGAACTAAAATAATTGAGAGAGCTATTTAAAAATCAAATTTTTCATTCAGAGGTCATCGACGTTCTAGCCACAGATTATATAAAGTGGCATTTTATCCCGCCTAGAGCCGCGCATCATGGTGGCATTTGGGAAGCTGCCGTAAAGTCGGTTAAGCATCATATTAAAAGAGTTATTGGTGAGGCTTCTTTCGCGTTTGAAGAATTGTACACAATATTAACTTGTATCGAATCTTGCCTCAATTCCCGTCCTTTAACTCCAATCAGTAACGATCCTAATGACCTCATTCCCTTAACTCCAAGTCACTTCCTTATTGGAGACGTGCTCACTGCACCCGTTGAACCGGATGTGACTAAGCTCAACATTCATCGCTTGTCAAGATGGCAACACATTGAGCAAATACGTCAACACTTTTGGCAACGATGGTCAGCCGAATATCTGACCCAGCTTCAACAGCGTGCTAAATGGCACCACGCTGAGACCAATATCGCCATAAATACTATGGTCTTGATCAAGGAAGACTGCGTACCTCCACTACGTTGGCCGTTGGGTCGCGTTATCGCTACCCATCCAGGGAAGGATGGCAAAACGCGAGTCGTGTCAATCCGCACCTCGAAAGGCATTATTATTCGTGCCGTAACAAGGGTGTGTCCGCTACCAGTCCAATAGCGATTGTGTTGGTGATTGAACTAATAATCAACTTTTTAAGTGCTTCGTATCAGTGAATTCCCGTGTCATAGACTATGATTTGAGACATTTGACCACACGTGTCTATATTTATATTCTTTCATGCTTTTATTGTGCTCAGTGTCTTGTAAATCTCCTGTACATAGTATGTTCTTGATAGTTCTTACATTTGATTAATTGCCTTGCATCTAATTTATCTCGTGTACTTTCTGTGTATCATTTCGATGTATTTCCTGTGTTTATTTTATAAGGTATTGTTATAAAGGTCCCCAGTGCCTTTATAGGGGCCGGTATGTTGAAGCATCATATTTAATATTTACTTGAGAATAATCCTAGAAATTGTTCGTGGCATTAGGAGCTGCAGCCAGGTTAATTTAAGTCTTGCTCATCTCCCGCTGTCCAGCAATCTATCATACTTAAGATCCTAATCTTGGATTTGCATGTCATTTGTAAATACCATCTGCAATTTAAAACGGATGTCATTAGTTTATTGTTAGAGCTTTCGGCGAAATGCAGTTCTCTCTTGCGATGGTCGACCATTCCTTCCCCCTACTCCTAAAGGGGTGGTTTAACGAGTGTCCGAGTTTTCTTGGGCTCGAAGAGACAGACACGACGAGAGTCACGTTAAGACACCGAGAGATATACATCTCCTCTATAATCAGTACCGGCAAGTTTAAATTTGTAATTATACAGTCCGCTTTTAGTGTTACATTGGTGTATATATTGTAAATAAAGTGTTATTACAATTATATTCGTTGTGTTCAATCATTCACGACCGCGACGACTTGCGTGATTCTCCGCCGGTATTTCGTTGTGCCCGTAAGGTTCGGGTCGCAACATCACAGATATAAACAAATAACACTGGGGAACAATTTTCAACATAATTCTTGTTGACTTCGATTTTCTAGCTGTTTTAAACGTAAATAGGCATGCTGATTTCAAAACTGCCATCAGTTTTCTTCTATCACGTAAAGTTTTGTCTCTACAGCTTATCCTAATGCGACCACTCTAGTCTCGATCAAGTGCGACCTACCTCTAGTGGAGAGGATGAGGACGACCTGGGAGACCAGTGACAACGTCATACTTGTCTAGAATATTCAGTTACACATGAGACAGTATGGTGAGAGTTAGTGTGCCGCTCTAAATAAATTGTATTTCAAAGTGAAGTTCGAGTTCTTGGATCATCTGTGTTGACCTTAAAATGGTCTCCCTCCTTCTTGGTTAGCAACGTGGATACACAAAGTATCTCTGTTTTCTGTGTCCGTGGGACAGCAAAGCTCGTGAGAACCACTGGATGGAATCGAATTGGCCTCGAAGATCTGACCTCAAACCTGGTGATCTGAACCTGGTGATCATAAGCCACTTGTTTACAGAAAGAACATTATATTCCCATATCTGCACATAAAATTGGGTCTCATGAAGCAATTCGTCAAAGGTTTGCCAACTGAAGAGAATTGTTTCAAGTATTTTATTTCTGCATTTAATACTCTTTCGTTTGGAAAGATAAAGGCCGGTCAGGCCAAGCTCCTTCATGGGGTGTTAGTGCCTCACCATTATTATTATGTTTGACGGTCCACATATTCGGTAGCTCATTAAAGTCGAACATTTCATCGGGACAATGTCAGAATCCCAAAAGTTGGTTGTCATTCAAAAACCTTGTCAAGGACTTTCTTAGAAATAAACGATCACATAAATTATATCGAAATTGTCCAGAAACTCTTGGAGAGCTTCAAAATGCTTGGTTACAACATGAGTATCAAAGTGCATTTTCTACATAGCCATCTTCCTGACTTCTCGAAAAACCTTGGTGTAGTCAGTGATGAGTAAGGCAAACGATTCCACCTAGATTTGAATGTTATGGAGGCACGGTATCAAGTTAGATGGGATACACATATGATTGCTGACTATTGTTAGAGCATCAAGCGAGATTGTCCACAGATTGAACACTTCAGGAAAAGCTATAAGCATAAATTTACCTGAGACACCGACTGCTTTGGTCATATGGTCAAAGTCCTACTTAGAATTTTGTCGAGACTAATAAGGAGTTCTAACCTTAGCAAGGGATCTTTTATATACTACACATCGTAGTAACATGGGACCCACGGCTTTACATCACTTCCGAATGATTGCATTCTGTAGAGGTTTTATCTATATTTTTTAATTTTTTAAAAACCTCACCGGAACTGGGAATCGAACTCGCGACTCTACGATCAGTAGCCAGGATGCTTATCACTGAGTTACTAGCCTCGGAAACGTGACTTTAGTGGATATAGATATTTATGTATTAAGGGAGATATGAATATGTTTCTTCCCTGAGGTTGACATGTGTTACAGACCGAGGGCCTCTGGTCCGAGGCCTGTAAGTCCACCGAAGGTAAAGAACATGAATATCTCTCGTGGTCCAACTTTATTTACTAGCATATTAGTAAGAATAGTATGACATTTCAAAATGTCATAATGACATAAAATTAGAATATGTAAGTAACATCAAGAATTGCCTCGTTGTATGGTTGCTAAAACGTTATTGGTAGTTGCATGGTTACCATGAGTTTTAGAGAGTAATAATTTGACAAGTCTCTTGGAAGTTATGAGTAGCTTTTCATATTTTGTTTCTATGACCATGTACAATATCATGTTGCTAGTAAATAAAAGTACTTACAACTTTATAGATAGGTTGTTAGGACATTTTTAGTTTTGTACGAACGTACGGTTAATTGGCGTTATTTATTAAATTACGACCCCACTTGTATATGAGTTTTTCGAATTATTCCTCCTGAATTTGAGCATATCGAATTTTTACAAGCATTTATTAGCTTTCTAACGCACACAGCTGTGTTATTTTGCTTGCGGCCAACGGTTCTAAAACGTCCTCATTCGGTGTATTTCGGTTTCAAGTTGTTGTCGCGCTAGAAAACAAATATCGATCAGTCTACGACTGGCTTTTCTGATGTTTATCGATCGCGCTGTCGGTGTCTATTTTCGAGGCTGTCTTGGCGGGTTTTTTGGAAGTTAGTTGGGACCCGGACGTCTGAAGTGACAGTTGTTTTTGAAGTGGTGCAGCCCCGCGGCGTTTTGCCTTCGGGGATGGCGTCCGCGAGGTAGTTGGGACGTCTGATTGTTGAGCGTTTACCAGCGAGTACCGCTGTTTTAGTTGTTATTAGGACTCCCATTGCTTTAATGCATTTGACCGTGAGTTACGCATCTTAGGGGACATTACTGTATGGTCGTGCGTGACCGTTAGGGGTGTTATTTTTCGTTATTGTAAGCCTTTTAAGTTTCTGTTTTACAGTAGAGTGGCAGGTTCCTATATCGCGTCGTGTAGACTGATTCCTTTGTGGAAACTCATTAGCAGTGTTATATGTTCGCGATGCTCCGCTTTCCCGTTCTGCCACATTTCCGCAGCGGGATTTCATGTCTCGTAGAGGATACTTTCCCCACGTGTCCGGCCCGCAGCTCGTTGAGTTTTTGGAATATCCCTTCCGTTTCGTCTTCTGCAGTGTCTGGGTATAGTGGCTGAATTGCAGTAGCATAGGACATCAAGCTGCCGCACAGCCAAGCTCCTTACAGGTATCGTTTGTACTATTTATTAACGTTTAGAGTGTAACTTAACATATACAGTGTGGTGTCGAATTATCGGACAGTTGGTGTAATGTCTAGGTTATTTAACTTTTATTGTGTACCTTTTTGCATTTGTCAAACCGTTACAGTGTACCTGCCATTACATTTCATTTACCGTCAGTTTACATAGTTGTTATTTAGCTTTATGCAATAGCCTTTGTCATGTGTCACAGCCGCTACTTATTATAGTTGAATCTCGCCTTTATTGCCTCTATGTGATTATAGTTTACTGTTCATATCGTTTTTCAGAATTAATGTCAAGTTTACCGATTATTTCAATAGTTTTAAGACGTTGCGCAATTTACCGAACTGCCTTATACACATTTCATGTTTACATGTGCCTTTTTCTACATAGTCAAATATTTTGTCAATACATGTAATGTTAATTTAACTGTGATTTTCTTTGTTATTGTACATACGTTGTGCGTATTACATTTTACAGTTGTAAGACGAGTTTGCCCAGCTGATCAAGTGGATTTTCGAAATGTACGTCCGATGGTGCTGAACCAGCTCGCTGACCAGAATACTGTCATGCTTATAGTTGAAAGGTGAATTCACATGCTTTCACTGTTCCTCAGTGAGTTTACCTGTGCATTTTTAATAGTGATGGAATTGTGATCTGTTTACTGTTTATTAGGCCGTTGCCCGTGTGTTGGACCACCCACGCTCCACTTCAGCCTAGTCAGCAACTCTTGTTATGGACTGGGCAGCGGTCCTATGTGAGTTACATTCCCGATTTTGTGAGTTATTGTACGCGCTAGTCGTCTAGCTTTATCGTGGCTTTTCGTAAATACCGTTAGAAGCTAGCGCGTTGCCGTAAATGTCGTTTTAGAATTGGATCCCCTATTTTTTTAAAATTAAAGTTTAAAGAAGTGTTTTGTTGAGAAAAAAATACTGCATTAGAAAATACTAGTGTTTATAATTTTCCAATTTCCGGAACCCTATAAATTAAAGAAATAAAAAATGCTATTTTTGAAGAAATCAGTGGTGCCTCGGAAATATGTAAACAAACAACATGCACATTTACTTTTGTCATTGCTGTTTGACAACAGATCACTAAATATTCTTACCGTTAAAATGTATTCAACTGAAGAAAAAGTAGAAATGATAAAATGGTTTTATGCTGGAAATAGTGCTCGTCAAGTAAGTGGCTTGTTTAGCGTAAAATATCCGAATCGGCAAATTCCAAGTAGTTCAACGATTGATAGCTTAATACGTAAATTTGAAACTACAGGCACATTACTAAATAATTGTAAATGTAACAATTACTCTGAAAACGTGCAGCAACATGAGGAAAATGACAACACCTTGAATGTTTTGGCAGCAGTAACTGCAAATCCCAGTGTAAGTTTAAGGCAATTAGAGCAAGATATTGGCTTGCATCACAGCCGAGTCCTGCAAATTTTTAAAAAGTTTTTCTCTTACAAATGTCGGTGTCATCAAGAGTTGCTTGAACGTGATATGGAGAAGAGAGGTGCATTTTGATTCCAAATTATGGAAAAATGTAACGAAGACAGGGACTTTTTGAATAACGTTTTGTTTACGGATGAATGGAAAATTGCAGAGTATGAGCTACTGAAAAACCATGCAACATTTTACAAACCAGGACCCAATATCCCCAAATAGAGTACCTATTATATAGGTACTCTATCCCCAAAAAGTTAATGTTTGGGCGGAAATACCGGGTGACTATAAATGATTGTGATTTTTTTTTCTTAGGTTGGCACTGTTTATGTTGATGGCACTGTAAGTCTATGTCAAATTCAATGTTTGCAAGTTAGGTTTTGCGTCATTCTGTGTCAAAACTGACGCAAAACCTAACCTGCTAACCTCGAATTTGACATAGGCTTACAGTGCCACCAACATAAACAGTGCCAACCCGGTACTAGGTAATCACATTATAAGACCATTTTTCTTAAGTGAAAACCTCACAGGAGAGCGCTTTTTGCAGTTGTTAGAATAGGATATAGCTCCGGCGGTGGGTGACCGAAGTTGCTAGAGACGATCAAGAGATTTGGCTTCAGATGGATGGGTGCCCCGCACACAACCCTTGTGAAGTGCGCGACTTTGTAAACTAAAGTTTTTCCAATAAGGTGATTGGTCCAAATTATTTAATTAACTCACCTGCTAGGTCCCTCGATCTTTCGCCCAACAATTTTTTTCTTTGGGGGCATTTAAAATCGCAAATTTACTCTGGAAGAACCTTTCAAACTATTGAAAAGTTAAAAAATTGTATTCAAGCCCAATGCGATAAAATATCACAATATCAGTTAGCAAATGTTAGACGGCAATTTTACGACAGGTTGGGTCAGTGTTTAGTAGTTAATGGTGCTTTGTTTGAACATTTGTTATAATTTATTAATTTTTGTGTTTTTGTATTATGATTATACGTACCATCGAAGTCATAGAAAACTGGGACAGGAAAATTACTCAGTTACCCTATTTTTCGAAAAGTGTAGTTTAGATGTAACATTTTGGCTGAACTGAACGTTATTAAAGGAGACAGCCCACCTTTAATAATGTTCAGTCGAAATGCCACATTTAAACTACACTTTTCGAAAACAAGGGTAGGTATCTGCGTACTTTTCCTCTCCTAGTTTTCTATGACTTCTATGGTACATAATTATGTTTTGTTATGGCATTTAATTAAATCCTGCTTCCTATACAGAGATACTAATTTCTTTGATTTTTCCGGTTCCGGAAAATTATAAACGATGGTATGTACAGATACCTACAGCATTTTCTCTAGAAAAAAACGTATACATTTTAACGAGAACAGAATTTAATAATCAGTTATAAACATCAAACAGCAAAGACAAAAGTAAATGTGCATGTGGTTTGTTTACATAATTCCAAGGAACCAGTGATTTAAAACAAATGCATTTCTATTTCGTTGATTTCTACGGTTTCGGAAAATGGAAAATTGTAAACAATAGTATGTACAGGTGCAGTATTTTTTCTCTAGAAAAAACTTCTTTACACTTTAATTTTTTTTAAATAGAGGAGCCAATAATTAAACATCAAAAATTTACCATTGAAATCCCTATGCTGCGTCGCGTAAGTTACCACCCTGTATATGTGTGTGTAAGCACACAAGCATATTAATGAAGCATTATCACACATGTATTGTATATCATTTTATCTAAAACTGCCAAAATTGAGAAAAGTGCATTAAGAAAAGTGCCAGATCTGCCAATTTCAAAAATATTTTAGTAGGCAAATGTCATTCATTTGACACTATTTCCGTTAGGTAATGAATCAATTACACCATTAGTGGTGTATTGGAAGTTTATTATACCACTAGTAATGTAATTAGCTTCATTACCTAATGGAAATAGCGTCAAATGAATTACGTAATAAGTCCTTATCAAAGCAGTTGTAGATAAAGAAAATTACTTTACTGCTTTAGCCAAATTCTCCTGACAAATATATGCAAACAGATTTCAAAATCACACAGCTGTTTTGGAACTAAACGAGACATTAGATTTATGTTGGCAGCACTAATTTGCTGGCAACACATTAATTTGTAATTTTAAATGTTCAAAGTTTTTATTTTGCATGGAGGGAAATCTAAAATTTATCAATACAAATAAAAACTTTGGTGTGATACACGCACACAACTTCCTTTTACAGTGATTTTATAAATAATTAGTCAAAAAATAGACTTTTAATTTTTAAGCATTTGTCAAAAAATTTCAAAAAATGTCGATTCTACAGAAACCGTACAAAATAGAGCGTTTGAAAAAACTCGTTGGAGCCGTTTTTGAAAAAATTTAAAAAACTGAAAAATCCTAAGAGTAAACACCATATTTCCGGTTATGCGATTTTCTTCAAAAGCTTGCTGTCGCATCTAGATAGTACACAAAACTTATACAGATTGCGGCAGGCAACTAGAACCATAGTAAAAGCAAAGGGACCTTACATCTGGCCGCAATTGTATTTAAAAAAATCGAATATATACCTTGTATTTATAATGATCCTAACGACCTACCGCTATCTTACATTGATTGTTCATTTGTTAAACACAATTACGGCCACATGTAAGGTCCTCTTGCTTTTGCTATGGTCTTAGTTGCCTGCTGCAATCTGCATATGAAGTTTCAACGTCATATCTCTTTTCGTTTTTAAGATATGTTGTTCACACATAGACAGACAGACATACTGACAGACAGACCAATGAATAAAACATGTTTTTATGGGTTCAGGGGACTCTAAAACGTGAAGATCTGTTGGAAACTCAATTTCGAATCTTTGGAGTGAATTCAATATACTTCCTTTATTGTAAAAGGAAGTAAAGAATCGTAATATCTGATAGCGAGTTATGAGAGTCACAATAAAGATTAATTTAAGTAAAAGTGATTTCCGATTAACAAGTAATATCATGAATGCTGATGAAATAAAAACAGCCGCTAGGAGCTGATTTGAAGAATTTAAAAAGGTGTGCAATGGCACAAGTAATTTCTAAATAATTTAACAAGTTGTAAACAAATTTTCTGTATATAATGCACTGTAGCATGGTTACTCCACCTGATTAATTCTAAGATTCCGATCAATAATGTTTATAAATATTTAAAGTCTAATGTTCAGACTGTAGAAAAAATTCCAATAGAGCCAAGAGATAACTACATGGATAATAAATTTTTAAAATCCCAACTGGGTTGCGAATATCACGTAAAAACGAGCATTTTTCTCCTCACAATTTATTAGACCATGTTAGAATGAATTTAAAATACACAGGGGCTACATAAAACTTTACAAACTATTGAAATCGATGGGGTACAGACATAAAAAAGATTCCAAAAAATACATGATTGATTCAAAATATTTGGAATATGCTGATGGTGAGAAAGAAGTGACTTTAACGTACCTAGATGAAATCTGGAGAACACAGAACTGATGCATGATACGAATGTAGTTGTAAGATGATGGTGGGTGTACTAATAATAAGAAATTGAAATCAGCAAATAAAGGTTTACAGTGCTTCATGGAGACGACTGTGGTGGTTTCCTACCCGGGTGTGACCTGCGAGATTCAAAAATTAAACACAGAAATTACCACAATAACAGATTGTTCTTTAATTATATAAGAATATTTAAGGGTGTGAATCTACATGAAAAATTAATAATAGTTTTCTTAATAAACTATGGCCCAAAAATGTTCCGTTACGAAAATACGTTCAAGTTTTAGGAAAACAATGAAAATTAATTAATATAATCTATTTCATCTTTAAAAAAACGATAGGTTGCCATGCTTTACTTTTCCTAAATTGGCAGTACTACGGAAAGCAGTAGTTATATTTCATTTCTTTGTGGTGGTAAACTTTTTCTAACTAAATTTGAAATGCCGTGTTGCCAATGCTACCAAACCAAAAAGACAAGAAAATATGTCAATAAATGTCATTATGACACTTCCCTAATCTCTGAAAAATAAAGTGATAGTGTAAGTGATTATTGTGAAAAATTTAATAAACAGCATGCCCAATGTTGTGTCTTCGACGACGAAAGCAGTGTGTTAAAGTGCTACACACATTTCAGACAAGCTAAAACCGATCTAAGCAATGATCAAATTATTAGTAGATTGATGAACATTTTCAACGTGAGTACACTGAATTCCTATCCCATAAGAGAATTTTCTTAAAAAGTGCATAATTTATTTATAGGTAAGATCTATTATTTATTCTATAATTACTAAAAATAATGTAGCACATTATGGCAACATCGGGCATTCTGAACCTTCAAAATTCCTAACCTAACTTTACCGCAGTTTTGTCAGTTCATATACAGAGTGATATCTATCAGATTGTCATGGCCAACCATCGTTTTTTTAAAGATGGAATAGATTATATTTTCGAAACCGCTTGTGCTATTTTAGTGATATTTAGTAAGTAGCGACAGTTATAAAAGGTGCATATTTTTCAATACAAAAATAATTTTCAGCTTTAACAGTGGCGTGTGTGCGGGCAGTGACTTCGATATTTTTGAAGAAAAAAATGGTACGCCAATGGTTTTTTCTAAAAT
This sequence comes from Agriotes lineatus, assembly GCA_940337035.1. Lineage (NCBI taxonomy): Eukaryota > Metazoa > Arthropoda > Insecta > Coleoptera > Elateridae > Agriotes > Agriotes lineatus. The sequence continues at coordinate 256,423,241 of OW679194.1, forward strand.
AAAAAATATTTTTAAATTGACCGTTTAATTTGAAACATAAGAGCTCTCTTGAGTTGTTTTCCTGCGATGCACCGTTTTTTAGTAAAAAACTTGCGAAGTTATTATTAATTTAATAAGAAAAATTACAGGTCTCAGAAACTAGATTGACTCTCAACGTAGTTCATGAAAGGCGCTGTGATCATATTTGATGTACAGTGGCTATATAAGGACAGTGTGGTCAATTTTGGTCATCTTTCTGATTGGCTGTTGAGATATCCGCCATTAAGAGTCGTTTACGACATTACACATAGTCACACAAAATTGCTTCTAAGTCCTTTATTATTGAAAGTAGCCCCAGTATGATGTGGAATGAAATAATCATCACAAAATTCCACAGTGTTCTGTGTAAGGGAATGCCGAACGAGTTAGAGTAAAATGCTTTTTGCGAAAATTGCGCATTAGTCCAAATCAAAAGCTATAATAAACCATATAAATGTCTTAATGCCAAAGATTATTGCATCAAATTAAAGAGAATTTATGGGCTACCTAGCACTGAATATTTTATTCCTCTAAATGAACTGATAGAATAACTACAACAGTTTGATTCTGAATATTAAAAAAAAATCTTGTTGAGCTTTGGTACGTAATCTATGTGTCGGTCAACGCAAAATGTCAGTTTTCGTTTTCTATGTACAAAAACACAATAAAGAAGATAATAAAGGACACCTTGACTTATATTCTAATATTAGATTGCTCGTTAACGAGGATTTTTAATCGCTGGCAGCGATTCCTTACGTTTTACATCGTCTCTTGCCGTCTAATTCTGTTGAAGTAATAGTATTGACATTCTTGTAAAATTAATGTTACACTGTACATTTGACCACCTCACATTGCACAAATTTTCGCGATCGTGGGTATATAGCGCTCTGCAAAGCATCTCGGAACTTCACATACGTCCAGTCCGTATAAAATAACGTTCATGTCTCAACTTAGCAGGGTGACGTTTGTCTTACAATTTAGAGGCAGTGCACAGAACAATACCTAAGGGCGTGGCTGGTTGTTGTAGAGACGACTCTTAATAGCTGCCTTTTCTAAAATTGACCACACTGTCCTTATATAGCCACTGTAATTTGATGAATTGGCAATATGTGGAAAGTTGTCAAACATACAAAGTTTGGTTACATTTTAAATAACAAGTAATCAGTAACGGTGGGTAGAAGGATTTCGTTTGCGCAGTGGCTAACGTCATATGACAGATTCTTTGTGTTTTAAAGTGTGAAAATTGCTGTTGCTGGGATAGAAGGTTTATCAGAGCCAGGTTGTTCAACTTAACACCATTATTTCCTCAATCCTTTTAACATTCAAGAACTGATAATACACCATACCGCAATGTTGCGTACGCCTCTGATTTGTTGTGTTATTTAGCTTAAATAAGGTTAACAATTTAATGTCAATATGATAGATGTAAAAATGTTACCAATACGAAACTTGGAAATTACTAGATTCTAACATTAGTTCCTATTTTCACCGCGTCTCAATCTAGATTCTGTAACCTGTAAACACATTACGAGTTGGCATCTGCGTGTAATAAACAACAACTGACAACATAGATAAGCTTCAACTTCATACCGTTTTTCATTTTTGAGATATACTGTTCGCTCACGCACACACACACACACACACACACACACACACACACACACACACACTCACACACACACATGATGAACAGAAGGCTTCTGAAACGTGGATATTTCCGGTAAAACAAGATATAGAATTAGCAGCCGCAGCAACTGGGAAATCAACTTCTCTGATAAGGAAAGTGGCTCAACTCGAATATAGCCCACTGGTAGTACTTAGGCCTATACACGTGATAATGTGGATGGGTCCTCCATCTTTGTTCCAAAGTCTATTATCTTGATTCTTAAAAGCGATCAAATTTTCAAAATAATTTAGCTGCCTTTACAACGTTTACGCCAGTTTCCGTAATACTATGGCCCGTTTTGTAAATATGTGCGTAAATACTAGATTTTTCAAATCTTTTGAATATAAAATGAGCTATATGCTCTTTAAACCTAGTACCAAAGTTACTACGCGGTGCTCAATATATAGCATCACAATGGGAACATTTAATGTCTGAATTACAGATTTATGTAAAGTCTTAAGTTTGTCTTTGGAATCCCCTAATAAATAAACAACTTTATAGCCTGAATTTAAAAAGAAATTAACTAAGCCCTGAAAGTCAGCATTCCCGCACATTTTAACGCTGACTTTTACTGGTGATTTGGTGAAGAGCATATCTTCGGCCAACTTTGTCGTGTTAGTTTCTTCCCAAGGCTATTAAAAATGACAGCTTAGCTGTCGAAATACGTATATATCGGGGTTTTTAAGGGGCTTTTAACAGAGTGTGTATAATTTGATTGTTTAAACATAAACAAAAATAATGTTTTCGAATGACTATTTTCTAAGTATTCTAAGTAGCACACGTAGTGTCTACATTATTTTTCATGTTTCTCCTAGACACATACTTTCAAGCATACTAACAAAAATTCAAGCAAAAACGGCCTTGACTGACAGCGTAAAAAAAACTTTAAACCGCCACAACTTCACTATTTTACATCGCGGAAAGATAAGAATAAAACCAGAGGTAATTTAATAGGCTATAAAAAATTCGATTGATATGGTAGATAATCCAGTTTTAAACCTTTTTATTCATGCATGAACTATATCCTGCTCAAGAGAATACTTTGAACCAATCTAGTTAAAGCATTTTGCAGAAAATCACTATTTATTTGCCAGAATTAAACGGTCCAGTAATCTCTCTCCAATAATACCTATTTATGCGGTTTTGTTGGGTATTCTGCTACATCAAAAAATTAAAAATTATTACAAACGCTTTGGGAAGAAATTGTTTTGGAGATTATTCAATGATACCTTCAGGTATATTAATAATTAATCACCGTTTTTGTCTTGGCTGTACTATCGCATGTAAATTTGTATTAGCCTATTGATGATATTTGTGAAAATTAAAATCTAGTAAATGCTGCTTGATCAATCAATACATTATATTGTTGTAAAAACCATGCGAAAATTCCAGTCTGCACAAATAATCTTCAACTTTCATAGCCTGTACTTATTGGACATAGTAAAGATAGAGAGCTTATTGATGCAGCACCTACAGGGTGTTAATTAAGTACGTGGACAAACTTTAAGAGGTGATTCCTTGATCAATTCTAAGATAAAAAGTTCATACAAACATGAGACCTAAACGGCTTCGTTTTCAAAATACAGGACGTTGAAGTTTAAACATTTTTTTTAATTTTGAAAACGGCTGGAGGTATTCTAATGAAACTTGGTGTAGGTGGGTATTTCATAAAGTGGCATTGTTTGGTCAAAATAAATTTAATTTATTTCCACCAGTGGAGTGCATCGAGGCCACCTCAGTTACCTTATTTTAGAAAAATCTGGTACACCACTGCTTTTTAGCCAAAAGTTTTGTAGCTATTGTAAGATTGTTTGTTATTAAATAATATTTTTTGAAAACTTCTTTAAGCTGTATCTTGAAAACGAAGCCGTTTAGATCCCAATCAAGTCCAATGAACGAAATTGCTGTTACAGATTTTTCCGTTTTTCTCAAAAAAGGTTTATTGTATAAAAAAAATAGAAGATACATTTTTTGTATACTTTTACTTTTAATGGATGCAGTTAAAAAACTTGTCGTATTGACTAAAAAACAGTGGCGTACCAGATTTTTCTAAAATAAGGTAACTTAGGTGTCCCCGATGCACGCCACTGGTAGAGATAAATTAAGATTATTTTGACCAAACAATGCCACTTTATGAAATACTATCATACGCCAATTTTCATTAGAATATCCCTAGGCGTTTTCCAGATTTTTGAAAGAAAACTTTTTTTGTTTAAACTTCAACACCCTGTATCTTGAAATCGAAGCCGTTTAGGTCCCATATTTATATGAACTTTTCATCTTAAAATTGATCAAGGAATCACCTCTTAAAGTTTGTCTACATACTTAATTAACACCCTATATAATCTGTCGGAAAAAGCAGTTCTGCTGATGCTACTTAGTTGCATGATATTCAGCAACTATATTCCTTTTTTTTAAACTTTTGGTACATATTTACCATGGCCAGCAGATTGATGTAATGAAAGTACCAGATCTACTGAACTGTTCGTACCAAATACTTCGATGTGGGGTCATGGGGTTGATCCAAAATAAAAGATCACTTTTAACGCTTGTATAATAATGACTATTTGTAACTGTTGTAATAAGAGTTGTGAAAAAGAAGCGTTTAGGGACGCATGGTCATATACACTTATCTTACTGTAGAATCAGTTTGCAACCTTTGCAGGATCAGCATGTATGTACCTATATGGAAATGTACTACAGAAGAATAAAACACTGTTTTTGCAAAACTTGTATTCCGTTTAATAAATTAAATACTTCCAAACGAATAACTTAACTAATATTTACAACAAAAGTCGGGGTGGAGTATTTTGGCTTCTTACCAGGCGTAATGAGCGCCAAGTCCGCTGAAGGAAGCATGAGAGACTACGGCAGCGGGGGAGTAGGCGACGGCGGCGGTCTTAGCGATGACAGGGGCGGCATGGGCGGCGTAGCCAAGGTGGCCAGCGGCGTATCCAAGTCCACCGGCGTATCCAAGTCCACCGGCGTATCCAAGTCCACCAGCGTAGCCGAGAGGAGCGGCGTGAGCAATGCCGAGGGGAGCAGCATGGGCGATAGGGGCGGCGTGGGCGTAGGTGGCGACAGGAGCGACAGCGAGGGCATCGTTGGTGATGCGGGTGTCGAACTTGCGCACGCTGGAGAAGGCGCTGTCAACAGCCTTGGCGTAGTGGGAGACGGCGTGGTTGCCACCCAAGGAACGGACGACGCTTTGCTGGGACGCTCCGATGGCGGGGCTGGCGTAGGCTACGGGGGCAGCGTGGACGGCGGCGTAGGCGGGAGCGGCGTGGACGGCGGCATAGGCGGGAGCGGCGTGGACGGCGGCATAGGCGGGAGCGGCGTGGACGGCGGCGACTGGGGCAGCAACGGCTGCTACAGCTGGGGCATGGGCTTGGTGGATGTAGGAGCTGCTCACGGCGGGGGCGGCGGAGTAGTGTGCTACTGGGGCGGCGGCAGCATAGGTTGCTACAGCTGGGGCACCCAGGTATCCAGCCCTAGCGACAGCTAAGGTGGCAGCGAGAATGATGGCCTGGAAAGTATGTTAAAATCAGTCTTCAGAAAATTAATACCCTCCTAATGTCTTACACAATTGGCGTGTACTATGAATGAACCATGGATTATTTACTTAATCTTAAAAAATGTTGAATACAAACCTAATACAAATTAGTTCACGTGTGTATTTAATTAAAATTGTAAAACGAAAAATTTTAATACACCTTGTAGTTCTTGGGTAGGTAATTGTAAAAACTACTTATCTGAATACAAAAATGTCGCAATGCCAAGTAGTATGATTTGGTTTTGAATCGTATATTCAATGAATAGTAACAAATTCAAAAGTAGTTTAGCTATGTCTTGAATAAATTGTTGCAACTAAAACAATTTACATTTAAAATTTTCAAAACATTTTTTTTAGTTTTGTCTACGTAGCGACCCCTAGAATTAAGCATTCTGTAAATTTTCCATTATAAACGGGCACCATACACTGTCACGATTAAACAATGTATGTTAGAGATAATCCACCATAAAACGTAGTCACTAATATGTATACTTAATTCGGTTTCAACCCTTAGATGATTTTTTGCTGAGGGTAGTTCTTCCCCGAACTCTACCTACCTTGAACATGGTTGGTTGGGTGGGTAGTAGTTAGCACTAGCAAGAAAGCAAAACACGAAACTGATTTGTCGTCGGGGTTTCGGCGGTTTTATACTCGATTTGCAGTTGCAAAAGCGGCTTGAAGCTGGTCCACTTTCGCTTTCATCGAAGGTCTGGGTTAGGGCGGGCCTCCTCGCTTGCAAAACGTTGGATGTGACGGTGGCTGCCGGCAGCGCCCGTTCGCAGTTTCCCAACCATGATCTCATCTCAGCTTTGGCGCACTTAGGGGTAATTATTATGGCCGTAATTGTTACTACGGGCGAAACTGAGCAGCCAAAACTGGACTATATGGTGACATTTTGGCGGGTCAAGTACGCCTGGCAATCTCCAAGTGCAGATCCGGTTCGAGGATTTTCGGATAGGATCTTGCATGTAGAAGCCGAAATTGAGATACAGAATGTTTAAGATTAACTGGAAAAATGCAAAGTCTAATAAAGTGTGGATGTATAGCAGAAGAGTAGAATCAAAAGCAACATCACTAAACAAACATTTGCGGCTTATCGTCAACGTTTTGAACTAGCTACCTCATCTTCAAAAGGATTTTTTTTACGATTTTACACAAACATATTGAGAAAGTACTATATTTTATTCATAATTTTAAATTTTTAAAAAGTAAACGTGGCTCTGCTGTAAGTGTTCTACGTAACATTGTACTTTCTGTATTAATTAAACACTTTTTAGGATTTCATAAGAACATTTTCGAGATAAACTAGACAAAAAATTACTTTTCGAATATTTTTCTGACATTTGATAAAGCTATAGGAAGCTGGTTAAGTAAATTGATTTAAATTGTTTATTCACGGAAATTGTGCGATAAACCTTTAAACGCCGATATGGCTAAATGGAGAAAGGTCAGGAGCTTGAAGTAAGAGAAATTAAGTTTTGTATGCAGATACTAAGTGTGTGAGTTTTGCATATAAAAATTTCAGTAACGTTAGAATAATGCTTCTCTAATTTAATTGAAAAATCACAGCACCGACGATATAGTACATAATTATACTAGTTTAATAAAAGGGCTTATCGTAGCCCGAGTGGGTTTGCGGCACGACGAGCGTAGCGATGAGTGCTTCAATGAACGAGTGCTGCAATGCCTCTTACTAAACGAGTACAATATATTATTTAATTTACTTTGATTAATTCACATGAAACTAATCAAACACTTTGAATTTCGACATTTCATAAACCCGACAATCAGTCAGTTGCCTGAAACAAGGTATACGCTGTTTTAATGTTTTTTATATGAAAAAAATGCTTTAATAGATCCTATTCTAGCAATATTTATGGTGATATAATAACCACATTATGACATCGAAGTTGATAATAGCAATTTATGATACAAGTTGCAAAATTGAAGTGTTTTAGGCACGCAACATGTTTTGTCAAACGAGGCCGAATGTCGAGTTTGACATAGCGTCAAGTGCTCAAAACCTTCTTTGCAATGAGTAGCATACAATGTTTTATCTACCTTGCATAAAAATAATCAGAATCTTTGAATTTTGACATTGAAATAAAGGTAGCTGCTTCGACGTTTTTTCATGTGAAAGGAACAATGAAAAACCAGCGCTTTAATAGACCACATTAAAGCAATGTTTTCAGTGTTTTAATAGCCGCATTGAAACACTAAAGTAGATAAATGGAATTATTGCAAATCGAACAATAAGCAAATTTTTATATTTACGTGTGAAATCATAATCTCTCCAATCCTACAAACTCGTAACGTTATCATCATAAGAATAAGATATATAAAATATAAACATGCTTTTAGAAGTTAAAAGACAAAAGCAGCAATTATATTAGACGTAAAATATCTACACAATAGATTTGTAATCATATGAAAGGAAGGATAAAAGTTTTTGTGGAGGTGGAAATCGCATCCCACTGTATCGTGATTCTCGTGGAAACAAAGTGATTATCAAAGTAATATTTACTACTTAAATAATGCAATGTTTCATCAGGAACAAAAGACAAGAAATATCAAGAATGTAGTTTTAAATATTCGTTCTGCGGCGTGGGAAGATTAGTTTTCATCTTACACGCCGTGCTCGTTTTAGCGTATCAAAAAGCAACTTTGCCAGACTGTTTTCTTTGCCCGACATATAAGGATAAATGAGTGAAATTGGAAAACCTTCCCAAGCGAGAGGAAATAGTGTAGATGTTAGCAAAGCCCTTAGTAGGAACTAAAGTGAAATTGAAAAAGCCACACAAGTGAGAAAACACAGGATCTCTTGAAGACTATACAGGGTGTTTCAGAAGTATGGGATCAAACTACTAGGGGGTATTCAGTGCGACGGTAGAAAACATTTGAGTATAGGAAAGTCAGGAAATGTCTCCCTGGGGCACTGAAACTCTATGACATATTAAGACAGTTTAAAAACAAAATGTGTTTCAAAACGACTATCAAATTTTCAGTCGAATCCGCCGAAACCAATGTATTGCAGTTGGAGGGAAACATTTTGAACAATTGTGGTGATATTATGTACAAAAGACAGAAATAAAATGCATTCAAATGTTTTAAACTGTCTTAACGTGTCATAGAGTTCCAGTGCCCCAATGAGACATTTCCGGACATGGTTTCCTATACTCAAATGTATTCTACCGTCGCACTGAATACCTCCTAGTAGTTTGATTCTATAGTTCTGAAACACCCTGTATTAATAAAAGCCAACGTAAAGAAACAGAAAAATAAAGTGAGCAACTGGAGAAAAATGATACTCTCCCCAGCACTAAAGAAAATAAAGACGCCGGAGGACCTAAAAACATGTAATATGGAAAAGTTTAGGGATGACTTTAAAAATACAAGACGTGATGTTCAAATGACAAATAAACACATGTTGAAATACGGTGAGAAACTAAGAATTCTTAAAGAGACATTTTTAAAGGAGTTGGTGGAAAGGAAAACTGAAAAGAAAGAGATGCCACAAGAATTTGGATTGCTTAAGAAACAATTAGAGACCACCGATAAAGCGATAAGAAAAATAATGTCATAATTACAAGAGAGAAAATCTTAAACAAAATGTCAGTGCATTTCTTGAAAAAGAAATTGAAGTAAACGCCACTGTAGAAGCTGCATACAAGACAGGGAAACAAGACTAAAAAATAATAGCGATAATATTAAATTTATTTCTAGTAGATATTAGAAATTCTTAAAAATATATAAGATTGGTGGTAACAGCATTTATAGAAATAATGACAATACTGTCGAAGAACAAAGAATTAAAACAGCAATAATAAGAGCATTGAAAGAAGAAGGGATATGGGCAACAATATGCGTGTAAAATATCAAAAATTAGATATAAATGATGTGAGATACTTATGGAAGAATGAAAAAGAAATTTAGAAAAGTTAATCAACAAACTAGAAAACAATTAGCTGGGCGGTTATATGATGATACCAGTGAAAATAAAAAAGAAAAAGAGATTGGCAGACGAAGAGGACGAAAAAGTGTTTATTCAGTATAAAAACAGAAACTTGAAATACCCAAAGTAATAAAAAAATCGGATAGTGGAATGTGCAAACACCATTATGGTGGACTTAATTAAGTTGTAGGATTCCATAGCAATAGCCTCCAAAATTGGTTTGGCTTTTCCTCTTATAATCGTTAATGAACTGAGAACAATTATTCTATGTTTGCTCCTGATGTATATGCAATAGTTTCGTCTTCAAAGTCATACAAAGGCAACTCTTTTAACACATTAAATTCTCAAGGTCGATGTTTTAATTTTAATAATTGTCCATTAATGTAGAGCTCCGGGCAATTAGTTGATAACTTTAAGGAATTTTACAATTATAAAAAAAGAACTTCCTGTTTTTGGATCTTAATCTTTGTCTTAGCGCGGCCGTTACAGCAAATGGTTGTTCTCCTTGAGGCTCTAAGAATTTTCAAGAAATTGTGCATTCATCCTGGAACATATAAGTGAAATGGTATAATTGAATGATTAAAGTTCACGTCTAATTAAATATATCTCTGAAATATATAAAATTTTTCTGGAATTCTTCTCAACCACATGGCTTATAAAATTAATCGTTAGAAAGGTAGCTAGCTACGTAGAAACCTGAAGTGGAGTAACTCATGTCGTTTTACCAGAGGGATACCTAAAAGCCAATAGGCCAAGCCCGCACAAGAATCGTCAAATAAGACACCGAGAGCAAATTCTTAGTTACTTGGTATGGCATAGTTTTTAGCTACGTTGTAAGTACTCTCGCATAAATTATAACTATCGGTTTACTGACTTCAACTTCCTAGAAAACCAACATACTAAGTTTAAATATGTGATTTACCTTATTGCTAATTCACTTCTAATCACTTCGTTTTATTTAAATACTTCACTTGTGTAAAACATAAATTCACAAATCGATACTTATATTAATCTAAAACCGTGCTTCCGCTTTGTTAAATATTTGAGTATAGCCACTTCAGATTTTTAGTCATACAGTAAATATACAGTTTTTCACACATGAGCAGGCAATTCAAATTAATTACAGATTTTCTATTATTTGAAGAAATACAATTACAAGCTTATATGATGTAAGCTTATATAAGTCAAGGAGTTAAAGTTCTATCGCATATTTTCGTTTTTCAAACTTATTTGTTTATTTAGAAATTGGGGAGTGCTCTAATATTGTTTGTTAAAACGAGAAGTAAGGTAGTTGGTAAATGTAAACCATCTGAATGTTTGTATGCTTAAAGAGGTTACAAAGCAATCAAAGAGGGATAGAGGTATAGAGGAAAGTTACCTGAAACGGGAACTTAATCTGACCCATATGAATTTATTAATAATAACATTTCGATATACATCCGATTCGTATATTTGTTTATTGCCATTTTTAATTACAATTAGGTTTAGTTACATCGCGCTAATAAGTTGGTACAACCGGAATAGGCAGCCGAACGATTCCGGGTTCATAGAAGTTGCGTTATTCTGTGTTGCACATTGAACAGAAAAGCTTGCAGATGCCTGGTAAGAAAAATTGGTTCGTTAGCGTGCAAGCCGACTGACCTATTTTGAAGCTAGACATCGAATCAGGGAAAAATTCCTACGACTGCTGGGGTTTTTAAGTGGAGAGCATGAGAAAATAGCAGCCCGTAAGGAACGCATTCTAATGCATTTTCCTGTGAGTAGATTTTTGGAGCTAAACTTTTCCGCTTAGCACCAGTCGAGGTCAACTTGTGATTAACTTCAACAGCGATTTTCCTAAACTACTAATGGGGCAACTGAGATGCTATTGGCCTGGCTGGAGCTAAAAGAAGGCAAGCGGAATTAGTAAAAACTGGCTTGTTACAAATTTAACTCTACAGTGGTGGGGCGCGAACTGTAGTATAACTTTCTGTGTCAAAATTTTCGCATTCCAAACGCTGGGCCAAACATAGGCAGGGTAAGTGCTCATACAATTTCAACTCCGAAAAAGAAGTTTTGCGAGTCTTTCTCCTAAAGAAGAAGTGGAAGAGAGGCATTTTTCTATAAGAGCAGATATACTTCGGGACGTCTCAGGTCCCACTATGCTCTGACAACTATTCGATTATGAATATAGAATAAAAAATAGGAACTTTAGTAAAGAGGCAAGTGCGCCATCAATCGCCATCCTCATCCACAGCTACCCAAACCTCTGAAAACTATCAGCAGCAGTAGGCTTTCTTGCTATTAAAATTTATAAGGACGCCAATAATCACAATCGACACTTGGGTTACCGTCTTCCTTCCATGTACAAAGCACTAATTTTTAGACCCACCCACTCTACGACTATAAATTTTGCTTTCTTTCTTCAGATCAGTGTATTTTCGCTTCTGGCATGGTTGACACTTGGAGTTATCGTGCTCTTTTTCTTATTTCTTGATGAAGCCCATTATGAAAGTAGATGAAAAATTGAGTTCTTGTACATTAATAAATGGTGGCGCGAGAGGGAAGTGTTTTTCCAGAAGTGGTACAGTGTGAGCCATATGTAACTATACAACTTTTTCAGCAAATAATAACTAAATGGATCAAGATACATAAACAAATAAAAATGTTAGCCGTAAACAATTGTTTCACAAATGTCAGTGTGCGATATTTCTACGAAATAATGGCAGCTAAATATTCTACAGATAATTACTCAAGAAACTCTTGTAAAAATATGTCGAAATGCTGAGTTGCGTCTACGCAATTGTGTTCGACTAGACGGTGGTCGTTTTGAACATATATTTTAATGAATACGTTTTGTAACATGTTTGTTGTTAACACGAATATTTGTTATTGTTGAACTTTTGAGATATAATAAAGTTATTCATATTAAAAGTTGTTATGGGTTATGGCTAACACTGTATAAGGAGGTTTTAATGTAATATGAGTTTGTGATAAACACTAAAAAGTACGCTAACTATTTACAATGGAAATGAACATAGAGCTATTACATATCTTGTAATTTGTAATCTAGATATGTCGGTCATGCAAAGAATCGCTTAGCGTGGATAACCACACCATTCAAAAGCTCGATTACGTGCTTTGCTAAGTCATCGAATTGTTGTTGTTATACAGGGTGTATCAAAAAGAATGGGACACCGATTAGTCATAGATTCCTTACGTTATAATAAATCGATTAAACCTAATATACCTTAGTAGGTACAAAGTCCCTTCAGTAAGAAGTTATAGGGTCTCAAATTTCAATTTTTTATTTTTATTTTTTTTGTTAATTTCCACAAATGTAGAGATATCAATTTGAATTTTGGTATACATACTTACTATTATGTACTGCACTAACAGAAAAAAAATCATAAACAGGCCCGGACTGGCTCCTTTGGGGGCCCTCGGCTAGAGACCGAAGATGCTTTAAAATCACATTTTCAGCTATTTTGACACTTGAAAGGTAGTTGAGTAAAGACAAGAACTTTATCAAAAATTAATCTTTTCTCTTGTAGTTTACTTACTTTTACAAGACATTTTTATATTATTTTTATTATATCTGAACTAGCTACACGCTGGAAAAAATAAGTAACTAATTTTATCATCATAATCGCTTATTATATGTAAGTCCAGTAATAAACTGTTTTAAATATAACACTATAATGGTTAAAAAGTGCCAATGTTTTCTTGTGTTCATTTATAATAAGAAAAAGTTAAAGAAAAAAATCTTAATGGTTATTTATGGCAACAAATAAAAAAACTCTAGATTAAAAATACACAAAAACGAATGGTTAATGTTAACATATGCGTAGGCACACTTTTTCTGGTGTGCTAAGAGTAAACATTAACTGGCAACAGCTTAAAATTGATTGAAAAAGTAAAACGACTCTGACGCAACTATTTATAAATGTAGTTAAACAAATATCTTACTCACAAAAAATATAAACCTTAATTTATTTTCGGGATCGGGGGCCCCCTTTGGGTCGGAGGCCCTCGGCGATCGTCGACCAGCCGACCTGGCCAGTCCGGGCCTGATCATAAACTAGACTTGACTGTAAGGGGCACTTTACTTATCTTTGAAAACTTTTTTTAACTGTAACTCCGTTATGTGTAACATTTTTTGAAATTTTAGGTTATTATCTGAAAGAAAATTAAAAATCATAAAAATAATGTACTCTTAGTTCTTAAGCCTAAAAGCAATGGTTTGTCTTAAAATGGCCATCAAAAATTTTTGGTTGACATTAAGACGTGCAATTATTAAGTAGCCATGATCACAAAAACAATGGTCATCTAGTAAAAAACAATGATAAATCAATGACATTAATGAGATAAGAAGTTGTTCTTTTATATTTAAGAAAATGCCGCTACATAACGAATTCTCCAAAGCTGAAAGGTTCGTTATGTCGCAGCATTTTCGTAAGCACAAAAGACAAAAAACTGATGTCACCAGCATCATTAACCGATTTCTTGTTGTTTTTTAGTAGATTACAATCATTACCCATGACTACTTGATAATTGCACGTCTTAATGGCAACCAAAAACCTTTGATGGACATTTTAAGGTAAACGGTTCCTCTTAGGCTTATAAACTAAGAGTACATTAGTTTTGTGTATTTTAATTCTCTTTTAGATAATAACCTAAAATTTTATAAAATGTTACAGATAATGAGGTTAGAGCTAAAAAAAGTTTTGAAAGATAGGTAAAGTGCCCCTTACATTCAAGTCTAGTTTATGAATTTTCTTCCATTAATGCAACACATAATATTAAGTAAGTACAACAAAACTGAAATCGATATCTCTACATTTGTGGAAATTAACAAAAAAATAAAACATTGCACTTCAAGTCCTTATAACTTCTTACTGAAGAAACTTTGTACTAAGGTATATTAGGTTTAATCGATTTATTATGACGTAAGGCATCTATGACTAATCTGTGTCCCATTCTTTTTGGGACACCCTGTATATTAAAATAGATAATTTATTAGTAAAAACGCTAGACATAAAAATTTAAAAAAGTGTAGACAATTTCGTAAATTATAATTGTCTTTGAAACAGTTAACGTGAATTTTTGAAATTACATGCCAGGCTGTCGTATCAAGTAGACGAAAATTGCGTGCTCCTGTGAAGTTCGTAAACTGCCATTCTTGTAGTTAAGTTGTGACGAAAAATGCGATTTGCTAGACTTAATTAGCGACAATGGCATTCGCCAACGGATATAACCGGCTTGTAAATATCCGGCGAAACATCATCGAACCACCAGGATGAAGAAAAATATAACACTATAACCACTGTCTCATCGCGTAAAACTACGCAATCGGAATTGGTCCTAAAACACATTTGGTCTCTTTGCCTATTCCCAGGCTCTGCTTCTTCAGCCAAAAAAAAAAAAACAATAACGACAGTTTTTCCAAGAAGGGAACCAGCCGCCCGCTGGCGGCAAGTCGCTCGAGTGAAAACGCTCAGTTTCTGAGCGGCCTTTCAGGCCAAGATGGTATTCGGGACTGAAAAATGGAGAACTGCATTTACCGGTCGCTGCTTGGAGTTTAGTGTGAACATTCCGAATTATGGGGCGAGATCATTGGCGTGCGCACGGAATTTTACTTTGGAGCAAATAACATAACAGATGGGAAAATAAATGTAAGCGATAACAACAAAATAAAAGTTCTCAAAGACATAATGATTTAAGCCTATGGAATGGTGCTCTATAACATGTTATGTTGTTCTTATTTGTTTATGATGCTGTCTAGGGAAGAATATTTATGATGAATTTTTCCTTTCAAGGCAGTTACTGCGTTGTTTTTTGTTTTAATACACTAAATTTTAATTACCCCGGCGGTCCACGGGTGCGGTCTACGGTGACTTGTAGAAACTCAACTCAAAATAGTCGTAACTTTTTAAATGACTTTTAAAAAAATTGTTTAAAGTTATAGTTATATAAGGAAATTAAAAAAAAAAAGAAAAATCTAAGCGTGGTGGACGCTTGACCCTCACAGAGCCGACGTGGTGATTTTTGACCAGCGCCATTTTGAGAATTCATTAATGTTTAAATTTATGTTTATTATAACTTAATGGAATAACATTAAAATCTTCAAAATATAACCATGCTTAAGGTTATTTCTTCTTTTATTAAAATAATAGATCTACTAAAAATGCATGGTTAGCCTTAATTATGTCTACGGCTATTTGTTTTTTGTGCATGTTCTATTCTTATTATTAAAACATAGGACTAAAACAGATTAAATTTTTTTTTATCAAAACGTAAGAGAAAACTATTGCGTTTTATTGCTTCTTATTAGACACCTCCACTATCAGCACGATGGATCACCTCCCTGTCAAAACGTAAACCAAATAGTACCCTAAATTAGAGCACAGCAGACCCCACTCCTTGACTACCGGGTTTAATACTGATATATTATTCTTATTAATTAATTTATTAGAGATTTTGTTTGTTCAGAGTAGAAGCAACGGAAGTGGGTAATATGGACGAATTTATTAACTCTTGCACACTAATACACCTAAAAATAGATTTTCTATATTTCAGGTTAATATAAGAAGCAGTAACAGAACGTGGGACGAAGTTTCAACACTGTGGCGTAAGCTTGGTTTCATTGAAATCCACTACACTTAATTTTTGAATGTGTAAACCTAGTAACTTGAAGTTCCAACTAATAATAACTAGGTATTTTTTTATATATTAACTAAAGCCAATTTATGCTAGAAACAAAGTGAAAAAAGCATCTACTTGACTTAGGTGTAGTCCATTTCAATTAAACCAAGTGGACATGTGGGTGCTCTGTGTTTAATGAAACAGTGTAAATGATATAATGAGATGGTATGCTACCTACAGCAATTCTGGCTTCATTATTATTATAAAATAAATGCTAATTAATTATAAATCAATAATGAACAGAATTGGCACTTTATTAATGGTTACAGTAAAAATATTTGTCAGGCCATTTTTATATTTTACCGATATGCCACCTGTTGGAGCAGTTGTGGTACAAAGTCTACGTTCTTGGTTGTACATAGGTTCTTTTTCAGTCTTATTTTCTCGTATAATACTTCAGCTAATTGCATCTAAAATTCTAAATATTTGACACGCACTCAACTTTCTCTAGTAGGTTCGCTCTGGTCTCTATGCCATCGTATTTGCAGCTGCGTTTGTCTCACCACGTTAAGAGCGCTTGGTTACAGCAATTTCAAAACACGGGCCCATTAGAGCAAGCGAGAGGTCTTCCTAAATAATTTAAACTTTCGTCGCACTCTTTCGTATTCAGGCTGCCTCGCCCGCTGTGACATGAGATCTGATTCGCTGCAACTGTTGGCGAGATAGCGCGTTGGCGCGAAAAAAGCTTGGCGTGGCGTCTCCTTCGCGCTTCGTGCACGGAGGCGGCCGGTGTTTTCCTGCTGTTACAGCGAGATTTGACATTGTTTATTGTTAGGGTTCTTGGCGGGCCGTGTGTGACAGGTGTGCTTCTTGGGTGCTTTAGTGCGTGTCGTCATCGACGACCGGTGCCGCTCGTTAATTTTTCGAAGGCTTGCTAATTTTTCCGCCTTATTGGTCGAGATCTCATCTTACGAGCGAGCTAACTAGCGGCCTCGCAGGTTTTGTGGTCGCCCAGGCTGGCTTTGCACAGTTCTTACCGAATAAATTGGGGATCCAATGAACATCGTAAGTACCCACCCACGCTTGTAGCCGTCCGACAGCTCTAGCGATTAGCGCCTACGCAACAAAGCCAAGCCGCCTAATTTAAGGTATTGTGCGCTATATTCTCCTTAGCATAGAATTTCGGCTTAGACCGCGTAGTATTTGTATATGAACACCCAGCATTTTCTGGCTTAATGTGCCTTGCACCTTGTAAAGTCGAGCAAAAACCCGCGCGATGGCCATGCTCTTTGGTGGCTCGTGTTGTTTGAGTATCTTGAGAATGAGGATACTTAGGCAGATTTGGCCGTTTTGCTGTTTGTGCATCCATATTCACTAACGTTTCGCAAGACCTTGCAGCTTGCATCATCAGAGTGAAAGTCGCACTAAGAACCGAAGGTCGGTGTGGAGGTATTGATAGTCCTCTGTGCCAGGCGCGCGGAGTGGCGTAACGCTGGCGCTGGTTGGTCGTCCGAGTGCAACCTAATCCGTGGGGCGTGGCCGTATGACGCAGAGTGGTTGTAACGCTTTAGATCGTGTATCACAGGGGTCCACGTTTTACTAAGCTTAAAGCCATCTTCCCTGTTGATATTATTTGGATGTTTTTCCATTTCTATGGCTTCACGTATCACTCGCGGGAAGTAATGAGGTATTCTGGCAAGTACTCTGGCATGCTCAAATTCTAAAGTGTGCCCATTTGTAAACGTATGCTAATGGGCACACTTTAGAATTTGAGCATGCCAGAGTACTTGCCAGAATACCTCATTACTTCCCGCGAGTGATACGTGAAGCCATAGAAATAGAAAAACATCCAAATAATATCAACAGGGAAGATGGCTTTAAGCTTAGTAAAACGTGGACCCCTGTGATACACGATCTAAAGCGTTACAACCACTCTGCGTCATACGGCCACGCCCCACGGATTAGGTTGCACTCGGACGACCAACCAGCGCCAGCGTTACGCCACTCCGCGCGCCTGGCACAGAGGACTATAAATACCTCCACACCGACCTTCGGTTCTTAGTGCGACTTTCACTCTGATGATGCAAGCTGCAAGGTCTTGCGAAACGTTAGTGAATATGGATGCACAAACAGCAAAACGGCCAAATCTGCCTAAGTATCCTCGTTCTCAAGATACTCAAACAACACGAGCCACCAAAGAGCATGGCCATCGCGCGGGTTTTTGCTCGACTTCACAAGGTGCAAGGCACATTAAGCCAGAAAATGCTGGGTGTTCATATACAAATACTACGCGGTCTAAGCCGAAATTCTATGCTAAGGAGAATAATTCGAGTAACCGCGAAAGCCTCAAACAATATATTGTGCGCTATATTTTTGACTTAATCATTCATGTTTACGGCCAGCCGGCAACTCAGAATATGTTAAATTAATCATACTTTTTTGTGTTACAAGCCAAGCTATATTTTTGACTTAATCGTTTATGTTTATGACCAGCCGGCAACTCAGAATATGTAAAATTAATCATAATTGTTATCAGCCGCCTAATTAAGCCCTTGTGCACTATTTTTCCAAATCAATCCTTTGTGTTACAGGCCAGGCTATATTTTTGACTATCGTTCATGTTTACGGCCAGCCGATAACTCAGAATATGTTAAATTAATTATACTTGTTATCAGCCGCCTAATTAAGGAGTTTTCCACTATTTTCCCAAATGAATCCTATGTTTTACAAGCCAGGCTATATTTTTGCATTAATCGTGCATGTTTACTGCCAGCCGGCATCTCAGAATAAGTTGCATTACTCGTATGTCTTTAAGTGATATTTTTAGATGAGGCGTCTCCAGCTGGGCTATCTTTTTAGGTTTAGCCGTTGTTTACGTTATGAATTTATTGTGTACGCTAACCACGTCGACATTGTTGTACCTTTTGGCAATGAGCTTGGTCCAATAGATTTGTTTACTGTATTTGTCTTATGGTTTTCCCACGTGCCTGTGCATGCTTATTTTTAGGGTGGCTTAGTCACTGTGTCAAGATCGATGTAAGGTGAGGCCTGAGAGCGGTTCTTAAGCGTTGCAGGTAGGTCGGTGCGCTTGTCGCTACACTGTTGGAGGTTAAGAAGTTGTGCTCAAATATTCCACCCCGTGCGCCCATTTATTTTGTAACACCCTATACATACCGTCACACTTGCCCTGTGGTGTACCGTTCCTAGAACCACGCCCATCTCCCTGAGCGTATCAAGCCGTGGCCTTTAGCCTGTTTTGTGAGATTTCCAGGGTAAGTTTTGATGTTTCCCGGACATGTTTAAGCGAGTGGCACTCCCCCACCCTAGAGTGTCTTAATAATAATTTAATACCGTAACATATTATGAGAATTAAACATCGATGGATTTATAAACCATGATTAATAAGTAATTTATAATTTAATTAAACCAAGAATAGCAAGTGGATTCCGAAATAAAATCGGCAGGGTTTCGGCTAATTTGATTCAATGTTATGATTCAAATGATTTTGATAAATGTTCGAATATTTGAAGTAACGGAAGAATTGCTAATGAGATTGTATTAGTAAAAAGCGGTGGCAAAGCTTCACAGAGGCAATGTGCAATGAGTTTGTATTCAGTTCAACATGCCATGCTATTGTTAATGAAGTTAAAGGTAATAATACATTGATAAGAAGTCAGGTAACATGCTTAAGAGCATAACGCAACCTGTGAGCTTCTGTACGACAAAGTGATATTGCTTAGAGCCTGTAAAAGTTCAAAATAAGTGAATAGTGCTGTGACTAATACGAAAGTGATGTTAGCATTACGATATCTCACATTTCGAAAAACAAACATTTAATTCTAAGATCATTGCCTGTGTACTTACAAATAGCAATATGTAGTAGTTTACTTAGTAATACTTGTGGAAAAATGCTGTAAATCTTGGATAAATTAAATAATCTGAGTTTCAACTGGTCGTATTATTGAAATCCAGTTGTGAGGCTAGTTACGAGTGGAAAGCAGTGTTTCCGGTAATCAGTTTAATAGCCGATGTTGGAGCAAAAAAGCCCGGAGATTTGGATAAACCAGCAGCGGTTTGGACCAGCATAGGAGGCCTGAGAGCAGGTACGAGGACCAGCAGCAACATTGGGGCTCAGCAAGGGCAGCGAGCAGCAAGGCGAGCCACTCAAGCATCGAGGTTGAGGGAGCAACTTGCATCGTGGACCACAGTGGTGCCACCGAGCAACACTACAGTGCAGAGAAAGCAGATGCAAAAAAGTAAAGTAAAAGTAAAGTTCGGGCACTTCGTTACATGCAGGAACATGGCCTGAACAAGGCGAGTCAGGGTCGCCGAAATATCTCTTTCCGAAACCCAGTCACCTGGCACACGTTAACGGCGTACTGGGTGATGTGGTTAGCATCACGCCTTTGACGACTGCCGTACTTTCTCTACTTCCACAACTGTGGTTTCGATACACAATTTTTAAAGCGACTGGGTGGGCCCGCCAGTTGCCAGATGTGGTGATTGAACCCTGTACCGTGGCACTGCAGCCTGACGCCCTAACCACTCGTCCACGCTGGCGCTAAGAAGGCAGATGTAGTTATGTAAATTCCAGAATTTGTGGGGCCCAAGCGAGATTTTGGAACAGTCGGCGTCCATTTGGGAAATAGGATTCAGTCATCCTTGGATTGAAACGGCGCCGGTTACTGGCCTAGTTACCGATAAACAGGTATTGCTTAGATACGTGATTACAAAGATTTTATTGTTATTTACCTGTGACGTAATTATTAATATCTGGCTTTGATTAAAGTAAACCTGTGTTGAAATTTTGTGTCTTTTTGTTTGAGGTTAGAATATGAGAAAGTGCATTTATCATACAACTGAGTAATATTTTAATTGCTTAGAAATTAACCCTGAGATTTCAAACCGGACAGCTAGTTGGTGCAAAATTATTAATATTGCGATAAATAATAGTAGATTATATTATAAGTGAGAGAAATGCATCATTATTTGCGAGTGAGAATTTTGAATTGTGAGTGCCCCAGCACGAGCGATACAATTTCTCACGAGCTTATAATGGCATTTCGCTCACGTGTAATATACGACGTTTTATCTTACAGTAGCAATTCGTATGCCTAAACAGTTTGACCCGTCAGAATATGTCGCAAAACAGACAATAAATAGTTACAGTAGTAACTATTACCATACATTATACAACTGTTTTCAGTGACTAAAATGACGTTTTATTCACTAGTGAGTATAAAATACATTATACAACTCTTTTCAGTGACTAAAATTAAGTTTTACTCACTAGTGAGTATAAAAATCTTTTATACTCACTAGTGAATAAAACTTCATTTTAGTCACTGAAAACAGTTGTATAATGTATGGTAATAGCTGCTACTGTAAGATAATAGTAGATTATATTATAAGTGAGAGAAATGCATCATTATTTGCGAATGAGAATTTTGAATCGCGAGTGCCCCAGCACGAGCGATACAATTTCTCACGAGCTTATAGTGGCATTTCGCTCACGTGTGATATACGACCTTTTATCTTACAGTAGCAATTCTTGTCCCTAAATAGTTTGCGCAGTCGGAATATGTCGCAAAACAGACAATAGATAGTTACAGTAGCACCTATTGCCATGACATTATACAACTGTTTTCAGTGACTAAAATGAAGTTTTATTCACTAGTGAGTATAAAATACATTATACAACTGTTTTCAGTGACTAAAATTAAGTTTTACTCACTAGTGAGTATAAAAATCTTTTATACTCACTAGTGAATAAAACTGCAACAAATCATGAAAAACTTCAGACCATGGAATTGCATATAATTATATTTGTGATACCGATGGGGCCACAATTATATATAACAGCAATGAGATAACATGAACAAGAAAATAACACATATTTCTTGAGTAAGAAAGAGCTAAACATAGTAGCAAATATACGAGTAAGCTTGATGTTCACTTTAATTATGACATATGTCAACTAATTGTGCCTACTAAAATAATTTTGTTATATGGCCATCTCTTTCTTACTCAAGCATTCTATTTGGTTGTTCATGTTATCTTATTGCTGTTATATATAATTATGGCCCCATCTGTATATTAAGCTTTATTTGAATTTATAGAGAAAGTACGTTAAATCAAAACGATAGAGTTATGATGTATATAATAGAATCGTTTAATTGTAATGAAACCGAACTCTAAAATTGCAGCCAACGTGGAAAAGTTTGCAAAAAAAATAAAATCGTTAAATCGATAACATTTGACTATAGTTAAAGCAAAACTTGACAGTTTACCATTTTTCATTCCCCAAGTGAATTAAAATTGTTGAAAAAACCTAACTGATCCCTCTAGTCCAGAGAGATGCCACGAATAGGTTTTCTACAACTGAAGTACTTCTCACAATTTATATAATGTCAATGTCATTATGACATTAGTAATTTTTTAAATCTAAATATTTGGTATATTGGTAAAAATTATCACAATCACAAATAGTGTAATGGTTTACTGCCCACAGCAATTCTGATTGCATAATTAACTAAATTTATAAGGTCAACATGAGCACAGAATTAAATATTTTATTTATTGCAAGGTAATCAATACTTTACATTAATAAATGCGCTTGATGTAAGCAGTAATAACTACTAATTCCAGGGATAACAGTTAGAATGAAATAAGGCAGGTTTTAGAAGGGTTACGTTCAGAGTTTCAGATATGATAAATGTTTGGAAGGGCCAATGCAATTTAATTTGTAACTGGCGGATTTGAATTTAGTTATGTCAAACATAATGTGAACAAAATGATACAGAATGATTTGTTAAGTACAGAAAGTATATGAGCGTTATATATTAAAAGTGTATACGCCAGCTAGCGGCAAATTAGCTGAAGGGTATACAAAGCAGTGCGGGGAAAATAATAATTGCATTAGAGCAATGAAAAATGTAAGGCAACCGATCGAAAGACAATTAGTGAGACGCTAAAGGAACTCCAACTGTATCAGTGCATTATAAACCAAAGTGATTTAAAAGCAGAGCAAAGTGTAGTGACATTTATTCCAAGAAAAAGACAATTTTAGTAGTTAGACAAAGACATGACATCAAAACTGTAGTTCATAAGGTCAAACATGTTATCAATCCTAATTTATTTTATAAAATTGAAAATCTAGTTGCTAAGTTACGAGAGAGTCTTTTGTTAAAGATTACTAAACAAGCTTAGATTTAACATGTTGGGGGCAGATTGAGCTCTACCTTTTATAGCTTTAAATTATAAATAAAACGTTTTTTGTAATACCAGTTGTGTGTAAAGTTATTCACCAATGTGCAGGGTATCTTGAGGTATAGTTTGCCATGTGTTAAGAGGTCCAAGTGTAGCAGTTTAGCCAGCAACAAGCCTTTCCCAAGTGCGTAATTCCCGTGGCGTCATTGGAAAGTGTATCCGGCGTCCGAGAGGTCTGAGATTAAGGTATGATTTCACAAGAAGCCCTTGCAACAGTCTCATAATTCGTGGGGCTCTTTAAGTTCAGACTGTGTACGAGGTGGAAAGGCATATTTCAGAATCTCAGGGTCCGTCCAGCTTCGAGTAAATTAGATAGCGTCTCTAAAAAGTGCGAGTTGACGAGGAATTTTTAGTTTTTGACGAATGCAGAACAAAAAGCGATCGCGCGTGGGTCTTGACGTCTTGACGACACTAGCAACGAAACGAGGTTAGCAGTTGCTACGTCACAAAATTAATCGTATTTACCTGATACTTCCTTGCCATTTTGGTGTTTTAAAATTCAATTTTACGCTAGTTTGCACTGACAGAGCATCTTGTTTACTGAGTCAAGTTTAGAGGTTATGATTGTCAGATGAAAATTGTGCATTTGCCCTAATAATTGAGATTCATTGTCATACAACAAATCGTTTGTCATACAAAGTTTTCCTTAATTTTATGAATCGACACCCTGAGTTAAGATTTATTGCATGTTCACCGAAGCTAAGCCCTAATTTATTGCAGACACATGAAAAGCAAAGAGCAATAACCATTTATTTGTGGTAATAATTATTATTACACTCTTTTAATTTGCCCGCAGTTTGACAGGCGGGCTCTTAATTGAAACAAATACAATTTATAAAGTGTAGTAGGCATTACCATAGTTATAAATTTTATATTTTTATTTGAAACCCATATTTTAAACGGCGAAGCTATTACAATAGCATGAATTAGGGTGCCTTGATCTCAATTTGACGTATTTCTTCCGTACAGGGCACGAACAGATAATTGTCTTCTCTCACTCTAAATACTTTAGAATAAGATATATGCTTTTATCTTTATTCAATTTTAGTACCTAAATACTTCACACTGCTAAATTATAATAGGTTACCTATGCTTCATTGTGATTCGAGCACATTGGCGTAACATAGGAAGTTTAACTTCATCATAGATTAAATAAGTATGATAACAATTTCACCCTAATACTCAGTTCTTTTCCATTGTGCAGATTTTAAAATATAGCCCATAATAAATAGTTTTTTCTCCGAACTTATGACGTTTAAACATGACGTTTATTATTGTCCCAACTGACAGGACTAAATTGTAATTTTTCTGGCAAGTCAGCGAAAATGTTTTTTACCTGACTAGTCAGTACACGACCTGCTGAATTGTTCGACAAACGTCACTGTATACGGCCTGGGCATATGTGAAGTTTCGCGATTCTCCGCAGAGCGCTGTATACCCACAAGCGGGAATTTCAAATTTGTAATGTAACATCAGTTACTACGTTGACTACAATGCAAATATTTGATTAAATTTTACAACAATAATATAACCCTCCCGTGTATTTTTTACTTTGATTTTCTATTGTGTTTTTTTTAACAGTTTCCTGCTAGTTTTTTCGTGTATTTTCTCATTTACATTATTTACGTTCACAGTATAATTTGTTGATTAATATATTCGTTATTATTACTTATGATTTCGTTTGGTATTGTTAAAATTAGTGATGGGCTTATTCGAATCAAAAATAACCGGTTATCCGGTTATTGAAATAACCTGTGTAACTCGGTTTTCGTTCCAAGTATTCGGATGAAAAATAACCTCATCCTGATACGTACTACGTGCCGCGTCTCAACGATCTGCGAGTGATCGAAATTCTGTAAATAATACGGTATTCATAACTCATATAACCTTTTCTACGTATGGACTTGATTGACTCAAGTGAGGCCGCGACTGCTTGTTGATGTTATTAAGACATTTGATACTCCCAGTCGACGAGTTAAATTTATGGGGCCGTTCCTGTTAAAGATAACGTTCGGCTGAGTATGAGATTTGCCGAAGGTTGGTATTAATTTATAACGGCCTAAATTTTTGCTTCGAAACGCTGTTGATTATGCCTAATAAGGGATAAACAGAAAGCGAAATAAGATTTTCCAATATCGTAAAAGATTTATATTTAATTTTTAATAACGGAGTAGTCGGGACAAGAAGTGGATTTCGATGTTGAAAATTTTAAGTGTGCGTCCTTAAAACCGCGGAAGGCTGAACGTAGATAAATTATGGATTCTAAAATATACCGGTATGATGTGCAAGCGGAAAGGGAAGGGTGACTACTAGAGAATTTTAGGAACTAAAAATAGATTTAATAGATACTTTGTATTCGCATATTTATAATTTCTTTATGATTAGTATTGATACAGCTATTCTCAATGGTTTAAACTCCTTAGAAATCAAATAAAAATCATTTATCTACGACCACTACTAAAAGTAGGCCTTTTAGCGCTAGCTTGTTTCACTAAAAGTGACGTTTTATAGTTTACCGTGTTTAAAGAAATCGGCTGTTTACTTTTAGCACATGTGCTAAAAGTGAAGCGAGGTTCAAAACTACAATTTCGAACTGCAAGTGAAGTTGTAAAGCTATTCTAGTTTTTCTTGCGTTACAGGTAAAGCGTTTTTGAAATAATTAAAGCGTTATGTAATGAATACAGTTATATGTGGAGTATCAATAATTACATTTCGTAACTCACCTTGACAGCACGGGCGTGGCCAAACAATCGCCACCGCGGCGTAGCCTACTATTCATTATGACATAAATTAAAAGCGTCGCAGATGCGAACCTTTCTTAAATCGATATTTATGGATTAATAACGGTAAAATTAAGGTCGTAGATAAAATATTGTATGCAACGCGTGCTAAAAGTCGTTTATGCGCGAGACATGTTATGAAACTCAGCCTTCGGCTTCGTTTCCTAATTTTCATGTCTCGCGCATAAACGTCGACTTTTAGCACTTGTTGCATAAATAGCTATTATACAATGATTATAATTAACGATTAACTGAGTTCCTCTGCTATCTGCAAGTTACGATACCGATGCAGATGACGGTGAACAGCCAACCGGCAAACCGGCTGACTTTATCGAAACGAATCGAGAGCCAAAATTGATTCGAATGATTATTCAAATAATCAATCGGTTATTAATATGATTCGAATGCAAATAATTCGGTTATGAAAATTGTCCGGTTATGCCCATCACTAGTTAAAATAGAAAGCGGTTCTACAAAGTGCAAATATACCAATTGGGGAAGATCTTATCCTGAATTTACCTCCAACTAAGTTTTAGGAAGGAAATGGTCCGAAAGCTTAATTTAAATTATCGCACAAACAACGTATGTACCTTTTTAGCTATTTCTATTTCCTATTTTTATTTAAATAGGCGAAGACTACAAAATCATATTGTACTTCCTTTAGTACATTTTTAATTACTACATTTACAGATAGATATCTAATAAAACAAATAACTTTTAAATGTTTAATTTTAAATTTTTATAGTAAATTACACATAAACTTACAACCTTGCAATAACACACAGAATAAAATACTCCATTACGATTCATACGATTATCTGCATATCATGTGCTATTTTAGAGCAAATGTGTGAGCTATACAAAAAATACTTGCCTGAAAATATGAATCCGTCTTCAACTATGAATTGGAGTTCCACACCTCTCTCAAGAAAAATATTAAAACTATAGATCTCTAAGGTACTTACACGACACTAAATAGATTACACCATTCATATTTATATTACATTCAAACATATATCTAATACTTACTATATTGCTAGCGGCTATGAGTGGGAAACTCACCAAGGAAGTGAGACAGACAACCAACTCTTCAATGTATAACGGTGAGCGGTGCGCAAGGGCGGCGGCGTCGTCCGCCCAATGGCGAAGTGATCAAGTTTAAAATTCGCTTCTAAAGGCGGAGTTCGAATTCCCACGCATGCGCACGAGACGCGTTATACTCTAAGTGAGACTATGTCGGCGCCGTAATGTTTTCTAGCGTTCCGAGGCCCTACTAGCAATATATGTGTATTATATATATGCATTCAAAACAATAGGCCCTTATCTTACTGATACTGCATTTAAAAAATCATTTCTAAACACAAATTAGTCTTGACAGCCGTTGTCAACGTGGGCATGTGGAGCCAAACGGCCAAAATTGGCGTTTTCTCAGAAATGAAAACAACGATAGATTTCAAAAAAATGCCCAGGCCGTATAAAGTAACATTTATTACACAATTCAGCAGGCCGTAAGTCAGACAAAATACAGTTTGCTTTCTTGGTTTTGTGTGGAATCTATAGCAACAATTCTCCAGTGTATTCTGTATAACTCAAAATAATTATAATGAATGGAAGGTAGCTATTTCACGTTCGGAGAAAAAAATAGCATATTTTATTCGGAGCTAAAGCACTTTTAACGACATCTGTAATTCTACAAGTCTACAGATCCGTAGCGAAAAGTGACTCATTAGCTCTTTATAAAATAATATACTGTTTTTTAATATCATACATTAAAATACTCTCTACTATCTTTTTGGGACGTTTATGGATATGTCAATTGAAAAGTAATGCTAACGTGACAATACTTAATTTATTATGAGGTTAAGAAAAGGAAGAAGGAATTTGTGTACGTACCCTGTTATCTTGTTAAAAGACAGATATGTCAAATTGACATCAAGACACTTTTGAGTAAGCGGGGTATTAGTAGTTAGTATTTGTTGTGGGGAGACTGATGTCAAGCAAGTAGCCCTTCATAGGCTCTTTTTGACAACCCCGTAGACAAGGTCTAGGCATGCGGAGTACCAGGTACCTTAGTCCTACTTAAAATTTTGCAAGACTAAGGAGTTCCAACCCTAGCAAGTGATCTTTTACATTCTACACAACGTAGTTAGCATGGGACTCACGGCTTTACATAACTACCGCATGATGGCATTCTGCAGAGGTTTTCATCCGCATTTTTTAATTTTTTAAAAACCTCACCGGGAACGGGGATCGAACTCTCGAACCTTAGATCAGTAGTCAGAATGCTTAACCACTGAGCTAATACTGAAACATCTTGTTTAGGGGTATTATTAATATAGATAGAAATAAAAAGAAACAATGGTCAATAGAGTAGTAATAAATGATTAATGAAGCATGGAAAATAATTTTTTGGCCTCGTGACATGTAAACAACACATTCATGCACAGTTGCGTTCACCGTAACTACGATTTTATAATTAGTCAGTGCTTTGTAGCACCGCGGTGCGGTAAAATGACTAGAAAATTTTTAGCCTTCACAGACCGTTAAACAAAAAGTTGTTTTGCAGTAATAACGGGTGCAGAACCGCTAGTTACGTATTTTATCGTTCAGTTGCGCTTAGGAGACATAAAGAAAATTGATATTTACGACTTTGAATTTTGACGTTTCAAAGTGTCAACTATAACATTTACTGATGTCAGCTTGCTTGATGGCTTGATATTCGAAAGCGAAGTCATGAATTTATAGAAAATGTTAAAAAAATATATGTCGGCCAAACAATTTAATACAATACTCGGTGCGTTAGGCACTATACAGCGCTCGGTTATATTGAAGCACTCCGCTTCACGTCGTGCTTCAAAATTAAAACCTCGCGCTGTAAAATGCTAACTACCGCACTTGTAATGTAAATAACTATTAACAAAGTAGCGAAAATGTTACCAGTCACTGATTTAATTTTCATCAGCATCAGTTCTGTAAAGTTATCTAAGTAAAGAGCATGCGAAAACATTTATCGCTGCTGACTGATGTTTATAATTGGTTATTAAATTCTGTTCTCGTTAAAATGTATTGAACGCAAAAAAAGCGTAAAATGGCGTTAGGCTTTGAATGATTTTTAATGGCTATAAAGTGAACAACGTACAGTAGATCCTAAAAAGCGCTTCCATTTGTTTTAATCTTATCTGTTTCAAAGAGATTTTGTAATTTTAGCTTCATCCATTTTTATGGGAAAAGCCCATACTTCTAACGAATCAAAGCTTTATAAAAAAAGCTATTTATATTGGGACTGTTAGGGTATTGCATTTATATGTTTTTTTCCTATGAGACGTATGGTCTGTATATAATCTATAGCACTAAGATATTTACAAAATTCTGCTTGATAAACAGGCTGGGAAGTATAACATTTGTTGGTTTATTATTATTATTTTAATAAGTAATATATATCATACCAGGTAGAGTCAAAAGAAAACCTTAACAACGTTGTTAAACAGTTAAACATTAAGCATGCAATCTTCCAAAATTATCCCTCCTACACTCCAACAAGGGCCAGCATAACCTTTCCTGCCGAGAGCAGTGTGCGGATTTTTTTTTTTAGGTTTTGGCGAAGAGGTGTGATGCCATTGTTTGCGTGCTTAGTTTAGAGTTGTTAATAGTGCACCCAGCTCTCATTCCCAGTCACAATCCTTGTCAGAAAGGCATTTATTTCTGATTCATGTTATCGAAAAAGTTATTCACAAGCATCAACATGTTGTTGGTTCAATTGTTTTGGAACCCAACTTGTTGACACTATGGAACTGGAGGATGTCATGCATAATGTGTGTGATTTCATCAAAGATAACCTGATGGTTTTCTTTCACTAAGGCTTCAACTGGCGCAATCGATTCCGGCGTTACACCACGGTTTGCTTTATCAGGTCGGGAAGAGTTAGCTACAGTGATCACTCCGTTTTGAAGTTGTTGCTCCGTTCATACATTTGTTGGAGTGAGAAACATGAATTTCCATATTATTCATTCTACGACGGATATTAATGGGTTTCACCTTTTCACTGTGCAAGAAACGAATAACAGAGCATTGCTCTTCCAGGTGCAGAACTCTACTCTACGGGTGGTTATGTCATTCTAATTTGGATTTTATAAATTTTTGACAGGTCTAGAGTCCTTGTATATTAATAAGTTAATATTATACAGGGACTCTAGACTATATAATCACAGTGTGGCCATACGGTGGTCATGTTTTCTATTGGTTGAAGGTAAAAGTTTTCCAAGTTATTGCCATTTTTAACAGTGTACAGATTGTTCAGTTACAAAAAGTTACAAATGTCAAAATAAGACATTGGCATTTTATAACTTGTCAAAAGTATCACGTGATGAAATTCGCCATTAGTTTTGCCCGCGCCGCGCCGTGAGTTTTCCAAATTATAGTTTGTTTCTACGGAAAGAAGCATATTTTGAGGGTTTTCGCCAATTAGTTATTTACGATATTCAGAACAGTATTAACATCAAACAAACCAGAACATTTAACAGAGAAATAAATATTTCCCTGTAAGTTTTATATTGATTATTTCTTTCATATCCATAATAATGCGTAATCGCCATGGTGCTACACACTCGGGATTCTTGTTGAGCGGCAAATTTACTTGACAAATTTCTTAGCAAAACATTCTGACAGAAAACGTCAAAATTTAATCGGCTATTTTAATGCACTTGAGATATTACTGTTGATTAATTATTCGTAAGTAACTGCTCAATACATTATTGCTATGTAGGTACATTTGCAATTTCAGCTTGAACATGTATAGCAAGTAGTTTAGTGGTAATTTAAATTAGTTGCTTTCATTTAATTATAATCTGTGTACTTATTCCTTGGAAATAGTTTGTGCTTAACGCATTTATAACTAAAGACAATTTATTCTTGTTAAATAAACCAACTTTATGTACTATTATTGAAAACTAGTGTTTATGTTATTTGTAAAAAGACAAGCAGAACCCTACGTCCTCAAGGCGTTACTGTCTAGCGGTTGAATAAAAAAGACGGGTAACATAACGTTATCAAACAGTACATTTTAAGCATGCGCCTAAGCACCAGTGGGCTATATTGGAGTTTAGCCCATGTATCTATTTAATATAATGGGAAAACTTCTGTATAGCGTCCCCTCTGGGTTTGACGTTTGCCGCGCAAGCGCTGAAAACCCTCGAAAAGCAGTGGTTTCCAAACAAATTATAGAACATTGTGTACTATGTACACACAAATCTTAAACTGCAGCTAACCTAAAATTATAGCTCCCAGACCAAAGGATTCACGTATATGTGTGTATTTATATACGAGCGCACATATATTTAAAAAACTCCTACTCGACCGGGTCGATTTCATTAAGCATGGTTTTGCCAGTTCTGATCCATTGAAACGACGGGTTGAGAGCCGCTGAACGCTATATTGAAGTTTAGCCAATATAATTTTGATGTTGCCTAATACCGCATATTAAATTACCGAGAAGATTTCTACAAATGATGCTATATATTTGTCTTTGGATGTGAACTTTCCAATTTCCATTAATTGTAATAAATTGATGAAAACACTTTATGACTAATATTTCTTCAAAATTTAAACCTCTTTGTGGTATTTTATTGTATTTGAGAGATCAGTCATTTTGAATAAAATTCTTTCACTTCAGCAAATAAATTGTCAAATTTTATTTTGATTTTAGTAATTTTTTGTTACCAAATGTCGCTTACACTATTAAAAAAATGGTTCTTTTTATTACATCACCACGGTTTTCCGCAAAAGCTTATTTTGACATTGGATAAAAAAGTACCAGCCAACAATTGTATGGCCACACTGTGATTATACAGTCACTGTAGACAGTGGTCCAGAACCAGTATATATATATATATATGAGATTACCGCCACGTCAGCCATGTCTATTCCTCTGACATATGCGTCACTTTGAGGTTTTTAGCACAATTCCCTCAACATGACGTTTGTTGGCAATCCAAAACGTTGTATATAGGTAAGTTGAGTTAAATCATCATATTTTGGGCCAAGAAACTTGTGGTCTTCCGTTGTACACGTATTTTCCGGACACCCTGTATATGGGTAAAAATATGAAGCGTGCTACAATCAATGAAGATGCTGGTAGAGCTCGAATTATTGTTAGAAGAGGCATCAAAAGTGCTCCAAGAACACTAGAACAACTCTTGTTGACTGATTCTAGAGGGACTCCAGTTGAATTGCTCTTCTCGGCTGATCGGAGTGGAATCTGCAACAGATCCCTCTTCTAAAGAAGTGGTTTGGATTATTAATGTTTTCTATCATTAATCCCACAAATAAATAGGAAAGGAGGACCTCGCCTGTTACAGGAGTAAGGCTAAGAGACCATGGAAGGTGCTCGGGATTCCATGGGCATCGTTCAAGGCACTGTAACCCTGTGTCATTCAGCTCTAGCCATGATAGCTTGTATCTTGGCTTAGAGTTAGTTTATCGACCTTCCAGTCTAAATCCGAAGGGTTTAGTTTAAACAGGGCCACCACGAGAAAAATGCAATCAAGGATCACATAGTCTTAGACTACCCAACGGTCTTGGAAGTGTGGAAACGAAAAATGCAATACTTTCAGCAAAGCTTCCCTGTGATCTGATTTTCGCCTGGGGACATAATTAAATGTCAGCCCTAGTGTCCAGTAGCCCACTCAACCCCAAACAATTTGCCATGATAGACGTTTTACAAATATATTGGAAGCGATTGCACCTAAAAATAATACAGAAAAGAAATTAGTAAGACGAAAAAGAATCAATATGCCTCCATCAAGAAGTTCTGTTAATTAGAAGATTTTGAGGAAATAGGTTTCTTAGTAGGACTAATAACGTAGAAATTGATGCAGAAAGGAGCAATTAGGAGGCAAATAGACAACGGTTTCCTACTGTAAGAGTTTCTATAAATGAATCCGATTTAAATGGTAACAAGTAAATTTGTTCTAGTAGAGTTCATATACAATGCTGGTACGAAAAGAACAAACACAATTTGTGGCCTAAATTATTAAAATGGCAATTGCAATTTTTAAATGTGTTGTTTTTTGCATGAGATATTATAGAAAACAGAAACTGTTTTATATTTTCCATTGAACAGAATATTTAGATTGTACAATAGGTGGACCGTGTTTAACTTTTTTTCTAATTTTAAAAGGCCTTTGTAGTGAGAAAAGTTGTGTAATGGTCCAAAATAAAGATTTTTAATTTTTAATATTTAGGTCTCCTGTCGGGCCCCTAAAAATAAAAATCATGAAACTAAGACGCCTGTATTGGAATATGTTTTGTTATATCATTAGTTCCTTATTTACACAAAAAATATATTTGAATTAGTAATGTATTTAGACACTCCGCCGGGGCGCCGGCCTCTTATAGCTCGTTTAAATTAATTCATTTTTGTAGTAAAGCAGCTCTTCGTTTATGTCTCACAAAAATTGTTAAAAAACATATCACAGAACTTATCAGGAGGAGTTGGCTGCCATCAAGTTTCAGCCATGTCCACCCATCCAACACCCCCCCCCCCTATGTGATGCTTCCGTCACTGACTTATAACGTCTAATGTAGTTGCCATAGGCCATAGATAGATCCTGATAATGCATCCAGCAAGGAAAACCACAGATACAGAATATATACTGGTCTCACTTGCATAATTAATTTCTAAAGCCTTGTACACATTAGCGAACCGTTGCATGTAACGTAACGGTTACTGTAACCTCTTCTTAATGTTGACGGCACGTCCATAATCGTCTTGTAACTAACTGCAACGGATCGGATCCATATACTGTTCGTGGTGAGCTCACAGTGAAAACATGTCTGCCGTATCTCATGAAATGATTACTAGTGCTTACTAGTATATTCTAATCCATTACATAATTTAAGACTATAAACGTCCACGAAGATTCTGGCGGCATATATTGTACAAAAATCGGTTGGGCCGTTTTTGAAAAAATCGAAAAAAACTGAAAAATCACAAGAGTAAATGCCATATTTCCGGTTATGAGGATTTCTTCAAAAGCTTGCTGTCGCATCTAGATAGTATACAAAACTTATGTATGATGTTCAACGCCATACCTCTTTTCGTTTTTGAGATATTCTGTTCACAAACAGACAGACACACAGCCAAACAGACGGACACACAGACACATAGACAGACAAATGAACAAAAACATGTTTTTTGGGTTCAGGGAACTCTAAAACATGAAGATCTGTTGAAAACTCAAGTTCGAATTTTTGGGGTGAATCCAATACTTTCTTTATCGTAAAAGGAAGTAACTAGCACTCGCTGCTGTTCTCGTGGCTCGAGAAACGTGCACAACAACCACACTTGGCGTCCACAAGCGCACCGCGAGCCCCTTTGTGTTCGCAGCAAAAACCGACAATCGGTGGCTCGCAGCTCATGACACGAAGCGCGCGGTAGGAAGGGAACTAGTATCTCGAGAAGAACTTACGAAGGTAATGCGGTTTGCTATATTCGCAGATGCAGAGATTGCAGAGCTTTTCACAATGCCACAGCCTAAAATTTATCGTACAGCGTATTTAACAGATTCAGCATCTATGGCATCATTTGATTTACCTTTCAAACGAATATGTGAAAATGTGGCTTCTACTGCATCACAGCTAAAACAGCGAGTTAAAACATAGTAGAATCCAGCCTGTTGTAAAAGAAATTTCACACATAAACTAGTGCTTTATGCAGTAAACTTTAGAGCATCTGTAGTTTCTTTCGTTAGTCCCTGCCTACCATTATCAGCAGATAACTGTTAAATGGCATCTATGTAATTTGGAAATGTTACCAGCGAAAGCACGAACGTATTGTGACCTGTGTGAAACATTGTGAATTTTAGAAAACTGATACATAGTTTCCATGTAAAATACAGTTGCATCAACATCAGAAAACCCATCATTTCCAGATTTTAGAAATTTTAGACAGATCGAACAACTAATGAAGAGGTACTACGTCGACCCGGAAAAGAAAAAGAATTGGAGAACCTTGTTAAAAGACGCAAGTTAACATATTTTGGACACATAATGCGCCACGATAAATACACACTTCTACAATATATAATCGAAGGGAAAATTCAAGGGAAGAGAGCTAGAGGTAGGAGGAGGACATCCTGGATGAGCAACATAAGAAATTGGCTAGGACTCAACAGAGAAGATTTAATTCATACAGCACGTGACAGATGGAGATATGCCATGATGATCGCCAACCTCAGACTATGAGACGGCACCTAAAGTGAGAGAGAGAGAAATTTTAGTGGGGCAGTTATTGTTAGTGAAAATATTTGTATAGCTCGGAGGACGGTAATTTTTTCAAAGTTAAATGAATATAAATGTTTCTTTTTTAAAAATTGTAAAGGTTTTTTGGTAATCCTTTTTGTAGATCGTGTAAACATTTTACATGTAAAGAAGAAATTATGCCGAGAGAACATATAAGCCAAAAATTGATTTCGTGCATTTTTTAGGGCATGGCAGTAATCAAACGATAAAAATATTAGTAACTCTTTAAGATAAGAATGTTCAATACCATTTTTTATTGACCCTCCATTTAATTTTTTAAATAAAGCTACGTTGGATAAAACATTGTCTGCTACAATCTGTGGCTAATTTTAGTATCTCTAAGGTCAAGGAATGGAAAATTGCTAGTGTTAATGATGTATGGGAAAAGTATCCCACAGGTATGGTGAATGTTACAGAAAGTCCATGTACAACAAAGCATAACAAATTGTTTGCAATTTTGGGCCTTTTTTCAGTGGAGCTAGAAGTACAAGTATCCAGGCTATAAATACAGCCTCCAGATCTGCTGTAATATATTTTTTGTTTGATAGACATGTCATCTATGATTAACGAGCACAGTCTTCCTGCAAGATGCTTTAAACGAGAAATCTCAGTGTGAAGACGATCCTTAATTAATTGAGTTTGACCATTAAAATTGCCGAGAAATGTAGAAATTGTTGTTTTGAATAGCAGATTGACTAAATTTTTGCGACAGAATTGATATCCTTTTGGGGAACAAAATTTCCAAATGGTGCAAAGGCATATTGATGACTTACAGCACCTGGGAACTTTTGTCTCATAATTTTGAATTATGTTTATAATAATTGTGCCTTTTTATTTGACGTTTCTGAATCATCACAATTTTTGTTTTGTTTAATTTTTCTTTTAGTGATTCTATTACTTTCCCCGTCTAAAAGATCAAGGTATTGCAATTATTGTAAAAAAATCACCTTCCGAGATTTCTCGCGACCTTCATCTTCAAATAATCATTTCTGTTTACACGAGATATATTGTTTGGCAAAGTCCAAAGGACTCGCGTGATTGCCCAAAATAATACACCTGTCGAATGAAAACAGAAATAATTTGATAATCAAGAAGATAGGAGTTGCATGTGGCTAGATTATATCACGAGTCAATAAACAACAGTTTATGTATGAATATTAAACTTACAGTTAGTGTGTTTGCTATGACGATTGCACTTCCAGCAGATAACGCGATATTTGTGAAGTTATTAGTCAAATAAATCTGGGACAGTGTTTTTTTCACATGCAGGTTGAGTTAAGCATTAGAGAATATTTCCATGGATTTCCTCTTATCAGAAAGAGCTACGCATTTCATTACCTATTAAAGTTAAATGTAAATCTTTCTGATAGCAGGAAATCCATGGAGATATTCTTCAATACCTAACTGAACCTACATATAAAAAAAAATGCTGTTCTAGATTTATTTGAACACGACTGTACATTATCAAAAGTTAGTACATACGTAACTATGTATTTTTGCCGTTTTTCATTGGTTGACGTTATAGGGGAGTAGTATAATCAGTAATAATACTACGAGACGACTGTGAACTATCAAAAATACTTCTGCTTTCTCACGAAACGGGTTGCTTAGAAACAAAACGAGCCGTCGAGTGAGTATTCGATTAGATTATACCATGAATATTAATACGGGAATTACTCTACAAACGTATTTAATGCGTATCCTAAAAAACTTGTTGGAAATGGCATGACATTGACAGCTGACAGCTCAAAATTGAAAACACCAAAACGATAACACCACGGTGTTTTCACTTATTAATACTTGGCCTGAAAACGGATTTTGTGCATTATGAATGGTCTAATAAATTTTATTTCTTGATTCAATAAAGTAGATGGTTTTTGGGTGAATACTTTCTGCTAGACCATCAAAATTTATTTTTGTGTAGATCGTGTTTATGTCTATAGAATGCATTTTTAAGAAGTTTTAGATTTTATTATTCTTAAATTCTCCCAGTTCACCTAACATTTCTATTGCTATGGCTCCTAGTTTTATTTTGTAAGGGACAGTTTAATTAAGTCAAATATTTGCCGTTGTTCCGACGTTGGGCGCCATTAAAGTTGCAATGGATGCTCTCTAATGACTGGGTTTTAATTAAAATTTAATTGTAAGTTAGAGCAAAATCCAATATGCACAATTCACTGATTTAATATTTTACTGTGTACGGAACTTTGCCAGCTATCAAATTATTAGGCTGCTTAAAATGTGACCTATAGTTCATTTACCCTTTTTATATTTTATCTAGCTGCAATTAATTATAAAACGCTAGCTCTCAGTAAAGCACAAATTCTATATCTCAGTTGGGTTCCAAGTTGATTGCAAATTACAAATTATCTGATACGGTCCTGTTCACCGCATTTAGTTCCAATGCACGGTAGCTAATTGTTTGCAATACTGTCAAAAAAATCTACAAAATGGAGTACGTATGCAAGTCTGCGGTATTTCACGTTTAAAACCTGTGTAATTATGAGAATTCGCACGGTAAATATTTAAATCTTTGCACTTTGGCGGTCATTAACAGCTTTTGTTACAGGCATTAATCTGTTCCGTGACGTCAGATGGACGCGGCCGGAAATTTAGCAATTGTTTTACCTTCGCATAACCTCATATTTGGGACACCGCTTATTTTTCGAACTGAGCCTTCGCTGTGGCCGTAGAAATGCTTGACTCTCACTTAATAAGGTGTAGTCTCGTATGCACATAAATTTCCCGGCGCTAACATAGATATTTTCTAAGTAAAATTGGTACCTTGTTATCGGCCAAACTGCTTCGGGTCTTCGAGATGACGCCCTTGGAATATTGTCGCTGTTACTGGTCCCCTTGAAGTCAAATTTCCTGGAGACGTTTTTGCCGAGCTGCACTAAACCCTGGAATGTTGACCTCTTGGCTCCGATGGGAATTTGTGTTGCAATCGATGATCGGAAACTGGAGGTGCTCACTCCCGAACCCACAATCGGAGGCGAAAGTAAAATTTTAATTTTTATCTTGCGGATCTGGCCACAAACACTTGTACAAGAGCATGGAGATGTGTAGAATAAAACTGAGTACTTTTTGTCTAGGTAAAACACTTTATTCTATATTAAAACAGTAATTAATGTAGAGCACAAATTTGCTCTGTCATTCAATAATTTATTTCTTCTGTTCTCTCCCGTTATTAAAACAAATTAGAATATATTGCTATGGTTACACTGCTAACGGAAATAAGTTTTGGTTAATTTAAGTACATAATGGAAATAAGTTTGATTACATTTTAAATTTTCAATTTTCTTACAAACTAAATATTGTCTGTTTCTTATATTTAAAAATCGTTTATTTGCGCCACACACACAAACACGTTATATTATTTGCTCTGCTTTTCCACTCACGTTAAATGCACTGTTTAATTATAGAGTTCATTGCTTCTCAATTGCTTTTCCATGTCCTTCTGCCTGCTTTCTTCAGATTGCTCTATTGTAATGTACTATTATTTCATTCTGGCTTCCTTATCTTTTTAGAATTCTCACAAATTTCACTGACTAGCTTTATTGAAACTACGCTTCTTTTACTTGCACATAGCAAACCTTTTTGTGACTATTAATTTCTTTCGGTTCGGCTATTCATTATGCACAAACCTATTATTTAATTTATTTGCAGGTCAACTTCGACCCCTGCGAAAAACGAGCTTTGCGTTCCTTACTTGATTACTTTATCATTACTGGCATCTATTTACCAATGCATTTATTATTTGAAATTTAAGTTTAGCATTTCAGTTATATAAAACACCTCAACTCTGTGCTTGAAATGTTTATTAATTTGCACTGCTAGCAAAGTCGAGTCGTGGGCCTAAGACCATCACAATATACATGAAAAAAAAACGGGTTTTACTAAAACATTATTTTTCTTGCAATGCTGGTCTCAGCAATCTGTTTTTA
Source organism: Agriotes lineatus (assembly GCA_940337035.1). NCBI lineage: Eukaryota > Metazoa > Arthropoda > Insecta > Coleoptera > Elateridae > Agriotes > Agriotes lineatus. The sequence continues at coordinate 256,462,347 of OW679194.1, forward strand.
ATACCTACTAAATCTATGTATTGTAGTTAGATCAACATTAATATTTAGCTTATTGCTGCACTCACACGTAAATAAAAAAATAAGGAGTAAATAAACAAAATAATTTAATATTCACACGAATACAAAAACACCCACAGTAAACGTTAACGCGCCTGCCGATGGAGTGAGAGTTCACTCAAACGTAGCAACCCCTTTTCATATAATGTTGTTCAGCGTCTGTTCCTTCGAAATTTTGGCGATCTTTTTCCTAGTTGATTTCCGAGACAATGAGCTGTCCCGGATGCTGAAATTCTTTAAGGGACTCGGAATTGTTTTAGTAAAAATGTGTCCCGATTGAAGGCTGTTTTTCTCCCTAGGTCTCCCATCACATAGTCCTATTATTTCTTTAGCTATTGCCATAGAAACTAACAAACCCTCAAGTATCTGTTATAATTTTTACAAACTGAAACTCGAACTTATAATCCTTTATCTAATAGACTTGTCTGTCCGTCCGTCCGGGACGCTGTAGACTTGTCCGGGACGCTGTTTCAGCAGCCAAACCGTAAGAGATAGAGAAAAAAGTTATGAAAGTTATATGTTTGGAATGGTCATGTCAGCTCAGGAACCAAATTTCAGTCACGTAACACTTCCGGTTTTCGAGAAATCACAAAAAAGACCGTTTTTCAAATAGAACGCGTATTAAATAAAAAAATTTCAGCAGCCAAACGGAGCTGCGACCTTCTGCGCCTTAAAACGTCGATCGGTTAGGCAACCACTTTGACACCTTCCAGGTCTGGGTACAGTTTTTATTTAATACGCGTTCTATTTGAAAAACGGTCTTTTTTGTTTTTTTAAATGAGACATTTGTCTCACTGGATTGCTTGTAAATATTACATATTACGTAAACACCATTAAATGTAAGAGAAAGAACAAGGCAAAGGAAATTCCAAATTTAAAATAAATAGAAGTACAAACAAAACTTCTATGATTGTACTACAGAACTGAGCGTTTTTATATGCCCTAGCCATAAAGCTCTAGTAATCTATGTTTAACGATGTACAGTGACGTACCAAATATTCTGAAATAAAAGATTAAAGTTGTATCTGTTAAAAGTACATGCAATATTATGTACAGGCGATTAACTTCAGCAAGCACTCCAACAAAGATCGACATATATAAGGTCAAAGCGTCGACTTCTTCGACCTGAGACACGGAATTTGAATCCAAAGAGAAAGATTATACGGTACCCCCCACCCAAGAAAAGCGCCCTTTCGTGCTTTCCAAGAATACTTCGATACTCAGCATCACTCCGTTTCGCTAATACAATGAAATGCTATGAACCAGTTATTTATAAAAAAACAAAAAAACATTTTTTTTCCGACGACCATAGCTCAAAAGTTGATGTTGCCTTCATTTTCGGAGGACCTATCGTATGAAAACGATCCAAGACTTCAGGAAGGTTCCTGGCGACCGGAATCGTGTACACATACGAACATACATCCCCCGCACAGCACGTTTAGGCATACGGGGGATTGATCTAGTGGGCTGGGATCTTCACCAAAATATCCGCACCGCCGAGACGGAGATTTGATATAGTGAGTTCATTAGTCGGTTGGCTCGAATTTTAGAGATATTTGACTCAGAGTGGTTTTTGATATGAGGGAATTTCAATACTTCGTACACTTCGTGTCGAAGTAATTATCAATTAAATTATTTTAAAGTAAAAAGTAATATGATGTAGGTTACGATGGGTTTCCGACGTAAATAAGTTAAATTTAAATTTTAAGGGTTTACAAGAAGTGAAAGATACATTTAAAAAATTGTATTGAATAGTTTTAATACTTAGTTATGATTATTTTAAATCGCGCACAAAATAATTGATGAATATTCTAATTGGGACCTTACTAAGGTATTATAAAGAGCACAAAGACTTTGCGTAATCCTAAAGTTAAAAGTTATAACTTCCGGATGGCATGTGCAATAAGTTCGGGTCTATACAACTAATGTTTCTAAAGCGGCACGTCGTTAGATGGCATTAGATTCACCCTATAGTCAGAACTAGTTATTAATCGCATTTATATTTAGTTACTAGTTGGTTAACTGAAGCGATTAACAATAATTACAATACCTTTTTGTTTTATCTGAATGGATGTGGCAGTAAATTAGTACCGAGTCGTAGAATAATGATTAACTTTACATTATTTGCATATGTTGCACATATAATCTGGGCATATAACTAATAACAACGGATACTGTGTGCGGTTTGACAAGATTTATCTGAATGCGCATTTAATTTAAGGGATAATTAAACAAGCATTTCAAACTCCCTAGTAAACGTTCACCCACGTAGAACGACAGAGTTCATTGTGAAGTCTTCAAAATGTGATATTTTTTCTTCGTAAGGCCACCTGCAGAGACCCATTTCATTTTTGATCCATTAGGTGACTCCGTACTTTAGACGCAATTGTGAAACTGCTTCTTCTCGAAGCTTGAATTAACAGTGCGCGGTGCAAGAAACTAGTTCGCCGTGTAATATCGAAACTAGGGATTGAATTACAGCCAAACGCCGGATTTATATAAAAGGATTCCTTTACAAAAATTACCAATTTACGGAGGGCATTGTCGGGCCAATAAAAGCCGTTTAGTAAATTACCCCCTGTTTCAGGTATTGTATCTTCATCTTCAGCCATTGCATCAGCGCAGCTTTTGAATTGTATCCCTCATATCCGAGGACAAACGAATCCAGCAGCAACCCGCTCATTCTGCCTGTCTTTTTTACTTGGGCCTTATTTTTTGTTATCATTGTGTATGTAACAGTAATTTTTTTTTCGTGATATTTAATAGATGTTTGGCATGTATGTCATATTGTTTTATTGCGTTTTCCCATGGTCTGTTAATCATTGTACAGCAATTAGCAGGCAGTAAGCCAATATTATGCAAGGCAAGTCCCAGCGGCGAGCGCTGTCGCATACATCGGTTCAGGACGTCGCTTGTTCCTTCTTTCGGATTCTAGAAAAACTAGTATAAAGCTAAGTACAGAATCCGTTTTGCCAACACAAATTTCTACGTTCTTTTCTAGTTCCAACGTATCTTACAGCGAACTCACCCTACTGTTTCGACTGACCTACTAGCCGAGGTAAGCTTGTGCATGGTTAAACCACCTACATGTTGGGGAAATATAATATCTTAAAGTTATCGGACATCAGATTTGATAAGCTCTTGAAAGGCTTATTATTCAAGTAAAGTCAAGTAATGACCTAATGCGCACTTGAAGGCCTGCTTTCTGCCGTAAATACCGTTTAGTCGTGTAACAAATTCGTTTGTTCCTTATTTGTACATGAAATTATAAAGCATTCATTTATGTTAAAAAGCAACTTGTTATCGACACTCCATCTACAGGGTGTCCCAAAATTAGCCTGCCAAACTTTAATAGCTAATTCTAGAACCGGAAATATTAAAAAAAATTATATAACTAGAGCACGGATTCTAGGGCACTTGCCTAATTGTCATTTTTTTAGGCCCATGTATGGGACTACGACATAAATTTATTTCATACAAAAACAAGATTTTTAATGCATATGTATTAAAACCTAAATGCCTAAAATGTGAAATAAACGCCTAAGGAACTGTTTATACTGCCTAAAATAGGCTTCGGTGGTTTTTCGAATTTTAGTGGTTCAGAAACCTTGGACACTTTCATGAGAGTGCATTTTGTTTGAGCAATGAGACTTCTTTTTATATAAAAGCTCTATCCAAGCATGAAGAATTTTTGAAACAAGTCCGTGAACGTGAACTTTTAAGTATTTTTTTGCTAGAATGCGTTTACGAACGGTTTTGAGTGAATCTTTACAAGAGATTCTACATGACCACAACGCCCCAGCAAAGTTTCTGAACACACCCTATTGATGACGTTATTTGTCAACAATCCTGACATTACCAATCCACCAATCATGCCGTGGGCACTGTATTGGTAACACCGACGGCGTAGAACACTTTTTGCCTTAACCGCTAGAAGACGCCGCAATACATTTATTTTTGTCTAATAAAAAACAATAGAATGTTTAAAAAGAATTCATAACCATCTGACTATAGATCCTAACGACCGGGAAACCTCGAACTACACAAAGATGCTTTCTTTATCTATGCCACCAATCTAAAACCTAACCTCAAATCTGCCCAATCACGAATGTCGCAGTCCGCTTTTTTGTCTTGGGTTGAGCATTACCTCGGAGATGTGCTTTGCGTTTCTTGCTGCCAACATACCTTTGAATAAATTAAAAACGATCATTTTAGAGACTTCCTGGAAAAACACACTAAGAAAAAAATTCCCGATGAATCAACATTAAGAAAGAATTATATTCCAAAATGCTACACTAACGTAGGTATTTTAACTCATGTATTCTATAAAATTATTAACTAAAGTTTGTGATTTCCCAAGTATTTTTATAGATCCTAGAAAACATCCGAAAATCGTTTTAAGTTCAGAAAATCAAAACATTATTCTTTGTCTAATTTAGGCCATGCAGCCTAAATTGCTTAGGTACCTAACTACTTTAGGTGTTTAGTGCCTAAACCTAGCATTTTTGTGGTATGAATAAGGAGCCTATTTTAACTTTTTTAACTGCCTAAAATCCGCGCCCTATATATAACCATAGGCCTAAAAATCCTTGGTTTTCCAGATACAGAGTGTTAAAAGTGTAGTGCTGAGGATCGTTTCTGTTTAATATTTTGAAACGTTCAAAGATAATTATTTGAAACTTTGTACACCTACTAAACTTCTTCTACTTAAAAAGATAAACTTACTCTTGGCGATGGAAAATGCACATAAACGGGTAAAACTGGTGGAGGGGGGGGGGGGGGGTAGAGGGCTGAGGAAAATATTGCCTAAAGTTTTTGACAACAAAAAGATACGCTTGCTCCATGGGCCTATATTGTGTCCCGATATCAAGTAAAATCTCTATCTTTGGAGGTTTGCCCTTCTCTCCAAATCCTTAGAACCCTTAGAAGTTACAATAATGTATCACCAATGTGATTACTGAACTTGAATTATTATATAATTATTACCGAAGGTAAAGAAATAGTGCAGTGCATGCGAACATGTGTGTATTAACGCGTGGAAAATATTCTGGGACCATTTTTAAATGGGAAGAGTTACTATGGCGACATTTCCATGATTCACTTTTCGACGAAAGACAGGTCTGAAAGTGTGAAAATGCGGTGTAACAGCATACACAGTTCGTAACAAAGTTAAAACCGTGCAGAGGCTTGTCGTTTGTTTAAAGAAACTTTCCGAGGATAACATCGACCTGTTGGCTACAAATGGCCATTATAAAATATCACGCACCTAATTAATTGAGCGAAAACATAATAATTCATTATGACTATCCAAATTAGTCTCTTTAATGCGAGAATTTCCCCGACTTGCAAAGGTTAGAGCAAAAATGCGAGTCCCCTGTGAGCTTGATCGTTTCGAAACCGCTTTTTAACCCAATTTCTGCGGTGCATTAGCATTCAAATGCTACTTGCGAATCTAATGCCATCGTGGGACTAGAAGTTCATGCGGAAATAACTCCTGCAATAGAGACTAGACTACTTCTGCCGATACGAGCAGCAATTCGAAATTTGGCAATTAGGAATTCGTTTATGGTGAGCGCGCGTTTAGAAAGTGTGGGCTGGATTTATGGCTTGCTGGGGTCGATTTGCATTCGTAAAGAACATTTCGTGGGCATAACAATGTCTAAATAAAAATGTTGCATTCCAAAACGTAGACTTGCATTTAACATTCTTATAATTTTCGCTGAGATAGTATACAGTATAGTATACAGGGAGGGGCCTCATTTATGATACTCTCGTTTCAACTGTTCTGAAAGAATTTTAGTTGTTTGAAAAAATTGCAAACAGTTGTTCGGCTACTGATCGCACATTGGCAACGATCAAACATTAGCGAAATCGTCTTTGAGATTCTAGATAAAATCACAACCAAGTAATTAATCAAGTAAATGGCAGAAAATAAAAATTGCTGTAGATGCTTTTGAAATAAAGAAGTGTCCATTGGTGATCAAAACATTTTGAACTCCATCGCTAGTGTCGAAAACCTATGTTTCGAATTTGACCTCAGACTCAGGAGATCGGAATGGTGTTTATTATTAGTAGACAGAGCTTTCTCAGTACTTTTATTTGATTTAAGGCATTGCGTAAAAGAACGATTAATAATAACAAGAAATGCAAAAAACTGAAGGTGCAAGAGACGCTGTGGTCAGATTGACACAAATATGGAAAGACTACGACATTAGAAAGGTAACAAAGAAACGGTCAATGGCAGATTTTATCTTTTCTATCGCGTATGCCGCACGTTGTAGAAAGATGCGCAATAAATGAATGAAATAAGTTATTTTGACTTATGGGATATTAAATAAATTAGAACATGAATTTTCAGAACTAAACAATCTAGATAAAGGAATCCACTCCTGATTTGCAGAAGCCATCTCGAATTATAATTACTGATATTCAGAACATAAATAGGGCAATTTAAATGTGACAACAATAAAAATATAATTCAAAGACATATTAATATAACTGTACCTAAAGTTACATAGCAAGATACATAAAAATATGACTTAAATTACAAAGGTTGAGTACATTGTCCCAGTTCAAATTGCATTTATACTTGTGTGTTACATTTTATAACATGTTTATAGCAGCAATTCAACGTAATTGGAGTTTATTCACTGGGTCAGTCAAGAAGTGCTGACTGCTAGTCAAGCATTTATATTTGCAACCATTAGTTACGAAATATATGCACAATTAATGGTAAAAGTTCAAAATCATGTTTTGGTTTCTAAACATGCTTAATAGTAGACGGTTCTATTCTTTTACCGCCACTGGCGTCTACTAAAGACTTGTTTATAAAGTGACAAGTTTATTTAATTATAGGTGCACTCCGTTCTTGTGAGGCTTCTGCTTTTTTGAATGTATAATTCCAGCATACTGTTTATTTCACCAACTTCTTGAAATAATTCATATTTTAATAACTTAACTACTGAATCTTTTTTAAATTTCACAAAGCTTATAGGTATACTCGTACATATACATTAATAGCCATTTTATGGGTTGAATTTAACGAATCTAGTGTAGTCTTTATATTTAATTTCTGGTTAGGGCTATAAAAACCATTTCTTTAATTTCACTCAAGATCACTATTGCCGAGAATTTCTGGGGTTTTTATTCCAGATGCATGTCCATCTATTACTCTTCATTCTTCCTATATGCCCCGTAAAATTCCATCTTATTGTGCATGGATGTTCTATTACATCGATTACTTTAGATTTTCTTTGTATTTCAGTATTAGGTATTCGCTCTTGTAACTTGATGTTCAGTATTCTTTTCTCCATTTCGTTTTGTATAATCTGAAGCTTATACAGTGCTTTCGTAAAGTAGTGGATAAATTAGTTAAAAATTCAAGCAATTATTTTTGGAAAAAACGCTGGGAGCCGTCAATTTTTATTTTTATTTGTGCATTTTTTCAAATAAAATCTATACATACAGGGTGACCCGCATAGGAGGTATGACGTCATTGATGTTTTTTTAATGGCAACCCTTTTTTTATTACCGAATTTGAAAGAACTTATTTTTTTACTTACGTTAAGCTAATTTTTGAGTATAGGTCACATGACCAAAAATTAAAAAAAAAAAATTTTAAATCTGTCAAAGGCTTTACTGAGAACCGACCTCGCAAGTGGACGTTGTGACACTAAATAAATTTATAATCAAAGGAAACTAGGGGTAAAATATTATCACGTTTCTAATGATACTGATGAAACAATCAAATGAAACACTTGGTAATGCGAATTACATCAATTTACAAATAAAAAACCTTTACCGGTAGGATTTGAACCTCAGTGCTTGCGAATGCGATCTAAAGGTTTGGTAATATCCTACAAGCCCACGAAGCACCTCTTACATTATTACATTGCGGCTGGCTTATATAGAACGCATTTATTGTTGACCCCTTTTTTCCTATTTATAACATTTAGCCTATATCTGTTGGGTCCCATTTTCGCCAAGGGTACAACCTAAGCTATGTGCAAATTATTATTTTTATAAATTTCTCAGTTAAAGCAAAAACAAACAAAAAGTCACTTAAAAATCAAATTTCAAGTTCGACATTTAAGTATAAACGTAGTTGCATTCATAAATTAGGAACTACGCAGGTAAAGTATCGTTTTTCTTCAATAAATATGTTTTCAGCTGTAACACTGACAGACAAACTGAGAAACTGGCAAATAGACGAAAAAACAGACAGATAGACAAACGAACGGAATTGAAAAATCTGTAAAGGGCTTTACTCAAAACTTCTTTCGCAAGTGGACGCTGTAACACTAAATAACTTTAAAAATCCAAGCAAATTAAGTGTAAAAATATTTTCACATTTCTAATAATACTGAAACAATAGAAGGTAAACACTTGTTAATGCAAATTACATAAATTTTTAAATAAAGAAATATTACCCGTGATGGGATTTGAATTGCAATGCCTGCGAACGAGCTTGCGTATTCATTCCATGGTTGACCGGTAGCCCACGGGTTAAAGAAGGCCTTCGCTGCGTGGGCCACCGGGACGCTTCGATTTTCTGCGATGCAGCTGCATTTACCGTAACGCTCTTATTCGTTGCTCTTGTGTGTCTCTCACAATATTTATCCTGTATCTGTTGGGTCCCATTTTTGATAAAGATAAAGCCTGAGCTATGTACAAATTGTTACTTCTATGTATTTCTCAGTTACACCAAAAATAAACAACACTTTATTTTTTAAGATGCTCATCTTGTATATATTTTTCTGACATTTTCTCTGTTTCATGCCAACTAGATATATGTATATGTTGATTAAATTCGTGACCTAGTTTCCAAATTAGAATTCGAAATTCTTGGGTTTTTAGGTCATATTAATTAAACATCAGCGATGATAAAAAAGGTTTATTTGTTTAACCAGTTTAAATTACGATGCCTACGACGTTTCGACAAGATTAAATGTCATTATCAAGTAATGGGATCTACAAGTGATTATACACATAAGTTTTTCATTACTGGCCTTGTAAAATATTTTAGTAGTTGTTACATTATAAGTTTGAGAACAGGTTTTTCAGGGTTGTGTTTATGTTTGGTGTTCATGAGAGGACTACTTTTAACCTGTTTTTAAGGTGTTGCTAGAGCAGTCCTGGTTTTTTAAGGACTGTGCTGTTGTCCTCTCCGAAACGCCTAATGTAGCATTGCTCTGGTACGCAATTTTTTGAATTTCGAGCGTTTCACGTGGTTACTGTTCATTTAGTTACCTTTTAGGTATTTTTAGTTTTCACTAATATTATTTCCAAGTCATGTTTACGTGACGTTTGTGAATTAAATTTTACTCCGGTTTTTTTGCTTTCATCTGCGGTTGTAGGATGAAAGCAAACGTAAGATTCAAAAGATGCTAATATGAACCATTTTCTCAATGGCTTTAGTTACGATTTAAGGTATTTGGATAATTGAGTGAAAAACAAGCTAACCTCAGTTTTTGTATTTTCATTGTAGATTAACTAGTGTCTAGTTTAATTTCTAATTTTTTTGATGGATTAGTTTTCAAATTTCGTTTACAACTCAACTGTAAGTAAACATTTATATTCCTTTTTACTTTCTCGCATACGGTAGTATAGAGAAAGTATTGTAATCGTCAAAAAATCGACTTCGAGATTTTGACGAATTTTGACGTTTTAGACCTCCTAGAGTCCGAAAAAACCATTTTTCGAATTATGTCTGTGTGTGTATGTGTGTGCGTGTGTGCGTGTGTGCGTGTGTGCGTGTGTGCGTGTGTGTGTGTGTGTGTGTGAACACGATAACTTAAAAACGAAATAAGTTATACCCTTTAAATTATGTACATAGTCATTATTCAAAATTTGTAGATTCCTGTCAAATTTTGAGCGAAATCGGTTAACCGGAAGTGGCACTTTACCTAAATAGGTAGCGGTACCTATTCAAGTAAAGTACCAGTTTGCTTCGAGATATTTGAACAAAATTTTGTACATACATTTCTTATGTAGAAAAACTACCAGATATTACATTTCAGCATGATCGGTTAACCGGAAGTGGAATTTTACCTAAACAGGTAGCGGTATCCATTCAAGTAAAGTACCAGTTTGCTTCAAGGTATTTTCACGAAATTTTGTACATACATTTATTATTGAGAAAAACTCCCAGATATAAAATTTCAGTATGATAGGTTAACCTAAAGCGGCACTTTACCTAAACAAGTAGTGGTTACCTGAAAATGTAATTTTATCGCTGTATGTATGTATACATATGTATACATTGCAATAAACTTTTCAAATTTGCTAGAAAACAAGGCGAATGCGAGAAAGTCTAGGGGAGCACACTCCCGATTTTTTTTATGAGAAACTTGTTAAGGACTTTATAAACTTTTGCCGCCTCTCTTACATGCTGAGTTCATGCTGTGCGCAGTGGACTCCCGTGCCGGCTTCCGATTCCAAAAACACTTACGTTTCATCTGTCAAAGTGGCAGCATGCAAACCGGTCACGCACTACGAAAACTAATTCTTGTAAATGTTAAACTGTTCGTGTTAATTTATAGCAATAAATTACTACTTCTGCTTTTCAACGTGCGTATAATTCAGTGAAACCTACAATCCATACAGTCCACAAATTCCAAGGCGAGCAAGGCGATCAGCGGTTTTCCAGATACCGAAATCGATCCCGATTAGTGCTCAAACATTGGTCCTACAGATCCGGATGCAAACCACATTAGGTCATTGCGGGTCCAAAACAGCGACACCATTCGACAATATTGGTCATAGGCAAGTACAAAGCATATTCAGTTTTGTATTGCATCGCATACAATCGGCCGCAAGGAAGCAGCGTCCAATTTCGCAGCAACGCGTGGAACAAAGAGGGAGCATGCGGTGCCCGTAGCGAGAGGAAGGAAGACAGCAGACGGTAGATACCCAAACGCCGAGTCTCGCGCCAAATTCGTGCAGGTGTGGAGCCAGCGGCCAGCTGCAAGCGAGACGGTAGTAGGAACAGAAAACCGGCAAGGCGGCACACACCAATATCAAATGTAAGCCTGATTTTCCTATGCATAAATTTGGTTTATTTCGTCTGTGTTTGCATGTGTGCATAATTTCAGCTGCGTATTATTGCGTAAACAAATGGTTTATGAATCATATAAACATTTTAATTGCGTGAAATGCCAAGCTATTACGTTTGTTAGCGATATCCCCTGCATTTTCAAATTGCAGAGCCGTTTGCGTTGTTAAAACAGTCTCGCGTTCGTGGCGCATTTTTGGTCTTGCGTAGTACACGTCCATCCGCGTCGTGATTCATTCCGAGTACCGGAGGCGTACCAAATTCGCGCCAGAGGCGTGCGAAAAGTTAGTTTCATCCTTAAGTTGTTTTCATTTCAACAATTATGAATTCGTTTGTTAGGGCACGTGGCTCTATCAAAGGCAAGCTTACGAGTTTCGCAAAATACGTGCAATCGTTGCAAACAATTTACGAGGTAGATCAATCGTTATCTAGCATTCAAATTATGCAGTTACAAGAAAGATTGAATAATGCAGCCACATTGTTATCAGAATATGATGCGGTTCATGAACAAATTTTAGAAGCCAGTGAAGATGCAGAACGGGAAATGCAACAGCGAGTCGAATTTGAAGACTCTTATTATTTTGCAATCGTACAAGCTAAATATTTGATTAATGAATACAACAGCCAGTCTGATGTTGCATTAGATCGTTCTGGATCTCCTAATGGTAGCGTAAGATCAACGCATTCAAATTGCAGTTCACATTGCAATAATCAAGCTGTACGCCTTCCTGCCATTTCGATACCCAAATATTCAGGAAACGTTTCCGAATGGTTAGAGTTTCGTGAGATATTTAGTAGCTTAATTCATGAGAATCAAACGCTGACTAATATTCAGAAGCTGCATTACCTAAAGGCTAGTTTACAGGGTGATGCAAGCCAAATTATAAAAAGTTTAGAGTTTACTGCGGGTAATTATACTCTAGCTTGGGAGGCATTGTGCAATCGATACAATGATCCAAAAATTCTGGTTCATAACCACCTCAAGGCCATTTTCGAACTCGAATCTTGCAGTAAGGAATCTGCAACTAAATTACGTACGATTAGCGATATGTTATTCAAACATTTTGCAGCAATCAAGTCATTAGCTACCGAAAGCGAGCTTCTTGATTTTGTTATAATTTATGTAGTTTCTAAAAAACTGGACCCCACTACATTTCGTGAATGGGAGGTCCTTAGAAACCGGTCAAGTTCTGATCTGCCTAATCTTGATGAGTTCAAGGAATTCTTACAAAATACAGCGAATCTTCTAGAAACTCTGGAAGTAAAAGATAGCAAGCTTGTACCCGAAAAGTCTTCCAAGGTACATTCTAAATCATTTGTGTCAGGTACCCCTTCGTGTCCACTTTGTAAAGGATCTCATTCCTTGTACAAATGCGATAAGTATGTCAAGATGTCTGTTCTTGACAGAAAGTCAAAGGCAAAAGAGCTCCGCGTATGCTTTAATTGCCTAACTCAGGGTCACCTTGCGAGCCTTTGTAGCTCCAAATATACGTGTAGAAAGTGCAAATCAAGGCACAACACACTTCTTCATGAGGATAAGCCTCAGAACGCTTCTTCTAGTCAACCAGGATCTGCGATGTCGGCAGAAACCCCTGTTGAACTAAACCAATCGATTTCGGCATTCTGTTCGAATGCTTTTCAGGTACTCTTACCTACGGCTACCGCTAAACTCATCGCTGATGATGGTACGCCTCACGTTGTGCGAATCCTGCTGGATTCCGGTTCCCAATCGAACTTCATACGTTCAGATCTGTGTAAAAGGTTGAAGCTTCCAACTCGCGAAGTCAACGTTACTGTTTCAGGCTTAAGTAAAGCCACTTCTCAAATCAAGGCTAGGTGTGATATCAAGCTGCAAGCCCCTCACACTTCATACGGCATTGGCCTATCCTGTCTTGTTCTCGATGAGATTACGGGTGTTACCCCAAGTTTTCGCGTTCAGCGAAACAGCTTCAAGGTTCCTGATAACATCAAGTTATCAGATCTGTCCTACGACCAACCGGGCACCATCGACATTCTGATTGGTTCGCCCATTTTCTGGCAGCTCCTTTGTATTGGACAAATTGGTCTAGGCCCAAATCTTCCCATCCTCCAAAAGACTCGTTTTGGTTGGATTGTTTCTGGCCCCACAGGCCCCCCTTCTGCGTACCCTGTACAGTGCAATCTTAGCACGATCGAGGATGCTTCTGATCCCATTGCTAGGTTTTGGCAACTCGAACATTACCCTGAGGAAAAGGTTCGCACAAATGAAGAGAACGCCTGTGAGGCACATTTCGTGCAAAATACGCAACGAGAAGCGAATGGTCGATTCGTTGTCTCTATCCCTCTCAAGGAACCTGTAGAGGTATTGGGTGATTCATTGCAAATCTCTCAGAAAAGATTCTTATCAGTAGAGAATATTTCAGATTCTGCAAGTAGTAAGGCTACCACGCGCAGCATCTTGCCTGAAATATCCCAGATTTCAGATTCTGCAAGTAGTAAGGCTACCACGCGTAGCATCTTGCCTGAAATATCCCAGATTTCAGATTCTACAAGTAGTAAGGCTACCAATCGTAGCAGCTTGTCTGAAATTTCCCAGATAGTTGACCCGCTGGGTCTGTCAAGCCTTTGGTGGCATGGTCCCACCTGGCTAAGCGAAGATGAGGCATCTTGGCCTACTTCCATGTTCAATATTTCAGATTCTACAAGTGGTAAGGCTACCAATCGTAGCAGCTTGTCTGAAATATCCCATATTTCAAATTTTACAAGTGGTAAGGCTACCAATCGTAGCAGCTTGTCTGAAATATCCCATATTTCAAATTCTACAAGTAGTAAGGCTACCAATCGTAGCAGCTTGTCTGAAATTTCCCAGATATTTGACCCGCTGGGTCTGTTAAGCCTTTGGTGGCATGGTCCCACCTGGCTAAGCGAAGGCGAGGCATCTTGGCCTGCTTCCAAACATGTTCGTGCTGAGCTTCCAGAATTCAAAAAAGAAGTTCAGAGTCTTCCTGTAACCTCTGTTGAACCATTTCCGTTCAATCAGTATTCAAGCTTTGCTCGCTTACAACGAGTTATAGCTTATTGCTTTCGTTTTCATAACAATGCGCGAGCCCCCAAAGCTGATCGTCTTTCTGGGCCCCTTTCTACAGATGAACTGCAATCATCTATTGTAAGACTTGCCAGGTTTTCCCAACGCGAGTCATTTCCAGACGAACTTAAACTGTTGTCACAGAGCAAGCCTGTGAAACAATCTTCTGCTTTGATATCCCTGAATCCCTTTCTGGATTCCGAGGGACTGCTAAGAGTTGGTGGTAGGCTCCACAACTCTCAATTACCCTTTGACAAGAAGTTTCCTCTAGTGATTTCTGGCAAACATCCATTCGCCAAACTCCTAGTATCGCATGAGCATCTTCGGCTTCTCCATGCCGGACCTCAAATGCTGTTAGCTAATCTCAGAGAACGATATTGGATCACCTCTGGCAGAAATATCGTCAAGCAAGTGGTTCATCAATGCTTACGGTGTTTTAGATTCTCTCCTAGGTTAACTGAACCCATAATGGGAGACCTGCCAACCTCTCGTACTCAATCATCGCCCCCATTTCATACGACTGGTATTGATTATGGTGGACCTTTCATGATAAAGGATCGCAAGGGACGTGGTTCTAAACTAGTAAAGTCCTACCTTTGTCTATTCGTTTGTTTCGTCACAAAGGCAGTGCACCTTGAATTGGTCGCTGATCTTTCTACTGAAACCTTCTTAATGGCTTTTCGCCGGTTTGTGGCTCGACGAGGCAAACCGCTCCATGTCTACTCAGACAACGGCACTAATTTTGTCGGCGCTAATTCCGAATTAATCGAATTAGGCAATTTTCTCGCGGAACAAAACCCTTCTATTTCCGAATCAGTCGCGAACGACGGAGTAGCTTGGCATTTTATACCCGCGCACAGTCCCCACTTTGGCGGATTGTGGGAGGCCGGAATCAAGTCCTCCAAACATCACATACGTCGCGTTATAGGTAACGCTAGTCTAAATTATGATGAATTTAGCACTTTGTTAGCACAGGTGGAAGCGACCTTAAACTCCCGACCCCTGTCTCCTTTGTCCTCTGATCCCAACGACCTTCAGCCTTTGACTCCTGCTCATTTCCTGATTGGTCGTCCGTTGGTGTCATTGCCTGATCCCAACGTTACTGAGATAGTCGAGTCTCGGCTGTCTAAATACCAGAGAATACAACAACTTCACCAGAATGTGTGGAAGAGATGGAGTAAAGAGTACATCTCGGAACTCCAACAGCGCACCAAATGGCGCACGCATCTTTCGGACCTCCAGCCTGGTTCCATGGTCCTCATCAAGGATGACAATCTACCCCCTCTGAAGTGGAGGTTAGGCCGAGTCACCGAGCTGCACCCTGGCCTTGACGGCGTTACGCGTGTGGCGTCAGTGAACACTGTGTCAGGGATCGTGAAGCGATCCTTCGCTAAATTGTGCCCGCTACCTAGTGTTGTGAACTAGTGCGTTAGCGTTCAGCGCAGTTTTCGTAAAGCCTGTTGGCTCCCCATTGTTCGGGTTTTCTTGTACTAGATTAAGTTCCATGTACTATTATGCTTTGTATATATGTGTGTTCATGTTACATGTTCTACTCTAGCTTTTACATGTCAACTCTGTAATGTTTTATTTGAAAGGTTACCCTTTCCAAGGCGGGCGGTATGTTAAGGACTTTATAAACTTTTGCCGCCTCTCTTACATGCTGAGTTCATGCTGTGCGCAGTGGACTCCCGTGCCGGCTTCCGATTCCAAAAACACTTACGTTTCATCTGTCAAAGTGGCAGCATGCAAACCGGTCACGCACTACGAAAACTAATTCTTGTAAATGTTAAACTGTTCGTGTTAATTTATAGCAATAAATTACTACTTCTGCTTTTCAACGTGCGTATAATTCAGTGAAACCTACAATCCATACAGTCCACAAATTCCAAGGCGAGCAAGGCGATCAGCGGTTTTCCAGATACCGAAATCGATCCCGATTAGTGCTCAAACAAAACTTATGTGTACTTCTAGATCCCATTACTTGATAATGGCATTTAATCTTGTCGAAACGTCGTAGGCATCGTAATTTAAACTGGTTAAACAAATAAACCTTTTTTATCATCGCTGATGTTTAGTTAATATGACCTAAAAACCCAAGAATTTCGAATTCTGATATATGTATATGCAAAATATCGTCTTCCTCCAACAAATAGTTTTTGAGTTATACCACCAACAGATAGACGGACAGACAGACGGAACTGAGAAAACCTTTTGTCATCTAGGGATTCTGAAACTTAAAGATCTGAGGAAATAGGGGCCTGGACACAACGCCCACTGGTCACAAACCCCAACTGAGAATTTGGTCATAACGCCCAACTTCGATTCTGGTCACAACGCCCAACTTGGTCACAACGCCCAATTTTGATTTTGGTCACAACGCCCAACTTGGTCACAACGCCCACCGACGCCTGTTATAGGAGAGAGCTATCGACGCCACTTAAACCACCGTTTTGGTCATAACGCCCAACTTTGATTTTGGTCACAACGCCCAACTTGGTCACAACGCCCAATTTCTATTTTGGTCACAACGCCCAATTTGGTCACAACGCCCAATTTCGATTTTGGTCACAACGCCCAACTTGGTCACAACGCCCAATTTCGATTTTGGTCACAACGCCCAATTTGGTCACAACGCCCAATTTCGATTTTGGTCACAACCCCAACTTGGTCACAACGCCCAATTTTGATTTTGGTCACAACGCCCAACTTGGTCATAACGCCCAAAATCGATATTGGTCACAACGCCCAACTTGGTCACAACGCCCACCGACGCCTGTTATAGGAGAGAGCTATCGACGCCACTTAAACCACCGTTTTGGTCATAACGCCCAACTTGGTCACAACGCCCAATTTCGATTTTGGTCACAACGCCCAATTTGGTCACAACGCCCAATTTCGATTTTGGTCACAACGCCCAACTTGGTCACAACGCCCAATTTTGATTTTGGTCACAACGCCCAACTTGGTCATAACGCCCAAAATCGATATTGGTCACAACGCCCAACTTGGTCACAACGCCCACCGACGCCTGTTATAGGAGAGAGCTATCGACGCCACTTAAACCACCGTTTTGGTCATAACGCCCAACTTTGATTTTGGTCACAACGCCCAACTTGGTCACAACGCCCAATTTCGATTTTGGTCACAACGCCCAATTTGGTCACAACGCCCAATTTCGATTTTGGTCACAACGCCCAACTTGGTCACAACGCCCAATTTCGATTTTGGTCACAACGCCCAATTTGGTCACAACGCCCAATTTCGATTTTGGTCACAACGCCCAACTTGGTCACAACGCCCAATTTTGATTTTGGTCACAACGCCCAACTTGGTCATAACGCCCAAAATCGATATTGGTCACAACGCCCAACTTGGTCACAACGCCCACCGACGCCTGTTATAGGAGAGAGCTATCGACGCCACTTAAACCACCGTTTTGGTCATAACGCCCAACTTGGTCACAACGCCCAATTTCGATTTTGGTCACAACGCCCAATTTGGTCACAACGCCCAATTTCGATTTTGGTCACAACGCCCAACTTGGTCACAACGCCCAATTTCGATTTTGGTCACAACGCCCAATTTGGTCACAACGCCCAATTTCGATTTTGGTCACAACGCCCAACTTGGTCACAACGCCCAATTTTGATTTTGGTCACAACGCCCAACTTGGTCATAACGCCCAAAATCGATATTGGTCACAACGCCCAACTTGGTCACAACGCCCACCGACGCCTGTTATAGGAGAGAGCTATCGACGCCACTTAAACCACCGTTTTGGTCATAACGCCCAACTTTGATTTTGGGCACAACGCCCAACTTGGTCACAACGCCCAATTTCGATTTTGGTCACAACGCCCAATTTGGTCACAACGCCCAATTTCGATTTTGGTCACAACGCCCAATTTGGTCACAACGCCCAATTTCGATTTTGGTCACAACGCCCAACTTGGTCACAACGCCCAATTTCGATTTTGGTTACAACGCCCAATTTGGTCACAACGCCCAATTTCGATTTTGGTCACAACGCCCAACTTGGTCACAACGCCCAATTTCGATTTTGGTCACAACGCCCAATTTGGTCACAACGCCCAATTTCGATTTTGGTCACAACGCCCAACTTGGTCACAACGCCCAATTTTGATTTTGGTCACAACGCCCAACTTGGTCATAACGCCCAAAATCGATATTGGTCACAACGCCCAACTTGGTCACAACGCCCACCGACGCCTGTTATAGGAGAGAGCTATCGACGCCACTTAAACCACCGTTTTGGTCATAACGCCCAACTTTGATTTTGGTCACAACGCCCAATTTCGATTTTGGTCACAACGCCCAACTTGGTCACAACGCCCAATTTCGATTTTGGTCACAACGCCCAATTTGGTCACAACGCCCAATTTCGATTTTGGTCACAACCCCAACTTGGTCACAACGCCCAATTTTGATTTTGGTCACAACGCCCAACTTGGTCATAACGCCCAAAATCGATATTGGTCACAACGCCCAACTTGGTCACAACGCCCACCGACGCCTGTTATAGGAGAGAGCTATCGACGCCACTTAAAC
>OW679194.1:256481189-256792837 GCA_940337035.1 Agriotes lineatus
GATTGATATGAACCGTTAAACAGATCGAATAAAAACAAAGGAAACGTACGCCGCCCGAAAGGCGCCCGAAGAACAAAGAATATTACATCTGTTTAACAAACCGCCGCGATCCTACGCAGAAGTATCTTTCAAAACCCTAAAATCATAAAAATAAGTGTCCTTACAACGAATTTCTAAAGTGCAGCAAGATTGCAACCATAAACTTTATTGGAGCCGGCCGGCCAAGAAAGGTGACAGCCAGCGAAATACGCCTCACGAATGTTTGCAGATTAAATTAAGAATTTTTCACTAAAACGCCCTTAAAACAGAGTGCGCTCTGTTTTAATCACACATAAAGGATACCAGAAGATAGGAAAAATTAACCGCTACCTATTAAAACAAACCACAGAGCGCTAGCACATATACAGGTGGAGAAAAAGCAATTTTTCCATCAGGCAGCCAAACGCGCCCGGGAGAACGGCCGAAAAATTCAGCGGCCTTTGTAACGGAGAAAGCAGGGCCACGACAAAATACAGCGGGCAAGGAGACAATATTACAAATTAAAGTATAATTAACGGAAGGAAGCATCCCAGAAAAGCGTAATGGGTCTCAAAAGTCTTATAAAAATAGCGCGCAACCGATCGAAGCATAATAAACTTTTTAACACACGCCATAAGAATAATACTTAATTAAGCTTTACGCGGAACACTGAATTAAAAATTCCAAGTTGAGCTAATTTTTACTCAAAACATAGCAAATTGGGTGTCGTTAGAATCGGCATTTCAACAACTATTGATTGCGACTCAAATCAAGTCGATAATTGATCACGCCGCTCAATTAAAGGCTATAATTCCGAAATATATCGAAATCGGGCAAAACATCCCTTCTACTTCGACCAATGAGCGTCGAGATCGCGTTGGACAAAGGACTGGCTCCTTTAAATAGTCAGACGCTGGCAGTAAGAAACTACTCAGCCAGGAGAGTCGGACCAGCATCAACTCTGCCTCGGCGGGTCAATCCAGCATCAACTCAACCCAGGAGAGTCCACCAGCAGCCACTTCAGCTTCCAGGACCACCAGCAGCCACTTCAGCTCCAGGACCACCAGCCGTTTCATCTACTGGACTTAGCTGTCTGCCGCATCTTCGTGGACTTAGAGCCAATCCTACGCATTGGACTCTGCTGCCTGCCGTCTTTGGAAAGCCACTTTCGCCAGCCGCCGCCTCCGCCCAGGAGATCACCACCGCCGCCGACGTTGCCGCCGCCGCTGCTCACAGCCCGCCGCCCCGTCGCCAGTCGCCACCGCCGCCGCTGCAACCGCCGAAGGAAGCCACCAACTGCCGCCTCCGCCAAGGAGATCAGCACTGCCGCCGACGTCGCCGCCGCCGCTGCTCACAGCCCGCCGCCCCGTCGCCAGTCGCCACCGCCGCCGCTGCAACCGCCGAAGGAAGCCGCCAGCCGCCGCCTCCGCCAAGGAGATCCGCACTGCCGCCGACGTTGCCGCCGCCGCTGCTCTCAGCCGCCGCCCCGTCGCCAGTCGCCACCGCCGCCGCTGCAACCGCAGGAGGAAGCCGCCGGCACCGCCTCCGAAGGACCACACCAGCTTCCAACTGCGGATGCCCATCCGCCATTTTCTTTTCTTTTTCTGTACATATATGTTACCTAGTTCTAAGCTTATTTGTATGTTAGTTAGTGTAAATATAATAAACTTTGTTCCAATCAAATCCAGTGTCTAGCTGAGGGTAACGCCCACCCTCCTCTTCCGAAACCGACGCCATTGCAGTAACCCTACCGCTGAGCATAGACTGAGGCTTGTTAATTGTCGCCCGGAACGTGGGGCAAACCTGTGGTGGACACCAGAGGGAAGTCACGCCCACTACAATGGTGAAGTCAAGAAGGAAGGGAAACATGGAGACAACTCCGCCAAGGATCAACGAAGAACCTCAGCGGACACCGCGACAAGGAGGAAGTCTGAACAGTTCGGAAATAATAGAAGACAGCGCACCCTCATTTCCGTGTGGACAAAGGACACCGCCTCCAAGTCCCAGCCCAGTGCGACAGGAAGTCAACGAAGACAACCAACAGCAAATGGCACACCACCTTGCGAACCTAGCAGCTACAGCAGCAGGAACCAATCAACCAGCACCACTTCTGGGAGTGGTAGAAAACACCCAGTGGCGCCCAGAACAAGCTCCAGCAGCACCAACGATCACATTAACGGACGAACAATTCCAGGCACTTTTGGGACGAATGGCTGTGCCCAAAAAAGTCGATCTCCCACCAACATTTAAGGGCGAGGAGTTAGACCACCCCCAAGAGTTCATCGCAGAGTGCGCCCGCTACCATGCGCAAAGCGGATGTACTACAACAGAACTAATGAAAGTAGCCACAAACTGTCTCCAGGGGAAGGCTAGCCAATGGTGGAAACCATACGCTTCACTCCCGCTCTCCTGGAATGAATTTGAAGAAAGGCTGTTAAAGAAATTCGATAGCGCAGATGTACGAGCCTCCTTGAAAACACAGCTCTACGGGCAAAAACAGGGACTGAAAGAAAATGGCGAACTCTTTCTTCTTCGGAAGATACAACTGATACGCCGATTGGACAACGAACAGTCAGTGGGAGCCAGCATTCCCGTAATGATAGAACTGTTAAAACCGGCCCTTCGGCCTTACCTACGTGTCGCAGTGCCGGAAACAATTGAGGAACTATTGGACAAGGTGGCTGCAATTGAGAAAGACATGGACGACCGCGCACCAACGCCAAACCGCGAGACACGCCCACGAGAGCCAGCCGAGCCAAATCTACCCCGCTGCTATTTTTGCCCAGGACGCCACTTCAATAAGGATTGCCCACGACGCCACCGGCCAGCACCACAGGCAACAGGAGAAGCTCCCGTAAACGCCCCCGAAGCAAGACAACTACCACCGCCGGAAAACTGGCGGAGGCCCGGGCACATCGAGGCCGAAGCACCGCCCAGGGCCCAACCCAATGCTCCACGATAAGTACGGCCAACTGCCACAACCTCCCGTATATCATGGTGAACCTCGGATCACCACAGCGGGAGATGCGTGCCCTGATAGATTCAGCAGCCACGCATAATTTCATTAGCGCCAAGCTAGTGCAGCATCCTGAGACGGGTAGCTACGCACAAAGAACGGCCAAAATGGCCAAAGAACAGGCAACCCTGACCCTACGAGGAGAAACAAGCTTGGAAATGCAGATCTGTAGAAATAACTACGTCATACAGTGCATCATAGCAGAGGAATTAAGGGAGGACATCATTCTCGGACTACCGTGGCTTACGGAACACGAGGCTACCTTTGATTTCGCACGGCGTTGCATACACCACGGCATGAGGACCCGAGAAACCACTCATTGCCTGGTCGAGCAACACGACCCGCGTCCAGCGAATGACCCGATGGAACTTCCCCAGTTGAAGCATGACTTCCCTCGCGAGCAGGAACACAACCTCTATCAGCTACTAGAAGACTTCCCCGAAATTTGGAGGCCCTCGGCGCCACCTACGCGCACCCTGCAGCACGAGATTCCCTGTGAAAACCGATGCCCCTATACGCAGCCCAAATTACCGATATTCCGAAACAAAAAAGAAGATCATCGCCGAGCAAGTAGAAGAGATGCTGGCACGCGGTTTCATCGAGCCTAGCCAGTCACCACATAACTCGCCAATCGTCATCGTGGAGAAAAAGGATTCTACACCCCGGTTCTGCTTGGACTTTCGTAGGCTAAACGAAGCCACCATCAATGAGCCGGCGGTACTACCCTTGATCCACGAAACCATCAAAGATCTAGGTTCAGCGAGCATCTTCTCCTCACTTGACTTAAAGTCGGGGTACTGGCAGATAAGTTTACACCCCCAAGCCAAACCCTACACCGCGTTCACGACTCCGGATGGCGCAGCCTATCAGTTTCGAGTCATGCCATTCGGGCTCAAGACGGCACCAATGACCTTTCAGAGGCTGATGGCCCGGGAAGTACTGGTAGGGTACCTCCACAAATTCTGCCTCGTGTATTTAGATGACATCATCATTTACTCGGAATCATGGGAGCAGCACCTTCAACACCTCCGAAAGGTATTCGAACGACTACAGGAACATGGGCTCATATGCTCGCCAGAAAAATGCCACTTCGGGAAATCCACACTGCACTACCTAGGGCATATCGTTGGCCCAGAGGGAACCGAACCTCAACCAGGTCACGTGCAGCAGGTCATCAACGCCCCGCCCCCTACTAACCGAAAGGGGTTACGACAGTTCCTAGGCATATGCAATTGGCTACGCGAGTACATTCCCCGATTCGCCGACGTTGCGGCCCCTCTCACCGACCTACTAAGCACTAAAAAGCGCTGGACTTGGACCCCAGACGTTCAGCAAGCATTTCACCAAGTGAAACAATTGTTTCAGACACCGCTGAAGTTAGCCCGACCCGATGCTTCTCGCCCCTTCATTTTACAAACAGACGCCAGCAAATTTGGCATCGCCGCCGTGCTCTACCAGGAACGTCCCGATGGAGGTCGAGACGTCATCTCCTACGCCAGCACCCGGTTCCTGCCAGCCGAACAACGTTATCACTCCAACGAACAAGAGTGCCTAGCCGCCGTATGGGCGATAAAAAAATATCGGCCCTACTTAGAAGGCAGGCAGTTCACCCTCCGGACCGATAACCGCGCCCTCACCTGGCTCAACACCTTGAAGGACCAGCGAGCTAAACTCACGCGTTGGGCTCTCCTGCTACAGGAGTTCCACTTCACAATCGAGCATTGCCCCGGAAAGCACAACGAGTTGCCGGACGCGCTATCTCGACAGCCGACTGGACAGCCGGCCGAAGCAGTGTGGGATGACCCGACAGTACTGCTACCTCCCATTCACAACAAGCGCTTCGCCCAAAAACGTGTAACGGCCAGCCAACCCGCTAAGAAAGGATTTCCCAGGTTCCAGGAACCCGCTACAGGAAATCAGGCGGCCAGCAGCCAAACACCACACGGTGAGGACTCACCGAGGTATCAACGGGCAAGCAGCCGTGCTACCGTCACGGAGCCACCAGGCAAGCCATCCCTAAGCCTGCTGGACGCAGTCGAAGAAACGTTATGGGAGACCATTGCACAGGACCAAAGGCAGGATAATTACTGTCAAGATTTAGTCAACTCATGGCACCAAAGCTACTTCGTCGAGGACCCAACCCCGGATCTCGTAGCCGTCCAGGAGAATTATCGAATAGAGGATGGGTTGCTTTACCACCAGACGGATCAAGGCCCAAGACTGTTTGTCCCGGAGAGAAGCCGACCCAGGGTCATTTACCAATACCATGATCAAGACTTAGCTGGACATCCCGGCATCGCCGAAACAACACGAGCCATCCGCTCACATTTTCATTGGACGCGTTTACGAGAAGATGTCCGGAACTACGTCCGCCAATGCCTGCTCTGCTTGAGATGCAAGAAGGGCCGCCACCAAGCCAAAGCCACCCTGAGGCCTCACCAACCCAACCGAGCGTGGGACACGATTGCGCTCGACCTCATGGGGCCCTACCCCTCGTCAGCCACCGGGAAGAAGTTCATCCTGGTAATAACCGACCTCTTCACCCGGTGGACTGAAGCCTTCGCTTTAGCCAAAGCCACCGCCCCCATCATCATCCGCACCTTGCGAAATGAAGTCTTTCCCCGCTTTGGGTACCCGAGCGCCATGCTGACCGATAACGGGCGTCAGTTCATCAGTGAACAATGGATGAGAGCCTGCCAGGAGTGGGATATCCAGCCATGGACGACCGCCATCTATCACCCCCGAGCCAACCCAACGGAGCGAAGGAATCAAGAAATAAAAAAGGGGCTCCGCCTGCACCTACAAGGAGGAAACCATCGCGAGTGGGACAAGCATCTTCCCGCGACCCTATTTAACTTACGGAATCGCCATAACACCGCCCTAGGGTGTTCCCCAGCATACGCCATGTTCGGAAAGGAATTAGACCGCCCCGGGGAATGGAGGTTCCGACACCCCACGCTGCTGCCCGAAACGCCCCACGAACCACGGACCCACAACCGCGGAGCACGGGACACAGGCATCCGAAACCGAGCCATCGACCAGCGCCAAGAAGCACCGGACGCCGACAACCCCACGTTTCAACCCCAGCAGTGGGTCATGGTGAAAAATCACCCTCTCTCAGACGCCATCGCCGGGATCCATGCAGGGTTCCAACCAAAATGGAGTGGACCCCACCAAATCTTGGACCAACTTGGCCCAAGCATCTATAGGGTCCAAAGAGGACAACAGGCCCTCAAAATTCACGCAGACCAACTCCGCCCTTTCTCTCCCTATTTTTTTTTTTTTTGCCCGGATCGCGGACGCCAAAGGAGGGGGGAATTGATATGAACCGTTAAACAGATCGAATAAAGACAAAGGAAACGTACGCCGCCCGAAAGGCGCCCGAAGAACAAAGATTATTACATCTGTTCAACAAACCGCCGCGATCCTACGCAGAAGTATCTTTCAAAACCCTAAAATCATAAAAATAAGTGTCCTTACAACGAATTTCTAAAGTGCAGCAAGATTGCAACCATAAAACTTTATTGGAGCCGGCCGGCCAAGAAAGGTGACAGCCAGCGAAATACGCCTCACGAATGTTTGCAGATTAAATTAAGAATTTTTCACTAAAACGCCCTTTAAACAGAGTGCGCTCTGTTTTAATCACACATAAAGGATACCAGAAGATAGGAAAAATTAACCGCTACCTATTAAAACAAACCACAGAGCGATAGCACATATACAGGTGGAGAAAAAGCAATTTTTCCATCAGGCAGCCAAACTCGCGCCCGGGAGAGCGGCCGAGAGTTCAGCGGCCCGAGGAAAGGCATATTGTAACGAAGAAATCAGGGGCCACGACCGAGTACAGCGAGCAAAGATGCAGATTACAAATTAAATTTTAATTAACGAAGGAAGCATCCCAGAAAAGCGTAATTGGTCTCAATAATCTTATAAAAATAGCGCGCAACCGATCAAAGCATAATAAACTTTTTAACACACGCCATAAGAAAAATACTTAATTAAGCTTTACGCGGAACATTGCATTAAAAATTCCAAGTTGAGCTAATTTTTTACTCAAATCATAGCAAATTGGGTGTCGTTAGACTCGGCATTTCATCAACTATTGATTGCGACTAAAACCAAGTCGCTAATTGATCACGCCGCTCAATTAAATGCTATAATTACAAAATATATCGAAATCGGGCAAAACATCCCTTCTACTTCGACCAATGAGCGTCGAGATCGCGTTGGACAAAGGACTGGCTCCTTTAAATAGTCAGACGCTGGCAGTAAGAATTCACTCAGCCAAGGAGAGTCCACCAGCCGCCACTTCAGCTTCCAGGACTACCAGCAGCCACTCCAGCTTCCAGGACTACCAGCAGCCACTTCAGCTCCAGGACCAACAGCCGTTTCACTGGACTTAGCTGTCTGCCGCCTTCCTGGGACTTGGAAAAATTCACTCAATCCAGGAGAGTCGAACCAGCAGCAACTCAGCCAAGGAGAGTCCACCAGCCGCCACTCCAGCTTCCAGGACTACCAGCAGCCACTTCAGCTCCAGGACCAACAGCCGTTTCACTGGACTTAGCTGTCTGCCGCCTTCCTGGGACTTGGAAAAATTCACTCAATCCAGGAGAGTCGAACCAGCAGCAACTCAACCCAGGAGAGTCCACCAGGAACCATCAGCCTTCCAAGGATCAGTCTCTCCAGGACCTCCAGCCTTCCAGAACTCAGCCAGGAGAGTCGGACCAGCATCAACTCAGCCAAGGAGAGTCCACCAGCCGCCACTTCAGCTTCCAGGACTACCAGCAGCCACTCCAGCTTCCAGGACTACCAGCAGCCACTTCAGCTCCAGGACCAACAGCCGTTTCACTGGACTTAGCTGTCTGCCGCCTTCGTGGGACTTGGGATTCGAGCCACTTCAACTTCCAGGACCAGCTAGCAGCTCCAGCCTCTCCAGAGCCTATCACCCTCGTGGACTTAGAGCCAATCCTACGCATTGGACTCTGCTGCCTGCCGTCTTTGGAAAGCCACTTTAGCCAGCCGCCGCCTCCGCCAAGGAGATCAGCACTGCCGCCGACGTTGCCGCCGCCGCTGCTCACAGCCCGCCGCCCCGTCGCCAGTCGCCACCGCCGCCGCTGCCACCATAGAAGGAAGTCGCCAGCCGCCGCCTCCGCCCAGGAGATCAGCACTGCCGCCGACGTTGCCGCCGCCGCTGCTCACAGCCCGCCGCCCCGTCGCCAGTCGCCACCGCCGCCGCTGCCACCGCAGAAGGAAGCCGCCAGCCGCCGCCTCCGCCCAGGAGATCCGCACTGCCGCCGACGTTGCCGCCGCCGCTGCTCACAGCCCGCCGCCCCGTCGCCAGTCGCCACCGCCGCCGCTGCAACCGCCGAAGGAAGCCGCCAACCGCCGCCTCCGCCCAGGAGATCCGCACTGCCGCCGACGTTGCCGCCGCCGCTGCTCTCAGCTCGCCGCCCCGTCGCCAGTCGCCACCGCCGCCGCTGCACCCGCAGAAGCAAGCCGCCGGCCCCGCCTCCGAAGGACCACACCCGCTTCCAATCGCGGATGCCAATCCGCCATTTTCTTTTCTTTTTCTGTATATAAATGTTACCTAGTTATAAGCTTATTTGTATGTGTAAATATAATAAACTTTGTTCCAATCAAATCCAGTGTCTAGCTGAGGGTAACGCCCAACCACCCCTTCTTACGCCGACGCCATTGCAGTAACCCTACCGCTGAGCATAGACGTAGGCTTGTTAAAGTTATAGTTATATAAGGAAATTTAAAAAAAATGAAAAATCTAAGCGTGGTCGGACGCTTGACCCTCATAGAGCCGACGTGGTGATTTTTGACCTGCGCCATTTTGAGAATTCATTAATGTTTAAATTTATGTTTATTATAACTTAATGGAATAACATTGAAATCTTCAAAATATAACCATGCTTAAGGTTATTTCTTCTTTTATAAAAAAATAGATCTACTAAAAATGCATAGTTAGCCTTAATTATGTCTACGGCTATTTGTTTTTTGTGCATGTTCTATTCTTATTATTAAAACATAGGACTAAAACAGATTAAAAAAAATTGTATCAAAACGTAAGAGAAAACTACTGCGTTTTATTGCTTCTTATTAGACACCTCCACTATCAGCACGATGGATCACCTCCCTGTAAAAACGTAAACCAAATAGTACCCTAAATTAGAGCACAGCAGACCCCACTCCTTGACTACCGGGTTTAATAATGATATATTATTCTTATTAATTTATTAGAGATTTTGTTTGTTCAGAGCAGAAGCAACGAAAGTGGGTAATATGGACGAATTTATTGACTCTTGCACTCTAATACACCTAAAAATAGATTTTCTATATTTCAGGTTAATATAAGAAGCAGTAACAGAAATTGGGACGAAGTTTCAATACTGTTGCGTACGCTTGGTTTCATTGAAATCCACTACACTTAATTTTTGAATGTGTAAACCTAGTTACTTGAAGTGCCAACTAATAATAACTAGGTATTTTTTTATATATTAAGTAAAGCCAATTTATGCTAGAAACAAAGTGAAAAAAGCATCTACTTGACTTAGGTGCAGTCCATTTCAATTAAACCAAGTGGACATGTGGGTGCTCTGTGTTTAATGAAACAGTGTAAATGATATAATGAGATGGTATGCTACCTACAGCAATTCTGGCTTCATTATTATTATAAAATAAATGCTAATTAATTATAAATCAATAATGAACAGAATTGGCACTTTATTAATGGTTACAGTAAAAATATTTGTCAGGCCATTTTTATATTTTACCGATATGCCACCTGTTGGAGCAGTTGTGGTACAAAGTTTACGTTCTTGGTTGTACATAGGTTCTTTTTCAGTCATATTTTCTCGTATAATACTTCAGCTAATTGCATCTAAAATTCTAAATATTTGACACCCACGCAACTTTCTCTAGTAGGTTCGCTCTGGTCTCTATGCCGTCGTATTTGCAGCTGCGTTTGTCTCACCACGTTAAGAGCGCTTGGTTACAGCAATTTCAAAACACGGGCCCATTAGAGCAAGCGAGAGATCTTCCTAAATAATTTAAACTTCCGTCGCACTCTTTCGTATTCAGGCTGTCTCGCCCGCTGTGACATGCGATCTGATTCGTTGCAACTGTTGGCGAGATAGCGCGTTGGCGCGAAAAAAGCTTGGCGTGGCGTCTCTTTTGGGATTAGTCAGTTTCCGGCGGCCACATAGTACAGTCGATATAGCGTGATTTTTTGCCGCCTTCGCGCTTCGTGCACGGAGGCGGCCGGTGTTTTCCTGCTGTTACAGCGAGATTTGACATTGTTTATTGTTAGGGTTCTTGGCGGGCCGTGTGTGACAGGTGTGCTTCTTGGGTGCTTTAGTGCGTGTCGTCATCGACGACCGGTGCCGCTCGTTAATTTTTCGAAGGCTTGCTTATTTTTTCCGTCTTATTGGTCGAGATCTCATCTTACGCGCGAGCTAACTAGCGCCCTCGCAGGTTTTGTGGTCGCCCAGGCTGGCTTTGCACAGTTCTTACCGAATAAATTGGGGATCCTATAAACATCGTAAGTACCCACTCACGCTTGTAGCCGTCCGACAGCTCTAGCGATTAGCGCCTACGCAACAAACCAAGCCGCCTAATTTAAGGTATTGTGCGCTATATTTTTGACTTAATCGTTCATGTTTACGGCCAGCCGGCAACTCAGAATATGTTAAATTAATCATACTTTTTTGTGTTACAATCCAAGCTATATTTTTGACTTAATCGTTTATGTTTATGACCAGCCGGCAACTCAGAATATGTAAAATTAATCATACTTGTTATCAGCCGCCCAATTAAGGCCTTGTGCGCTATTTTTCCAAATCAATCCTTTGTGTTACAGGCCAGGCTATATTTTTGACTTAATCGTTCATGTTTACGGCCAGCCGATAACTCAGAATATGTTAAATTAATTATACTTGTTATCAGCCGCCTAATTAAGGCGTTGTCCGCTATTTTCCCAAATGAATCCTATGTTTTACAAGACAGGCTATATTTTTGCATTAATCGTGCATGTTTACTGCCAACCGGCATCTCAGAATAAGTTGAATTACTCGTATGTCTTTAAGTGATATTTTTAGATGAGGCGTCTCCAGCTGGGCTATCTTTTTAGGTTTAGCCGTTGTTTACGTTATGAATTTATTGTGTACGCTAACCACGTCGGCATTGTTGTACCTTTTGGCCATGAGCTTGGTCCAATAGATTTGTTTACTGTATTTGTCTTATGATTTTTCCAGGTGCCTGTGCATGCTTATTTTCAGGGTGGCTTAGTCACTGTGTCAAGATCGATGTAAGGTGAGACCTGAGAGCGGTTCTTAAGCGTTGCAGGTAGGTCGGTGCGCTTGTCGCTACACTGTTGGAGGTGAAGAAGTTGTGCTCAAATATTCCACCCCGTGGCGCCCATTTATTTTGTAACACCCTATACATACCGTCACACTTGCCCTGTGGTGTACCGTTTTTAGAACCACGCCCATCTCCCTGAGCGTATCAAGCCGTGGCCTTTAGCCTGTTTTGTGAGATTTCCAGGGTAAGTTTTGATGTTTCCCGGACATGTTTAAGCGAGTGGCACTCCCCCACCCTAGAGTGTCTTAATAATAATTTAATACCGTAACATATTATGAGAATTAAACATCGATGGATTTATAAACCATGATTACTAAGCAATTTATAATTTAATTAGACCAAGAATAGCAAGTGGATTCCGAAATGAAATCGGCAGGGTTTCGGCTAATTTGATTCAATGTTATGATTCAAATGATTTTGATAAATGTTCGGATATTTGAAGTAACGGAAGAATTACTAATGAGATTGTATTAGTAAAAAGCGGTGGCAAAGCTTAACAGAGGCAATGTGCAATGAGTTTGTATTCAGTTCAACATGCCATGCTATTGTTAATGAAGTTAAAGGTAATAATACATTGATAAGAAGTCACGTAACATGCTTAAGAGCATAACGCAACCTGTGAGCTTCTGTACGACAAAGTGATATTGCTTGAGCCTGTAAAAGTTCAAAATAAGTGAATAGTGCTGTGACTAATACGAAAGTGATGTTAGCATTACGATATCTCACATTTCGAAAAACAAACATTTAATTCTAAGATCATTGCCTGTGTACTTACAAATAGCAATATGTAGTAGTTTACTTAGTAATACTTGTGGAAAAATGCTGTAAATCTTCGATAAATTAAATAATCTGAGTTCCAACTGGTCGTATTATTGAAATCCAGGTGTGAGGCTAGTTACGAGTGGAAAGCAGTGTTTCCGGTAATCAGTTTAATAGCCGATGTTGGAGCAAAAAAGCCCGGAGATTTGGATAAACCAGCAGCGGTTTGGACCAGCATAGGAGGCCTGGGAGCAGGTACGAGGACCAGCAGCAACATTGGGGCTCAGCAAAGGCAGCGAGCAGCAAGGCGAGCCACTCAAGCATCGAGGTTGAGGGAGCAACTTGCATCGTGGACCACAGTGGTGCCAGCGAGCAACACTACAGTGCAGAGAAAGCGGATGCAAAAAAGTAAAGTAAAAGTAAAGTTCGGGCACTTCGTTACATGCAGGAACATGGCCTGAACAAGGCGAGTCAGGGTCGCCGAAATATCTCTTTCCGAAACCCAGTCACCTGGCACACGTTAACGGCGTTCTGGGTGATGTGGTTAGCATCACGCCTTTGACGACTGCCGTACTTTCTCTACTTCCACAACTGTGGTTTGGATACCCAATTTTTAAAGCGACTGGGTGGGCCCGCCAGTTGCCAGATGTGGTGATTGAACCCTGTACCGTGGCACTGCAGCCTGACGCCCTAACCACTCGTCCACGCTGGCGCTAAGAAGGCAGATGCAGTTATGTAAATTCCAGAATTTGTGGGGCCCAAGCGAGATTTTGGAACAGTCGGCGTCCTTTTGGAAAATAGGATTCAGTCATCCTTGGATTGAAACGGCGCCGGTTACTGGCCTAGTTACCGATAAACAGGTATTGCTTAGATACGTGATTACAAAGATTTTATTCTTATTTACCTGTGACGTAATTATTAATATCTGGCTTTGATTAAAGTAAACCTGTGTTGAAATTTTGTGTCTTTTTGTTTGAGGTTAGAATATGAGAAAGTGCATTTATCATACAACTGAGTAATATTTTAATTGCTTAGAAATTAACCCTGAGATTTCAAACCGGACAGCTAGTTGGTGCAAAATTATTAATATTGCGATAAATAATAGTAGATTGTATTATAAGTGAGAGAAATGCATCATTATTTGCGAGTGAGAATTTTGAATTGTGAGTGCCCCAGCACGAGCGATACAATTTCTCACGAGCGTATAATGGCATTTCGCTCACGTGTAATATACGACGTTTTATCTTACAGTAGCAATTCGTATGCCTAAACAGTTTGACCCGTCAGAATATGTCGCAAAACAGACAATAGATAGTTACAGTAACACCTATTACCATACATTATACAACTGTTTTTAGTGACTAAAATGACGTTTTATTCACTAGTGAGTATAAAATTAAGTTTTATTCACTAGTGAGTATAAAAGATTTTTATACTCACTAGTGAATAAAACTTCATTTTAGTCACTGAAAACAGTTGTATAATGTATGGTAATAGCTGCTACTGTAAGATAAATAATTAAAGGGCAGCCTAACTGATAATAACATTTTATTCAATTCAAGTGAACATTTTGGTTAGCCAGATGAATACAGTTATACAAACATTTTGTGATCAGTGTTAAAATTATAATGATATGACAATTTATTATTTCAATACCAACAAATCATGAAAAACTTCAGACCATGGAATTGCATATAATTATATTTGTGATACCGATGGGGCCACAATTATATATAACAGCAATGAGATAACATGAACAAGAAAATAACACATATTTCTTGAGTAAGAAAGAGCTAAACATAGTAGCAAATATACGAGTAGGCTTGATGTTCACTTTAATTATGACATATGTCAACTAATTGTGCCTACTAAAATAATTTTGTTATATGGCCATCTCTTTCTTACTCAAGCATTCTATTTTGTTGTTTATGTTATCTTATTGCTGTTATATATAATTATGGCCCCATCTGTATATTAAGCTTTATTTGAATTTATAGAGAAAGTACGTTAAATCAAAACGATAGAGTTATGATGTATATAATAGAATCGTTTAATTGTAATGAAACCGAACTCTAAAATTGCAGCCAACGTGGAAAAGTTTGCAAAAAAAATGAAATCGTTAAATCGATAACATTTGACTATAGTTAAAGCAAAACTTGACAGTTTACCATTTTTCATTCCCCAAGTGAATTAAAATTGTTGAAAAAACCTAACTGATACCTCTAGTCCAGAGAGATGCCACGAATAGGTTTTCTACAACTGAAGTACTTCTCACAATTTATATAATGTCAATGTCATTATGACATTAGTAATTTTTTAAATCTAAATATTTGGTATATTGGTAAAAATTATCACAATCACAAATAGTGTAATGGTTTACTGCCCACAGCAATTCTGATTGCATAATTAACTAAATTTATAACGTCAACATGAGCACAGAATTAAATATTTTATTTATTGCAAGGTAATCAATACTTTACATTAATAAATGCGCTTGATGTAAGCAGTAATAACTACTAATTCGAGGGATAACAGTTAGAATGAGATAAGGCAGGTTTTAGAAGGGTTACGTTCAGAGTTTCAGATATGATAAATGTTTGGAAGGGCCAATGCAATTTAATTTGTAACTGGCGGATTTGAATTTAGTTACGTCAAACATAATGTGAACAAAATGATACAGAATGATTTGTTAAGTACAGAAAGTATATGAGCGTTATATATTAAAAGTGTATACGCCAGCTAGCGGCAAATTAGCTGAAGGGTATACGAAGCAGTGCGGGGAAAATAATAATTGCATTAGAGCAATGAAAAATGTAAGGCAACCGATCGAAAGACAATTAGTGAGACGCTAGAGGAACTCCAACTGTATCAGTGCATTATAAACCAAAGTGATTTAAAAGCAGAGCAAAGTGTAGTGACATTTATTCCAAGAAAAAGACAATTTTAGTAGTTAGACAAAAACATGACATCAAAACTGTAGTTCATAAGGTCAAACATGTTATCAATCCTAATTTCTTTTATAAAATTGAAAATCTAGTTGCTAAGTTACGAGAGAGTCTTTTGTTAAAGATTACTAAACAAGCTTAGATTTTACATGTTGGGGGCAGATTGAGCTCTACCTTTTATCGATTTAAATTATAAATAAAATGTTTTTTGTAATACCAGTTGTGTGTAAAGTTATTCACCAATGTGCAGGGTATCTTGAGGTATAGTTTGCCATGTGTTAAGAGGTCCAAGTGTAGCAGTTTAGCCAGCAACAAGCCTTTCCCAAGTGCGTAATTCCCGTGGCGTCATTGGAAAGTGTATCCGGCGTCCGAGAGGTCTGAGATTAAGGTATGATTTCACAGGAAGCCCTTGCAACAGTCTCATAATTCGTGGGGCTCTTTAAGTTCAGACTGTGTACGAGGTGGAAAGGCATATTTCAGAATCTCAGGTCCGTCCAGCTTCGAGTAAATTAGATAGCGTCTCTAAAAAGTGCGAGTTGAAGAGGAATTTTTAGTTTTTGACGAATGCAGAACAAAAAGCGATCACGCGTGGGTCTTGACTTCTTGATGACACTAGAAACGAAACGAGGTTAGCAGTTGCTACGTCACAAAATTAATCGTATTTACCTGATACTTCCTTGCCATTTTGGTGTTTTAAAATTCAATTTTACGCTAGTTTGCACTGACAGAGCATCTTGTTTACTGAGTCAAGTTTAGAGGTTATGTTGTCAGATGAAAATTGTGCATTTGCCCTAATAATTGAGATTCATTGTCATACAACAAATCGTTTGTCATACAAGGTTTTCCTTAATTTTATGAATCGACACCCTGAGTTAAGATTTATTGCATGTTCACCGAAGCTAAGCCCTAATTTATTGCAGACACATGAAAAGCAAAGAGCAATAAACCATTTATTTGTGGTAATAATTATTATTACACTTTTTTAATTTGCCCGCAGTTTGACAGGCGGGTCTTAATTGAAACTAATACAATTTATAAAGTGTAGTAGGCTTTACCATAGTTATAAATTTTATATTTTTATTTGAAACCCATATTTTAAACGGCGAAGCTATTACAATAGCATGAATTAGGGTGCCTTAATCTCAATTTGACGTATTTCTTCCGTATGAACAGATAATTGTCTTCTCTCATTCTAAATACTTTAGAATAAGATATATGCTTTTATCTTTATTCAATTTTAGTACCTAAATACTTCACACTGCTAAATTATAATAGGTTACCTATGCTTCATTGTGATTCGAGCACATTGGCGTAACATAGGAAGTTTAACTTCATCATAGATTAAATAAGTATGATAACAATTTCACCCTAATACTCAGTTCTTTTCCATTGTGCAGATTCTAAAATATAGCCCATAATAAATAGTTTTTTCTCCGAACTTATGACGTTTGAACATGACGTTTATTATTGTCCCAACTGACAGGACTAAATTGTAATTTTTCTGGCAAGTCAGCGAAAATGTTTTTTTTTCGACGACTGACATCGAAAGTAGATTTTTTTCACTGTCATTTGACAACAGAAAGTTGACATTTGCCGCTGAGCGTGCGTTTTCATCTTTTTGCCGCTCGCCGAGCGTTTTGGGTTCCCGCGTGATCAAAATAGGTAGCCACGTCCGAATGTTTCCTTGACAATGCCCGTCATTTGTCGAAATAATCGCATCACATGCCTAATAGACTGCGCGACGAATGTTAACTTGATTGTCAATTAATATTTGCAATAAAATGAAATATGATATTTTCCATTAATAATATGCTCAGTCGTCGAAAAAATAGTATGTATATTTCGAGCTAAAAGTGCGCTTGCCGCTTTTGCATGATTGCTGGTTTCGGCTTTGCCTCAACCAGCAATATTCATGCGCAAGCGGCAAGAATGCACTTTCAGCTCTTAACATACAATATACTATTACCTGACTAGTCAGTACACGACCTGCTGAATTGTTCGACAAACGTCACTGTATACGGCCTGGGCATATGTGAAGTTTCGCGATTCTCCGCAGAGCGCTGTATACCCACAAGCGGGAATTTCAAATTTGTAATGTAACATCAGTTACTACGTTGACTACAATGCAAATATTTGATTAAATTTTACAACAATAATATAACCCTCCTGTGTATTTTTTACTTTGATTTTCTATTGTGTTTTTTTATCAGTTTCCTGCTAGTTTTTTCGTGTATTTTCTCATTTACATTATTTACGTTCACAGTATAATTTGTTGATTAATATATTCGTTATTATTACTTATGATTTCGTTTGGTATTGTTAAAATTAGTGATGGGCTTATTCGAATCAAAAATAACCGGTTATCCGGTTATTGAAATAACCTGTGTAACTCGGTTTTCGTTCCAAGTATTCGGATGAAAAATAACCTCATCCTGATACGTACTACGTGCCGTGTCTCAACGATCTGCGAGTGATCGAAATTGTGTAAATAATACGGTATTCATAACTCATATAACCTTTTCTACGTATGTACTTGATTGACCCAAGTGAGGCCGCGGCTGCTTGTTGATGTTATTAAGACATTTGATACTCCCAGTCGACGAGTTAAATTTATGGGGCCGTTCCTGTTAAAGATAACGTTCTGCTGAGTATGAGATTTGCCGAAGGTTGGTATTAATTTATAACGGCCTTTATTTTTGCTTCGAAACGCTGTTGATTATGCCTAATAAGGAATAAACAGAAAGCGAAATAAGATTTTCCAATATCGTAAAAGATTTATATTTAATTTTTAATAACGGAGCAGTCGGGACAAGAAGTGGATTTCGATGTTGAAAATTTTAAGTGTGCGTCCTTAGAACCGCGGAAGGCTGAACGTAGATAAATGATGGATTCTAAAATATACCGGTATGATGTGCAAGCGAAAAGGGAAGGGTGACTACTAGAAAATTTTAGGAACTAAATATAGATTCAATAGATACTTTGTATTCGCATATTTATAATTTCTTTATGATTAGTATTGATATAGCTATTCCCAATGGTTTAAACTCCTTAGAAATCAAATAAAAATCATTTATCTACGACCACTACTAAAAGTAGGCCTTTTAGCGCTAGCTTGTTTCACTAAAAGTGACGTTTTATAGTTTACCGTGTTTAAAGAAATCAGCTGTTTACTTTTAGCACATGTGCTAAAAGTGAAGCGAGGTTCAAAACTACAATTTCGAACTGCAAGTGAAGTTGTAAAGCTATTCTAGTTGCTTCTTGCGTTACAGGTAAAGCGTTTTTGAAATAATTAAAGCGTTATGTAATGAATACAGTCATATGTGGAGTATCAATAATTACATTTCGTAACTCACCTTGACAGCACGGGCGTGGCCAAACAATCGCCACCGCGGCGTAGCCTACTATTCATTATGACATAAAGTGTCGCAGATGCGAACCTTTCTTAAATCGATATTTATGGATTAATAACGGTAAAATTAAGGTCGTAGATAAAATATTGTATGCAACGCGTGCTAAAAGTCGACTTTTAGCACTTGTTGCATAAATAGCTATTATACAATTATTATAATTAACGATTAACTGAGTTCCTCTGCTATCTGCAAGTTACGATGCCGATGCAGATGACGGTGAACAGCCAACCGGAAAACCGGCTGACTTAATCGAAACGAATCGAGAGCCAAAATTGATTCGAATGATTATTCAAATAATCAATCGGTTATTAATATGATTCGAATGCAAATAATTCGGTTATGAAAATTGTCCGGTTATGCCCATCACTAGTTAAAATAGAAAGCGGTTCTACAAAGTGCAAATATACCAATTGGGGAAGATCTTATCCTGAATTTACCTCCAACTAAGTTTTAGGAAGGAAATGGTCCGAAAGCTTAATTTAAATTATCGCACAAACAACGTATGTACCTTTTTAGCTATTTCTATTTCCTATTTTTATTTAAATAGGCGAAGACTACAAAATCATATTGTACTTCCTTTAGTACATTTTTAATTACTACATTTACAGATAGATATCTAATAAAACAAATAACTTTTAAATGTTTAATTTTAAATTTT
Organism: Agriotes lineatus; assembly: GCA_940337035.1. Lineage (NCBI taxonomy): Eukaryota > Metazoa > Arthropoda > Insecta > Coleoptera > Elateridae > Agriotes > Agriotes lineatus. Next base: position 256,500,360 of record OW679194.1, read on the forward strand.
TATAGTAAATTACACATAAACTTACAACCTTGCAATAACACACAGAATAAAATACTTCATTACGATTCATACGATTATCTGCATATCATGTGCTATTTTAGAGCAAATGTGTGAGCTATACAAAAAATACTTGCCTGAAAATATGAATCCGTCTTCAACTATGAATTCTTGGAGTTCCACACCTCTCTCAAGAAAAATATTAAAACTATAGAACTCTAAGGTACTTACACGACACTAAATAGATTACACCATTCATATTTATATTACATTCAAAACAATAGGTCCTTATCTTACTGATACTGCATTTAAAAAATCATTTCTAAACACAAATTAGTCTTGACAGCCGTTGTCAACGTGGGTATGTGGAGCTAAACGGCCAAAATTGGCGTTTTCTCAGAAATGAAAACAACGATAGATTTCAAAAAAATGCCCAGGCCGTATAAAGTAACATTTATTACACAATTCAGCAGGCCGTAAGTCAGACAAAATACAGTTTGCTTTGTTGGTTTTGTGTGGAATCTATAGCAACAATTCTCCAGTGTATTCTGTATAACTCAAAATAATTATAATGTTTAATGGAATGTAGCTATTTCACGTTCGGAGAAAAAAATAGCATATTTTATTCGGAGCTAAAGCACTTTTCACGACATCTGTAATTCTACAAGTCTACAGATCCGTAGCGAAAAGTGACTCATTAGCTCTTTATAAAATAATATACTGTTTTTTAATATCATACATTAAAATACTCTCTACTATCTTTTTGGGACGTTTATGGATATGTCAATGGAAAAGTAATGCTAACGTGACAATACTTAATTTATTATGAGGTTAAGAAAAGGAAGAAGGAATTTGTGTACGTACCCTGTTATCTTGTTAAAAGACAGATATGTCAAATTGACATCAAGACACTTTTGAGTAAGCGGGGTATTAGTAGTTAGTATTTGTTGTGGGGAGACTGATGTCAAGCAAGTAGCCCTTCATAGGCTCTTTTTGACAACCCCGTGGACAAGGTCTAGGCATGCGGAGTACCAGGTACCTTAGTCCTACTTAGATTTTTGCAAGACTAAGGAGTTCCAACCCTAGCAAGGGATCTTTTACATGCTACACAACGTAGTTAGCATGGGACCCACGACTTTACATAACTTCCGCATGATGGCATTCTGCAGAGGTGTTCATCCGCATTTTGAATTTTTTAAAAACCTCACCGGGAACGGGATCGAACTCTCGAACCTTAGATCAGTAGCCAGAATGCTCAACCACTGAGCTAATACTCAAACATCTTGTTTAGGGGTATTGTTAATATAGATAGAAATAAAAAGAAACAATGGTCAATAGAGTAGTAATAAATGATTAATGAAGCATGGAAAATAATTTTTTGGCTTTGTGACATGTAAACAACACATTCATGCACAGTTGCGTCCACCGTAACTACGATTTTATAGTTAGTCAGTGCTTTGTAGCACCGCAGTGCGGTAAAATGACTAGAAAATGTTTAGCCTTCACAGACCCTTAAACAAAAAGTTGCTTTGTAGTAATAACGGGTGTTAGCAGAACCGCTAGTTACGTATTTTATCGTTCAGTTGCGTTTAGGAGAAATAAAGAAAATTGATATTTACGACTTTTGACGTTTCAAAGTGTCAACTACAACATTTACTGATGTCAGCTTGCTCGATGGCTTGATATTCGAAAGGGAAGTCATGAATTTATAGAAAATGTTAAAAAAATATATGTCGGCCAAAACATTTAATACAATACTCGGTGCGTTAGGCACTTTACAGCGCTCGGTTTTATTGAAGCACTCCGCTTCAGGTCGTGCTTCAAAATTAAAACCTCGAGCTGTAAAATGCTAACTACCGCACTTGTAATGTAAATGACTATTAACAAAGTAGCGAAAATGTTACTAGTCACTCATTTAATTTTCATCAGCATCAGTTCTGTAAAGTTATCTAAGTAAAGAGCATGCGAGTTTACATTTATCGCTGCTGACTGATGTTTATAATTGGTTATTAAATTCTGTTCTCGTTAAAATGTATTGAACGCAAAAAAAGCGTAGAAACCATAAAATGGCTTTAGGATTTGAATGATTTTTAATGGCTATAAAGTGAACAACGTACAGTAGATCCTAAAAAGCGCTTCCATTTGTTTTAATCTTATCTGTTTCAAAGAGATTTTGTAATTTTAGCTTCATCCATTTTTATGGGAAAAGCCCATACTTCTAACGAATCAAAGCTTTATAAAAAAAGCTATTTGTATTGGGACTGTTAGGGTATTGCATTTATATGTTTTTTTCCTATGAGACTTATGGTCTGTATATAATCTATAGCACTAAGATATTTACAAAATTCTGCTTGATAAACAGGCTGGGAAGTATAACATTGGTTGGTTTATTATTATTAGGGCAAAGAGGGCTCATAGAACCACTTTGTGGTTATAACAGGCCACTGGCCTACAATAAGAGGAAGAAGAAGAATATATATCATACCAGGTAGAGTCAAAAGAAAACCTTAACAACGTTGTTAAACAGTTAAACCTTAAGCATGCAATCTTCCAAAATTATCCCTCCTACACTCCTACAAGGGCCAGCATAACCTTTCCTGCCGAGAGCAGTGTGCGGATTTTTTTTTAGGTTTTGGCGAAGAGGTGTGATGCCATTGTTTGCGTGCTTAGTGTAGAGTTGTTAATAGTGCACCCAGCTCTCATTCCCAGTCACAACCCTTTCAGAAAGGCATTTATTTCTGATTCATGTTATCGAAAAAGTTATTCACAAGCATCAACATGTCGTTGGTTCAATTGTTTTGGAACCCAACTTGTTGACACTATGGAACTGGAGGATGTCATGCATAATGTGTGTGATTTCATCAAAGATAACCTGATGGTTTTCTTTCACTAAGGCTTCAACTGGCGCAATCGATTCCGGCGTTACACCACGGTTTGCTTTATCAGGTCGGGAAGAGTTAGCTACAGTGATCACTCCGTTTTGAAGTTGTTGCTCCATTCATACATTTGTTGGAGTGAGAAACATGAATTTCTATATTATTCATTCTACGACGGATATTAATGGGTTTCACCTTTTCACTGTGCAAGAAACGAATAACAGAGCATTGCTCTTCCAGGTGCAGAACTCTACTCTACGGGTGGTTATGTCATTCTAATTTGGATTTTATAAATTTTTGACAGGTCTAGAGTCCCTGTATATTAATAAGTTAATATTATACAGGGACTCTAGACTATATAATCACAGTGTGGCCATACGGTGGTCATGTTTTCTATTGGTTGAAGGTAAAAGTTTTCCAAGTTATTGCCATTTTTAATAGTGTACAGATTGTTCAGTTACAAAAAGTTACAAATGTCAAAATAAGACATAGGCATTTTATAACTTGTCAAAAGTATCACGTGATGAAATTCGCCATTAGTTTTGCCCGCGCCGCGCCGTGAGTTTTCCAAATTATAGTTTGTTTCTACGGAAAGAAGCATATTTTGAGGGTTTTCGCCAATTAGTTATTTACGATATTCAGAACAGTATTAACATCAAACAAACCAGAATATTTAACAGAGAAATAAATATTTCCCTGTAAGTTTTATATTGAAAATCGTACGACACTCATTAATGACCAATAGAAAAATAAGTTCACCAGCCGTATCCAAGACAACAAAAAAATTTCTTGGAAATTTTTTGTAGGTAGACATTACTTCTTTTTAGGGTTTGTGTCGTTACGATTTTCTTACCGAATCTGCATTCGACCATTAATTCATATCCGGTAATCATTTTTCGTGCATTCAACAACGTTCTAATCTGCCCTCGCGTCCCGCTCGGGCAGATTAATACGACGTTGTTGGAACGCACTCAAAAAAATTTCCGGAAAGAATTAATGCTCTTATGAGATTATATGTGACTAGCAACCAGTGAGACAAATGTCTCATTTAATAAAACAAAAAAGACCGTTTTTCAAATAGAACGCGTATTAAATAAAAACAATAATATTTTTTGAAATCACGTGATTGAAATTCGGTTCCTGACCTGACATGACCATTCCAAACATATAAATTTAATAACTTTTCTCTATCTCTTACGGTTTGGCTGCTGAAACAGCGTCCCGGACGGACCAGCGTCCCGGACGGACGGTAATCACGTGATTTCTCGAAAACCGGAAGTGTCACGTGACTGAAATTCGGTTCCTGACCTGACATGACCATTCCAAACATATAACTTTCATAACTTTTTTCTCTATCTCTTACGGTTTGGCTGCTGAAACAGCGTCCCGGACGGACCAGCGTCCCGGACGGACGGAAATCACGTGATTTCTCGAAAACCGGAAGTGTCACGTGACTGAAATTCGGTTCCTGACCTGACATGACCATTCCAAACATATAACTTTCATAACTTTTTTCTCTATCTCTTACGGTTTGGCTGCTGAAACAGCGTCCCGGACGGACCAGCGTCCCGGACGGACGGAAATCACGTGATTTCTCAAAAACCGGAAGTGTCACGTGACTGAAATTCGGTTCCTGACCTGACATGACCATTCCAAACATATAACTTTCATAACTTTTTTCTCTATCTCTTACGGTTTGGCTGCTGAAACAGCGTCCCGGACGGACCAGCGTCCCGGACGGACGGAAATCACGTGATTTCTCGAAAACCGGAAGTGTCACGTGACTGAAATTCGGTTCCTGACCTGACATGACCATTCCAAACATATAACTTTAATAACTTTTTTCTCTATCTCGTACGGTTTGGCTGCTGAAACAGCGTCCCGGATAAAACAGCGTCCCAGCAGACAAGTCTATTAGATAAAGGATTATTTCCTTCATATATCCATAATAATGCGTAATCGCCATGGTGTTATGCACTCGGGATTCTTGTTGAGCGGCAAATTTACTCGACAAATTTCTTAGCAAAACATTCTGACAGAAAACGTGTAATTTTAATCGGCTATTTTAATGTACTTGGGATATTACTGTTGATTAATTATTCGTAAGTAACTGCTCAATACATTATTGCTATGTAGGTACATTTGCAATTCCAGCTTGAACATGTATAGCAAGTAGTTTAGTGGTAATTTAAATTAGTTGCTTTCATTTAATTATAATCTGTGTACTTATTCCTTGGAAATAGTTTGTGCTTAACGCATTTATAACTAAAGACAATTTATTCTTGTTAAATAAACCAACTTTATGTACTATTATTGAAAACTAGTGTTTATGTTATTTGTAAAAAGACAAGCAGAACCCTACGTCCTCAAAGCGTTACTGTCTAGCGGTTGAATAAAAAAGACGGGTAACATAACGTTATCAAATAGTACATTTTAAGCATGCGCCTAAGCACCAGTGGGCTATATTGGAGTTTAGCCCATGTATCTATTTAATATAATGGGAAAACTTCTGTATAGCGTCCCCTCTGGGTTTGACGTTTGCCGCGCAAGCGCTGAAAACCCTCGAAAAGCAGTGGTTTCCAAACAAATTATAGAACATTGTGTACTATGTACACACAAATCTTAAACTGCAGCTAACCTAAAATTATAGCTCCCAGACCAAAGGATTCACGTATATGTGTGTATTTATATACGAGCGCACATATATTTAAAAAACTCCTACTCGACCGGGTCGATTTCATTAAGCATGGTTTTGCCAGTTCTGATCCATTGAAACGACGGGTTGAGAGCCGCTGAACGCTATATTGAAGTTTAGCCAATATAATTTTGATGTTGCCTAATACCGCATATTAAATTACCGAGAAGATTTCTACAAATGATGCTATATATTTGTCTTTGGATGTGAACTTTCCAATTTCCATTAATTGTAATAAATTGATGAAAACACTTTATGACTAATATTTCTTCAAAATTTAAACCTCTTTGTGGTATTTTATTGTATTTGAGAGATCAGTCATTTTGAATAAAATTCTTTCACTTCAGCAAATAAATTGTCAAATTTTATTTTGATTTTAGTAATTTTTTGTTACCAAATGTCGCTTACACTATTAAAAAAATGGTTCTTTTTATTACATCACCACGGTTTTCCGCAAAAGCTTATTTTGACATTGGATAAAAAAGTACCAGCCAACAATTGTATGGCCACACTGTGATTATACAGTCACTGTAGACAGTGGTCCAGAACCAGTATATATATATATATGAGATTACCGCCACGTCAGCCATGTCTATTCCTCTGACATATGCGTCACTTTGAGGTTTTTAGAACAATTCCCTCAACATGACGTTTGTTGGCAATCCAAAACGTTGTATATAGGTAAGTTGAGTTAAATCATCATATTTTGGGCCAAGAAACTTGTGGTCTTCCGTTGTACACGTATTTTCCGGACACCCTGTATATGGGTAAAAATATGAAGCGTGCTACAATCAATGAAGATGCTGGTAGAGCTCGAATTATTGTTAGAAGAGGCATCAAAAGTGCTCCAAGAACACTAGAACAACTCTTGTTGACTGATTCTAGAGGGACTCCAGTTGAATTGCTCTTCTCGGCTGATCGGAGTGGAATCTGCAACAGATCCCTCTTCTAAAGAAGTGGTTTGGATTATTAATGTTTTCTATCATTAATCCCACAAATAAATAGGAAAGGAGGACCTCGCCTGTTACAGGAGTAAGGCTAAGAGACCATGGAAGGTGCTCGGGATTCCATGGGCATCGTTCAAGGCACTGTAACCCTGTGTCATTCAGCTCTAGCCATGATAGCTTGTATCTTGGCTTAGAGTTAGTTTATCGACCTTCCAGTCTAAATCCGAAGGGTTTAGTTTAAACAGGGCCACCACGAGAAAAATGCAATCAAGGATCACATAGTCTTAGACTACCCAACGGTCTTGGAAGTGTGGAAACGAAAAATGCAATACTTTCAGCAAAGCTTCCCTGTGATCTGATTTTCGCCTGGGGACATAATTAAATGTCAGCCCTAGTGTCCAGTAGCCCACTCAACCCCAAACAATTTGCCATGATAGACGTTTTACAAATATATTGGAAGCGATTGCACCTAAAAATAATACAGAAAAGAAATTAGTAAGACGAAAAAGAATCAATATGCCTCCATCAAGAAGTTCTGTTAATTAGAAGATTTTGAGGAAATAGGTTTCTTAGTAGGACTAATAACGTAGAAATTGATGCAGAAAGGAGCAATTAGGAGGCAAATAGACAACGGTTTCCTACTGTAAGAGTTTCTATAAATGAATCCGATTTAAATGGTAACAAGTAAATTTGTTCTAGTAGAGTTCATATACAATGCTGGTACGAAAAGAAGAACAAACACAATTTGTGGCCTAAATTATTAAAATGGCAATTGAAATTTTTAAATGTGTTGTTTTTTGCATGAGATATTATAGAAAACAGAAACTGTTTTATATTTTCCATTGAACAGAATATTTAGATTGTACAATAGGTGGACCGTGTTTAACTTTTTTTCTAATTTTAAAAGGCCTTTGTAGTGAGAAAAGTTGTGTAATGGTCCAAAATAAAGATTTTTAATTTTTAATATTTAGGTCTCCTGTCGGGCCCCTAAAAATAAAAATCATGAAACTAAGACGCCTGTATTGGAATATGTTTTGTTATATCATTAGTTCCTTATTTACACAAAAAATATATTTGAATTAGTAATGTATTTAGACACTCCGCCGGGGCGCCGGCCTCTTATAGCTCGTTTAAATTAATTCATTTTTGTAGTAAAGCAGCTCTTCGTTTATGTCTCACAAAAATTGTTAAAAAACATATCACAGAACTTATCAGGAGGAGTTGGCTGCCATCAAGTTTCAGCCATGTCCACCCATCCAACACCCCCCCCCCCCTATGTGATGCTTCCGTCACTGACTTATAACGTCTAATGTAGTTGCCATAGGCCATAGATAGATCCTGATAATGCATCCAGCAAGGAAAACCACAGATACAGAATATATACTGGTCTCACTTGCATAATTAATTTCTAAAGCCTTGTACACATTAGCGAACCGTTGCATGTAACGTAACGGTTACTGTAACCTCTTCTTAATGTTGACGGCACGTCCATAATCGTCTTGTAACTAACTGCAACGGATCGGATCCATATACTGTTCGTGGTGAGCTCACAGTGAAAACATGTCTGCCGTATCTCATGAAATGATTACTAGTGCTGCGTATATTCTAATCCATTACATAATTTAAGACTATAAACGTCCACGAAGATTCTGGCGGCATATATTGTACAAAAATCGGTTGGGCCGTTTTTGAAAAAATCGAAAAAAACTGAAAAATCACAAGAGTAAATGCCATATTTCCGGTTATGAGGATTTCTTCAAAAGTTTGCTGTCGCATCTAGATAGTATACAAAACTTATGTATGATGTTCAACGCCATACCTCTTTTCGTTTTTGAGATATTCTGTTCACAAACAGACAGACACACAGCCAAACAGACGGACACACAGACACATAGACAGACAAATGAACAAAAACATGTTTTTTGGGTTCAGGGAACTCTAAAACATGAAGATCTGTTGAAAACTCAAGTTCGAATTTTTGGGGTGAATCCAATACTTTCTTTATCGTAAAAGGAAGTAACTAGCACTCGCTGCTGTTCTCGTGGCTCGAGAAACGTGCACAACAACCACACTTGGCGTCCACAAGCGCACCGCGAGCCCCTTTGTGTTCGCAGCAAAAACCGACAATCGGTGGCTCGCAGCTCATGACACGAAGCGCGCGGTAGGAAGGGAACTAGTATCTCGAGAAGAACTTACGAAGGTAATGCGGTTTGCTATATTCGCAGATGCAGAGATTGCAGAGCTTTTCACAATGCCACAGCCTAAAATTTATCGTACAGCGTATTTAACAGATTCAGCATCTATGGCATCATTTGATTTACCTTTCAAACGAATATGTGAAAATGTGGCTTCTACTGCATCACAGCTAAAACAGCGAGTTAAAACATAGTAGAATCCAGCCTGTTGTAAAAGAAATTTCACACATAAACTAGTGCTTTATGCAGTAAACTTTAGAGCATCTGTAGTTTCTTTCGTTAGTCCCTGCCTACCATTATCAGCAGATAACTGTTAAATGGCATCTATGTAATTTGGAAATGTTACCAGCGAAAGCACGAACGTATTGTGACCTGTGTGAAACATTGTGAATTTTAGAAAACTGATACATAGTTTCCATGTAAAATACAGTTGCATCAACATCAGAAAACCCATCATTTCCAGATTTTAGAAATTTTAGACAGATCGAACAACTAATGAAGAGGTACTACGTCGACCCGGAAAAGAAAAAGAATTGGAGAACCTTGTTAAAAGACGCAAGTTAACATATTTTGGACACATAATGCGCCACGATAAATACACACTTCTACAATATATAATCGAAGGGAAAATTCAAGGGAAGAGAGCTAGAGGTAGGAGGAGGACATCCTGGATGAGCAACATAAGAAATTGGCTAGGACTCAACAGAGAAGATTTAATTCATACAGCACGTGACAGATGGAGATATGCCATGATGATCGCCAACCTCAGACTATGAGACGGCACCTAAAGTGAGAGAGAGAGAAATTTTAGTGGGGCAGTTATTGTTAGTGAAAATATTTGTATAGCTCGGAGGACGGTAATTTTTTCAAAGTTAAATGAATATAAATGTTTCTTTTTTAAAAATTGTAAAGGTTTTTTGGTAATCCTTTTTGTAGATCGTGTAAACATTTTACATGTAAAGAAGAAATTATGCCGAGAGAACATATAAGCCAAAAATTGATTTCGTGCATTTTTTAGGGCATGGCAGTAATCAAACGATAAAAATATTAGTAACTCTTTAAGATAAGAATGTTCAATACCATTTTTTATTGACCCTCCATTTAATTTTTTAAATAAAGCTACGTTGGATAAAACATTGTCTGCTACAATCTGTGGCTAATTTTAGTATCTCTAAGGTCAAGGAATGGAAAATTGCTAGTGTTAATGATGTATGGGAAAAGTATCCCACAGGTATGGTGAATGTTACAGAAAGTCCATGTACAACAAAGCATAACAAATTGTTTGCAATTTTGGGCCTTTTTTCAGTGGAGCTAGAAGTACAAGTATCCAGGCTATAAATACAGCCTCCAGATCTGCTGTAATATATTTTTTGTTTGATAGACATGTCATCTATGATTAACGAGCACAGTCTTCCTGCAAGATGCTTTAAACGAGAAATCTCAGTGTGAAGACGATCCTTAATTAATTGAGTTTGACCATTAAAATTGCCGAGAAATGTAGAAATTGTTGTTTTGAATAGCAGATTGACTAAATTTTTGCGACAGAATTGATATCCTTTTGGGGAACAAAATTTCCAAATGGTGCAAAGGCATATTGATGACTTACAGCACCTGGGAACTTTTGTCTCATAATTTTGAATTATGTTTATAATAATTGTGCCTTTTTATTTGACGTTTCTGAATCATCACAATTTTTGTTTTGTTTAATTTTTCTTTTAGTGATTCTATTACTTTCCCCGTCTAAAAGATCAAGGTATTGCAATTATTGTAAAAAAATCACCTTCCGAGATTTCTCGCGACCTTCATCTTCAAATAATCATTTCTGTTTACACGAGATATATTGTTTGGCAAAGTCCAAAGGACTCGCGTGATTGCCCAAAATAATACACCTGTCGAATGAAAACAGAAATAATTTGATAATCAAGAAGATAGGAGTTGCATGTGGCTAGATTATATCACGAGTCAATAAACAACAGTTTATGTATGAATATTAAACTTACAGTTAGTGTGTTTGCTATGACGATTGCACTTCCAGCAGATAACGCGATATTTGTGAAGTTATTAGTCAAATAAATCTGGGACAGTGTTTTTTTCACATGCAGGTTGAGTTAAGCATTAGAGAATATTTCCATGGATTTCCTCTTATCAGAAAGAGCTACGCATTTCATTACCTATTAAAGTTAAATGTAAATCTTTCTGATAGCAGGAAATCCATGGAGATATTCTTCAATACCTAACTGAACCTACATATAAAAAAAAATGCTGTTCTAGATTTATTTGAACACGACTGTACATTATCAAAAGTTAGTACATACGTAACTATGTATTTTTGCCGTTTTTCATTGGTTGACGTTATAGGGGAGTAGTATAATCAGTAATAATACTACGAGACGACTGTGAACTATCAAAAATACTTCTGCTTTCTCACGAAACGGGTTGCTTAGAAACAAAACGAGCCGTCGAGTGAGTATTCGATTAGATTATACCATGAATATTAATACGGGAATTACTCTACAAACGTATTTAATGCGTATCCTAAAAAACTTGTTGGAAATGGCATGACATTGACAGCTGACAGCTCAAAATTGAAAACACCAAAACGATAACACCACGGTGTTTTCACTTATTAATACTTGGCCTGAAAACGGATTTTGTGCATTATGAATGGTCTAATAAATTTTATTTCTTGATTCAATAAAGTAGATGGTTTTTGGGTGAATACTTTCTGCTAGACCATCAAAATTTATTTTTGTGTAGATCGTGTTTATGTCTATAGAATGCATTTTTAAGAAGTTTTAGATTTTATTATTCTTAAATTCTCCCAGTTCACCTAACATTTCTATTGCTATGGCTCCTAGTTTTATTTTGTAAGGGACAGTTTAATTAAGTCAAATATTTGCCGTTGTTCCGACGTTGGGCGCCATTAAAGTTGCAATGGATGCTCTCTAATGACTGGGTTTTAATTAAAATTTAATTGTAAGTTAGAGCAAAATCCAATATGCACAATTCACTGATTTAATATTTTACTGTGTACGGAACTTTGCCAGCTATCAAATTATTAGGCTGGTTAAAATGTGACCTATAGTTCATTTACCCTTTTTATATTTTATCTAGCTGCAATTAATTATAAAACGCTAGCTCTCAGTAAAGCACAAATTCTATATCTCAGTTGGGTTCCAAGTTGATTGCAAATTACAAATTATCTGATACGGTCCTGTTCACCGCATTTAGTTCCAATGCACGGTAGCTAATTGTTTGCAATACTGTCAAAAAAATCTACAAAATGGAGTACGTATGCAAGTCTGCGGTATTTCACGTTTAAAACCTGTGTAATTATGAGAATTCGCACGGTAAATATTTAAATCTTTGCACTTTGGCGGTCATTAACAGCTTTTGTTACAGGCATTAATCTGTTCCGTGACGTCAGATGGACGCGGCCGGAAATTTAGCAATTGTTTTACCTTCGCATAACCTCATATTTGGGACACCGCTTATTTTTCGAACTGAGCCTTCGCTGTGGCCGTAGAAATGCTTGACTCTCACTTAATAAGGTGTAGTCTCGTATGCACATAAATTTCCCGGCGCTAACATAGATATTTTCTAAGTAAAATTGGTACCTTGTTATCGGCCAAACTGCTTCGGGTCTTCGAGATGACGCCCTTGGAATATTGTCGCTGTTACTGGTCCCCTTGAAGTCAAATCTCCTGGAGACGTTTTTGCCGAGCTGCACTAAACCCTGGAATGTTGACCTCTTGGCTCCGATGGGAATTTGTGTTGCAATCGATGATCGGAAACTGTAGGTGCTCACTTCCGAACCCACAATCGGAGGCGAAAGTAAAATTTTAATTTTTATCTTGCGGATCTGGCCACAAACACTTGTACAAGAGCATGGAGATGTGTAGAATAAAACTGAGTACTTTTTGTCTAGGTAAAACACTTTATTCTATATTAAAACAGTAATTAATGTAGAGCACAAATTTGCTCTGTCATTCAATAATTTATTTCTTCTGTTCTCTCCCGTTATTAAAACAAATTAGAATATATTGCTATGGTTACACTGCTAACGGAAATAAGTTTTGGTTAATTTAAGTACATAATGGAAATAAGTTTGATTACATTTTAAATTTTCAATTTTCTTACAAACTAAATATTGTCTGTTTCTTATATTTAAAAATCGTTTATTTGCGCCACACACACAAACACGTTATATTATTTGCTCTGCTTTTCCACTCACGTTAAATGCACTGTTTAATTATAGAGTTCATTGCTTCTCAATTGCTTTTCCATGTCCTTCTGCCTGCTTTCTTCAGATTGCTCTATTGTAATGTACTATTATTTCATTCTGGCTTCCTTATCTTTTTAGAATTCTCACAAATTTCACTGACTAGCTTTATTGAAACTACGCTTCTTTTACTTGCACATAGCAAACCTTTTTGTGACTATTAATTTCTTTCGGTTCGGCTATTCATTATGCACAAACCTATTATTTAATTTATTTGCAGGTCAACTTCGACCCCTGCGAAAAACGAGCTTTGCGTTCCTTACTTGATTACTTTATCATTACTGGCATCTATTTACCAATGCATTTATTATTTGAAATTTAAGTTTAGCATTTCAGTTATATAAAACACCTCAACTCTGTGCTTGAAATGTTTATTAATTTGCACTGCTAGCAAAGTCGAGTCGTGGGCCTAAGACCATCACAATATACATGAAAAAAAAACGGGTTTTACTAAAACATTATTTTTCTTGCAATGCTGGTCTCAGCAATCTGTTTTTAATACCTACTAAATCTATGTATTGTAGTTAGATCAACATTAATATTTAGCTTATTGCTGCACTCACACGTAAATAAAAAAATAAGGAGTAAATAAACAAAATAATTTAATATTCACACGAATACAAAAACACCCACAGTAAACGTTAACGCGCCTGCCGATGGAGTGAGAGTTCACTCAAACGTAGCAACCCCTTTTCATATAATGTTGTTCAGCGTCTGTTCCTTCGAAATTTTGGCGATCTTTTTCCTAGTTGATTTCCGAGACAATGAGCTGTCCCGGATGCTGAAATTCTTTAAGGGACTCGGAATTGTTATAGTAAAAATGTGTCCCGATTGAAGGCTGTTTTTCTCCCTAGGTCTCCCATCACATAGTCCTATTATTTCTTTAGCTATTGCCATAGAAACTAACAAACCCTCAAGTATCTGTTATAATTTTTACAAACTAAAACTCGAACTTATAATCCTTTATCTAATAGACTTGTCTGTCCGTCCGTCCGGGACGCTGTAGACTTGTCCGGGACGCTGTTTCAGCAGCCAAACCGTAAGAGATAGAGAAAAAAGTTATGAAAGTTATATGTTTGGAATGGTCATGTCAGCTCAGGAACCAAATTTCAGTCACGTAACACTTCCGGTTTTCGAGAAATCACAAAAAAGACCGTTTTTCAAATAGAACGCGTATTAAATAAAAAATTTTCAGCAGCCAAACGGAGCTGCGACCTTCTGCGCCTTAAAACGTCGATCGGTTAGGCAACCACTTTGACACCTTCCAGGTCTGGGTACAGTTTTTATTTAATACGCGTTCTATTTGAAAAACGGTCTTTTTTGTTTTTTTAAATGAGACATTTGTCTCACTGGATTGCTTGTAAATATTACATATTACGTAAACACCATTAAATGTAAGAGAAAGAACAAGGCAAAGGAAATTCCAAATTTAAAATAAATAGAAGTACAAACAAAACTTCTATGATTGTACTACAGAACTGAGCGTTTTTATATGCCCTAGCCATAAAGCTCTAGTAATCTATGTTTAACGATGTACAGTGACGTACCAAATATTCTGAAATAAAAGATTAAAGTTGTATCTGTTAAAAGTACATGCAATATTATGTACAGGCGATTAACTTCAGCAAGCACTCCAACAAAGATCGACATATATAAGGTCAAAGCGTCGACTTCTTCGACCTGAGACACGGAATTTGAATCCAAAGAGAAAGATTATACGGTACCCCCCACCCAAGAAAAGCGCCCTTTCGTGCTTTCCAAGAATACTTCGATACTCAGCATCACTCCGTTTCGCTAATACAATGAAATGCTATGAACCAGTTATTTATAAAAAAACAAAAAAACATTTTTTTTCCGACGACCATAGCTCAAAAGTTGATGTTGCCTTCATTTTCGGAGGACCTATCGTATGAAAACGATCCAAGACTTCAGGAAGGTTCCTGGCGACCGGAATCGTGTACACATACGAACATACATCCCCCGCACAGCACGTTTAGGCATACGGGGGATTGATCTAGTGGGCTGGGATCTTCACCAAAATATCCGCACCGCCGAGACGGAGATTTGATATAGTGAGTTCATTAGTCGGTTGGCTCGAATTTTAGAGATATTTGACTCAGAGTGGTTTTTGATATGAGGGAATTTCAATACTTCGTACACTTCGTGTCGAAGTAATTATCAATTAAATTATTTTAAAGTAAAAAGTAATATGATGTAGGTTACGATGGGTTTCCGACGTAAATAAGTTAAATTTAAATTTTAAGGGTTTACAAGAAGTGAAAGATACATTTAAAAAATTGTATTGAATAGTTTTAATACTTAGTTATGATTATTTTAAATCGCGCACAAAATAATTGATGAATATTCTAATTGGGACCTTACTAAGGTATTATAAAGAGCACAAAGACTTTGCGTAATCCTAAAGTTAAAAGTTATAACTTCCGGATGGCATGTGCAATAAGTTCGGGTCTATACAACTAATGTTTCTAAAGCGGCACGTCGTTAGATGGCATTAGATTCACCCTATAGTCAGAACTAGTTATTAATCGCATTTATATTTAGTTACTAGTTGGTTAACTGAAGCGATTAACAATAATTACAATACCTTTTTGTTTTATCTGAATGGATGTGGCAGTAAATTAGTACCGAGTCGTAGAATAATGATTAACTTTACATTATTTGCATATGTTGCACATATAATCTGGGCATATAACTAATAACAACGGATACTGTGTGCGGTTTGACAAGATTTATCTGAATGCGCATTTAATTTAAGGGATAATTAAACAAGCATTTCAAACTCCCTAGTAAACGTTCACCCACGTAGAACGACAGAGTTCATTGTGAAGTCTTCAAAATGTGATATTTTTTCTTCGTAAGGCCACCTGCAGAGACCCATTTCATTTTTGATCCATTAGGTGACTCCGTACTTTAGACGCAATTGTGAAACTGCTTCTTCTCGAAGCTTGAATTAGCAGTGCGCGGTGCAAGAAACTAGTTCGCCGTGTAATATCGAAACTAGGGATTGAATTACAGCCAAACGCCGGATTTATATAAAAGGATTCCTTTACAAAAATTACCAATTTACGGAGGGCATTGTCGGGCCAATAAAAGCCGTTTAGTAAATTACCCCCTGTTTCAGGTATTGTATCTTCATCTTCAGCCATTGCATCAGCGCAGCTTTTGAATTGTATCCCTCATATCCGAGGACAAACGAATCCAGCAGCAACCCGCTCATTCTGCCTGTCTTTTTTACTTGGGCCTTATTTTTTGTTATCATTGTGTATGTAACAGTAATTTTTTTTTTCGTGATATTTAATAGATGTTTGGCATGTATGTCATATTGTTTTATTGCGTTTTCCCATGGTCTGTTAATCATTGTACAGCAATTAGCAGGCAGTAAGCCAATATTATGCAAGGCAAGTCCCAGCGGCGAGCGCTGTCGCATACATCGGTTCAGGACGTCGCTTGTTCCTTCTTTCGGATTCTAGAAAAACTAGTATAAAGCTAAGTACAGAATCCGTTTTGCCAACACAAATTTCTACGTTCTTTTCTAGTTCCAACGTATCTTACAGCGAACTCACCCTACTGTTTCGACTGACCTACTAGCCGAGGTAAGCTTGTGCATGGTTAAACCACCTACATGTTGGGGAAATATAATATCTTAAAGTTATCGGACATCAGATTTGATAAGCTCTTGAAAGGCTTATTATTCAAGTAAAGTCAAGTAATGACCTAATGCGCACTTGAAGGCCTGCTTTCTGCCGTAAATACCGTTTAGTCGTGTAACAAATTCGTTTGTTCCTTATTTGTACATGAAATTATAAAGCATTCATTTATGTTAAAAAGCAACTTGTTATCGACACTCCATCTACAGGGTGTCCCAAAATTAGCCTGCCAAACTTTAATAGCTAATTCTAGAACCGGAAATATTAAAAAAAATTATATAACTAGAGCACGGATTCTAGGGCACTTGCCTAATTGTCATTTTTTTAGGCCCATGTATGGGACTACGACATAAATTTATTTCATACAAAAACAAGATTTTTAATGCATATGTATTAAAACCTAAATGCCTAAAATGTGAAATAAACGCCTAAGGAACTGTTTATACTGCCTAAAATAGGCTTCGGTGGTTTTTCGAATTTTAGTGGTTCAGAAACCTTGGACACTTTCATGAGAGTGCATTTTGTTTGAGCAATGAGACTTCTTTTTATATAAAAGCTCTATCCAAGCATGAAGAATTTTTGAAACAAGTCCGTGAACGTGAACTTTTAAGTATTTTTTTGCTAGAATGCGTTTACGAACGGTTTTGAGTGAATCTTTACAAGAGATTCTACATGACCACAACGCCCCAGCAAAGTTTCTGAACACACCCTATTGATGACGTTATTTGTCAACAATCCTGACATTACCAATCCACCAATCATGCCGTGGGCACTGTATTGGTAACACCGACGGCGTAGAACACTTTTTGCCTTAACCGCTAGAAGACGCCGCAATACATTTATTTTTGTCTAATAAAAAACAATAGAATGTTTAAAAAGAATTCATAACCATCTGACTATCGATCCTAACGACCGGGAAACCTCGAACTACACAAAGATGCTTTCTTTATCTATGCCACCAATCTAAAACCTAACCTCAAATCTGCCCAATCACGAATGTCGCAGTCCGCTTTTTTGTCTTGGGTTGAGCATTACCTCGGAGATGTGCTTTGCGTTTCTTGCTGCCAACATACCTTTGAATAAGTTAAAAACGATCATTTTAGAGACTTCCTGGAAAAACACACTAAGAAAAAAATTCCCGATGAATCAACATTAAGAAAGAATTATATTCCAAAATGCTACACTAACGTAGGTATTTTAACTCGTGTATTCTATAAAATTATTAACTAAAGTTTGTGATTTCCCAAGTATTTTTATAGATCCTAGAAAACATCCGAAAATCGTTTTAAGTTCAGAAAATCAAAACATTATTCTTTGCCTAATTTAGGCCATGCAGCCTAAATTGCTTAGGTACCTAACTACTTTAGGTGTTTAGTGCCTAAACCTAGCATTTTTGTGGTATGAATAAGGAGCCTATTTTAACTTTTTTAACGGCCTAAAATCCGCGCCCTATATATAACCATAGGCCTAAAAACCCTTGGTTTTCCAGATACAGGGTGTTAAAAGTGTAGTGCTGAGGATCGTTTTTGTTTAATATTTTGAAACGTTCAAAGATAATTATTTGAAACTTTGTACACCTACTAAACTTCTTCTACTTAAAAAGATAAACTTACTCTTGGCGATGGAAAATGCACATAAACGGGTAAAACTGGTGGAGGAGGGGGGGGGGGGGGGGAGAGGGCTGAAGAAAATATTGCCTAAAGTTTTTGACAACAAAAAGATACTCTTGTCTCATGGGCCTATTGTGTCCCGATATCAAGTAAAATCTCTATCTTTGGAGGTTTGCCCTTCTCTCCAAATCCTTAGAACCCTTAGAAGTTACAATAATGTATCACCAATCTGATTACTGAACTTGAATTATTATATAATTATTACCGAAGGTAAAGAAATAGTGAAGTGCATGCGAACATGTGTGTATTAACGAGTGGAAAATATTCTGGGACCATTTTCAAATGGGAAGAGTTACTATGGCGACATTTCCATGATTCACTTTTCGACGAAAGACAGGTCTGAAAGTGTGAAAATGCGGTGTAACAGCATACACAGTTCGTAACAAAATTAAAACCGTGCAGAGGCGTGTCGTTTGTTTAAAGAAACTTTCCGAGGATAACATCGACCTGTTGGCTACAAATGGCCATTATAAAATATCACGCACCTAATTAATTGAGCGAAAACATAATAATTCATTATGACTATCCAAATTAGTCTCTTTCATGCGAGAATTTCCCCGACTTGCAAAGGTTAAAGCAAAAATGCGAGTCCCCTGTGAGCTTGATCGTTTCGAAACCGCTTTTTAACCCAATTTCTGTGGTGCATTAGCATTCAAATGCTACTTGCGAATCTAATGCCATCGTGGGACTAGAAGTTCATGCGGAAATAACTCCTGCAATAGAGACTAGACTACTTCTGCCGATACGAGCAGCAATTCGAAATTTGGCAATTAGGAATTCGTTTATGGTGAGCGCGCGTTTAGAAAGTGTGGGCTGGATTTATGGCTTGCTGGGGTCGATTTGCATTCGTAAAGAACATTTCGTGGGCATAACAATGTCTAAATAAAAATGTTGCATTCCAAAACGTAGACTTGCATTTAACATTCTTATAATTTTCACTGAGATAGTATACAGTACCTATAGTATACATGGAGGGGCGTCATTTATGATACTCTCGTTTCAACTGTTCTGAAAGGATTTTAGTTGTTTGAAAAAATTGCAAACAGTTGTTCGGCTACTGATCGCACCTTGGCAACGATCAAACATTAGCGAAATCGTCTTTGAGATTCTAGATAAAATCACAACCAAGTAATTAATCAAGTAAATGGCAGAAAATAAAAATTGCTTTAGATGCTTTTGAAATAAAGAAGTGTCCATTGGTGATCAAAACATTTTGAACTCCATCGCTAGTGTCGAAAATCTATGTTTCGAATCTGACTTCAGACTCAGGAGATCGGAATAGTGTTTATTACTAGTAGACAGAGCTTTCTCAGTACTTTTATTTGATTTAAGGCATTGCGAAAAAGAACGATTAATAATAACAAGAAATGCAAAAACTGAAGGTGCAAGAGACGCTGTGGTCAGATTGACACAAATATGGAAAGACTACGACATTAGAAAGGTAACAAAGAAACGGTCAATGGCAGATTTTATCTTTTCTATCGCGTATGCCGCACGTTGTAGAAAGATGCGCAATAAATGAATGAAATAAGTTATTTTGACTTATGGGATATTAAATAAATTAGAACATGAATTTTCAGAACTAAACAATCTAGATAAAGGAATCCACTCCTGATTTTCAGGAGCCATCTCGAATTATAATTACTGATATTCAGAACATAAATAGGGCAATTTAAATGTGACAACAATAAAAATATAATTCAAAGACATATTAATATAACTGTACCTAAAGGTTGAGTACATTGTCCCAGTTCAAATTGCATTTCTACTTGTGTGTTACATTTTATAACAACATGTTTATAGCAGCAATTCAACGTAATTGGAGCTTATTCACTGGGTCAGTCAAGAAGTGCTGACCGCTAGTCAAGCATTTATATTTGCAACCATTAGTTACGAAATATATGCACAATTAATGGTAAAAGTTCAAAATCATGTTTTGGTTTCTAAACATGCTTAATAGTAGACGGTTCTATTCTTTTACTGCCACTGGCGTCTACTAAAGACTTGTTTATAAAGTGACAAGTTTATTTAATTATAAGTGCACTCCGTTCTTGTGATGCTTCTGCTTTTTCTGATTGTATAATTCCAGCATACTGTTTATTTCACCAACTTCTTGAAATAATTCATATTTTAATAACTTAACTACTGAATCTTTTTTAAATTTCACAAAGCTTATAGATATACTCGTACATATACATTAATAGCCATTTTATGGGTTGAATTTAACGAATCTAGTGTAGTCTTTATATTTGATTTCTGGTTAGGGCTATAAAAACCATTTCTTTAATTTCACTCAAGATCACTATTGCCGAGAATTTCTGGGGTTTTTATTCCAGATGCATGTCCATCTATTACTCTTCATTCTTCCTATATGCCCCGTAAAATTCCATCTTATTGTGCATGGATGTTCTATTACATCGATTACTTTAGATTTTCTTTGTATTTCAGTATTAGGTATTCGCTCTTGTAACTTGATGTTCAGTATTCTTTTCTCCATTTCGTTTTGTATAATCTGAAGCTTATACAGTGCTTTCGTAAAGTAGTGGATAAATTAGTTAAAAATTCAAGCAATTATTTTTGGAAAAAACGCTGGGAGCCGTCAATTTTTATTTTTATTTGTGCATTTTTTCAAATAAAATCTATACATACAGGGTGACCCGCATAGGAGGTATGACGTCATTGATGTTTTTTTAATGGCAACCCTTTTTTATTACCGAATTTGAAAGAACTTATTTTTTTACTTACGTTAAGCTAATTTTTGAGTATAGGTCACATGACCAAAAATTAAAAAAAAAAATTTTAAATCTGTCAAAGGCTTTACTGAGAACCGACCTCGCAAGTGGACGTTGTGACACTAAATAAATTTATAATCAAAGGAAACTAGGGGTAAAATATTATCACGTTTCTAATGATACTGATGAAACAATCAAATGAAACACTTGGTAATGCGAATTACATCAATTTACAAATAAAAAACCTTTACCGGTAGGATTTGAACCTCAGTGCTTGCGAATGCGATCTAAAGGTTTGGTAATATCCTACAAGCCCACGAAGCACCTCTTACATTATTACATTGCGGCTGGCTTATATAGAACGCATTTATTGTTGACCCCTTTTTTCCTATTTATAACATTTAGCCTATATCTGTTGGGTCCCATTTTCGCCAAGGGTACAACCTAAGCTATGTGCAAATTATTATTTTTATAAATTTCTCAGTTAAAGCAAAAACAAACAAAAAGTCACTTAAAAATCAAATTTCAAGTTCGACATTTAAGTATAAACGTAGTTGCATTCATAAATTAGGAACTACGCAGGTAAAGTATCGTTTTTCTTCAATAAATATGTTTTCAGCTGTAACACTGACAGACAAACTGAGAAACTGGCAAATAGACGAAAAAACAGACAGATAGACAAACGAACGGAATTGAAAAATCTGTAAAGGGCTTTACTCAAAACTTCTTTCGCAAGTGGACGCTGTAACACTAAATAACTTTAAAAATCCAAGCAAATTAAGTGTAAAAATATTTTCACATTTCTAATAATACTGAAACAATAGAAGGTAAACACTTGTTAATGCAAATTACATAAATTTTTAAATAAAGAAATATTACCCGTGATGGGATTTGAATTGCAATGCCTGCGAACGAGCTTGCGTATTCATTCCATGGTTGACCGGTAGCCCACGGGTTAAAGAAGGCCTTCGCTGCGTGGGCCACCGGGACGCTTCGATTTTCTGCGATGCAGCTGCATTTACCGTAACGCTCTTATTCGTTGCTCTTGTGTGTCTCTCACAATATTTATCCTGTATCTGTTGGGTCCCATTTTTGATAAAGATAAAGCCTGAGCTATGTACAAATTGTTACTTCTATGTATTTCTCAGTTACACCAAAAATAAACAACACTTTATTTTTTAAGATGCTCATCTTGTATATATTTTTCTGACATTTTCTCTGTTTCATGCCAACTAGATATATGTATATGTTGATTAAATTCGTGACCTAGTTTCCAAATTAGAATTCGAAATTCTTGGGTTTTTAGGTCATATTAATTAAACATCAGCGATGATAAAAAAGGTTTATTTGTTTAACCAGTTTAAATTACGATGCCTACGACGTTTCGACAAGATTAAATGTCATTATCAAGTAATGGGATCTACAAGTGATTATACACATAAGTTTTTCATTACTGGCCTTGTAAAATATTTTAGTAGTTGTTACATTATAAGTTTGAGAACAGGTTTTTCAGGGTTGTGTTTATGTTTGGTGTTCATGAGAGGACTACTTTTAACCTGTTTTTAAGGTGTTGCTAGAGCAGTCCTGGTTTTTTAAGGACTGTGCTGTTGTCCTCTCCGAAACGCCTAATGTAGCATTGCTCTGGTACGCAATTTTTTGAATTTCGAGCGTTTCACGTGGTTACTGTTCATTTAGTTACCTTTTAGGTATTTTTAGTTTTCACTAATATTATTTCCAAGTCATGTTTATGTGACGTTTGTGAATTAAATTTTACTCCGGTTTTTTTGCTTTCATCTGCGGTTGTAGGATGAAAGCAAACGTAAGATTCAAAAGATGCTAATATGAACCATTTTCTCAATGGCTTTAGTTACGATTTAAGGTATTTGGATAATTGAGTGAAAAACAAGCTAACCTCAGTTTTTGTATTTTCATTGTAGATTAACTAGTGTCTAGTTTAATTTCTAATTTTTTTGATGGATTAGTTTTCAAATTTCGTTTACAACTCAACTGTAAGTAAACATTTATATTCCTTTTTACTTTCTCGCATACGGTAGTATAGAGAAAGTATTGTAATCGTCAAAAAAATCGACTTCGAGATTTTGACGAATTTTGACGTTTTAGACCTCCTAGAGTCCGAAAAAACCATTTTTCGAATTATGTCTGTGTGTGTATGTGTGTGCGTGTGTGCGTGTGTGCGTGTGTGCGTGTGTGCGTGTGTGTGTGTGTGTGTGTGAACACGATAACTTAAAAACGAAATAAGTTATACCCTTTAAATTATGTACATAGTCATTATTCAAAATTTGTAGATTCCTGTCAAATTTTGAGCGAAATCGGTTAACCGGAAGTGGCACTTTACCTAAATAGGTAGCGGTACCTATTCAAGTAAAGTACCAGTTTGCTTCGAGATATTTGAACAAAATTTTGTACATACATTTCTTATGTAGAAAAACTACCAGATATTACATTTCAGCATGATCGGTTAACCGGAAGTGGAATTTTACCTAAACAGGTAGCGGTATCCATTCAAGTAAAGTACCAGTTTGCTTCAAGGTATTTTCACGAAATTTTGTACATACATTTATTATTGAGAAAAACTCCCAGATATAAAATTTCAGTATGATAGGTTAACCTAAAGCGGCACTTTACCTAAACAAGTAGTGGTTACCTGAAAATGTAATTTTATCGCTGTATGTATGTATACATATGTATACATTGCAATAAACTTTTCAAATTTGCTAGAAAACAAGGCGAATGCGAGAAAGTCTAGGGGAGCACACTCCCGATTTTTTTTATGAGAAACTTGTTAAGGACTTTATAAACTTTTGCCGCCTCTCTTACATGCTGAGTTCATGCTGTGCGCAGTGGACTCCCGTGCCGGCTTCCGATTCCAAAAACACTTACGTTTCATCTGTCAAAGTGGCAGCATGCAAACCGGTCACGCACTACGAAAACTAATTCTTGTAAATGTTAAACTGTTCGTGTTAATTTATAGCAATAAATTACTACTTCTGCTTTTCAACGTGCGTATAATTCAGTGAAACCTACAATCCATACAGTCCACAAATTCCAAGGCGAGCAAGGCGATCAGCGGTTTTCCAGATACCGAAATCGATCCCGATTAGTGCTCAAACATTGGTCCTACAGATCCGGATGCAAACCACATTAGGTCATTGCGGGTCCAAAACAGCGACACCATTCGACAATATTGGTCATAGGCAAGTACAAAGCATATTCAGTTTTGTATTGCATCGCATACAATCGGCCGCAAGGAAGCAGCGTCCAATTTCGCAGCAACGCGTGGAACAAAGAGGGAGCATGCGGTGCCCGTAGCGAGAGGAAGGAAGACAGCAGACGGTAGATACCCAAACGCCGAGTCTCGCGCCAAATTCGTGCAGGTGTGGAGCCAGCGGCCAGCTGCAAGCGAGACGGTAGTAGGAACAGAAAACCGGCAAGGCGGCACACACCAATATCAAATGTAAGCCTGATTTTCCTATGCATAAATTTGGTTTATTTCGTCTGTGTTTGCATGTGTGCATAATTTCAGCTGCGTATTATTGCGTAAACAAATGGTTTATGAATCATATAAACATTTTAATTGCGTGAAATGCCAAGCTATTACGTTTGTTAGCGATATCCCCTGCATTTTCAAATTGCAGAGCCGTTTGCGTTGTTAAAACAGTCTCGCGTTCGTGGCGCATTTTTGGTCTTGCGTAGTACACGTCCATCCGCGTCGTGATTCATTCCGAGTACCGGAGGCGTACCAAATTCGCGCCAGAGGCGTGCGAAAAGTTAGTTTCATCCTTAAGTTGTTTTCATTTCAACAATTATGAATTCGTTTGTTAGGGCACGTGGCTCTATCAAAGGCAAGCTTACGAGTTTCGCAAAATACGTGCAATCGTTGCAAACAATTTACGAGGTAGATCAATCGTTATCTAGCATTCAAATTATGCAGTTACAAGAAAGATTGAATAATGCAGCCACATTGTTATCAGAATATGATGCGGTTCATGAACAAATTTTAGAAGCCAGTGAAGATGCAGAACGGGAAATGCAACAGCGAGTCGAATTTGAAGACTCTTATTATTTTGCAATCGTACAAGCTAAATATTTGATTAATGAATACAACAGCCAGTCTGATGTTGCATTAGATCGTTCTGGATCTCCTAATGGTAGCGTAAGATCAACGCATTCAAATTGCAGTTCACATTGCAATAATCAAGCTGTACGCCTTCCTGCCATTTCGATACCCAAATATTCAGGAAACGTTTCCGAATGGTTAGAGTTTCGTGAGATATTTAGTAGCTTAATTCATGAGAATCAAACGCTGACTAATATTCAGAAGCTGCATTACCTAAAGGCTAGTTTACAGGGTGATGCAAGCCAAATTATAAAAAGTTTAGAGTTTACTGCGGGTAATTATACTCTAGCTTGGGAGGCATTGTGCAATCGATACAATGATCCAAAAATTCTGGTTCATAACCACCTCAAGGCCATTTTCGAACTCGAATCTTGCAGTAAGGAATCTGCAACTAAATTACGTACGATTAGCGATATGTTATTCAAACATTTTGCAGCAATCAAGTCATTAGCTACCGAAAGCGAGCTTCTTGATTTTGTTATAATTTATGTAGTTTCTAAAAAACTGGACCCCACTACATTTCGTGAATGGGAGGTCCTTAGAAACCGGTCAAGTTCTGACCTGCCTAATCTTGATGAGTTCAAGGAATTCTTACAAAATACAGCGAATCTTCTAGAAACTCTGGAAGTAAAAGATAGCAAGCTTGTACCCGAAAAGTCTTCCAAGGTACATTCTAAATCATTTGTGTCAGGTACCCCTTCGTGTCCACTTTGTAAAGGATCTCATTCCTTGTACAAATGCGATAAGTATGTCAAGATGTCTGTTCTTGACAGAAAGTCAAAGGCAAAAGAGCTCCGCGTATGCTTTAATTGCCTAACTCAGGGTCACCTTGCGAGCCTTTGTAGCTCCAAATATACGTGTAGAAAGTGCAAATCAAGGCACAACACACTTCTTCATGAGGATAAGCCTCAGAACGCTTCTTCTAGTCAACCAGGATCTGCGATGTCGGCAGAAACCCCTGTTGAACTAAACCAATCGATTTCGGCATTCTGTTCGAATGCTTTTCAGGTACTCTTACCTACGGCTACCGCTAAACTCATCGCTGATGATGGTACGCCTCACGTTGTGCGAATCCTGCTGGATTCCGGTTCCCAATCGAACTTCATACGTTCAGATCTGTGTAAAAGGTTGAAGCTTCCAACTCGCGAAGTCAACGTTACTGTTTCAGGCTTAAGTAAAGCCACTTCTCAAATCAAGGCTAGGTGTGATATCAAGCTGCAAGCCCCTCACACTTCATACGGCATTGGCCTATCCTGTCTTGTTCTCGATGAGATTACGGGTGTTACCCCAAGTTTTCGCGTTCAGCGAAACAGCTTCAAGGTTCCTGATAACATCAAGTTATCAGATCTGTCCTACGACCAACCGGGCACCATCGACATTCTGATTGGTTCGCCCATTTTCTGGCAGCTCCTTTGTATTGGACAAATTGGTCTAGGCCCAAATCTTCCCATCCTCCAAAAGACTCGTTTTGGTTGGATTGTTTCTGGCCCCACAGGCCCCCCTTCTGCGTACCCTGTACAGTGCAATCTTAGCACGATCGAGGATGCTTCTGATCCCATTGCTAGGTTTTGGCAACTCGAACATTACCCTGAGGAAAAGGTTCGCACAAATGAAGAGAACGCCTGTGAGGCACATTTCGTGCAAAATACGCAACGAGAAGCGAATGGTCGATTCGTTGTCTCTATCCCTCTCAAGGAACCTGTAGAGGTATTGGGTGATTCATTGCAAATCTCTCAGAAAAGATTCTTATCAGTAGAGAATATTTCAGATTCTGCAAGTAGTAAGGCTACCACGCGCAGCATCTTGCCTGAAATATCCCAGATTTCAGATTCTGCAAGTAGTAAGGCTACCACGCGTAGCATCTTGCCTGAAATATCCCAGATTTCAGATTCTACAAGTAGTAAGGCTACCAATCGTAGCAGCTTGTCTGAAATTTCCCAGATAGTTGACCCGCTGGGTCTGTCAAGCCTTTGGTGGCATGGTCCCACCTGGCTAAGCGAAGATGAGGCATCTTGGCCTACTTCCATGTTCAATATTTCAGATTCTACAAGTGGTAAGGCTACCAATCGTAGCAGCTTGTCTGAAATATCCCATATTTCAAATTTTACAAGTGGTAAGGCTACCAATCGTAGCAGCTTGTCTGAAATATCCCATATTTCAAATTCTACAAGTAGTAAGGCTACCAATCGTAGCAGCTTGTCTGAAATTTCCCAGATATTTGACCCGCTGGGTCTGTTAAGCCTTTGGTGGCATGGTCCCACCTGGCTAAGCGAAGGCGAGGCATCTTGGCCTGCTTCCAAACATGTTCGTGCTGAGCTTCCAGAATTCAAAAAAGAAGTTCAGAGTCTTCCTGTAACCTCTGTTGAACCATTTCCGTTCAATCAGTATTCAAGCTTTGCTCGCTTACAACGAGTTATAGCTTATTGCTTTCGTTTTCATAACAATGCGCGAGCCCCCAAAGCTGATCGTCTTTCTGGGCCCCTTTCTACAGATGAACTGCAATCATCTATTGTAAGACTTGCCAGGTTTTCCCAACGCGAGTCATTTCCAGACGAACTTAAACTGTTGTCACAGAGCAAGCCTGTGAAACAATCTTCTGCTTTGATATCCCTGAATCCCTTTCTGGATTCCGAGGGACTGCTAAGAGTTGGTGGTAGGCTCCACAACTCTCAATTACCCTTTGACAAGAAGTTTCCTCTAGTGATTTCTGGCAAACATCCATTCGCCAAACTCCTAGTATCGCATGAGCATCTTCGGCTTCTCCATGCCGGACCTCAAATGCTGTTAGCTAATCTCAGAGAACGATATTGGATCACCTCTGGCAGAAATATCGTCAAGCAAGTGGTTCATCAATGCTTACGGTGTTTTAGATTCTCTCCTAGGTTAACTGAACCCATAATGGGAGACCTGCCAACCTCTCGTACTCAATCATCGCCCCCATTTCATACGACTGGTATTGATTATGGTGGACCTTTCATGATAAAGGATCGCAAGGGACGTGGTTCTAAACTAGTAAAGTCCTACCTTTGTCTATTCGTTTGTTTCGTCACAAAGGCAGTGCACCTTGAATTGGTCGCTGATCTTTCTACTGAAACCTTCTTAATGGCTTTTCGCCGGTTTGTGGCTCGACGAGGCAAACCGCTCCATGTCTACTCAGACAACGGCACTAATTTTGTCGGCGCTAATTCCGAATTAATCGAATTAGGCAATTTTCTCGCGGAACAAAACCCTTCTATTTCCGAATCAGTCGCGAACGACGGAGTAGCTTGGCATTTTATACCCGCGCACAGTCCCCACTTTGGCGGATTGTGGGAGGCCGGAATCAAGTCCTCCAAACATCACATACGTCGCGTTATAGGTAACGCTAGTCTAAATTATGATGAATTTAGCACTTTGTTAGCACAGGTGGAAGCGACCTTAAACTCCCGACCCCTGTCTCCTTTGTCCTCTGATCCCAACGACCTTCAGCCTTTGACTCCTGCTCATTTCCTGATTGGTCGTCCGTTGGTGTCATTGCCTGATCCCAACGTTACTGAGATAGTCGAGTCTCGGCTGTCTAAATACCAGAGAATACAACAACTTCACCAGAATGTGTGGAAGAGATGGAGTAAAGAGTACATCTCGGAACTCCAACAGCGCACCAAATGGCGCACGCATCTTTCGGACCTCCAGCCTGGTTCCATGGTCCTCATCAAGGATGACAATCTACCCCCTCTGAAGTGGAGGTTAGGCCGAGTCACCGAGCTGCACCCTGGCCTTGACGGCGTTACGCGTGTGGCGTCAGTGAACACTGTGTCAGGGATCGTGAAGCGATCCTTCGCTAAATTGTGCCCGCTACCTAGTGTTGTGAACTAGTGCGTTAGCGTTCAGCGCAGTTTTCGTAAAGCCTGTTGGCTCCCCATTGTTCGGGTTTTCTTGTACTAGATTAAGTTCCATGTACTATTATGCTTTGTATATATGTGTGTTCATGTTACATGTTCTACTCTAGCTTTTACATGTCAACTCTGTAATGTTTTATTTGAAAGGTTACCCTTTCCAAGGCGGGCGGTATGTTAAGGACTTTATAAACTTTTGCCGCCTCTCTTACATGCTGAGTTCATGCTGTGCGCAGTGGACTCCCGTGCCGGCTTCCGATTCCAAAAACACTTACGTTTCATCTGTCAAAGTGGCAGCATGCAAACCGGTCACGCACTACGAAAACTAATTCTTGTAAATGTTAAACTGTTCGTGTTAATTTATAGCAATAAATTACTACTTCTGCTTTTCAACGTGCGTATAATTCAGTGAAACCTACAATCCATACAGTCCACAAATTCCAAGGCGAGCAAGGCGATCAGCGGTTTTCCAGATACCGAAATCGATCCCGATTAGTGCTCAAACAAAACTTATGTGTACTTCTAGATCCCATTACTTGATAATGGCATTTAATCTTGTCGAAACGTCGTAGGCATCGTAATTTAAACTGGTTAAACAAATAAACCTTTTTTATCATCGCTGATGTTTAGTTAATATGACCTAAAAACCCAAGAATTTCGAATTCTGATATATGTATATGCAAAATATCGTCTTCCTCCAACAAATAGTTTTTGAGTTATACCACCAACAGATAGACGGACAGACAGACGGAACTGAGAAAACCTTTTGTCATCTAGGGATTCTGAAACTTAAAGATCTGAGGAAATAGGGGCCTGGACACAACGCCCACTGGTCACAAACCCCAACTGAGAATTTGGTCATAACGCCCAACTTCGATTCTGGTCACAACGCCCAACTTGGTCACAACGCCCAATTTTGATTTTGGTCACAACGCCCAACTTGGTCACAACGCCCACCGACGCCTGTTATAGGAGAGAGCTATCGACGCCACTTAAACCACCGTTTTGGTCATAACGCCCAACTTTGATTTTGGTCACAACGCCCAACTTGGTCACAACGCCCAATTTCTATTTTGGTCACAACGCCCAATTTGGTCACAACGCCCAATTTCGATTTTGGTCACAACGCCCAACTTGGTCACAACGCCCAATTTCGATTTTGGTCACAACGCCCAATTTGGTCACAACGCCCAATTTCGATTTTGGTCACAACCCCAACTTGGTCACAACGCCCAATTTTGATTTTGGTCACAACGCCCAACTTGGTCATAACGCCCAAAATCGATATTGGTCACAACGCCCAACTTGGTCACAACGCCCACCGACGCCTGTTATAGGAGAGAGCTATCGACGCCACTTAAACCACCGTTTTGGTCATAACGCCCAACTTGGTCACAACGCCCAATTTCGATTTTGGTCACAACGCCCAATTTGGTCACAACGCCCAATTTCGATTTTGGTCACAACGCCCAACTTGGTCACAACGCCCAATTTTGATTTTGGTCACAACGCCCAACTTGGTCATAACGCCCAAAATCGATATTGGTCACAACGCCCAACTTGGTCACAACGCCCACCGACGCCTGTTATAGGAGAGAGCTATCGACGCCACTTAAACCACCGTTTTGGTCATAACGCCCAACTTTGATTTTGGTCACAACGCCCAACTTGGTCACAACGCCCAATTTCGATTTTGGTCACAACGCCCAATTTGGTCACAACGCCCAATTTCGATTTTGGTCACAACGCCCAACTTGGTCACAACGCCCAATTTCGATTTTGGTCACAACGCCCAATTTGGTCACAACGCCCAATTTCGATTTTGGTCACAACGCCCAACTTGGTCACAACGCCCAATTTTGATTTTGGTCACAACGCCCAACTTGGTCATAACGCCCAAAATCGATATTGGTCACAACGCCCAACTTGGTCACAACGCCCACCGACGCCTGTTATAGGAGAGAGCTATCGACGCCACTTAAACCACCGTTTTGGTCATAACGCCCAACTTGGTCACAACGCCCAATTTCGATTTTGGTCACAACGCCCAATTTGGTCACAACGCCCAATTTCGATTTTGGTCACAACGCCCAACTTGGTCACAACGCCCAATTTCGATTTTGGTCACAACGCCCAATTTGGTCACAACGCCCAATTTCGATTTTGGTCACAACGCCCAACTTGGTCACAACGCCCAATTTTGATTTTGGTCACAACGCCCAACTTGGTCATAACGCCCAAAATCGATATTGGTCACAACGCCCAACTTGGTCACAACGCCCACCGACGCCTGTTATAGGAGAGAGCTATCGACGCCACTTAAACCACCGTTTTGGTCATAACGCCCAACTTTGATTTTGGGCACAACGCCCAACTTGGTCACAACGCCCAATTTCGATTTTGGTCACAACGCCCAATTTGGTCACAACGCCCAATTTCGATTTTGGTCACAACGCCCAATTTGGTCACAACGCCCAATTTCGATTTTGGTCACAACGCCCAACTTGGTCACAACGCCCAATTTCGATTTTGGTTACAACGCCCAATTTGGTCACAACGCCCAATTTCGATTTTGGTCACAACGCCCAACTTGGTCACAACGCCCAATTTCGATTTTGGTCACAACGCCCAATTTGGTCACAACGCCCAATTTCGATTTTGGTCACAACGCCCAACTTGGTCACAACGCCCAATTTTGATTTTGGTCACAACGCCCAACTTGGTCATAACGCCCAAAATCGATATTGGTCACAACGCCCAACTTGGTCACAACGCCCACCGACGCCTGTTATAGGAGAGAGCTATCGACGCCACTTAAACCACCGTTTTGGTCATAACGCCCAACTTTGATTTTGGTCACAACGCCCAATTTCGATTTTGGTCACAACGCCCAACTTGGTCACAACGCCCAATTTCGATTTTGGTCACAACGCCCAATTTGGTCACAACGCCCAATTTCGATTTTGGTCACAACCCCAACTTGGTCACAACGCCCAATTTTGATTTTGGTCACAACGCCCAACTTGGTCATAACGCCCAAAATCGATATTGGTCACAACGCCCAACTTGGTCACAACGCCCACCGACGCCTGTTATAGGAGAGAGCTATCGACGCCACTTAAACCACCGTTTTGGTCATAACGCCCAACTTGGTCACAACGCCCAATTTCGATTTTGGTCACAACGCCCAATTTGGTCACAACGCCCAATTTCGATTTTGGTCACAACGCCCAACTTGGTCACAACGCCCAATTTTGATTTTGGTCACAACGCCCAACTTGGTCATAACGCCCAAAATCGATATTGGTCACAACGCCCAACTTGGTCACAACGCCCACGGACGCCTGTTATAGGAGAGAGCTATCGACGCCACTTAAACCACCGTTTTGGTCATAACGCCCAACTTTGATTTTGGTCACAACGCCCAACTTGGTCACAACGCCCAATTTCGATTTTGGTCACAACGCCCAATTTGGTCACAACGCCCAATTTCGATTTTGGTCACAACGCCCAACTTGGTCACAACGCCCAATTTCGATTTTGGTCACAACGCCCAATTTGGTCACAACGCCCAATTTCGATTTTGGTCACAACGCCCAACTTGGTCACAACGCCCAATTTTGATTTTGGTCACAACGCCCAACTTGGTCATAACGCCCAAAATCGATATTGGTCACAACGCCCAACTTGGTCACAACGCCCACCGACGCCTGTTATAGGAGAGAGCTATCGACGCCACTTAAACCACCGTTTTGGTCATAACGCCCAACTTGGTCACAACGCCCAATTTCGATTTTGGTCACAACGCCCAATTTGGTCACAACGCCCAATTTCGATTTTGGTCACAACGCCCAACTTGGTCACAACGCCCAATTTCGATTTTGGTCACAACGCCCAATTTGGTCACAACGCCCAATTTCGATTTTGGTCACAACGCCCAACTTGGTCACAACGCCCAATTTTGATTTTGGTCACAACGCCCAACTTGGTCATAACGCCCAAAATCGATATTGGTCACAACGCCCAACTTGGTCACAACGCCCACCGACGCCTGTTATAGGAGAGAGCTATCGACGCCACTTAAACCACCGTTTTGGTCATAACGCCCAACTTTGATTTTGGGCACAACGCCCAACTTGGTCACAACGCCCAACTTGGTCACAACGCCCAATTTCGATTTTGGTCACAACGCCCAATTTGGTCACAACGCCCAATTTCGATTTTGGTCACAACGCCCAACTTGGTCACAACGCCCAATTTCGATTTTGGTTACAACGCCCAATTTGGTCACAACGCCCAATTTCGATTTTGGTCACAACGCCCAACTTGGTCACAACGCCCAATTTCGATTTTGGTCACAACGCCCAATTTGGTCACAACGCCCAATTTCGATTTTGGTCACAACGCCCAACTTGGTCACAACGCCCAATTTTGATTTTGGTCACAACGCCCAACTTGGTCATAACGCCCAAAATCGATATTGGTCACAACGCCCAACTTGGTCACAACGCCCACCGACGCCTGTTATAGGAGAGAGCTATCGACGCCACTTAAACCACCGTTTTGGTCATAACGCCCAACTTTGATTTTGGTCACAACGCCCAACTTGGTCACAACGCCCAATTTCGATTTTGGTCACAACGCCCAATTTGGTCACAACGCCCAATTTCGATTTTGGTCACAACGCCCAACTTGGTCACAACGCCCAATTTCGATTTTGGTCACAACGCCCAATTTGGTCACAACGCCCAATTTCGATTTTGGTCACAACGCCCAAGTTGATCACAACGCCCAATTTCGATATTGGTCACAACGCCCAATTTGGTCACAACGCCCAATTTCGATTTTGGTCACAACGCCCAACTTGGTCACAACGCCCAATTTTGATTTTGGTCACAACGCCCAACTTGGTCATAACGCCCAAAATCGATATTGGTCACAACGCCCAACTTGGTCACAACGCCCACCTTGGTCACAACGCCCACCGACGCCTGTTATAGGAGAGAGCTATCGACGCCACTTAAACCACCGTTTTGGTCATAACGCTCAACTTTGATTTTGGTCACAACGCCCAACTTGGTCACAACGCCCAATTTCGATTTTGTTCACAACGCCCAATTTGGTCACAACGCCCAATTTCGATTTTGGTCACAACGCCCAACTTGGTCACAACGCCCAATTTCGATTTTGGTCACAACGCCCAATTTGGTCACAACGCCCAATTTCGATTTTGGCCACAACGCCCAACTTGGTCACAACGCCCAATTTTGATTTTGGTCACAACGCCCAACTTGGTCATAACGCCCAAAATCGATATTGGTCACAACGCCCAACTTGGTCACAACGCCCACCGACGCCTGTTATAGGAGAGAGCTATCGACGCCACTTAAACCACCGTTTTGGTCATAACGCCCAACTTTGATTTTGGTCACAACGCCCAACTTGGTCACAACGCCCAATTTCGATTTTTGTCACAACGCCCAATTTGGTCACAACGCCCAATTTCGATTTTGGTCACAACGCCCAACTTGGTCACAACGCCCAATTTCGATTTTGGTCACAACGCCCAACTTGGTCACAACGTCCAATTTCGATTTTGGTCACAACGCCCAACTTTGATTCTGGTCACAACGCCCACTTTGGATTCTGGTCACAAGGCCCACTTTTGATTCTGGTCACAACGCCCAACTTGGTCATAACGCCCAACTTTGATTTTGGACATATCGCCCAGGCGGCACAGAAAGTAAAATGAATAATAATAAATTAAACTTTTAAGGTGAGGTAATAGGTAGGAACATTTTTCAAGTTCCCGTAAGTAGTATTAATATTATTTATTTTTCATAATAATTGAGTGGCGTAATGCGTTGTCCAAAAAGTTTCTAAATTCGGATTATAACATATAAAGTTGTATTTTTTATATGGAACTCATAGTTAGCAGTGGCATTATGAGACATATGTCGTATGGGATCGATTTATTAATTTTCACTACTTTATAGCAACAATTCACAATTTTTAATATTTCGTCGTTTTCTAGTTGAAAACTTGTGCCATTTAGAATATACGTGATTAAACAAAGTTTTTGCGTTGTTACAATACCACCGTTTGATTGACAGAATTAATCACGTTTGATTGTTGCTTATAATATTATAGTGTCCTTCATATATCCATTTGTCAGAACATTTTATTATCCATTAAAACCTCCGCAGTTTCTCAAATTAAAAATGCATTTGCAAAAATGTAAATATCATACTTCTATACGAAGGAGGTTCGAAAATATGAAAATGGTTCAAGAATAAGGTACTCTTATTTTTCAAAATACACAAAAATGTTAACATATCTATTAATTAATAGTTATTTAACAAACAAGTATGTTAATGAGAGCGATTAATAATCGAGACATTTTAAAGCGCGAGCGCGAGCTAGCGCGTTAATTGTAGATATTATTAATCGCCGATTAACATACGAGGTAGTTACAATATTTTTCCGTTGATCGTACATTATTAATTTGAAGAGAATCTAATTTTATTCCATGAAAAGAATTTGACATTTAAAGTTTTGACACTAATGGTACCGGGTGACCATAAATGGTTGTGATTTTTTTCTTAGGTTGGCACTGTTTATGTTGGTGACATTGTAAGTCTATGTTAAATATGAGGTTAGCAGGTTAGGTTTTGAGTCAGTTTGTGTCAAAACTGACGCAAAACCTAACCTGTTAACCTCGAATTTGACATACACTTACAGTTCCACCAACATAAACAAATTTTTAAAATCGTTTATTAATAAAAAAATCATTCATTAATAAGTGTCATTAATATACGATTCTCTATAGCTCGTTTCACTCTGACTATGCAGTACAGAGAACATACGACAATGTTATTTAAAGGCAAACTTCGCTTGCTGCGTTGCTGCTTGTAGACCGCACTCAGGTATACTGTATGCTGCTCTTTTCAAATTGACGCAGAAGCGACAAAAAGGGTTTACTTCAACAAGGTATTAACAAATAAGCCGATTGCAATACAAAAGGCGGATTTATTATGATTGACGTCTTCGTGTTCAGTTTTAAGCAACTTGCTATCCTTGAAACGAATTACTTAACAATTTGACACAAAAATTAAATTTGTTTGCACTGATTTCGAATCACGTAATATCCTGGTTGCTAAGTGAGGGAAAACTCAGATTTGACAATACTCGTTTATCGTATCCCTTGATAAGTTAACTTTGAATATTTCATTTGGTAATACACAGCGTGGTAAGAAAAAAATAGGAGAAACCAGAAAAAAAAATGTTTTCGGGGCAAGTAACTGTGACTTTATGTTTGACACTTTCTTTTAACCTCTTTAAATAACATTTTTGTCTATTTTGAAAAATAACGGTACTTTATTCTTGAACCATTTTCATATTTTTGAACCTCCCCTGTAAACGAATATATTTACATTTTGGCAAGTGCATTTTTAGTTTGAGAAGATGTAGAAACTTGTATAAGGAATAAAACACTCTGATAAATGGATGATAAAAAAATCCATGTGTTACAAATTTATGAGGGACATTATATGTTATATTATACAGATTGGTGGTGGATAGTGTAAACATAGGCAGTCCATTGAGCTAGAATACAGTTTATGGGCTTTGTATGCGTTAGACAGAAGTAGACATATACGATTTAAAATCTATAGTATCCTAGAATTCAGTGTTTTCTAAAAACAAAACTTTTTGATTCTGCGAATACTAGATGTTAATCGCATATAGGTCTGTTTATGCCTAACGCATACCAAGTCCGTAAACTGTATTCACACACATTTGATTACTTATGTTCACATTTTCCGCCACCAAAAAAAATCCTCTTACTCATGATACCACCTACAACTATGAATTTCATCTACTGACTACCCACTGCATTCGTATCGAAAAGGTGCCAGAAGAACGTCAAATTACTTTTATCTATTTTTTTCGTTGACCGCTTGTTAATTTCAATTTTAATTAATTATTTTTCCTAAAAAAGGATGGATTAATAGGCGTCATTAATACACTGTTTTTGATTAATACACTCTTTTGCATTAATTAACTGTTTTTTAAAAAAGGATGGATTAATAGATCTATTAATACACTGTTTTTGATTAATATACTCTTTTTCATTAATTAACTGTTTTTGTAATTTTGGCGTTTTGACGATATTTTGCATGGAGGTTAGTTGTATTAATCAAATTTTTCGCCACAAAAAAAGATGTTGCGGTCAACGAAAAAATTTTGTAATCAACTCGTTTGTTAATGGGCGATTAATAATCTCAACTATTAAAGGCACTCACTCGCTATCGCTCGTTCGTTTCGATTATTAATCGCCTTCATTAACACACTTGTTGGTTAAATAACTATTATAAATAAGTGAGATATTGTCAAAAAACAAAAATAGACAAAAATATTATTTAAAGAGGTTAAAAGTAGGTGTCAAACATAAAGTCACAGTTACTTGCTCCGAAAACATTTTTTTCTGGTTTCTCTAATTTTTTTTCTTACCACGCTGTGTATTACCAAATGAAATACTTCAAAGTTAACTTATCAACGGATACGATAAACGAGTATTGTCAAACCTGAGTTTTCCCTCATTTAGCAACCAGGATATGACGTGATTCGGAATCAGTGCAAACAAATTTAATTTTTGTGTCAAATTTTTAAATAATTTATTAACAAACGGACCAAATAACAATTAGGTAAAAATCAATTATAATTTTTTCCGTTGATCGTCTATTTATGGGTTTCATTAATGTATAGAGAATCGTCTATTAATGACACTTATTAATGAATGATTTTTTATTAATAAACGATTTTAAAAATCTGTTTATGTTGGTGGCACTGTAAGTCTATGTCAAATTCGAGGTTAGCAGGTTAGATTTTGAGCAGTTTTGACACAAACTGACTCAAAACCTAACCTGCTAACCTCATATTTGACATAGACTTACAATGTCACCAACATAAACAGTGCCAACCTAAGAAAAAAATCACAACCATTTATGGTCACCCGGTACCATTAATGTCAAAACTTTAAGTGTCAAATTCTTTTCATGGAATAAAATTAGATTTTCTTCAAATTAATAATGTACGATCAACAGAAAAATATTGTAACTAACTCGTATGTTAATCGGCGATTAATAATATCTACAATTAACTCGCTCGCTAGCGCTCGCGCATTAAAATGTCTCGATTATTAATCGTTCTCATTAACATAGTTGTTTGTTAAATAACTATTAATAGATATGTTATAACAAATACTTCCAATTAACATTTTTGTGTATTTTCAAAAATAAGAGTACTTTTTTCTTCAATCATTTTCATATTTTCGAACCTCCTTTGTATAGAAGTAGGATATTTACATTTTTGCAAATGCATTTTTAATTTGGGAAACTGCAGAGGTTTTAATGGACAATAAAATGTTCTGATGAATGGATATATGAAGGACACTATAATATTATAAGCAACAATAGGGAGTTTTTGCATAACGTTCCGTGAAAATGACGGCACGTTAAAGCCCATGTTACCTAGCGACGTCCAGGATGCAGCCAATCAAAATTAAATCTTTCGATTTTAAAGTAACGTTATTTTAACGTGACGTTATGCAAAAACTCCCTAATCATACGTGATTAATTCTGTCAATCAAACGTTGTTATTAAAACAACGCAAAAACTTTGTTTAATTACGTATATTCTAAATGGCACAAGTTTTCAACTAGAAAACTACGAAATATTAAAAATTGTGAATTGTTGCTATAAAGTAGTGAAAATTAATAATTCGATCCCATACGACATATGTCACTGAAATGGGAGAAAATCCGTTTTCTCATAATGCCACAGCTAACTATGAGTTCTATATAAAAAATACAACTTTATATATAAGCCGTTCACGATCTTTTTGGGTCAGGTATATTGTTGGCAGAACCTCTGTTGCAACTAAATTCCCTCATGGAAATTGACATTTTTTGTGTTAGGTTAGGTTGTTTTCAGTTTAAGGTTATATTTTCTTAATAGGTACATTGTTGCCGGATGTTCTCTAGTTTCCATATCGACTCGCGTTCTTTTAAATTTGGTCTGTTCTTTTTAAATTGGAAGTAGCATCGTTTAATGGAAATTGTTTGATGTAACAAAATTATTTTGGGCATTTTGACTTTTCCTTTGACGGAAATTAAAATTATTTTTATAGATTTGATAAATCATTCATTTACTTACGAATATTAAAATAATAAATCTGGCAATGTGGTGGCAAGAAAACGTCGAACAGACACTGACAGAAAAAAAAGTTGCATCCGCTACATCATCGAATCAGTTAGTCCAACATGAAAAGAAAAAATCATAGCCAACTCTGTCCCAAAAAGGTCGTGAACGGCTTATATGTTATAATCCGAATTTATAAACTTTTTGGACAACGCATTACGCCACTGAATTATGAAAAATAAATAATATTAATACTACTTACGGGAACTTGAAAATTTTCCTACCTATTACCTCATCTTAAAAGTTTAATTTATTATTATTCATTTTAGATACACATTTTTCTTACTTTCTGTTCCGCCTGGCCGATATGTCCAAAATCAAACTTGGACGTTATGACCAAGTTGGGCGTTGTGACCAGAATCAAAAGTGGGCGTTGTGACCAGAATCAAAGTTGGGCGTTGTGACCAAGTTGGGCGTTGTGACCAAAATCGAAATTGGGCGTTGTGACCAAGTTGGGCGTTGTGACCAAAATCTAAATTGGGCGTTGTGACCAAGTTGAGCGTTGTGACCAAAATCTAAATTGGGCTTTGTGACCAAGTTGGGCGTTGTGACCAAAATCGAAATTGGGCGTTGTGACCAAATTGGGCGTTGTGACCAAAATCGAAATTGGGCGTTGTGACCAAGTTGGGCGTTGTGACCAAAATCGAAGTTGGGCGTTATGACCAAAACGGTGCTTTAAGTGGCGTCGATAGCTCTCTCCTATAACAGGCGATGGTGGGCGTTGTGACCAAGTTGGGCGTTGTGACCAATATCGCTTTTGGGCGTTATGACCAAGTTGGGCGTTGTGACCAAAATCAAAATTGGGCGTTGTGACCAAGTTGGGCGTTGTGACCAGAATAGAAGTTGGGCGTTATGACCAAATTCTGAGTTGGGGTTTGTGACCAGTGGGCGTTGTGTCATAGCCCCAATTAGAAGTGTCGTAGATGCAAACCTTTGTTAAATTGATATTTATGGATTAATAACAGCAAAATTAAGGTCGTATATAAAATATTGTATGCAACGCGTGCTAAAAGTCGTTTATGCACGAGATATGTTATGAAACTCAGCCTTCGGCTTCGTTTCATAATTTTCATGTCTCGTGCATAAACGTCAACTTTTAATGTCTGTGAAGTTGGCCAAATCCAGACAAAAATTTAGTAATACGTCAAAGGGAATCGTTTGTTTATCTTTTGTTTACGTTTGTTTAGCTATTTTTAGCGTTTGTTTACACCTCTGTGTACTACAACCAGTACCCCTAATTGGGTCGGGCCAACTTCACGGCAGCCAAACCCAAAATGATAAATTGACAATTTCTTGGTGGGAATCGTTTGTTTACGTTTGTTTAGCTATTTTCAGCGTTTGTTTACACCTCTGTATACTATAACCAGCACCCCTATTTGGGTCGGGCCAACTTCACGGCAGCCAAACCCAAAATAATAAATTGACAATTTCTTGGTGGGAATCGTTTGTTTATCGTTTGTTTACGTTTGTTTAGCTATTTTCAGCGTTTGTTTACACCTCTGTATACTATAACCAGCACCCCTATTTGGGTCGGGCCAACTTCACGGCAGCCAAACCCAAAATGATAAATTGACAATTTCTTGGTGGGAATCGTTTGTTTACGTTTGTTTAGCTATTTTTAGCGTTTGTTTACACCTCTGTATACTACAACCAGTACCCCTAATTGGGTCGGGCCAACTTCACGGCAGCCAAACCCAAAATGATAAATTGACAATTTCTTGGTGGGAATCGTTTGTTTACGTTTGTTTAGCTATTTTCAGCGTCTGTTTACACCTCTGTATACTATAACCAGCACCCCTATTTGGGTCGGGCCAACTTCACGGCAGCCAAACCCAAAATAATAAATTGACAATTTCTTGGTGGGAATCGTTTGTTTACGTTTGTTTAGCTATTTTCAGCGTTTGTTTACACCTCTGTATACTATAACCAGCACCCCTATTTGGGTCGGGCCAACTTCACGGCAGCCAAACCCAAAATAATAAATTGACAATTTCTTGGTGGGAATCGTTTGTTTATCGTTTGTTTACGTTTGTTTAGCTATTTTCAGCGTTTGTTTACACCTCTGTATACTATAACCAGCACCCCTATTTGGGTCGGGCCAACTTCACGGCAGCCAAACCCAAAATGATAAATTGACAATTTCTTGGTGGGAATCGTTTGTTTACGTTTGTTTAGCTATTTTTAGCGTTTGTTTACACCTCTGTATACTACAACCAGTACCCCTAATTGGGTCGGGCCAACTTCACGGCAGCCAAACCCAAAATGATAAATTGACAATTTCTTGGTGGGAATCGTTTGTTTACGTTTGTTTAGCTATTTTCAGCGTCTGTTTACACCTCTGTATACTATAACCAGCACCCCTATTTGGGTCGGGCCAACTTCACGGCAGCCAAACCCAAAATAATAAATTGACAATTTCTTGGTGGGAATCGTTTGTTTACGTTTGTTTAGCTATTTTCAGCGTTTGTTTACACCTCTGTATACTATAACCAGCACCCCTATTTGGGTCGGGCCAACTTCACGGCAGCCAAACCCAAAATAATAAATTGACAATTTCTTGGTGGGAATCGTTTGTTTATCGTTTGTTTACGTTTGTTTAGCTATTTTCAGCGTTTGTTTACACCTCTGTATACTATAACCAGCACCCCTATTTGGGTCGGGCCAACTTCACGGCAGCCAAACCCAAAATGATAAATTGACAATTTCTTGGTGGGAATCGTTTGTTTACGTTTGTTTAGATATTTTCAGCGTTTGTTTACATTTCTGTATACTATAACCTGCACCTCTAATTGGGTCGGGCCAACTTCACGGCAGCCAAACCCAAAATGATAAATTGACAATTTCTTGGTGGGAATCGTTTGTTTACGTTTGTTTAGCTATTTTCAGCGTTTGTTTACACCTCTGTATACTATAACCAGCACCCCTATTTGGGTCGGGCCAACTTCACGGCAGCCAAACCCAAAATAATAAATTGACAATTTCTTGGTGGGAATCGTTTGTTTATCGTTTGTTTACGTTTGTTTAGCTATTTTCAGCGTCTGTTTACACCTCTGTATACTATAACCAGCACCCCTATTTGGGTCGGGCCAACTTCACGGCAGCCAAACCCAAAATAATAAATTGACAATTTCTTGGTGGGAATCGTTTGTTTATCGTTTGTTTACGTTTGTTTAGCTATTTTCAGCGTTTGTTTACACCTCTGTATACTATAACCAGCACCCCTATTTGGGTCGGGCCAACTTCACGGCAGCCAAACCCAAAATGATAAATTGACAATTTCTTGGTGGGAATCGTTTGTTTACGTTTGTTTAGCTATTTTTAGCGTTTGTTTACACCTCTGTATACTACAACCAGTACCCCTAATTGGGTCGGGCCAACTTCACGGCAGCCAAACCCAAAATGATAAATTGACAATTTCTTGGTGGGAATCGTTTGTTTACGTTTGTTTAGCTATTTTCAGCGTCTGTTTACACCTCTGTATACTATAACCAGCACCCCTATTTGGGTCGGGCCAACTTCACGGCAGCCAAACCCAAAATAATAAATTGACAATTTCTTGGTGGGAATCGTTTGTTTATCGTTTGTTTACGTTTGTTTAGCTATTTTCAGCGTTTGTTTACACCTCTGTATACTATAACCAGCACCCCTATTTGGGTCGGGCCAACTTCACGGCAGCCAAACCCAAAATGATAAATTGACAATTTCTTGGTGGGAATCGTTTGTTTACGTTTGTTTAGC
Organism: Agriotes lineatus; assembly: GCA_940337035.1. NCBI lineage: Eukaryota > Metazoa > Arthropoda > Insecta > Coleoptera > Elateridae > Agriotes > Agriotes lineatus. The sequence continues at coordinate 256,543,432 of OW679194.1, forward strand.
TATTTTTAGCGTTTGTTTACACCTCTGTATACTACAACCAGTACCCCTAATTGGGTCGGGCCAACTTCACGGCAGCCAAACCCAAAATGATAAATTGACAAAAAAACTTGGTGGGAATCGTTTGTTTACGTTTGTTTAGCTATTTTCAGCGTTTGTTTACACCTCTGTATACTATAACCAGCACCCCTATTTGGGTCGGGCCACCTTCACGGCAGCCAAACCCAAAATAATAAATTGACAATTTCTTGGTGGGAATCGTTTGTTTATCGTTTGTTTACGTTTGTTTAGCTATTTTCAGCGTTTGTTTACACCTCTGTATACTATAACCAGCACCCCTATTTGGGTCGGGCCAACTTCACGGCAGCCAAACCCAAAATGATAAATTGACAATTTTTGGTGGGAATCGTTTGTTTACGTTTGTTTAGCTATTTTTAGCGTTTGTTTACACCTCTGTATACTACAACCAGTACCCCTAATTGGGTCGGGCCAACTTCACGGCAGCCAAACCCAAAATGATAAATTGACAATTTCTTGGTGGGAATCGTTTGTTTACGTTTGTTTAGCTATTTTCAGCGTCTGTTTACACCTCTGTATACTATAACCAGCACCCCTATTTGGGTCGGGCCAACTTCACGGCAGCCAAACCCAAAATAATAAATTGACAATTTCTTGGTGGGAATCGTTTGTTTACGTTTGTTTAGCTATTTTCAGCGTTTGTTTACACCTCTGTATACTATAACCAGCACCCCTATTTGGGTCGGGCCAACTTCACGGCAGCCAAACCCAAAATAATAAATTGACAATTTCTTGGTGGGAATCGTTTGTTTATCGTTTGTTTACGTTTGTTTAGCTATTTTCAGCGTTTGTTTACACCTCTGTATACTATAACCAGCACCCCTATTTGGGTCGGGCCAACTTCACGGCAGCCAAACCCAAAATGATAAATTGACAATTTCTTGGTGGGAATCGTTTGTTTACGTTTGTTTAGATATTTTCAGCGTTTGTTTACATTTCTGTATACTATAACCTGCACCTCTAATTGGGTCGGGCCAACTTCACGGCAGCCAAACCCAAAATGATAAATTGACAATTTCTTGGTGGGAATCGTTTGTTTACGTTTGTTTAGCTATTTTCAGCGTTTGTTTACACCTCTGTATACTATAACCAGCACCCCTATTTGGGTCGGGCCAACTTCACGGCAGCCAAACCCAAAATAATAAATTGACAATTTCTTGGTGGGAATCGTTTGTTTACGTTTGTTTAGCTATTTTCAGCGTTTGTTTACACCTCTGTATACTATAACCAGCACCCCTATTTGGGTCGGGCCAACTTCACGGCAGCCAAACCCAAAATGATAAATTGACAATTTCTTGGTGGGAATCGTTTGTTTACGTTTGTTTAGCTATTTTTAGCGTTTGTTTACACCTCTGTATACTACAACCAGTACCCCTAATTGGGTCGGGCCAACTTCACGGCAGCCAAACCCAAAATAATAAATTGACAATTTCTTGTTGGGAATCGTTTGTTTATCGTTTGTTTACGTTTGTTTAGCTATTTTCAGCGTTTGTTTACACCTCTGTATACTATAACCAGCACCCCTATTTGGGTCGGGCCAACTTCACGGCAGCCAAACCCAAAATGATAAATTGACAATTTCTTGGTGGGAATCGTTTGTTTACGTTTATTTAGCTATTTTTAGCGTTTGTTTAAACCTCTGTATACTACAACCAGTACCCCTAATTGGGTCGGGCCAACTTCACGGCAGCCAAACCCAAAATGATAAATTGACAATTTCTTGGTGGGAATCGTTTGTTTACGTTTGTTTAGCTATTTTCAGCGTTTGTTTACACCTCTGTATACTATAACCAGCACCCCTATTTGGGTCGGGCCAACTTCACGGCAGCCAAACCCAAAATAATAAATTGACAATTTCTTGGTGGGAATCGTTTGTTTACGTTTGTTTAGCTATTTTCAGCGTTTGTTTACACCTCTGTATACTATAACCAGCACCCCTATTTGGGTCGGGCCAACTTCACGGCAGCCAAACCCAAAATGATAAATTGACAATTTCTTGGTGGGAATCGTTTGTTTACGTTTGTTTAGATATTTTCAGCGTTTGTTTACATTTCTGTATACTATAACCTGCACCTCTAATTGGGTCGGGCCAACTTCACGGCAGCCAAACCCAAAATGATAAATTGACAATTTCTTGGTGGGAATCGTTTGTTTACGTTTGTTTAGCTATTTTCAGCGTTTGTTTACACCTCTGTATACTATAACCAGCACCCCTATTTGGGTTGGGCCAACTTCACGGCAGCCAAACCCAAATTGATAAATTGACAATTTCTTGGTGGGAATCGTTTGTTTACGTTTGTTTAGCTATTTTCAGCGTTTGTTTACACCTCTGTATACTATAACCAGCACCCCTATTTGGGTCGGGCCAACTTCACGGCAGCCAAACCCAAAATAATAAATTGACAATTTCTTGGTGGGAATCGTTTGTTTACGTTTGTTTAGCTATTTTCAGCGTTTGTTTACACCTCTGTATACTATAACCAGCACCCCTATTTGGGTCGGGCCAACTTCACGGCAGCCAAACCCAAAATGATAAATTGACAATTTCTTGGTGGGAATCGTTTGTTTACGTTTGTTTAGATATTTTCAGCGTTTGTTTACATTTCTGTATACTATAACCTGCACCCCTATTTGGGTCGGGCTAAACCCAAAATTATAATTTGACCATGTCTTAGTGGGAATCGTTTTATAGCGTTTTCTTATATTTTTTTTGTTATTTTCAGCATTGGTTTACACATCTCTATATTATAGGTAATACCCCTGTTTGGAACGGGCCAACTTCACAACAGCCAAACCCAAAATGATAAATTTTAATACGACTATTTAACTCACTTGTCATCTATCAAAAACTGTCCAATAAAAATATAAGATTTGACGTCTTTGAGCCAATAAAAATGAACTACATTGACAATTTTCACTAGTGAAAATAATCGATAATTCTCACTAGTAGTATAGCGAATATTTTTTGACAATTTTCACTAGTGAAAATAATCGACAATTTTCACTAGTGGTATAGTAAATATTTTATTAGAAAAAGTAAATATTAGTGTTCTGTTGCGTAGTTTGTTGCTAGATATACTGAAAACTAATTTGAAAAAGTAGTTTGGTAATTGAATAGTCTCTCAAATGCCATTCGTAGTCAAATTTAAGTAGAATATTTCTGGGGTGGTATCACTCATGTCCATTGCGCTTGGGATTAGGACTCGTGCTAGCGCACTCGTCCTAATCAAACCTAAACGCAATGGACATTCGTGATACCACAGCAAAAATATTCGACATAACTTTGACTACTCATGGTATTATAAGTGAAAATTTTCATTATGTGATTAACATATTGAACAATGAAATTCTATTATTACACGCAATAATAACACAGATTGGTTTACTTTACAATGACTATACTGACAGAAAGGACGTATTGTTTTGTTTCTGGTGCAATTAGTTGAAATTCCATGGAAGACGCTTTTTTTACATGATCAGGAAATTGTTTGGTTAAATAGTTTCCTAGAAAACTTTGAATTGAGAATTGAATACAGTTTTTAATACTAAACCTGCTTTTAATGTTAGATCTTTAGTTTAACCCAATCAGAAGATCGAGTTTTCGCATATGCTGGATTTAACATGAGATTCCCTATACACCGTAGACAACTCGAAATCTGGTGTATATATGTATATATACAGTGTGTCTGCTTAAGTTCGCACCATATGGAAAACTTTTTTATTATTAGTTTTACGAAAAAAAGTTATTCTTTATCAAAAGTTCTGCATAGTCCAAAACTTAAAATTCAATTATCAGATATCAATTTTTTAAGCCGTATACGAGGAATGTCAAAAAATATGAATTCTGCTCAAGAGTAAGTACCTTTATTTGTGACAATATCGAAAATTGTTATTAAGAAAAGTTGAGTAGAATCGAAAACTACGTTCAAATATACAATTACACCTATCTACAATAAAAATAAGGTTTTGTTATTTTTAACATTTTTTTAAGTTGTTATGGAAAACTTTATTTTTGACAATATCGGAAACTTTTTTAGTTATCTCTTTATTCGTTAAAAGTTTGATAACCTTTACATCTCGTAACCTCTATGTTCCATTATTTTGATGATTTTCCATATGAAACAAATGAAAAAAAATGTGAAAAATAACAAAACCTTATTTTCATCGTAGATAAGTGTAATTGGATATTTGAACGTAGTTTTCGATTCTAATCAACTTTTCTTAATAACAATTTTCGATATTGTTACAAATAAAGGTACTTTACTCTTGAGCAGAATTCATATTTTTTGACATTCCTCGTATACGGCTTAAAAAATTGATATCTGATGATTGCATTTTAAGTTTTTTACCATGCAGAACTTTTTATAAAGAATATCTTTTTTTCGTAAAATTAATAATAAAAAGTTTTCCATATGGTGCGAACTTAAGCAGACACACTGTATACAGTGTATCCCAGGATAGATGTTACAAGAGGTGAGATGGACTGAACATTTTCGACCTTGACAGTGACGCGAAAACTATTTTCTTTTCAGGTAAACTACCCTTTCTGTTTATCACACGACAAAATTTTAACAAGAAAAGTTGTTCAGAATAATAAATTATGGCCCTATACAACATTTCAGGAAGTTCTACCTACTTAGATCAAACTGTTTTAATAAATACAATATTAACGGTTTAATTTACGTCATATCTCTTTCTGAAATTTTGTATCTGAATTGATGAATTTTACGCGTACATTGCATTTACAAGCTTATTTTTGAATATTTCTCAATGCTCTCTCAAAGCTTATCTTTTTGGATTCAGGTGTCAAATTAATCACGAAATTATGTTTAACAAATGCTACAGAAATTTTTTAACCCTTGTGTCTATGCGAAATTTTCTATACGCTAGTCTATACTCGGGGAACCCGGGTACCTACGGCCATTTTAGATGAATGCTCAGTATTTATAATGTTTATAAACGTTTTTCTACTAAATTAGACATTGAATGTATGATCGGCAAGCAATTGCTAACTACTGCGTCAGCTACTAATTCAGGATGATCAAATCGAGATCCCACTGGACGTCTAAAAGTGGTTGTAAATTACTATCTATGTCTATCTATGGAGAACAAAAGGCGCCTCAGAACACAAAATTTATGTGACACTTGTGAGCGCGCCTCATGAAATGAACAAGAAATAGTTATAAATAAATGTCAACAATGCAATTGAACTTATTATATGTGCGTTTCTAATATACTTGGGTATTCATTTTTCTAGTTTTATTATATGGTTACCCAGGTACCACGGGTATAGACTTAAAGGTGTTTTAACTTTACACTAAAATTTTAAATAACGTAATTGATATTTTTGGAAGATAATAGTGCAAATCGAATGTACTTGAACTATTTGAGGATAAACTAAACGATAGCTGCAAACTTTAATGAGAAATGTAAAATCAATTACAATTACATGAAAATGTGGACACACCGGACAAAACAGTTAATTGGTGAATAGTTTGTAATTGGTACATATATTAGTGAAGAAATATATATTCTGATACATTTAAAAATTGTGTAGTTGTATTCTCTGACCCCAAATATGTATATTTAGATACCAAGTTTGTGATCCTAAGTGATTTAGAAGTCGAGATAGTGATAATATACTTATATTTCAAAATGGCAGTTATAAAATCCAATATGGCCGACGGAGGAGTTGGTTCCTATCAAAAATTGAAAGCTAAGTACCAAAGTAGTACCTGGAAAAAATTGGTGTTTTTGAGCGGTGTGTCCACATTAACGCGAAATTCGACCTTAAGCTGCCCCATCTCATACGCACTGTTTCATAAGAGTAGCCCAATATTTCTGAAATTTTGCAGTGGCTATAATTTTGCACTCTGAAAAACTTTTTGTAATAACATTTTTCTGTAATATGAACGAATAATTTAGTTTATCGTAATTCTTTCTAATAAACACTCGGCTTCCTCAGCTTCTTGCTTCAAAACATTAAAACGCCGACATCTCAGAAGGACTTTTAAGGGAGCGCTTCTAGGACACCAAGGAACATTTCTGTCAAAAATCAAGACTACATTATTATTCTTAAGTATCCCTTAAAATTTGTCTAATATGCCTGGACTTATAAGGTCCGGACAGATTTAATGATAAACATTTTCAAGCAAATGATCAATGGTGTACGCTCAATATTGATAAAAATTTAGTAAAGATTGTCGACACTAACATCAATTCTTCTTTGGCTTTTCAATTTCGACAATGATTGTAATGAATACATATGCCTTATTGCTTTATATCAAAAATGTTTGCAGTATTGTTTTAAAATTAACTATTAAAATATCTCCAAGTATGTCATAGTTAATCGTGCTTAAATAATTGAATAATTATTCCTCTGTCACTGTATTGTAATTTATATTTATTTCTGTTTCACACTTGTAAATCTGATATTAGAAATGTACCACCTACTAAGGATTCTTTTTACCAACATATTTTGAGAGCTACGTATCAAATAACTATTTGGAAAAATGCGACTACGATAAATCCAGAAATTCCCAATCCAATTCATTTTGGTTGGAACTTGAAGGCTAATGTGCTTATTTCAAGTTTAATAACTAAGTGTTCGTCCCAATGTAACTTACGAAAATGTTTGTTGTACGTGTAAATTTAGAAAATGTTCTGTTAACTGTAGCTGGGTCGAAATGTATAATAGGTTGCTATTGTGAGGGTCGAGCGCTATTAATTTGCTTTAAAAACGCATATTTCTGTATTCAGTGCTTTTCTTGTAAAGCGACATATAACGGTTTACATGGCAAAGACTTTATCTTATTATGTTAATGTTTTTTCTATTGACAATTTTGAAATCATATTTTGTAACCTATTGGATTAGGCCTATATGGACAATAAAACTTAATAATTATTATTATGAAAATATAAACCAAAAAATTTAGCTTGCAATAAAAATGTATTATTTTTAAAGTAGACAGCGTTAGTACAATGATCAATAATATTTTTTGTAAACTGGCAGTTTCTTAAAAAACCTGTAGCTTCGATTTTTCATTTCTTTCTGATTTTTCTTGCTCTTATAGCTGCTTTATGAAAAAAATCGCTGAATTATTTGTTATATCTATATATTTTCGCCCTTAAGTTATAATAAATAGATGAACATGAAGTACTTACTATTAATGGTTTTGTTCGTAAGTAAATTAATGTTTAAGTTTCTGTTTTTTAGCGATTAAGAATGACATTATTCACGTATAACCAAACAGCGTAATATAATTATGAGTAAGTATAATGCATACAAATGATTCGTAAACATGGTATATTTGTATCGCGGTGTACATCAGTGATCGGCAAAACGCGTTACGTATGAAACTCAACACACGTACAGAAGAATATATCGTATTTTTTACAACAATAAAGCAATAGAGATAATTCTCCCAGTCAAAATTTCTCCATTCTTTTCTACAAACCTTCATACGCGGAAGTATGACTTTATGTGCAATAGTTTTCAAAATACGTTGATGATGAAATTTATACCGCGCATTCCCGGTAAGTTTTGCTTAAACAATTTCTGTAGCATTTGTTAAAAATAACTTCGTGATTAATTTGACATCATCTGAATCCAGAAATAATAAGCTTTCCCTTGGTTTAAAAATTATTGAGGAATATTCAAAAAGAAGCTAGTAAATGCAATGTACATATAAAATTCATATATTTTCAGTAATAAAAAAATCGGAAAGTACTTTTTTGGTGTTTTGCAATTGCAAATAGAATGGGTTTCTTCACATTTATATCCACAAGGTCATTCCAAAGAGTGTATTTTTTTATCTATCTTCGAGTACACACCCTACGATTGAATTCCAGATTCATTAGCAGCCTTATTTTAAATTGGCGTTTATGTGTCGACTTTTCAATAAGGTTTAATAGTGTGTTACATAAAAAGCCAGTAAATACGCTTTCCTGACGTATTATGTATACTATTTTTTTAAACCGTTTACATTAAAAAAACATGGTTACTCATTAATCACAAATGATTCAAGATGTTTCAATTAGGATGGATTAATAATAATTTACCCTATATTACTATTACTGCCAAGAATAAATACTGAGCTAATTTAATTTTGTACTTATTTATTTGAGCCGGGTAGAGTATTTTCCTGACTAGTCAGAAAATTAACTACTACCCTGCCTTAAATGAGTTAGGAAAGTAGACACTTTCATGCCGCTTTCAGAAATACCTAATTTGTTTTGATATAACTTTATGTGCTTAGAAAATGGTTGCAAAACCGGGTGGTCATGGTTTAAACAAACTCTGCAGAGCATAGCTAAACAAACATTAACAAACGATTCACAATAAGAAATAGTCAATTTATCATTTCGGGTTTGGCTGCCGTGAATTTGGCCCGACCCAAATAGGGGTGCTGGTTATAGTATACAGAGATGTAAACAAACGCTGAAAATAGCTAAACAAATGTAAACAAACGATAAACAAACGATTCCCACCAAGAAATTGTCAATGTATCATTTTGGGTTTGGCTGCCATGAAGTTGGCCCGATCCAAATAGGGGTGCTGGTTATAGTATATAGAGATGTAAACAAACGCTGAAAATAGCTAAACAAACATTAACAAACGATTCACAATAAGAAATAGTCAATTTATCATTTCGGGTTTGGCTGCCGTGAATTTGGCCCGACCCAAATAGGGGTGCTGGTTATAGTATACAGAGATGTAAACAAACGCTGAAAATAGCTAAACAAATGTAAACAAACGATAAACAAACGATTCCCACCAAGAAATTGTCAATGTATCATTTTGGGTTTGGCTGCCATGAAGTTGGCCCGATCCAAATAGGGGTGCTGGTTATAGTATATAGAGATGTAAACAAACGCTGAAAATAGCTAAACAAACATTAACAAACGATTCACAATAAGAAATAGTCAATTTATCATTTCGGGTTTGGCTCCCGTGAATTTGGCCCGACCCAAATAGGGGTGCTGGTTATAGTATACAGAGATGTAAACAAACGCTGAAAATAGCTAAACAAATGTAAACAAACGATAAACAAACGATTCCCACCAAGAAATTGTCAATGTATCATTTTGGGTTTGGCTGCCATGAAGTTGGCCCGATCCAAATAGGGGTGCTGGTTATAGTATATAGAGATGTAAACAAACGCTGAAAATAGCTAAACAAACATTAACAAACGATTCACAATAAGAAATAGTCAATTTATCATTTCGGGTTTGGCTGCCGTGAATTTGGCCCGACCCAAATAGGGGTGCTGGTTATAGTATACAGAGATGTAAATAAACGCTGAAAATAGCTAAACAAATGTAAACAAACGATAAACAAACGATTTCCACCAAGAAATTGTCAATGTATCATTTTGGGTTTGGCTGCCATGAAGTTGGCCCGATCCAAATAGGGGTGCTGGTTATAGTATATAGAGATGTAAACAAACGCTGAAAATAGCTAAACAAACATTAACAAACGATTCACAATAAGAAATAGTCAATTTATCATTTCGGGTTTGGCTGCCGTGAATTTGGCCCGACCCAAATAGGGGTGCTGGTTATAGTATACAGAGATGTAAACAAACGCTGAAAATAGCTAAACAAATGTAAACAAACGATAAACAAACGATTCCCACCAAGAAATTGTCAATGTATCATTTTGGGTTTGGCTGCCGTGAAGTTGGCCCGACCCAAATAGGGATGCTGGTTATAGTATACAAAAGTGTAAACAAATGCTGAAAATAGCTAAACAAACGTAAACAAACGATTCACAATAAGAAATAGTCAATTTATCATTTTGGGTTTGGCTGCCGTGAAGTTGGCCCGACCCAAATAGGGATGCTGGTTATAGTATACAAAAGTGTAAACAAATGCTGAAAATAGCTAAACAAACGTAAACAAACGATTCCCACCAAGAAATTGTCAATGTATCATTTTGGGTTTGGCTGTTGTGAAGTTGGCCCGTTCCAAACAGGGGTATTACCTATAATATAGGGATGTGTAAACCAATGCTGAAAATAACTAAAAAAATATAAGCAAACGCTAAAAAACGATTCCCACTAAGACATGGTCAAATTATAATTTTGGGTTTAGCCCGACCCAAATAGGCAGGTTATAGTATACAGAAATGTAAACAAACGCTAAAAATATCTAAACAAACGTAAACAAACGATAAACAAACGATTCCCACCAAGAAATTGTCAATTTATCATTTTGGGTTTGGCTGCCGTGAAGTTGGCCCGACCCAAATAGGGGTGCTGGTTATAGTATACAGAGGTGTAAACAAACGGTAAAAACAGATAAACAAACGATAAACAAACGATTCCCACCAAGAAATTGTCAATTTATTATTTTGGGTTTGGCTGCCGTGAAGTTGGCCCGACCCAAATAGGGGTGCTGGTTATAGTATACAGAAGTGTAAACAAACGCTGAAAATAGCTAAACAAACGTAAACAAACGATAAACAAACGATTCCCACCAAGAAATTGTCAATGTATCATTTTGGCTTTGGCTGTTGTGAAGTTGGCCCGTTCCAAACAGGGGTATTACCTATAATATAGAGATGTGTAAACCAATGCTGAAAATAACTAAAAAAATATAAGAAAACGCTAAAAAACGATTCCCACTAAGACATGGTCAAATTATAATTTTGGGTTTAGCCCGACCCAAATAGGCAGGTTATAGTATACAGAAATGTAAACAAACGCTGAAAATATCTAAACGTAAACAAACGATAAACAAACGATTCCCACCAAGAAATTGTCAATTTATCATTTTGGGTTTGGCTGCCATGAAGTTGGCCCGACCCAAATAGGGATGCTGGTTATAGTATACAAAAGTGTAAACAAATGCTGAAAATAGCTAAACAAACGTAAACAAACGATTCCCACCAAGAAATTGTCAATTTATCATTTTGGGTTTGGCTGCCGTGAAGTTGGCCCGACCCAAATAGGGGTGCTGGTTATAGTATACAGAGGTGTAAACAAACGGTAAAAACAGATAAACAAACGATAAACAAACGATTGCCACCAAGAAATTGTCAATTTATCATTTTGGGTTTGGCTGCCGTGAAGTTGGCCCGACCCAAATAGGGGTGCTGGTTATAGTATACAGAGGTGTAAACAAACGGTAAAAACAGATAAACAAACGATAAACAAACGATTCCCACCAAGAAATTGTCAATGTATCATTTTGGCTTTGGCTGTTGTGAAGTTGGCCCGTTCCAAACAGGGGTATTACCTATAATATAGAGATGTGTAAACCAATGCTGAAAATAACTAAAAAAATATAAGCAAACGCTAAAAAACGATTCCCACTAAGACATGGTCAAATTATAATTTTGGGTTTAGCCCGACCCAAATAGGCAGGTTATAGTATACAGAGGTGTAAACAAACGGTGAAAACAGATAAACAAACGTAAACAAACGATAAACAAACGATTCCCACCAAGAAATTGTCAATTTATCATTCTGGGTTTGGCTGCCATGAAGTTGGCCCGATCCAAATAGGGGTGCTGGTTATAGTATACAGAGGTGTAAACAAACGGTGAAAACAGATAAACAAACGTAAACAAACGATAAACAAACGATTCCCACCAAGAAATTGTCAATGTATCATTTTGGGTTTGGCTGCCATGAAGTTGGCCCGATCCAAATAGGGGTGCTGGTTATAGTATACAAAGGTGTAAACAAACGGTGAAAACAGATAAACAAACGTAAACAAACGATTCCCACCAAGAAATTGTCAATTTATTATTTTGGGTTTGGCTGCCGTGAAGTTGGCCCGACCCAAATAGGGGTGCTAGTTATAGTATACAGAGGTGTAAACAAACGCTGAAAATAGCTAAACAAACGTAAACAAACGATAAACAAACGATTCCCACCAAGAAATTGTCAATTTATTATTTTGGGTTTGGCTGCCGTGAAGTTGGCCCGACCCAAATAGGGGTGCTGGTTATAGTATACAGAAGTGTAAACAAACGCTGAAAATAGCTAAACAAACGTAAACAAACGATAAACAAACGATTCCCACCAAGAAATTGTCAATGTATCATTTTGGCTTTGGCTGTTGTGAAGTTGGCCCGTTCCAAACAGGGGTATTACCTATAATATAGAGATGTGTAAACCAATGCTGAAAATAACTAAAAAAATATAAGCAAACGCTAAAAAACGATTCCCACTAAGACATGGTCAAATTATAATTTTGGGTTTAGACCGACCCAAATAGGCAGGTTATAGTATACAGAAATGTAAACAAACGCTGAAAATATCTAAACGTAAACAAACAATAAACAAACGATTCCCACCAAGAAATTGTCAATTTATCATTTTGGGTTTGGCTGCCATGAAGTTGGCCCGACCCAAATAGGGATGCTGGTTATAGTATACAAAAGTGTAAACAAATGCTGAAAATAGCTAAACAAACGTAAACAAACGATTCCCACCAAGAAATTGTCAATGTATCATTTTGGGTTTGGCTGTTGTGAAGTTGGCCCGTTCCAAACAGGGATATTACCTATAATATAGAGATGTGTAAACCAATGCTGAAAATAACTAAAAAAATATAAGCAAACGCTAAAAAACGATTCCCACTAAGACATGGTCAAATTATAATTTTGGGTTTAGCCCGACCCAAATAGGCAGGTTATAGTATACAGAAATGTAAACAAACGCTGAAAATATCTAAACAAACGTAAACAAACGATAAACAAACGATTCCCACCAAGAAATTGTCAATTTATCATTTTGGGTTTGGCTGCCGTGAAGTTGGCCCGACCCAAATAGGGGTGCTGGTTATAGTATACAGAGGTGTAAACAAACGGTAAAAACAGATAAACAAACGATTCCCACCAAGAAATTGTCAATTTATTATTTTGGGTTTGGCTGCCGTGAAGTTGGCCCGACCCAAATAGGGGTGCTGGTTATAGTATACAGAGGTGTAAACAAACGGTAAAAACAGATAAACAAACGATTCCCACCAAGAAATTGTCAATTTATTATTTTGGGTTTGGCTGCCGTGAAGTTGGCCCGACCCAAATAGGGGTGCTGGTTATAGTATACAGAGGTGTAAACAAACGCTGAAAATAGCTAAACAAACGTAAACAAACGATAAACAAACGATTCCCACCAAGAAATTGTCAATGTATCATTTTGGCTTTGGCTGTTGTGAAGTTGGCCCGTTTCAAACAGGGGTATTACCTATAATATAGAGATGTGTAAACCAATGCTGTAAATAAATAAAAAAAAATATAAGCAAACGCTAAAAAACGATTCCCATTAAGACATGGTCAAATTATAATTTTGGGTTTAGCCCGACCCAAATAGGCAGGTTATAGTATACAGAAATGTAAACAAACGCTGAAAATATCTAAACGTAAACAAACGATAAACAAACGATTCCCACCAAGAAATTGTCAATTTATCATTTTTGGTTTGGCTGCCGTGAAGTTGGCGCGACCCAAATAGGGATGCTGGTTATAGTATACAAAAGTGTAAACAAATGCTGAAAATAGCTAAACAAACGATTCCCACCAAGAAATTGTCAATGTATCATTTTGGGTTTGGCTGTTGTGAAGTTGGCCCGTTCCAAACAGGGGTATTACCTATAATATAGAGATGTGTAAACCAATGCTGAAAATAACTAAAAAAATATAAGCAAACGCTAAAAAACGATTCCCACTAAGACATGGTCAAATTATAATTTTGGGTTTAGCCCGACCCAAATAGGCAGGTTATAGTATACAGAAATGTAAACAAACGCTGAAAATATATAAACAAACGTAAACAAACGATAAACAAACGATTCCCACCAAGAAATTGTCAATTTATCATTTTGGGTTTGGCTGCCGTGAAGTTGGCCCGACCCAAATAGGGGTGCTGGTTATAGTATACAGAGGTGTAAACAAACGGTAAAAACAGATAAACAAACGATAAACAAACGATTCCCACCAAGAAATTGTCAATGTATCATTTTGGCTTTGGCTGTTGTAAAGTTGGCCCGTTCCAAACAGGGGTATTACCTATAATATAGAGATGTGTAAACCAATGCTGAAAATAACTAAAAAAATATAAGCAAACGCTAAAAAACGATTCCCACTAAGACATGGTCAAATTATAATTTTGGGTTTAGCCCGACCCAAATAGGCAGGTTATAGTATACAGAAATGTAAACAAACGCTGAAAATATATAAACAAACGTAAACAAACGATAAACAAACGATTCCCACCAAGAAATTGTCAATTTATCATTTTGGGTTTGGCTGCCGTGAAGTTGGCCCGACCCAAATAGGGGTGCTGGTTATAGTATACAGAGGTGTAAACAAACGGTAAAAACAGATAAACAAACGATAAACAAACGATTCCCACCAAGAAATTGTCAATTTATTATTTTGGGTTTGGCTGCCGTGAAGTTGGCCCGACCCAAATAGGGGTGCTGGTTATAGTATACAGAGGTGTAAACAAACGCTAAAAATAGCTAAACAAATGTAAACAAACGATAAACAAACGATTCCCACCAAGAAATTGTCAATGTATCATTTTGGCTTTGGCTGTTGTGAAGTTGGCCCGTTCCAAACAGGGGTATTACCTATAATATAGAGATGTGTAAACCAATGCTGAAAATAACTAAAAAAATATAAGCAAACGCTAAAAAACGATTCCCACTAAGACATGGTCAAATTATAATTTTGGGTTTAGCCCGACCCAAATAGGCAGGTTATAGTATACAGAAATGTAAACAAACGCTGAAGATATATAAACAAACGTAAACAAACGATAAACAAACGATTCCCACCAAGAAATTGTCAATTTATCATTTTGGGTTTGGCTGCCGTGAAGTTGGCCCGACCCAAATAGGGGTGCTGGTTATAGTATACAGAGGTGTAAACAAACGGTAAAAACAGATAAACAAACGATAAACAAACGATTCCCACCAAGAAATTGTCAATTTATTATTTTGGGTTTGGCTGCCGTGAAGTTGGCCCGACCCAAATAGGGGTGCTGGTTATAGTATACAGAAATGTAAACAAACGCTAAAAATAGCTAAACAAATGTAAACAAACGATAAACAAACGATTCCCACCAAGAAATTGTCAATGTATCATTTTGGCTTTGGCTGTTGTGAAGTTGGCCCGTTCCAAACAGGGGTATTACCTATAATATAGAGATGTGTAAACCAATGCTGAAAATAACTAAAAAAATATAAGCAAACGCTAAAAAACGATTCCCACTAAGACATGGTCAAATTATAATTTTGGGTTTAGCCCGACCCAAATAGGCAGGTTATAGTATACAAAAATGTAAACAAACGCTGAAAATATCTAAACGTAAACAAACGATAAACAAACGATTCCCACCAAGAAATTGTCAATTTATCATGTTGGGTTTGGCTGCCATGAAGTTGGCCCGATCCAAATAGGGGTGCTGGTTATAGTATACAGAGGTGTAAACAAACGGTGAAAACAGATAAACAAACGTAAACAAACGATAAACAAACGATTCCCACCAAGAAATTGTCAATTTATCATTCTGGGTTTGGCTGCCATGAAGTTGGCCCGATCCAAATAGGGGTGCTGGTTATAGTATACAGAGGTGTAAACAAACGGTGAAAACAGATAAACAAACGTAAACAAACGATAAACAAACGATTCCCACCAAGAAATTGTCAATGTATCATTTTGGGTTTGGCTGCCATGAAGTTGGCCCGATCCAAATAGGGGTGCTGGTTATAGTATACAAAGGTGTAAACAAACGGTGAAAACAGATAAACAAACGTAAACAAACGATTCCCACCAAGAAATTGTCAATTTATTATTTTGGGTTTGGCTGCCGTGAAGTTGGCCCGACCCAAATAGGGGTGCTGGTTATAGTATACAGAGGTGTAAACAAACGCTGAAAATAGCTAAACAAACGTAAACAAACGATAAACAAACGATTCCCACCAAGAAATTGTCGATTTATCATTTTGGGTTTGGCTGCCGTGAAGTTGGCCCGACCCAAATAGGGGTGCTGGTTATAGTATACAGAGGTGTAAACAAACGGTAAAAACAGATAAACAAACGATTCCCACCAAGAAATTGTCAATTTATTATTTTGGGTTTGGCTGCCGTGAAGTTGGCCCGACCCAAATAGGGGTGCTGGTTATAGTATACAGAGGTGTAAACAAACGGTAAAAACAGATAAACAAACGATTCCCACCAAGAAATTGTCAATTTATTATTTTGGGTTTGGCTGCCGTGAAGTTGGCCCGACCCAAATAGGGGTGCTGGTTATAGTATACAGAGGTGTAAACAAACGCTGAAAATAGCTAAACAAACGTAAACAAACGATAAACAAACGATTCCCACCAAGAAATTGTCAATGTATCATTTTGGCTTTGGCTGTTGTGAAGTTGGCCCGTTTCAAACAGGGGTATTACCTATAATATAGAGATGTGTAAACCAATGCTGTAAATAAATAAAAAAAAATATAAGCAAACGCTAAAAAACGATTCCCATTAAGACATGGTCAAATTATAATTTTGGGTTTAGCCCGACCCAAATAGGCAGGTTATAGTATACAGAAATGTAAACAAACGCTGAAAATATCTAAACGTAAACAAACGATAAACAAACGATTCCCACCAAGAAATTGTCAATTTATCATTTTTGGTTTGGCTGCCGTGAAGTTGGCGCGACCCAAATAGGGATGCTGGTTATAGTATACAAAAGTGTAAACAAATGCTGAAAATAGCTAAACAAACGATTCCCACCAAGAAATTGTCAATGTATCATTTTGGGTTTGGCTGTTGTGAAGTTGGCCCGTTCCAAACAGGGGTATTACCTATAATATAGAGATGTGTAAACCAATGCTGAAAATAACTAAAAAAATATAAGCAAACGCTAAAAAACGATTCCCACTAAGACATGGTCAAATTATAATTTTGGGTTTAGCCCGACCCAAATAGGCAGGTTATAGTATACAGAAATGTAAACAAACGCTGAAAATATATAAACAAACGTAAACAAACGATAAACAAACGATTCCCACCAAGAAATTGTCAATTTATCATTTTGGGTTTGGCTGCCGTGAAGTTGGCCCGACCCAAATAGGGGTGCTGGTTATAGTATACAGAGGTGTAAACAAACGGTAAAAACAGATAAACAAACGATAAACAAACGATTCCCACCAAGAAATTGTCAATGTATCATTTTGGCTTTGGCTGTTGTAAAGTTGGCCCGTTCCAAACAGGGGTATTACCTATAATATAGAGATGTGTAAACCAATGCTGAAAATAACTAAAAAAATATAAGCAAACGCTAAAAAACGATTCCCACTAAGACATGGTCAAATTATAATTTTGGGTTTAGCCCGACCCAAATAGGCAGGTTATAGTATACAGAAATGTAAACAAACGCTGAAAATATATAAACAAACGTAAACAAACGATAAACAAACGATTCCCACCAAGAAATTGTCAATTTATCATTTTGGGTTTGGCTGCCGTGAAGTTGGCCCGACCCAAATAGGGGTGCTGGTTATAGTATACAGAGGTGTAAACAAACGGTAAAAACAGATAAACAAACGATAAACAAACGATTCCCACCAAGAAATTGTCAATTTATTATTTTGGGTTTGGCTGCCGTGAAGTTCGCCCGACCCAAATAGGGGTGCTGGTTATAGTATACAGAGGTGTAAACAAACGCTAAAAATAGCTAAACAAATGTAAACAAACGATAAACAAACGATTCCCACCAAGAAATTGTCAATGTATCATTTTGGCTTTGGCTGTTGTGAAGTTGGCCCGTTCCAAACAGGGGTATTACCTATAATATAGAGATGTGTAAACCAATGCTGAAAATAACTAAAAAAATATAAGCAAACGCTAAAAAACGATTCCCACTAAGACATGGTCAAATTATAATTTTGGGTTTAGCCCGACCCAAATAGGCAGGTTATAGTATACAGAAATGTAAACAAACGCTGAAGATATATAAACAAACGTAAACAAACGATAAACAAACGATTCCCACCAAGAAATTGTCAATTTATCATTTTGGGTTTGGCTGCCGTGAAGTTGGCCCGACCCAAATAGGGGTGCTGGTTATAGTATACAGAGGTGTAAACAAACGGTAAAAACAGATAAACAAACGATAAACAAACGATTCCCACCAAGAAATTGTCAATTTATTATTTTGGGTTTGGCTGCCGTGAAGTTGGCCCGACCCAAATAGGGGTGCTGGTTATAGTATACAGAAATGTAAACAAACGCTAAAAATAGCTAAACAAATGTAAACAAACGATAAACAAACGATTCCCACCAAGAAATTGTCAATGTATCATTTTGGCTTTGGCTGTTGTGAAGTTGGCCCGTTCCAAACAGGGGTATTACCTATAATATAGAGATGTGTAAACCAATGCTGAAAATAACTAAAAAAATATAAGCAAACGCTAAAAAACGATTCCCACTAAGACATGGTCAAATTATAATTTTGGGTTTAGCCCGACCCAAATAGGCAGGTTATAGTATACAAAAATGTAAACAAACGCTGAAAATATCTAAACGTAAACAAACGATAAACAAACGATTCCCACCAAGAAATTGTCAATTTATCATTTTGGGTTTGGCTGCCATGAAGTTGGCCCGATCCAAATAGGGGTGCTGGTTATAGTATACAGAGGTGTAAACAAACGGTGAAAACAGATAAACAAACGTAAACAAACGATAAACAAACGATTCCCACCAAGAAATTGTCAATTTATCATTCTGGGTTTGGCTGCCATGAAGTTGGCCCGATCCAAATAGGGGTGCTGGTTATAGTATACAGAGGTGTAAACAAACGGTGAAAACAGATAAACAAACGTAAACAAACGATAAACAAACGATTCCCACCAAGAAATTGTCAATGTATCATTTTGGGTTTGGCTGCCATGAAGTTGGCCCGATCCAAATAGGGGTGCTGGTTATAGTATACAAAGGTGTAAACAAACGGTGAAAACAGATAAACAAACGTAAACAAACGATTCCCACCAAGAAATTGTCAATTTATTATTTTGGGTTTGGCTGCCGTGAAGTTGGCCCGACCCAAATAGGGGTGCTGGTTATAGTATACAGAGGTGTAAACAAACGCTGAAAATAGCTAAACAAACGTAAACAAACGATAAACAAACGATTCCCACCAAGAAATTGTCGATTTATCATTTTGGGTTTGGCTGCCGTGAAGTTGGCCCGACCCAAATAGGGGTGCTGGTTATAGTATACAGAAGTGTAAACAAACGCTGAAAATAGCTAAACAAATGTAAACAAACGATAAACAAACGATTCCCACCAAGAAATTGTCAATTTATCATTTTGGGTTTGGCTGCAGTGAAGTTGGCCCGACCCAATTAGGGGTACTGGTTGTAGTATACAGAGGTGTAAACAAACGCTAAAAATAGCTAAACAAACGTAAACAAACGATTCCCACCAAGAAATTGTCAATTTATCATTTTGGGTTTGGCTGTGTACGGTAATATTCCTTTACCGAACATGGCAAACATTGCTATACTGAAACAGATGAACTAATGCACAAACCACAGATGTCATGAATCATAACAGCCTTAGATGTTTTAAAATCCTCGCCCTACGAGCTTGGATTTCAAATCAACATCTGCGGCAGTTCTGATACTCATAACATTCCTAGATATGTTAATAGCTATAATGGCTGCAGCATGGTAATTTCTAAATTTGAGTATTTGGTGGCATCAATTCGCTAAGAAGGCACTGTACACGTTTTTCACTGGAAAGATACAAAATATTGAAAATAATAATTTCGCAATGTCGCAATTTTAAGGAGCACGTAAATATCTTGAAAAAATTTCAGTTTGACTTAAAACCCGTTTTAGAGTTGACATGATTATTAAGCAAACGTACGAAAATTGTCAAGTGTGATCAAAGAAATTATGTTCTACAATAAACTGTGCTTTATTTGCAAGATTTCTCTTGAAGTTTGAGTGTCATCTTTGCTGAATTTATAAATTGAATAGTTTCAGGGACATCTGATGCACTTTAAGGCTGCGATGTCTTACATCTTGTTGTGGAAATGCGAGTGCGCACGAAGCCAACCGCGATAACAGACATCCAAGCATCTCTCCTAGTGTCAGGTACGCTAGATTCGAGTTCTTGTCGCAACCGCAGCAGAACCCGTTTTTGCAAACGCCCTTTGGTTGCCTTTTCGGACAACCTGATCCCAACAAATCGATTAGTTGACATTTAATACACCTATTATTCACTTGGTGCGAAGTAGGTTAGCGCGGCCGTTGCAAAATCATATCACATACAGCATTATGTTCGGTATACCTACACTTTTGAAAAAAGTAAAGAGTGTAATAACAGTTCGGATGGAGGTCAAAAGGCTAAGTTGTGTGCAACGTATCGGCTATCGGTGCCGTAACCGCATGCAAATTTGAGTTTTGCTTGTTTTTTTGCCTTGCGAAATAGTTCTATCGATTCATAAAATCTGCCCGTAATTAATAGATTCCAAGCTGCGGTGATTTATTCGGCGGAGATTAAACTTGACTTTGCCAGACAACCATAACTGGGGAGTTTCGTAAGGTCGCCGTCGGCGGTTGAAATGCAGAAAACCAATAACTGAGCGATTAGTTCATTCGTTTGAAATTATTATCGTCATCTGTATGCTTTCATTTTTAGGAGAAAATAACTTTGAAGGTTTATTTTTATTTAAGATACCCTAGGACTATATTTTTCAAAGCTGAGTGAACCCGGTTACAGCAAAACCGGGAAACATATAATATACAAGTTTAAATGAAAATTTTATCAAAACACGAAACTTTTTACTTCCTTTTACAGTAAAGGAAGTATTGGATTCACCTCAAAAATTCGAAATTGAGTTTTCAACAGATCTTCACGTTTTAGAGTCGCCTGATCCCAAAAAACCTATTTTTTTCATTGGTCTGTCTGTGTGTCTGTCTGTCTGTCCGTGTGTCTGTGTGTCTGTTGTGAACAGAATATCTCAAAAACGGAAAGAGGTATGCTGTTGAAACTTCATATACAGTGTGACCAGTAAAGTCCGCATCATATGGGATTTTTTTTTATTAATAGCTTTTTTCGAAATTTGACTTTGGCATCAATTTGTGCTTCGATCGAGATGAAAATTAACCAAAAAAATAGTAGTCACGTCATTCGCATTATCTGTCAAATTTTATTTTTTTTTCAAAAAAAATTCAAAAGTGGGGTTATTTCTCAAAATATCAAAAAAAGTTATTAGAAAAAGTTTTTCTAAATGCAATTTTTAGCCCATGTGCAAAATTTCAGCTGTATAAGATAATTTAAATTTTTTGCCCATTTTTTTTCAATTGCACCACTGGCACTGGTGCAAAGTAAGACTCAACGCAACCTACATAAAACTTCTTAGTTTTGACAATGCTTTATTCCAGACACATTTTCTTTAAAGTAGCGCCATATTAAATGTGTGTTTTTCTACAAAATCCAAATCGGGCTATTAAAATTTGGTCACATGTGATGCAAAGTTTATTTATTTTTGACCCTGTATAAGGTAACTTCACAAAATAACTATTTTTGAAAACGTAGTTTGTGCCTAAAAGTAATACACATTAATATTAAGAAAAATAGTTTAATTGAAAAGAGTCAAATTTTCTAATAAAAAAATCAATATAAAAATTAAACGCATTTAAAATTCCATCTTTTTAATTAATAACAAACTATTTTTGGCATTTGAATATTAAATTAAAAACAATTCACAAACTTAAAATTTAAAATTACATTTCTGTGTGTCTTCCATTGCGTTCAATACAAACAATTGTCCTTCTTGACACATCATTAATGGAGTTTCTGATACTAAGGGGCCGTATTTCTAAAATACAGTTTCGAATCACTGTTTCCAAATGATCAACATTACGGAAAGGTTTTTGTTTGTAAACTTTTTGTTTTAGGTAACCCCACAAGAAAAAATCAAGTGGGGTTAAATCCGGAGACCTAGCCGGCCAGTATTGCTCCATATTACGCCCAATTACTTTGCCCCTAAATATTTCCAAGAGGCGTTCTTGAACCTGTCTTGTATTATGGATGGGAGCACCGTCACACTGGTACCACAAATTATGCCTTATTTCAATAGGCATATTGTCCAAAACTTCAAGGATCTCGGTGTTAAGAAAGCGTAGGTATTCTTCAGAATTTAAATTACCTCTAAAAAAATAAGGACCAACAACTTGATCGTTTAAAACACCGCACCACACATTTGTTTTAAAGGAATACTGGTCCCTGCATTCTATTATAAAATTTGGATTTTCTTGAGCCCACCATCTACAATTATGAGAGCTAACAACGCCGTTTGAAGTGAAAGTGGCCTCGTCGGTCCATAAAACGTGAAAGGGAAAGGACACATCTTCTTCTTTTTCTCCCTGGTACCAAAAAGAGAATCCCAAACGTATGTCAAAATCTTGTTCCTTAAGAGTATTTATAAATTTAGGTTTATAAGGTTTAAATTTATTTTTGTGCAAAATCTTCCTTACACTCTCTCTTTGAACGTCAGTTCTGCAAGAAACATGTCTAATACTAGTTTGACCATGTTCCACAACATCTAGGCACACATTTAACTGGACATCTTCACTAAGTTTTATAGGATTGTGAGGTTTTTTAAATGAATTTTCCACAGCTCCAGTTGATTTAAATTTCTCCATAATCCTATTCACAGTAGATTGTTGCACATTTTTGCCTGGATGCCTTTCATTAAAAATGTTGGCTGCTACACGATGACTTGTATTTTCACCACATATTAATACAATTTCAATTTTTTCCTGTAAAGTTAACATTTTTTAAAATTTAATACGCAGTATTAATTAAAAGCCACTCTGACAAACAGAAAGTGATTTGGCTGTCATTATTAAAGCAAGGGCTTGTTCATCTTTTTTATCATTTGTTTTACGGCCAACTTGTTTTTGGTGCATCATCGTAAGGTACAATACTAATTATTTTTTTGGAAACTGCACTTAAATAATAAAAGACTATTTTTACTTTTTGTATAACATAGCTTCATAACAAGTTTTAATAAAGGGGTTTTAAATTAAATTGTTGAAACTAGATAAATTTTACGCAAAGTTAAACAAACATTTTCCACTTAATGTAGACTTTACTGATCACACTGTGTACTTGTTTGTCTTAATTATAATGTGTATTACTTTTAGACACAAACTACGTTTTCAAAAATAGATATTGTGAAGTTACCTTATACAGGGTCAAAAATAAATAAACTTTGCATCACATGTGACCAAATTTTAATAGCCCGATTTGGATTTTGTAGAAAAACACACATTTAATATGGCGCTACTTTAAAGAAAATGTGTCTGGAATAAAGCATTGTCAAAACTAAGAAGTTTTATGTAGGTTGCGTTGAGTCTTACTTTGCACCAGTGCCAGTGGTGCAATTGAAAAAAAATGGGCAAACAATTTAAATTATCTTATACAGCTGAAATTTTGCACATGGGCTAAAAATTGCATTTAGAAAAACTTTTTCTAATAACTTTTTTCGATATTTTAAGAAATAACCCCACTTTTGATTTTTTTTTGAAAAAAAAATAAAATTTGACAGATAATGCGAATGACGTGACTACTATTTTTTTGGTTAATTTTGATCTCGATCGAAGCACAAATTGATGCCAAAGTCAAATTTCGAAAAAAGCTATTAATAAAAAAAATCCCATATGATGCGGACTTGACTGGTCACACTGTATAAGTTTTGTGTACTATGTAGATGCTTTTGAAGAAAATCGCATAACCTGAAGTAGGTGTTTACTCTTGTGATTTTTCAGTTTTTTTCGATTTCTTCAAAAACGGCTCTAACTATTTTTTTTAAACTTTACATTTTTATTACATTTTTAATGTGTATTGATTTTTTTTATTAACTCCTATTTTAAATAGAACACCCGGTATATTATTAAATTTTTGAATTCCGCTTAAAATTCTAGAGAAAATTTGTCTCTTCAACTAACGCTCTATTTTGTACCGTTTTTGTAAAATTTGTAATTTTTGAAAATTTTTGACAAATGCTTAAAAATTTAAAATCAAATTTTTGGCTAATTATAAGATCACTGTAAAAGGAAGTTGTGTGCGTGTATCACACCAGATTTTTAAATTTTAAATCATGGCTAATCAAATTTATATTATTGACTTCTTATGGTATGCAACCCTTAAAAAGCTTTGGCCTTCCTTATTGCTGAATATCTTCGACCGATTATTTTCACTGATCAGTTATGCCTATTCAAGCCAGATCTCGTTTTACACCATTATATTATCAGCTGTCAGCTATTAGTTAAGCAAAAGCTAAATTATTATAAAAAATTTTAGCTGATAACTCTTAATAACAGTATTTGAATTATTACGCATAATTCTTATTTGTTAAACATTTTTGCTGTCATGCTTCTTGTCAAACTACAAGTATGGTTTGATAAAACAGCAGCTTGTCGTTTTTACTAATGACTGTTTCGAAACAGCGGTCTATTGTTAAGTGCGAGATTATTGTAGAATGATGAGAGTTGTTTGTAATTTTGACCTTTTAACATATTAACTTAGAATTAAAAATTTCCTAGCTTCGCAGAGCCAAGCTATGCAATTTTTGAGAAAATAGCTCACCAATAGTAAGTACCTACTTTTTCCATCGCTTTGCTAGTTCGTGCATTGCAATGTAAAAAAACTTGATTTGTAAAGTAACTGGCATGGTCTCAATATTCAGATTAATAATTTGAAAAATTTATGATGTTATGCGAATATCTAATCTTCTGAAATGTACATTTAGTTGTAGTTGTGTTCTTTGTGAACACGACACCAAAATACAATAAAACAATACTAGGAACTCGGTGCGAAACCTGTTTTCAGGGCCTTCTTCATTAACATTGCCCGATAGCAACGTTACAACTTTTATTTTCAGACAACTAGCTCAAAAATACCAAAGAGTGGGTCGTGGGCATGAAGAGGTACTTAATTAATTCGCTAATTAGTAACAGCAACGACGATTCAATTATGAGAGGCAGGTTTAATAACTTACAGAATTGGATTTTGTGGAAACACTCGTAGCGACTGAGATATGACAAAACAGGCTGAAATAACAAACACTCAAAAATTACAAAAGAAATAATATCGGCTAGTAGCAAATAATAGTTCATCTATTTACTATAATATACAGTGTTACGTGTAGAATGCGCCGCCTGTCGTAATTGCGAAGTCGAATATTATTTTCCCCGCGCACTGCGCACCGGCTTTTGGCCGTGACAATTGCGATATGCTTTTATCTGGGGAAAACCGATGGCAGGCCTTAACAAGCTCTTTCTTCGCCAGCAACTGGAAGCGAGCAGTTCATAAAAGGTGTAATTCACAAGTTCGGGGATGCTTGTATAGGGTTTTTGGTTGGATTGAAGTAGTAAAGTTATGTAAACCCCCACGTCTTCGTGGATTTGAGACCTCGAACTTATTTAAGGACGATGCTTCGGCGAATTTGTCAGTGATTACACGCTCTTTTTGTGCCCAAAAACTACCTGGGGTGAGTAGCTATTTCGCGTTAGGAAGCCTGTCCTTACGTGTTCTACTAGAACCTTCTTTTTCCCTCTTACAGCTGTAACGCTCGCCTCCGTATAAATTTTTAGTACAAATATTAAACAATATATTTAAATGTATACATTGCCCGTCCAGCGTTAGCGCCAACCCGAGCCAAGCCGAAAACGCCAGGAGTCGAACCTCGCGCCGCGTCCCTCACCTATGGACATACGAACTGGTGACCAAAAACGACACGAAACCTATAAAAGCAGCTGCAGCGCTCATTTTGAGAAAGAATTTTCTTTTACCGGTGTCCGCTCCAGAACTATCCTGTAGTTAGTTCGATTCGGCGATCTGAAATAGGATGCCCGAGTCACTAGCTTAATTATCCCGTAAAGAACCTGGAAGTTGGTTCGATTCGGCGATCTGAAATAAGATGCCTGAATCACTAACTTAATTTCCCCCGTGAAAATCCCGGAAGTTAGTTTGATTGGGCGATCTGAAATAGGATGCCCGGGTCACTGGCTTAATTATCTCATAAACCGGCATCGAAATCAGTTTGCAAGCCGGCAATAATTAGTAAAATATCCGAGCCCCGGCTCCTTGCATTTTAAATCCAGTTCGTAACCTTAGCTTAGTTTAGTTAATATTTAGCCCCGAGGTTTGGCATCTTGATTCCGTTGGAGCAGCACTGTGTTACGTTCAGAACTACCACCGACGGCTGTAGGAACGTCTCGGCCGAAGCTCGAGATACGCTTTTAGCGTCTTCCAGAACTGAGCCCCAGGATCTTTTGCGGCTAGTCGCTTGCAAAGCTGTCTGTTTTTAATATGTTATAAACTGCTGTTATGTCTGTGAGTATAGTTAGTGCATGTAGTTATTAATCTAGGGCGTTCCTAACATTCCATTTTATGCTAGTTGTAAGTTATTCATTGTAAAATTATACAGTGATTTAGCATGAAATTAAATGATCTCAAATTATCAGTATACAGGGTGAGTCAGCTACGGTTTGATTGCATTTGTTGAAGCTATCTTTTAGGGAGTGTGTTTTAGCTGGGTATAGAGTTTACAATTTCTTAGTAGTTCAACGGGGTGCATTTGCCGTTATCTTCAAAAATTGTTGGCGCTCTGGGCTTTTAATAATTAATGTTCTACCGATTCATTTTCGTTCTTAAGAACTACACGGCCTGCAATCGCTGAGCTGGCGACCGGCATTTACACCTAAGTGTACCTAATTTGTAGGCGGCTTTGAAAGATCGCCCAGAATCTAAATTAAAAAGGCATAACAACAGATACCATCCGGGAGCAGAGATGGCGCAACAATGGGTGACACGAAATACATTAGCACAATGTCAGAAGTACAGATATGATTAATTAAAATTACGCTGGACCCGCAAATGCAAAACGGACTCAAAAAGAAGAAATATTTATATACCATATGAGATAAAAGAAGTGTACGAATAGCACATTAGACCTCGGTAATAAGAATGTGGATATGGAATCGATTGATCTCAAGAATTGCAATTAATGCTCCAAGAAAACTACTGATTAGCTCTTTTCACATATAACGCAATCGACAAGGTCTTGTCGAAAGGGACGATTACATATACAAACTAATTATTTTATTTATAAAATTTCAACGTTAACCTTTGCTATAGCTGTCAATTTATTCGGGTAAGTAGACGGTATCGAGTCCGGTTGTCTGATATGCCCATACAAGTGATAATACTATATAGGATGGAAAGATTCGCGTAATGTAATTATGAATATAGTACGAGACAAACAATCGCATGTCAGCATACGAAACTCATTTGAACACAAAAAGCTATGTTTGAAGCATGGACCGTGCGATCTGCACTGAAAATAATTATCACAGGTCGACAACCTGAATTGAACCAATAACGAAAAACAGCTTATCTGGGATCTTAAATGGCCTATTGTTATTTCGTTTGGAAAAGAAAAACTATTATGTTCCGGGATGATTCAGTGGCTTTGGCAATCTCGTACTGAATGAAGACTGACTCTATGATGACCGCGACGAAATTTCATGCGCACATCTCGAGTAGTTTTTGAAGCGAGAATTAGAAGG
Organism: Agriotes lineatus; assembly: GCA_940337035.1. NCBI lineage: Eukaryota > Metazoa > Arthropoda > Insecta > Coleoptera > Elateridae > Agriotes > Agriotes lineatus. Next base: position 256,571,115 of record OW679194.1, read on the forward strand.
GCTCGAATTCCGTAAGCACGAAACGTGGTTCCACCTTGTTACGGTCTAAATCGACTCTTACGACACCATTCCGGTTCACCCAAAAACTAAACGGCCGGCGCGGACGATATTTGACATAATCGAGACAAAGTATCACCTAGGCCGCTGCCCAACCCGCAACAAGATATGCCGGCTAAACATCAGTGGGACGAGGGAGGGTCCTTCACGAGATTACGAAATACAAGGATAGACCCAGAGTAAAACCGGGAAAATCAAATGAGCCTACCTTCTAACTTATCACCTTGGCGAAAGTTCAACACTCAACGAGAATAATATATTAGAATAGCCTGACGACTCCCACACTGCAGCGATGAGTGTACCGACCTAAAGTACGTTTTTTTCTATAATAACTGGCAAAGTGTTACAATGTTGGTAGATATGTGATTAAAACGCTAGGAAATTTTTATACCCTGTGTTGGTAGAACTTTTTCAAAATTATGGTTATGTGTAAATTTTGAATGTCAAAGTTTCTTAATTTGAACTCTTGACAAATTTCTTTTTTAACATGGAACGTTCATTATGTTTATTTTCAAATATTGTAAGTTGAATAATTAATAAATTTGCAATAGCTTACTATGCTGTTCGTTTTACCCACTATTATGAAATATCTGTCAAAATGACAATAATCTTTTTAGTGGAATAAAATAACTAAAAATTTATGTACCAACATGATTAAAACTAGAAACCCTGTAGGAATGTACTTATTCCTTAGAAAGTTGACCTTGAAAATTATTATAGAAAAAAATCTACTTTACCTGTGATGTCTCTAAACTGATTTCCAGGCTCCACCCCACATTTATCTTTTAGCTTCGCCTGGCTCTACATTTCGGTAACAGGAACAACTCGCCTCACAGCGCAGGGAAAGTCGCAAAAGGCTACGGCTGCAGGTGCTGAAGACGCCCACCAAAGGAACCATCGCAAGGCACAATATGCGGCCCAAAGAGACGATCGCATGAAGATGGCGACCAAGGCACGTTCTCGCTGTATTTAGCGGCAAATCGCCGGCACGGCAAATGATAACTCGAAAGCGTCGGTCAACAACAGGGGGCACCAAACAACACATACAACTGTCACCATTGACGGCCCGCAAAGAAGTCTTGGAAAACAAAACGCGGAACCAAGCGGTATCAGCACACTCGCAAGAAACTAAAATAACTTCTTGCACTAGCACAAACCGCTCCCGCGCCCCTCTGGGCGCGGGACGGTGACAACGTACCGTTATACAACTGTACTCAGTGGCGGTCGAAGACGGAATCCCCAAAACAGGTGTTAAACCGAGCTTCGCGCCTAGACGCGTTGCCTGCGACATGCAGATATAGCCAATGAGAACGCAGTTTACCTCGCGTGAGAGAGCGCGACGACATTAGAAACAAAACTTTATGGACATATCTCGCTCGCTCTCACGGGCTATTTTTTTTTAATTGATGTAAACGGAATGAAGAAAAATGCAGCTGCCACTACGACGGCGTAGAGATTAGAGCGGCCACGCTGAACCTCTTTGAGAACCAAAAGTAGCGTGAGTGTCGCTTTCATAATTGTTAGGTGTAAATAGATGAAGGGTTATACGGTAAAATATGATTGAAAATGAACCTATGTACAGGCAACCTCGTAAAACATAAAAATGGCCTGACAACCCCCATTTGGTGTCAAAAGCATTTCATGTTGTTGATTAATGCCCTGAAGTGCATGCGAGCGGTAGGTATTGGCGGGCCAGTAGCGACCGAGGCGAAAACTTCACTCTGACCGATTTCTGATCGTAACAAACGAAAGCTGTTCTGCTGTAATATGACATCAATTTAAAGTGGTATGGAGAGGTGTACGAGCTGCAAGTGGGGAATAGCTTTTGACAAATAAATGGGATCTAAATCTATGCTATCATGTTGTTACAAAAGCTACTGTAAATATGCACATCTGGAATTAGATATGATCGATTATTTATGTTTTTGGAATAGCAAAAATGCCAAAGATTGGTAACAAAACATGGCTATCGGCATTAATAAAACTTTAAAATAAATTAAAAGTGTGTGCTACTTAAATAGGAATAGATACTAATTTGAAGAAGCTAATTAATTATCCCACAGCTCGAGTGCAGTTTTTTGTCTTGTAAAAATTATCGTTAACAAATAGAACTTGATAACAATCAGATACCATACTAGCTCAAGCTCTATTAAGTCTCATGTACATTGAATCTCTTTAGCGCCGAGACAATGTTTGGGAATAACGAGGCTCAAACAATGGAAGACCTAGTGTACTTAATTTCCGATTTTATCAAGCTAGCTAGAAAACGGTTTGGCAGCAATAAAGCACCAAGCGATAACGGAATAACAGCAGAACTTCCAAAAATGATTGAACCTTCCACAATTGATTTCTCAGTTGTTTTTACTTAATGGCTGGTGCAGCTATATATTGAACTGTATTCACAACGTGTTGCCTGTATTTACTTTTAATAAGTTTTGAAATTTTGTTATTCACTTTTTACACATTAAGCAGTCATAAATTTGACAAGATTCTCGTTGCGATAACTTTAATATACTATGAACATTCAATTCAAGTTATTTTAAACTGTTTTTAAATTAAAAATTGCCCTACTATAATTAGAATGTCAATAATTCTGATTAGATATTAGCTCCTGAAAATCAGGGTGGATTCCTTTATCTAGTTATCTGATTTATGAAAAATTGATGTTCTTATATTCCCAATATCATTCGCATAAGTCACAATAACTTATGTCAACCAAATGTCAAAACATATTTGAAATTCAAATGACAAATACCCGACCGTTACAATAATACACAACAATATTTAATCAGTAACTAATTCATTCATAAATAGTTTACCTTTTTATTGTCTTTATTTTCTTTTATAGTTATGACTTTAATAAGAAATGACCCACCTTTCAATTGGTCAGCACAAACTCTCCAGATGCCAAACAAACCGCTCCTCTCTGATGACTAATCAATTCTCTCCAGTACCTTCCTGCAATGAATGGTTCGCGGATAGACAAGACGTCCTAACCGTCACACATCAGCTACTCAACCCTTTTCTACAGCACCAAGCCAAGAGACCAAACTTGCAGACACCTACCTGTACTGCTACATTCACCAACCTCCTGGAATGTGCTTCTTTTACCCTGGTGTTCCTCCTCTGGACTGTCATTTAGCACCAAATAGTTTGACGTAATACCATTTAATTTATGTATTTTGGAAAATAGGCTTTTAAAATAAACTTGACCTATTATTATTCTCCAATGATTCACTTTTGTAGAGTACTTCTGCTATCCATTAGTTTTTTCAGCATATTTTCAAGCTTCATTAGTTTATGTCTTTACTTATTCTTGTTTATATTAAATTTCCATATTACTTCACCTCGTCGATTTTACTTATTCCCCTTTTATTATTAAAAATATTTTTATAATAAAATCAGGGTTATTTTCAAAATTTTTCATTACGCCAAAATCTTTTGCTACATTTTTTAAGTTTGTTGTTTTCAATAATTAAAACAAATTTTCCTAACGATATCAAATCCTTTAATATACACTCTAGTTTTTAATATCTTTGATGTAAACCTACTAAATTTCGATTTTATTTCAATTGAGTATTTGTCATTCGTTTCAAACTGCAATTTTTATAATGTTACCTTATTATCGAATCCATCAGTTTTTCAAATAGTTATTTCCTATTCAATTATAAATTCTCTTTCACTTTGTAATAACATCATAACCATTAACCTTCCCACCTTATACCTGAATAAATCCAAATGATTTTTAACCGTCATTTTAAATTTACCGCATTATTGAAGAAATTAGTCCACAATTATGCCAAAAGGCCATCGAAAATTTCATAAAGAAAGTCAACATTTGCCAGCAAAGTCGAGGCGGCCATTTGATGGATATTATTTTCCATATATAACCTCCATGTTTTTACTCTATGTCGCAATAAAAAAATCAACGTTTCCACTAAATAATGCGTTTTATTAAAAACTTAAAATTACCGTCCATTTTGGGACACCTGTTACTTCTACCACAAATAGTCGAAGAACAAACTGGTTTCCTATCAGGCAAAGGATCAAGGAAACAAATGTCAAATGTCAACAGTTGGTAGAGAAAGCATGGTTAACTGGAAAAACTTTTGGGTGTTTTGGATTATCTAATAACGCTCATCAATCAGGTATATCACAAGAACTACGACTTCCTAAGAGTGAACAACACAATTTCAGACATATTTAGAGCACATAATAGTGTTAAAAAAAAGCGTATTTTCTTCCCGATATTGTTTAATATCTATAGCGAATACATCATGGGAATTGTCTTAGAAAATTGGGAAGGTGGAATATCAGTGATAGGTAGTAAAATACAATATCTGCGCCATACTCAGGGCATCCTTATAATTTTCGCGAGTATTGAATAGGTAGCTGATAGTCCAGTAAAATGGTGTTCAAAAAGAGCTTAAAGTGGAAAGTTCTGGTGTAATTGTTTTGAGTGACTTACTTTATGTTTTTTAGGGTGCTGAACACGAATCTGAAGTTGTCTAACAAAATTTTTTTCGGCAAATATGAGAAATCATAAAAAAACTACTAAAAATTACAGTTTTTTTTGTTTTTGGTTTATAACTGGCAAAGTAAGCTTTTTACGCAAAATATGACCTTATATTAAAATAAAGACGGGAAAATTTCCTACAATTCATGTTGGTATAATTTTTTTGTAGGACATATGGTTTCCGCGCTAAGAGGCGTTGAAAAACTGCCGAAAATCAGTTGATTTTGGAAAATAGCAAAAAACATATTTTTTACAGCCTTTCCGTTCATAGCAATAAAAGTAAGCATTTCTCTGTAAATATTATCCTATACTTTGAAATAGCAGATAAAATTCTGTACAATTTATGTGTAAATAATTTTTTCGGACCTTGAGAAAAGCAATGACGAATGCATGAAGTAGTCAGTCGCCTCCTTATTGAAGGCATATACTTAAATGCACAATTATATGTCTGCGTAGATATGTAAAACGTTAACCTTAGGTTATATAAGTGCAAAAAAAGATAAACAGCGATTCATGGTTGATTAATATGAAAACTGTGCAATGTTAAACAATACATATAATAACATGGGTATATAGGTAGGTATTTTATAAAACGCTTATTATTAAATGATTATTGACATTGAAGTGAACCTCGTCAGTCAAACCAAGCCCTCTTGGTCAAAGGTTCCATGATTTCTGCAGGGATGCCTTCCAGTTCTTCTACATCTAAAAAAATAAATTAAATATAATTAATGACTTAGTTTTAATTGTTTGAACATTGAATAGTTGTATTAGGGAGCATATTTTGTACACATAAATAAAAGTGAATGAGTAAAAAAATAAAGGTGAAATGGAATTATTTATGCATAGTTACCTTCAAGTACTTCAGGAAGTTCCGGGTCATCCCCGTATTCTTCGATTTCAGTAAGAGGCATGTTATTGCAACTGGTTTCGCAGTTCACACACATATTGGAGTACTTGAGGCCTGCTTTTTTCATCCACAGTTTTTCTGACAGGTCTTCTTGCATTTGCAAGAAATAAGTTTCAAAACGGCTTGATGTGCTGTTGGTTCTAGCGTGGTTACTGGCTCCAGACCATCTGTGGTTTTCTTCCAACCCCATTGGGGGATCTTCTTCATTCCCAAGCCAGCCTCGGCAGGTCGAAAGTGTTCACAGATGCTTGCTGATTCATAGATTTTCATTGTTCTATGGAAGTGAGTAAAGCTATATATATACTGTTGAATCGCTCGCTGAAGCATTGATAAATGGCACGCAAGCAGCAAAGGTTGTGTTACAAAGGAGACCACTTGTGATTTGCTCCATGAAACCACTCCATCCTGAAATGCTGGGCACATCTTTCCACTTGCTGTAAAGCCAAATTAGGTCCGCCAAACAGGGTGTGATAGTATCGGATAAAACAAAAAACTTTTGGAAATCCTTTAAGCCAGGAGTTGAGCTGGTAGTATTTTCTTCACTCGGAGGACAATTCTCTGATCTGGAGCAATAGCATTTCTTGGGATTATCAAATGTATACACCCCATTGCATGAAAGGTATTTACCCATCCAGTGTACGAGTGTTAAAATTCGTGTTGTCATGAACGGATTGATGGAAAGCTGTGGAGTCTATTTGTAAAGATGGTCTCATGATTACTGACACTTCCAAACGAACAGCTTCAGAATAAGAGGTGCAAAGTCCCAAGGCTGACATAATATCAATTAGTTTTCGTGACCCATACTTCTTATAAAAAAAGCTTATAGTCCAATTTGTAAAGCAAAGAACTAGGTCTGACAACGCTAATAACACTGTGAAATGGCTAAAACTTTTTTTTCATTTACTACTGTCCTCACGGTTTTTCTTCAGTATCAGCATTTCAAAGAAAAGATTGAGAACCTCAGGAACAAGGCTTTCATTTTCGTGCAAGAAAGAATCTGGAGGGGGATAATCATCGACGACATACGCTACAGATCTTATCTCTTCAAGAATTATAACAGCCGCTGTTTCAACTAATCGAAGACGTTTTTCGGAGTACCACGCATCTGGCCAGTATGTTTGAAACATACGATCGTATTCTGTTTAATCTTTGATATGATTACATCCACCCTTCCTCCCCATATATCTCCAGTAGATGGTTTATTACTGTTTTCCATTGGGGAATGTATTCACCCTCTGTCTGAGCTATTAACTGGTCTAATGAAAACTGACATTCCTCATCACTGTTTTCCATAAAAATAAAAATGTTCTCCCAATTTCTTTAGCATAAGGGTCAACCTTGTTTTTCACATCAACCTTGGGCTTACCAATGTACAGATTTTTTAAACAGTTATCATGGTACTAACAATCAGCAGCAATATCTGTTCATATCTCTATCAGCAGAAAGAGGGGGAGCTGAAGGTCACAAGATAGCCCGCTAGCTCAATACGTCACATACCTGTTTTATTACATTGATAAAAATACACAGTTTTCATACTAATCAACCATGAATCGCTGTTTATCTTTTTGTTGCACATATATAACCTAAGGTTAACGTTTTACATATCTGCGCAGACGTATAATAATGCATTTAAGTATATGCCTCCAATAAGGAGGCGACTGACTACTTCATGCATTCGTCATTGCTTTTCTCATAACTATTGAAAGTCCGAAAAAATTATTTACACATAAATTGTGCAGAATTTTATCTGCTCTTTCGAAGTATAGGATATTATTTACAGAGAAATGCTTAGTTTTAGTGCTATGAACGGAAAGGCTGTAAAAAATGTGTTTTTTGCTATTTTCCAAAATCTACTGATTTTCCGCAGTTTTTCAACGCCTCTTAGCGCGGAAACCATATGTCGTACAAAAAAATGATATGAATATGAATTGTAGGAAAATTTATCGTATTTATTTTAATATAGAGTCATCTTTTGCGTAAAAAGCTTACTTTACAAGTTATAAGCCAAAAACTGAAAAAAACTGGGATTTTTAGTAGTTTTTTTATGATTTATCATATTTGCCGAAAAAAAATTTGTTGGACAACTTCAGATTCGTGTTCAGCACCCCAAAAAACATAAAGTAAGCCACTAAAACCAATTACACCAAAACTTTCCACTTCGAATTACCATTTGACTGGACTATGATACTATTGAGGAATATGGCCCGAAGCTAAATCCGTTAAACACCACCGTTATCGCTATCAACCGAACAACAAATAACTCTCCCCATATAAGAGATATAGTTGGATTTACTTGAACTTTTCTGAATTTTTCCCGGCGTTCGATACTAGCCAGCCAATAATCAGCATTGGTAGACGCTTGAAGGATTTCAAGCAACAATTTTAAGCGTTTTTGACGCCAAATAGAGGTGGGAGTTCTCTTTCGACCACCTTTCGCGTTTACGAAATTTGAGTCCTTCTAAAGGATAAAATCGTTTATTTGAGATATACAGGGTGTCCCAAAAAGAATGGGACACCGATTAGTCATAGATTCCTTACGTCATAATAAATCGATTAAACCCACTATACCTGAGTACAAAGTCTCTTCAGTAAGAAGTTATAGGGCCTCGAAATTCAATTTTTTATTTTTTATTTTTTTGTTAATTTTCACATTTTTAATGTGTATTGATGTGAGACAGGTGATTTTCCAGTTGAATACTTCTAAAATGGGTTTCTTTTGTTTTTCTCTTCTACTTTTTTATTAACTCCTATTTTAAATAGAACACCCAGTATATTATTACAGTTTTTAATTCAGCTTGAAATTTTATAAAAAAATTTTCTCTTCAACTAACACTCTATTTTGTACCGTTTTTTGTAGAATTTGTAATTTTTGAAAATTTTTGACAAATGCTTAAATTTTTACTCGTTTGTGACATTATCCTGTATTGGTTGAGTCTTATTTTCGGCATATGTAAAGTCTGACCTATGTGAAAGCTATTACTTTCTTTTATTTCAAAATTAACCTAAAAATAAACAAAAATTTATTTTTTAAAGTGCCCACCCTGTATATATTTGTATGAAATTGTACCGGTTTCATGCGAGGTAGATATATAATGCAAAATATTGTCTTCCTCCAAAAAATAGTTTTTGAGTTATACCGCCAACAGACAGACAGACAGGCGGAATTGAGAAAACCTGTTTTTCGTCATCTAGGCACTCTAAAACGTGAAGATCTGAAGAAATCTCGGAAGGTGGTTTTTCGCGATTACAATACTTCCTTCGTCTTTTAGACGAGGGAAGTAAAAACAAAAATAAAACCATTTTAGAGGTATTCAACTGGTAAATCTTCCATCTTACATCAATATACATGAAAAATGTAATAACAATTTTGAAGAAAATCTTTAGAGCCGTTTTTGAAAAAATCGAAAAATTACAAGAGTACTGGCGATTATGCGATTTTCTTCAAAAGCTTGGTGTCGCATCTAGATAGTACACAAAACTTATATATGAAGTTTCAACGCCAAACCTCTTTTCGTTTTTGAGATATTCGGTTCACACACAGACAGACACACCCACACACACACACACACACACACACACACAGATTAACAGACAATTTCGAATTTTTGGGGTGAATCCAATATATCCTTTATTGTAAAGGGAAGTAGCAATTAACCACAAAAAGATCTGACGCTTTCGAAATATGAGCCTCTTGGTGACTGTTTAGTATTGCATGGACAACGCACCGTACCAACGAGTCAGTTCTCCAGGATCTAAATATCCAAGTTCATCTGTCAAAAAGGATCAATGGTTCATCTCTGAGAAATTTTGGCAACTACCGATGATAGAGCTCAAGGTCGGCGAACGAAGTCACTGAGACCAAAACACTAATAGAACAAGGTTTAAATGAAGCAGCACAGATGAATCGAGACTGAAAAGCCTGGCGATGTACCATGAGTGCACTTTTAACATGTCACCAATGCTTTTAAACGGTTATAGACAGAATAGAGAGATTCAATGTAAAATAACAATGTTTGTTAATATATGAGAAAGGGAAACACTTTGGAATTCTTCTTCGTTTGTGTCTTTTGCAACAAGGATGCAGTTGAGATTAACTGCACTAACTCTATTTAATAATTTTGGTTTTATTAATTTACTCATAAAATACCACTTGAGTTGCCATTTTCAACTTCATATTTTGGATTTAGTTCCTAATTGAAAGAGTGGATGGCCTAGCGAGCAAATGCTCGCCTCTCAGGCGGCCGGCCCTGGTTCGAATCCCGACGACTCTAGAGTTTAAAAATCGCACGCTCCCCGGCTACCATGCGAACACCTGTGGTAGTCGTTAACCCCTAACAAGGGAACTCTTCCTCACTTTCGACGGGCAAGGCTAGCCACCTACCCGGCCTAAGGGCAAAGAGGGCTCATAGAACCACTTTGTGGTTAAAACAGGCCACTGGCCTATAATTAGAGGAAGAAGACATATTGTTCTTGAAAAACCAGAGTTGGAATTATCAGGTTTTTAATCTTGAGGTGAAAGTGCACTCATTATCTGCATTTAATTTAACTGTGCTTTTAGTGGCTGTTCAATATAAATTTCAATAAAATCACACAGTTGAATAATATTAGATGGTTTATTAAAAGCATACCTTTTATGCAGATCAGACTAATAATTATTTTTGAAAAAATATTAAGCTAAGCCTTAGCTCTTTCTTTTACATTATGTTTCTGGATAGAGGTAAAGCAAATTTTTTTTTCTTATTTTGTGCCGATGTGCTGACAATCATATATATATTCTGTATTTATCATTGCTTTCATGTACTTCGAACGCATGGGCGAGCACTAATAAAGCTTGTGCGATCACTCACGTTTGATCACCAAAATTAGCATGCCAGGTATTTTTTGTACATTTGAAGCTGCTCCAAAATGCTCTTTCTTTCGAATATCAGGCACAGTAATCCTCAGGTTTGAATTCAATTTTGACACTATGAAGTATACAGGAAATTTTAAGAATGAATTATTCGAGGAAAGCAACGTAGCTATTGCCATTTTATTTTCTTGTAGTAAAACACAGAGTCCGGAAATATCAATATTTATTAATTTGCAGTATTGACAAGATTGTTAGTTACTAACGGGTATTCAAATATATCATACTCTAGATTTGTGTGGCTCCATGATGCTTATATGGAGCCATAACACTCTAGAGGTATAATTTATTTGAACACCTGATACAAAAACTATAGCGATATTTCCTTAATACAATATCCTTAAATCTTAAGCTTTCCGAAACAACCGTTTACATTATATTTTATAAGCAACAATATAGGAATAGTAGGAGTATAAGACATGACTACAGCTCGATTATTACAGTTAAAACCATTTAGTTGTCATAAATGAAAGAACAAACTAAGAATTTTTAATTTATCAAATTTTCTTTCTCGGTCTTATAACCAACTACGTGGTGTTCTTCTGTCGATGCGTTCTATCAACTTCAACGTTTCGTAGTGGTCCCTAGAGATTACAGTTATTACAAGATCAACATTGAATTAACAGTCAGCAGATACCTCGCAGCTTTCGATGTTTGAATAATTCTGCAAGTAAAATAGGTATAGTAAACAATTGGTGCGATAGAAATAGTAAATAAACTACCTCGGTAGCGGCGATTTTATAGTCCTCGGTGGTTCGGCCATCCTGTAAATGAGCAGAATGATTAAACAAATTAAATCAATAAATAAAAAAAATATTTAAAGAAATGTGTTAATAGTAGTGAAACAGACTTTCATGCATGCATGCATAACACGTCTGCGATTTTGATAAATTTATCATGGAACAAAAAATTATTCCGAAATCAATCATCCATAACACGTTCAACAGTTAGTTAAATCGAGCAGATACTAGGGAACTGGGTCAGAAGTTCTTGAAGTGATTTCGAGATTCGAGAGGCCCTCCGATTAGATGTTTCATTAACTTTACAAGACGATGCTTACAAACTTGAGATGTTGCTACTGATAGAGGAACCCATTAGTTGAAGTTCTCTCGGGAGGCTTTTGCAAAATAGATTCAAGACAAATCTAATTGTACTAGTGGAAACTGAAAGAAGTGCAATACTAATAAAAGCCCGACTTAATATTTATATAATGACTGGCTGTATTTTATTAGATATCTTGTTTCTTCATGTCGCGTCATTAGAAAAATTTATATAACAAAATTGGAAAACGGAATTTTAAGGTTTCTAATAAATGTTAGCAATCAGTAGTAATGGAAGGCTTTAAATTAGTTTTGTTTTTAATGACTATATTAAAAGACTACGGTGTCTGGTGGACCAAGACGAATTCAATTCTGAAATCAATTTAACGGGTAATTTGATTAAAAAGAAATACAAGTTGCTATAAGAAAATAAAAAAAATAGATCAACATTTTTAAAATCTGGGGTGTTATACGCACACAACTTTCTTTTGAAGTGATTTTGTGATTAGTCAAAAATTTGTTTTTAGCTTTCCTGCTACATTGTATAAAAACCCACTTAAAAATAAAAGGTCGTTAGGCTAATTTTCAAATATTTGTCAAAAATTACAAATTCTACGGAAACCTTACAAAATAAGGAGTTAGTCGAAAAAACAAATTCTCTCAAAATATTGTAGTTGTAGTCGTTCTTACACATAAAATCCATATCCAAAGTTACAGATTTTCAATTTTATTAGTTCTCTATAATGCGCTGTGGAAACCCATTTTAGAGGCATTCCGCTGGAAAATCACCTATCTCACATCAATACACATTAAAAATGTAATAAAAATATAACGCTTAAAAAATTGTTGGAGCCGTTTTTGAGAAAATCGAAAAAAAACCAGAAAAATCACAAGAGTAAACATCATACTTCCGGTTATGCGATTTTCGTTAAAAGCTTGCTATCGCATCTAGATAGTATGCAAAACTTATATTATGAAGTTTCGTCATACGGCATATCTCTTTTAGTTTTTAAGATATTCTGTTCACACACAGACAGACATGTTTTCGGGTTCAGGGGACTCTAAAACGTGAAAATCTGTTGAAAACTCAATTTCGAATTTTTGGGCTGAATCCAATACCCCCTTTATTGTAAAAGAAAGTAAAAACGTGCATTTTAGTTAAGCAATTATAATCAAACTTTTACCTTAACAGTTCGTCTAATAAGTTCTGAGCCATAAATTATTAATCTGTTTGCTTCGTGAGCACTGTGTCGCATATTGTGTTACTAGTATTTGTTCTTTATTCTTCTTGCAATCTCATCTCCTATCAGATGTTGGCTATCATCACGAATATTTGAAGTTCACCAGCTGTCGCTCTAAACGACTCAATTAAACTGCAGGCAAACAATTTGCGAATATTCTTATACGTTATATTAACCTTTTATTTTGCCTGTCTGAGGAGTCTAAGCAGTTCGTATTTTTCTCCTCGAATTAAATGACTCAGGTAGCCCACTCTTTTCACTATTTCAACATTTTAAGATCGTTCTATAACACGAAATCTCAAAAGCTTCAAGTTTTTACATCTGGTGCTTCTTCACAGTCGATGTTTCCATACCATATAATAAGAGACAAGTTAAAAACATGTAACAGTGAAGTGCTTTTATTTTTAGTTCTAGAGAAAGACTACGGATGCAAACTAATTTTCCACTTTACAAATGCCTTTCTCGATGTTTCAAATATAATTCTAATTTCTTTGAACTGATCGTTGTCGTCATTATTTAAGTTATCAAATATTTATAGCTTGGAAGCGATTCTATTTAGCTTCCAGATATAATTAAACTAGCTCCGATGTTCTAAGTCTTCGAAATGATCTCAAATTTAGTGTTATTCATATTTAGCATTAGTTTATACCGCCTATAATAGGCATTTGTTAATTCTACTAGATGGTACAATGTTTGTTATATTGCAAATATTATAGTGTCATCTGCAGATGACTTATTCAATATTCTGCCACTGATTATTACACCGGCTTGTTCTTGTAATAAAACTGTGTTGCACTCTTCTTCTGATCTCTATACTATCGGTTATTTGGTTCTCAACACTTACAGTCGCTTTTTGGTGTCAGTGTAGGTCTATAACGATGCAAATATCTTGAATCCAATGGTTTTCTTTTTTACAGCCCTATCAGTTTTTCATGTCTAAGCATGCTTCTGAAAGTAAGTTGAAAACAATTAAAGCTTGCCTCGCCTTGAAACCTTTAGAAAACAAGACTGCGTTATTTCTTCTAATCTTCGATAAAGATTATCATGCGTCACATTTATAAAGATCTTGAATGCATGACTGATTAAAGATATAGTCTTGTATTCGGATCATTTTTTTGCATTTGATGTTTGTCCCAAAGCAATAAAAGTAGATATTAAAAATTGTTGAGGAATAACAAAAGTAATATAAAAATTGGCGTTGTTGGCGAGCTTTAGTATTATATCCAAGGTATTTTGGTCAATACATTTGATCATTTCAGAAGGTACAGTCGTGTTTAAATAAATCTGGGACAATGTTTTTTTCATATGTAGGTTCAGTTACAAATTGAAGAATATCTCCATGGATTTCCTGCTATCAGAAGGAGTTACATTAAACTTTAACAGGTAATGAAATGTGTAACTCTTTCTGACAAGAAGAAATTCATGGAGATATTCGTCAATTCTTAAATCAATCTGCATGTGAAAAAAACACTGACCCAGATTTATTTGCACACGACTGTACTTTATTGAGCCCTACAGCCTTGTCGTTTTTTTTATATATCGCATTCAGGTTCTGCCTCATCCTCAATCTCTTCTTGTTCTTGTATATTGTCGTCAAATAACTGTGTTGCATATTCAGTCCACCTTATAAGTTTATATGGAATGTCAGCAATAAGTGCACTATTTGAATTTTACTCAATTCAGATTGCTTTCTCTTATGTGTGTCAGTTACCTTTTTAATTTTTTCATATTTTTTATACCCTTTGATTTCCTTAACCATGTTACACACTGTTCTTTCGTCTCCTTAATTTTTTATCTTATTTTTCTATGCAGCTCTCTATACTTGACTTCATTATGGAACTATACGTTCTTTTAAGAATTTCCGTAGTCATCCATTTCTGTTTATTATTTTTTGTTCTACTGCATCGAAAAGCTATCGATTTAGGCAGCGTTTAACGGCCGAAAACTTCCACTTTTTTATACTAGTGACTTACTTTTTTGGTAGTAATAACTGTAGCAACAAAAACTAACAACCATTTCCATTGGCCAAAATCAAAATACACTTCCATTTTGAGGTATGATCATGACCTCGACATTTCCGAACTTTTTAGATTAAACCGTCATTTTATAATTAGAAAAAATGCTTCGAAAGCAGTAGAATACAAAATTATGTATGTAACTCCCACGAAAGCGGACGTTTAGCCTCGCCTTATTTATGTGCCCCGCTCGCTGTGTTCACTTGGTCATAAACTATGGCTCGTCCAAAAAAGACCTTAATTTGGTACTTGTAACATAAATAGCTATTATTTTAGTGATCTTTAGTCTTATTGCAATTAAAATGAGTTCTTCTTTTAAAATGTCGGTGTGTGATTTTATCTTAAAACCTATTTATATCAAACTTTTGTCTACCGGTAAGCACTATAATTTTCAATTTTATAATAATCCTTTATCTAATAGACGTGTCTGTCTGGGACGCTGTTTTGTCCGGGACGCTGTTTTGTCCGGGACGCTGTTTCAGCAGCCAAACCGTAAGAGATAGAGAAAAAAGTTGTTAAAGTTATATGTTTGGAATGGTCATGTCAGGTCAGGAACCGAATTTCAGTCACGTGACACTTCCGGTTTTCGAGAAATCACAAAAAGACCGTTTTTCAAATAGAACGCGTATTAAATAAAAACTGTTTCGGCCGCCAAACGTAGCTGCGACCCTCTGCGCCTTAAATCCTCGATCGGTTATGCAACCACTTTGACACCTTCCAGGTCTGGATGGTTGCCTAACCGATCGAGGTTTGAAGGCATTTGTCTCACTGGACTGCTAGTAATAATAATAATAATAAAGGACTTTATTGTCACACAAGCAACTTGAAATAGTTGCATTATAGCACAAAAAGATAAAACAAAAAAATGTGACAAAGGCGAAGTTCACATGTTATGGAAACACCTGTTCTTCCACTCAACCTAGAATCACTGCTACAACTGGATTATGGTATGAGTATATGTGATGGTTCATTTATATCAGAATTTATTTAGGATTTAACTTATTTGGTTTGCAACAATTCTTCCGTTAGACAGTCTGAGAAAAGGTGACGTTACAACAAAAATGTAATTTTGGGAGAACTCTACAAGTTTATCGCCTCTATCGTTTCATTTACATAACCAAAACTTGAAAACATCCGTCAAAGTTATCCTGTCCGATTTTAGCATTAAGATTTTCCATTACTCTAGTTATGTCAGCTTCTTTAGTTGTTCTTAAAATTGCGTTTAAGTATTCAGAGAAGTCTTCGATTTCATTATCGGATTTGTGGGTGGCAACATTTGTATTACGTTCAATGTTAAGATGTTGGTTTGAAATTATATGATTAAGATTCTATTAGAGCAAAGCGTAAAACTTTTATTTATATTGTTTATTAATTTGCTTTCGTAAAGGACAATAAACAGATGAAGCTCCTGACCCCTGACCTACCACAATATCAATATTACCTTAACTTCTTATGACCTTGCATTTGCGGCATTGTGATTTTGTATATTACATTATCTAGTATTTTCTGACATATTACTTTAGCATAAATCATTATGTTTTAAATTATATCGATTTTATGAAATGAATATACAGTGTGAATAAGTTTTCGCTATAGCATTTTGCAACAATCGTAAATTTGTTTCTAATTTTTTTAACCCATAATTTTGGCCAAACGATTCGTTTGGTATCTAACTTAATTGGTCACCGTGACTTTCAAATCTGAAACTTTTTTGAAAATCGTACGACGCTCATTAATGACCAATAGAAAAATTAGTTCACGAGCCGTAACTAAGACAACAACAAAATTTCTTGGAAATTTTTTGTAGGTAGACATTACTTCTTTTTAGGGTTTGTGTCGTTACGATTTTCTTATACCGAATCTGCATTCGAGCATTAATTCATATCCGAAAATTATTTTTCGTGCAATACAACAACGTTAATTTGTCCTGGCGTCCGGCTCGGGCAAATTAATACGACGTTGTTGCAACGCACTCAAAAAAATTTCCGGAACGAGTTAATGCTCTTATGAGATTATATGTGACAATTTTCTGTTTCTATCCCAATTCAGAAATGTTTTGCTGTATTTTTGTAAACATAGGCGAGTATACGTTTTAGTAGAAAACCTATTTCTAATTTTAAAACATTTTGAGAGGCCTTTTATAAAAAACGACAAACTAGAAAATTATTTAATTTAACGGGACGTAAACTCAAAGCACGTATTTCTGATACACCCTGTACTATAGGTACATTCTCCAGTAATATCTTTGATCATTTAAAATGTGTATTATTTATTAATATTACGGATTTCCTTGTAAAACTATGTTAATTGTTAGAGATGAAATAGTTCATGGTTTTGGGGTGAATTATTTTTAAGTTTTAATTACTACGTTTACAATTTCTGGAAAGTTTTGAGCCCTGGAATGTAATATAATCTTAACAAATGTATTAGGCGTTGGCTCGAGGTCCCAATGCACCGTATCGAGGGGGCTCGGTTAGAAATGTAATTCGAAATAAAAACAAGGTTCGGTGCTGTGATAGGGGCTAGACGTGTTTCGTGAAAGTGGGCTGTTTTGCTAGTTAGTTCTTGGCCCAAGCGACTCTGGGAGCATGCGAACCCATAATTTATAATGTGTTTAGTTGCAAGAATGCGAGGCGAAGCTATGAACGCGGCCATGCGTATCGATAGGTAGTGAAGGAAGATTAGCTAGAGTAGAATGTACGTACTATCGTATTTAGTTGAATAATGTTTGGTAGATTTTTGGCAATTACAACAGCCGGTAGACGTCAGAGGTTCTTGCTGGTGCTCAATTATGTGATAATCGAAGGTATGGATCCTGCGAAAGCAAGAGGTTTGACACAGTGATCCGCGGAAGCACGTTAAGTTCCGCAGTGAGAATGCCAGCCCACGGAAGCAAGCAGTTTCGCTATAGCAAAATTTACGGTAATTAATTTATTGTGAAAGACCAGTAGCCTCCGGGTTTTTACCGACTCTGTATGGGTTGTAATCCTGTAATCTAGTGGATTACTATTGGGCAGTATTAGTTAACAGTACCGTCAGCTAACCCAACCAGCGAAGGCAGCGTTGAAGTGCCAAAGGGTTGATGCTAACTGATGCAAGGCCAAGTAGTGTAATGTAAATACCGGAAGTACGGAGGGCCAGGGGATTGGCCACCCCCGGTGGGTGGGTGATTGGGTCTTTTATCATTGTACTCGTTCTTGTATTTATTAGAGAGCGAATATGTATAGAGAGTTTCCTATAGTTAAAAGTTAAAATACATGCTAAGAATGACAAAACGTAAGTACATAGAAATTTAAAAAACCATTTTAGTATGATCATCAAAAATACAATCATGGCAACTAGATTGTTTTTTGCAAAAATTTCAGACAATTGCGGTATATCATGCATATTAACTGCAATGCAATATTAGAATTGAAAATCAGTCTTATCAATTTCCTATGCAATATCCTCGAAGCTTAATCAGTTTGTTTGTTTAAACATTTTGCTTGGTGGATCTTTTCTTACAGGACATGTTAGATTTTTCTATATTTTATTGCTGTCATTTTACAAATCACTTCAAATGTTGTCATTGTTCTGCGTCAGAAAATAAGTATAATTTGATATTGTAACAAGATCATAATTAGAACAAAGACTGCAACAATAGGTCAGAGAATGAATCTATTTTTAAAGTTACCAAATAATTGCTTTAAATGGGAAATCCTTTCTTGTTTCTGGTTTAAGTTATTATATTTTTTACTTTATTGTTATCTCTTATCTCACTCTTACCATATGGTGTTAGGGTATTGACCCCATTTTTGTAATTTTTTTGATCTCTAGTTACAGGACGGTCTTTTGTTGGAAATTGTGCTCCCACCTTACCTGATATCTTCCTCTAGCTCTTCAATACTACTTTATTTAATTTTTACTTCCTTTTACTACTATAAAGGAAGTATTGGATTCACCCCAAAAATTCGAAATTGAGTTTTCAACAGATCTTCACGTTTTAGAGTCCCCTGATCCCAAAAAACATATTTTTTTTCATTGGTCTGTCTGTGTGTCTGTGAACAGAATATCTCAAAAACGAAAAGAGGTATGGCATTGAAACTTCATATATAAGTTTTGTGTACTATGTAGATGAGACAGCAAGCTTTTGAAGAAAATCGCATAACCGGAAGTAGGTGTTTACTCTTGTGATTTTTCAGTTTTTTTCGATTTTTTCAAAAACGGCTCTAACGATTTTTTTTAAATTTTACATTTTTCTTACATTTTTAATGTGTATTGATGTGAGATAGGTGATTTTCCAGTTGAATACTTCTAAAGTGGGTTTCTTTTGTTTTTTTTCTATTTTTTTTATTAACTCCTATTTTAAATAAAACACCCGGTATATTATTACATTTTTGAATTCACCTTAAAATTCTAGAGAAAATTTGTCTCTTCAACTAACACTCGATTTTGTACCGTTTTTGTAGAATTTGTAATTTTTGAAAATTTTTAACAAATGGTTAAAAATTAAAAATGAAATTTTTGACTAATTATAAGATCACTGTAAAAGGAAGTTGTGTGAGTGTATCACACCAGATTTTTTACTTATCTATCATTAGCTAATTTAGACAAATGTCCGTACTACTGCAGAAGTTTATGTTCCAGTTCTTATATTAGACGTATTAATTGTAAGTGCTCTCCCACTTCTGTTGCGTACCCTATCACTTGTATCTTTCTTAAGGCTCGCATTAAGAATTTTTTCAGCTGCCATTAAATTTGACGCTATGGCTCAGCTGCATACAGTGTAATTGTTTTATATAATTTTATGTAAATTTTAGTTTGATTTTGCGCTGAGCAGTTCTCTTTTGCTGATCAATATTATTTAGACAATTAACCGTTCTAGTGCTGCCACCGGCTGTTCTTCTTCTTCTTCTTCTTTTGCGGTGCGGGAGTTGACCCCGCGGCACTCAGGCCTGAGGCCCATTGTGCGTACCGCTTTTTATATCTCGTCTTTGAACAGGCCGGTACCAACCGCAAAGGCTAGCACTTGGCCTATAGGGATGAGCCTTATATCCTCCGGTTGTAAAAACGCTGCGCCGAAGTGTTTGTGTCGCAGGGTCATCAGTCTGACACACTGGCATAATATGTGCTGGGAAGATTCTTCCTCTTCCCCGCATAGCCTGCAGATCGGATCATTTGTGATACCGATTCTGTGCAGGTGTTTGTTGAGGTGACAGTGCCCTGTTAGGAGTCCTGTTACGATCCTAATTTGCTTCTTACTGAGTTTTAGAAGCTCTTTGGACGTCGACAGCGATAACTCCCCAATAAAGAGTTTAGCTTGCCTTAGTCCCTGCTGTAAAGACCATTCACGAAGGAACCGGGTCCAGACCCATTTCTTCATTTCTAGCTTTACGTTGCAATATGGTATCCCAAGAATTGGCTCGGGTCCAGGCGGGTCACCACTGGAGCCCTGCCTAGCCAACTGATCCGCCTCTTCGTTACCGTCAATGTTGCTATGACCTGGTACCCACAGCAACTTTACAGAGTTCTGCACGCAGAGTCTCGTTAGCGCCGCTCGACATTCAGACACTAGTTCCGAAGACACCCTGAAGGAATTCAGGGCTAAGAGAGCGGCCTGGCTGTTCTCTAAGCATAAAAATGCTATATAAAGTTTTCTGAGCGTGTCGATAGTGCACCAATATTTGGTTTTGTGTTTCTTATAAAGGGAGAAAAGCTTGCTTTGTGGTTCTTAAATTATCCTAACATATTCCGCGTTATAAGAGAAATTACTTCCTCTCATGACCAAAATTGCTGAAACAGGTTTTTATTCAATGAATTACTGTTGTTACTCAATTTGGTATTCATTTTTTTGCAACGTTTCACTTTGCAGTTTTTAAATTCGGAAAATTTGAAAATTTTGCCTTTCATAAAATATAGCTTTGCTAGTTTTCAACTGCTCACGTTCATTTTACATAATATTGATAAAATGTTACTTTTGCACTTAAAAAAAAAAATTATGAGGCAAGTGCAAAGTGAAAGGTTGCCAAGTTGTTTTATGAAATGGGGCCCAAGTCGAACCAAATAAATTCCAGAGCTCGTCTGCGGCTCGCAATGGAAGCTTGGGGAGAACTGCAAAACACTTTCCGGTGATGTATCGTACAATATATTTTACGACATCCGAGTTCATACTTTCAAACTTGCGAATTCACTTTCGAAAAAAATAAAATGATGACATTATTTGAACTATTCAAACAATAACATAACACTTGTTTCAATAGTAACGAAGGCATCAGGGACCGACAATAGTTATTTACTTGGCAAACTTAGTAAATTAGCCTTTATGGGGGAGCCGGATAATTTGCAGGGAGAGCGACGTAGGAGCGAGCCCTGTAATCCGGTGAGCCCCAATAAAGGCGAATTGCAAGCGAGCCGCGTACAACGTTTTATTTCCTCTTGGGGAACATCCTAAAAATTAATATTAGTGATTAATGAAGGATGTGATTATTACAAAACAAGGTGCCTGTAAAGTAGCGATGGCAGCATTTTACAGGCACCTGGCCTGTAAAGACTCTTTTACAGGTCAGTTCAGATGACAGTAACACTTTACAGGCACCTGGCCTGTAAAGATTCATTTACCGAGTCAGTTCAGACGACAGTAATGACAGTTTAACAAGTCAAGAGGATATAATAGTAATTAAGGTATTTAGAGGGGTAACCCAGTCTTAACATTCGAGCATATTTTTACCACTCGAGCGAGTGTAGCGAAGCAAGAGTGGTAATTTATGTGAGAAATGTTAAGACAGTTACCCCTCGAAATGCGTTCATTGGTTTATTGTTCGCTGAGGCAATAATTTTGAATCAATAATAATTACTAAAAACTGCTAAATCGAAATCGGATTGCCATGAATATGTGTGATGTTGCTATAGTGCATGCATGTTAAATGAGTGAATGCATGTTAAATGTATCTTAACATTCGAGGACGCGATCATGTTAAACACTGTTTAACTTTTCAATGAACAATAAAAGTTTTTACCGATCCCTGATGCCCGTTTTCCGATTTTGACCGGCAAAACGTTATTGTCTGGCGAAGAAAATCTCCAGAAACTGCATCTTTTCTGATCGGTAGTAAAAAAATATTTTTACTTCATCCGAGTTCATACCTTCAAGCTCAATAAATTTATGCGATTAGTATCTAACTATTTGACTTATCCAAACAACAACACAAACTTGTTTCCACAGTGGCGAAAACATCAGGAATAGTCAAAAGCTTTTGCCAATCCCTGATGCCCCTTGTCCGATCTTGGTCGGCAAAACGTTATTTTTCTGGCGAAAACATTATTTTCTGGCTGATAGTAATTTTTTTTTAATCATTTAAGAGCTAAATCTATGGGAACAGTACAGCCGTACCTATTTGTAATTAAATAATGTTTGACGTTAATGACACTCGCTGCATCTTCAATAATATAACATAGAGATTTTTTTATTCTTAATAACGTAACATGGAGCTAATCTGCCATTTCTGCGACACCCTCTATATACAAATATTGAATATAAAAACATTATAGACTACATCAGTACTTCGATATATGCAAATACCTAATAGATTGACCGTATCCATATATTGATTTATGAAAACGTCAAATGTATAAAATTGCCGATTATATACTTATATCGGTACATCGATATTTGGAAATATTGAATATATAACTGTATCGATACAAAGATATAGGAAAAAAATGAAATATGTCAACTATATCGGTACACTAATATATGGAACTCTCGAATGTATCAAATTATCGACTGTATCGGTCCGACTATTTATGAAAATATCGAATACATTAAATTATCCAGTATATCGGTACATAGACACATCAAGGTATCGAATATACTCTGTTCACGAAACTCCTGGGCTGTCAAAAATAATTGTTTTAAAATTTCTTGAGTGTACTTACAAATAGTAGCTTTTTTATGGAATGTACTTCAAATCTAGTGACTAAACTAGTGATAAATAAAGATAGGTTATGTTCGACGGTTTTATGTCGAAATCTGAAAAATATTAAAGAAAGTTACAAATTGGAAATGTAAGTATTGAATTTTAAGCCAAAACGCATCTAGGACTGTAGTGCTACAGAAAAAGAGAGAGAATAAGAAATTTATACTGGATACTTTTATATTTCCACAATCAGAAGTCTGTTGTTTCAGAATCTGAAGAGAATTCCATGTCGGACTCATCAGTATCAGATTCAGTTAACGATATTATGACTGGAGGAATATCCGCCACACTGCAAGTGCCCATGTATTTTATCCAGTCATTTTTAATAAGTGTTTCACAATGAGCAATACTGTTCTTCCACATTTGCTCTGTAAAATTACTGAGAGCTATACGCCATAACTTGTCAACATTATCTTTGGATGGAGGTTGGGATTGTATATGCTTGTTGTAATAGTTTTTTGCAAATGCCCATGCTAACTCTATGTGATTATACTGGCACTGGTAAGGATGCAGTCTAAGAACAGCATGCCCATGTTGGGATAGAAACTCATCAACAATATATGAATAACACACTTTTTGTTGGTGGTGTTAATTAGTGGCCTTATAATTTCTCAAAGTTGGTGTTTGGTGCATTTTAAAAAAGATACTTCGTTGATAGAGACAATTACGAATTGAAATGTCACTTTGACAAATACATCAAATTTTGAAATTTGGAAGTTTCAAAATTTTGCAGTGTTTCCAAATGTAAAAGTAGAAAGTTACCAACGAAATTTTAAATTTGCTGCCAACTTAAATATAATAATTACAATTTGACAGCCCAGGAG
Organism: Agriotes lineatus; assembly: GCA_940337035.1. NCBI lineage: Eukaryota > Metazoa > Arthropoda > Insecta > Coleoptera > Elateridae > Agriotes > Agriotes lineatus. Next base: position 256,594,579 of record OW679194.1, read on the forward strand.
TTTCGTGAACAGACTTTATATCGACTATATCCATATATTGCAAAATGGAAGTGTTGACTATATCAAATCGTTAACCAAAATCAGTACATTAATATATGGAAATCCGAAGATATCAACTATATTAATACACTGTTCAGTAAACATAAAAACACAAAGTGGCCTTTGATTTCCAAAATTTCAAGAGTGTACTTCCAAAATTCATCTTTGTCTAGGAATGTACTTCCAAAAAGTTACTCAAACAACTAGGTTAAAGGTGTGACATTTACTTACCATCTGTCATAAATGCTGTAAATAATACTTTTAAGGATATTATAAAAATACTGTATTGTATTTCTATTGACGTAGCGTTTATTCTTAAGTATTTTTATTTAATTTTATGAAAGTTCAGGTGAAAATTTATAGAAAAATATCTACTTTGACACTGACAATGAGAAATATTAATTGTCATTTTTAAATTAAAATCTACCAATATACAGGTGTGGAAACATTTGCATAACAAACTACAGAATCCCTAGTACAAAAGTTATATGCACATGCCAACTTAAAAAAAAATTAAATGTTTTTATGTTTACTGAATATCCATATACTGATATATGAAAAAATCGAATTTATCAATATATCGATTATATTGGTACATAGACACCGGGTGGTTGGTCATACCTCTGAACATAGGCAATTTACATGGCTTATCAGCTTATCACCGTTATGCATATTCCTGCTCATCATTTTTATGGAAAAATATGGTAGTGGTACTAAATTAAAGAGAATAATTTTCCACGTCATTTCGTATTAAAGTCTTATTGGATAATGTTAATTGTGCATAAAAGTATTAATTTTAAAATTTAGATATTAGCAAATATGGGCGGCCGCGCCTCTCAAATATGAGTGGCCGCGCTTGTTAGAAGACAAAAGCTGTCTGTTGACAACTCAAATAATTGTATCGCTTAAAATGGATGCAATTTACTGTAACGAGGAAAGGGTGTTCATTATTAAAACTTTTTATGCTTCTTAAGTATTTTTAATACCGATCCATGATTAACATTACACTCACGACCTACTGATCTTGCACTTTGGGGTTTGGATTTAGTTCTATTAATGCCAGAACCCTTTCCTCTAGATCATCATTTCGACTTTCTCGATTACCTACAATATTATACATTTAAATAGTATCAATGAACACATACACTGTATGAACTTAATTATTTACCTTTGCTTTCTTTAGCTGCTACACTTCCCGTCATTTCGAATCTCTGCACATAAGTTTGTATTGTCACAATCTTGAAATTGTATCGAGAATAAGTCCCTAACTCTGCGTAAACTATTGGCAGCATAAAAAGTTTTAACAATAAACACCCTTTCCTGGTTAGAGTAAATTGCACCCATTTTAAGTGACACAATTATCTGAGTTGTCAACAGACAGCTTTTGTTTTCTAACAAGCGCGGCCACTCATATTTGGGAAGCGCGGCCGCCCATATTTGCGAATATCTAAATTTTAAAATTAATATTTTTATGCACAATTAGCATTATCTAATACATTTTTAATACTAAACGACACGGAAAATTATTCTCTTTAATTTTGTATCACCACAATTTATTTCCACAAGAATGGTGAGCAGGAATATGCATAACCGTGATAAGCCATGTAAATTGCCTATGTTCAGAGGTAACCACCCGGTATATGGAAATGTTGAATATATCGATAAACTGGTATATGAATTTATCAAATCAAATTATCGACTACAGTGGTATACAATACATGGAAATATCAAATATAGATATCTAGTATATCGATACAGTGATGTATGGAAATATGGAATGTGTTAAATTATCACATATAATCTCATAAGAGCATTAATTCTTTCCGGAAATTTTTTTGAGTGCGTTCCAACAACGTCGTATTAATTTGCCCGAGCGGGACGCAAGGGCAAATTAGGACGTTGTTGGAATGCACGAAAAATAATTTCCGGATATGAATTAATGCTCGAATGCAGATTCGGTAAGAAAATCGTAACGATACAAGCCCTCACAGTTAGGTTGATCTACCTACAAAAAATTTCCAAGAAATTTTGTTGTTGTCTTGGTTACGGCTCGTGAACTACTTTTTCTATTGGTCATTAATTAGTGTCGTACGATTTTCGAGTATATTGGGTCATCGATACAAAGAATTATCAAATAGATGGACTATATCGATAGATAGATATATGGGTATATTGAATATCTGAAATTATCTACTATATTGATATGGAAATATCGAATATATCCAACTACATTGATATAGTGGTATGTGCAATTATCAAATATATCGTTTTAACTATAATATCATATATCAATTATTATATCGATATCTCGAACTTTATTAGATTAATGGAAAGAGTCTAGCCCTAGTTACAACTGGCTTTATTATCAATATTAAAATTAAATTTTACAGAAATAATGAAGCATGCTTTGTAAAAGATAATGTACAAAACACAACATGAGGTATACCATTAGTCAACTAATTTCAAAACTATTTTGAAATCCTTCTCAGTAACAGTTTTCACTTCTCTAATTGGAATACATTTTCCGTTTTTCATAAAGAAAATGTAGTTGGATGCCACTAATGTTTATACTTTTCTGAGCCTTTGAGTGTTAATTAATTGCTCAAGTCATCAAGAGTAGTAAATATTTAATTTAGATCAAGTCAATTTGTGTTGCATGAAAAACTATAACTATTGAGACCAATAAATAAAAATAATACCTTAGCGATGCTTGAATCAGTCTGGCCGGATCAAGAATCCTAAGGCAAAAAATAAATTAGTTTATTGAGCTGGTTTAGGTTACCTCATAGACAAACCTTGAGGTCCTGGCCTGGTGCTCCACCACTCTGCTGCACAAAAATAATTTCATTAAGGCACAGCTTACAATAAAATATTGGCAAATCCGGTCGCTTACCTCATTGGCGGTTGGGCTGTCAAAGGCAGCGGCTCCGGCGGTCTAAATGTTGACATTAAAATGTGTGTTAGTAATTATTTTTTGCAGTTTTGCAAGAAGAATGATTCGCAGATCTGTACTACTATAATTTGGCCATTACGTTTTTGGTGCATGGCTGGTGGAGTTCGCCCCATTTTCACCATACACGTTAGCAGTTCTCATTAGCAATTTAACAGCGTCGACCTAAAACGCCTTTGTAGCCTGCTTGATTGATTACTGAGCTGGATTCTAATTATTTATTAACGCCAGCCTAAACTAAGATATACAGGGCGACTTGCTAGACACCTTTGGTAATGTGTAAATTGCTTCCTTTATGGAAGCTAAGGAGTCCATCTGTAATTAAGGACGGTTTAAAATCACAGGTCTAAACATTGTTCAATGCTTATATTTCACAACCAACGGTTTGGAATTTCTTACTTGGCATAATAATATGCGGCAAATGAAATGATAAAAATAAATGGCATATTATTTTTGTTGCGAAGAGCTACGTGCGTGCTAAAAATTTGCCATAAATTTCGTAAAACCTGAGAAACGCAAGTTACATGAAGCCACGATGCTAAGTTTTACATCTTGATTTATTTAAACGTCGAGTAATGGCGCATATCTTCAACTAAATGTTTAAATCCGAGCTGACATTTTCCCAACCGATTGTAAATATGTACAACCAGTTGAATTATAGCTAAAAATGCAATCTAGAACATGATAAGGCAATATTAACAGGATGTTATTTTAAAAATCGAAGTATTTACGGTTTATGTCATTCGGAAGAGAAGTTATGTTACTTTTTGGAACGAACGTGACGTCACGGACGGCATTGCGATGTCAGAGAGATATTCACAATATTGATTTATTCAGCAAATATTAGAGACTATTCAATTCACCTGTCATCTGTCAAAAAGTGACCAATGAAAATCCTGAATTCTGACGTTTCTTGACCAATCAAAAAAATATAAGTGGATATATCTTCCTAGAAGGTATTCAAGTGACTATTCAACACTATGACATATAATCCAATCACATTGCAGACATTTGCTTTTTTCAACCAATAACAGCAGTATATCACTGAATATTGGGCACCATGCAAAATATTCACAAAACAATGTACGTACTCCAAAAATAAATAGCCTTGTTGCGAAGTATTGCTTAGCAACGATGTTCTGTCCTTAGTGATATCGCTAGGTTACGTAACACTAAACCCCAACAAACTGTGTGGCTTGTTTTAAAAATGTTAAAATGCTGTGTTTTGGAAGTATTCCGCTGAATTTAATTGAGAATGAATAATTATATTAATTGTTGCATTATTTTTCAATAAAGTTAATCGTTATGTATTAATATTGTTAAATAGTCGTCCCAAATACCACTCGAAGTGGATATATATTTTTTTAATATTTTGCCATTTCCATAGAAATTATTGCAAATTTCACTCAACAAAATCACATTTAAATGTCACTCGCCTTCGGCTCGTGACATTTTTGATGTGATTTTGTATCGTGAAATTTAAAAGCAATAATTTACATGGAAACGACAAAATATTTGTCAAAAATATATCCACTGCTTGTGGTATTACCCTTGACTATTTTTAACAAATGCGATTTTTATTAGAAAAAGTCAATATTAGTGTTCTGTTACTATAGAAAGTGCGTAGTTGTTTGCTAGATTTACTGAAAACTAATTTGAAAAAGTAGTTTGGTTCATTAAATAGTCCCTCGAATACCATTCTTAGTCAAAGTTAAGTAGATTATTTTTGCGGTGGTATCACCACTCATGTCCATTGCGCTTGGGATTAGGACTCGTGCTATCGCACTCGTCCTAATCGTACCAAAGCGCAATGGACATTCGTGACACCACCGCAAAAATAGTCGACATAACTTTGACTACTCATGGTATTATAAGTGAATATGCAATGAACGCAATCGTTGCTTGTTTTTGTTAATTCAAAAATGTATGAACAACACAACCTTGAAGCAATTTTATTATGTTTAATTTTAATCGGTCCATGCTTCAAGAGAAAATTGTAGCACAATTGCAAATTTTGTTCTTATCACCTTCTGTACAGAATTAAACACTTATAAGTGTGACTTTCGATGTTAAAATATAAAAAAACTAAAAGTGTTTCCAATTTTTTTTTTCTAATTTACCAGAGCTTTGGCTTACAAAACAAACTTAACTACCAGTGGCGTAGCTAGAGATCAACGGGCCCTGTATCATAAACAGCCAAATGGGGATATATTACGTAAAAAGAGGGGTGAATCATAGTTTACAGTTTACATATATTTACAAGGAACAAGTAAATGATGAATAACAAGAAAAAAGGTTGGAATAAATAATTATTATTTACAGAGTTATTCTCCGAACTTTTTTCTCCGCGAAAATGCTTATAAGACTCCATATTTGGAGATTATTTTAATTCTTTAAGCTCTTCCTTTTCGATAGATAATATGGCTAAATCCGATAACCAAACTTTTCGCCTATATAAACCTCAATTCTTAAATGTGACCTGAGCAAAAGTTTCTAAATGAAATTTATATAATTTTTTTTTGAGAGCTTGAGTGCTGACGGGCCCCCCTGGCTCGTGGGCTCTGTATCATTGATACGGTAGATACAGCAGTAGCTACGCCCCTGCCCCCTGATAACTACATTTTCACTGGCGGAAACGATATTTACCATTTTCTGTCATTAACAGCTAGGATATTTTTTTAAATTTATTAGTAAAGCGGTTCTACATCAATATCAGGTATTTGAAACCGCAGACTGTCATAATAACAGCAAAATCGGAAGGAATTCGACATTTAATTTGGCAGTTATGATGAAATAACGTATATGTTTAACGCAATATATTTAAATTAATATTGATTTCACTTAGTATACTCTCTAGTTAATTCTTAAGAGAGTTAGGACGTATGCCTTTCTCCACCTCAATTAAAAAACAATTAAAGCAAACATATTTCATAGAATGAGCTATAAGACGACTACTTCACGAACAGATGAAGCACCCTTCATCAACATAATTTCATCATTATTGGCCACTTTGTGTCCACTGCTACACGTAGGCCTCTAAATTTCACAACTTCATTCCATTTCCAACCATCCGTATCCAATTTTGCGATATTTCTTTATCGTGATCAGCTGAAGACGTTGTAGGTCTCCATTTACTTCATTTCTCCTCTCTAGGTCTCTACTTAACTATTTTTCTCGACCACCTTCTATCGAATATTCGGGCAAGATGTCTGGCCCATTGCCACTTTAGCTAGATTCAATTTCTTATGACTGAAATAATAGATTACATTTCCATAGGCGATATAAAAAGCATTAAAGCAACTCTTTTTATCTCAGGCAGTACAGTTGTAGTGAGCGCTGTTTACAGACCACATGCAATATGTGTTCAGGAATTTAATAAACATTTATTGATATATATAATGATATTACTAAGATTAATGCAGATTTTTACTTTTTTGTGGGTGATATAAATATTTATATCAAGTCTAAACATGATTATTGTCAAGACTACCTTAATATAATGGGGGAAGAAGGATTCATTACATTGATAAATGCATACATGCGAATGCAAAACGATTCAAAAACTTATATAGATCATATACTTAAAAAAAACAGTAAGCCCTCCAAAATTAATGCTTTTACTATGAAAATTGACATTACCGATCATTTTCCCATAATTTCATCAATTAACTTAAAAAAGAGCAGGACCCCTCTTGAAACAAAAAGACATAAAATTGTTAAATTAGAGAACTAATTAATAACTTAAAAACAGAAGCGTGGTTTGAGATTTATGAAACAGAAGATGTGAATAATTTAGTGAATATATTCATTAATAGACTAAAAAATGCCGTTAATGCAGCAACAAACATAGGATTTATAAAATCTAACTAGCGCAAGCGCAACCCATGGATAACAAATGGAATCTTGAAATCGGTAAATACAAAGAATGAATTATATAAGCAATCTGTAGCGCAACCAAATAATTTAGATATTCTTAACGAATATAAAAAAATTAAAAACATTTTATGTAAACTTATTAAAGAAACAAAAATCAAGTATTATAAGGACAAAATGATGAAAACAAAAACTCAAATAAAGTCTTATGGAATACTGTTAATAATATTGTAAATAAAGAAAAAGATGTCTAGATATAAAAGAAATTCAAGTGGGCAATTCAATGATTACACATAAAAAAGATTTGGCTAATGAGTTTAATAAGTATTTTGTAGAAGTTGGGGAGCAAATGGCTGGAGATGTACCTAAACCACTTAACAAAGTAGGGAAAGGAAACGCTGCAAACAATACAATTTATATGCATTCCACAGATTCCTAATACGAAATAGAAAAATGTATTAATAATTTGAAACAGGGTAAATCACCTGGACTAGATAATATAACGTCAGAAATTTTAAAGTTAATTGTTCAGTATATAAAGGAACCTTTTACTTACATAATGAATAGAATGTTAGAAACAGGTATTTATCCATCTGCCTTTAAAGTGGGCGTACTTAAACCCTTATTTAAGAAAGGTGATAAATTAGACATTGGTAACTACCGGCCAATTTCTCTTATTTCGAATTTAGCTAAAATAGCAGAAAAAATAATAAAGCAGCGAATTCTAAAATATTTAGATAAATATAAATTACTATCAAACCGACAATTCGGGTTTAAACAGGGTATATCAACAGAAAATGATATTGTTCATCTAACAGATAATATTTATAGAGCTTTAGACGGAAAAAGATGTGCTTTAGGTGTGTTCTTGGCCTTAGCGAAAGCTTTCGATACGGTAAATCATAATGAATTAATATCAATATTGGTATCTATTTATTCTCTATTTATATTAATGATCTGTTGTGTTTAGATACCGTGGGTAATATTTCTATATTTGCGGACGATACTGTAGTGCTATATATTGCGGACTCGGGACTCATTAAAAACCTTAGCTGAAAAGGATTTGCAATCATTAAAAAACTGGTTTGATCAAAAAGTATTATCGGTGAATTTTAAGAAAACCAAATTTATAACTTTTAGTTGCTATGTAAATAAAAAGATAACATTTGATAAATTAATTATTCGAGGTGGTAAAACAATTTACGAGATTGAGGAAGTAAAAAATATAAATTATTTAGGAATAACAATAGACCAAAATCTTAAATGGGTTGTGTCAGGTCATTTTGGTATTTTAATTAGCCACCTAGGCTTTAGGGCAGCGTGCCCATATGCTAAACCCTTTTAGTTACTTATTTGGCTCCATCGCCTAATTCCATAATAATGATTTTGCACATATTTGGCCCCAAACGCAGTATTTCTCGTCAGTTGGAGCACCCCTTTGCTGGTACTTTGGCAGCCGGGTGTTATCGCTCGCAAGAATTCCGAACCTTCTAGAAATCACGCCGTTGAGGCGCCTCGCCATTGGCTGTCTTTGTTACCGGAATTTATTTGTTTTATGGAGCGCATCGCCATTGGCTGTCGAGAGTCACGTGGTAACGCCGTTTTGGCTCACGCCACTGCAGGGGTCGTAACACTGCTTGCTTGGGGAGTTCAGCTCACGCCGTTGATCAAGGAAGTCGCAGAGTGTGCCGTTTCGCGGCGTTCCCGCCATTGGCGGGGACGCCAGCCTGTTTTTCCCGTCTCGTGCTGTTTCGGCGAATGTTGTGTAAATTGCCGTTGTTTGTTAGTACCGTTGCTGTGAAAGCCTTCCTATTTCCCGTGCTGTTTCAGCGAATATGCCATAAACTGTTTCGCCTTTAAGAGGTCGCGTGTGATTGTGCGAGTGGCAAGTCTTTACGTCAAAGCGTGGGTGTGTGAAGGGCTTTACGGGGCCAGTTCTGCGTTTGTGAGAAAGGGGGCTTTCCCTTTGCAACTCGCTGTTTTCGAGGATCTTTCCAGGCAGGAGAGCGTCCTAACGCCGCCATCTTGGCGGATTCCAGCCCGTTTACCCCAGATGCCGTGTTTTGGCGATTGAGCTGCCACAGACTGTCGCCTTCTACCAACTGACTGCACGCAACTCTCATAGACCGTCTACGGACTAAGGTATTTGTAATTACAACCATTTAAACATATTAACTGTCGCTTGTGCGAGCGGTGGTGCTTTTGTGCTCAACTTTGTGTGGGCGGATGCATGCCCCCTTGCTTACTTGTCGCGGCTTTTAATGCCGGTTTGAGGCCACCATGCTTCAAGACGCTACTTTGGTAGCCTACTAGTAAGTTCATGTGCGCGAGTTTCGCGTTTCATCGCCTAAATAGCTAAAGAACTCTGCGCCTATGTTTTGGTGTTACGTTTGTGCTAACTTTTAATTCAGTAACGTTAGGTGCGCGAGCTTCGCTATATTGTACCGATTAATACATAAATGGAATCAACGCCTCGCCGTGCTGAGCCTGGCGCGCCCTAATCTGTTCGAGCTCTTTGTTTATGTTTGCGAGGGCTTTGTGCTTTGCTTATCAGGTGTTAACCGCAACCAACGACTGCGTGGGCGACGTAGCAGGGGCTGGCAACTATTCCAAATTCGCATGCTTTAGTGAGGCTATGTTAGCCCCTCTTCCTGGTCAAATATTGCAGTCACGCTGCCCCGCTGCCTAACGAGTTAGGCCTTCGATTAAATCGTCGCGCATTTGTGATGCTAGCTACACTGCTCCCGTTGCCTTTGCAGGTCGGCGTCTGTTATCGCGAACTAACGCGCCCTTTTCCGGAGGGCGTATTTCTAAACTGTACTCTAATATGTAAAGTGTCGAGCCCACTGCGGCCGGCCACCCATAGTGTGTTGTTTACTAGCATAGCGCGTCCATCAGCTGGTGCTTAACGTAAGAAGTAACATAAGCTTGGCGGCACGATTTGCTGCCCAGATGTAGTTATCGACCAATAGACGCATATTTAATTAAGGGACGTATTATTCCTATCCGACCTGTGCATGCTTTGTTTCAGATAGCGCCTTTTACAGTGTAAAGATTGGTGTACGGCGAGACGTGAGAGATCAGAGCGTGCAGGTAGGTCCAGTGGTTGCGCAGTCTCGGCCCAAAGAGTCCCAATATTACCATTCCAGTATTTGCGATCACGAAATTGTTATTTGAGCTTGCAGCTCATGAGAATTCTTATCGACGGAGTATCTTGAATACTTCGCTCCCGTTTAACCGCCCAAGCCCGGTTATTCGGGTTAAGACAGGCTTGGTGGCGCCCTCATTATTTTACCGTTAGTTACCGACCTTCTGGCCGTTACCCTCAGATAATCTCGTTAAAGGACCCGCCCATCTCCACTGAAAGTCTAGCTCGGCCTACCTTGTTGCGGCTGGGTAGCGGCCTAGGAGAACTTTCGTCCCGATTTCGTCCCTTACGGCACGCGCCGGCCGTTTCGTTATTGTATGAGCCGGTGTCGTAAAGTCAGTTTAAGACCGTAACAGATGCACATGTAAATTTTATTTAAAAAAAATTGAGATCTATCTTATTTCATTTCAGAAAGCTAAAACAAATATAGGATATTAAATTCTTAAAAATTATTTATCATTTATTGTTCGAATCTCACTTACAGTATGGAATTGTTGGCTGGGGGGCATATTAAAATATCATCTGATTCATTTAGAAGTCCTTCAAACATATTTTTTAAAAGTTATATTTAATAAAGACAGTACATTTTCAAGTGATGTGTTATTTAAAGAATGTAATTTGCTAGCTATCCGTCAGTTATATTGGTATAAAATACTTGTTTTACAACACAAAACGAGATGTAGCTTAAAAGATATCGAACATGAGTATAATACAAGATATACATTTCATGCTCAAACACAGGTTGAAAATGCCAGCAAAACTATTGGACAGCGTTCCTACAACTATATTGCGCCGCGAATCTACTCTATGCTACCTCATTCAATTAAAAATTGCATTAACAATAAAACATTTAAAGCAAAAGTTAAGTCCTGGATGCAAAATATGCCTAGAAATACTATACATGACCTTATTGACATAAAAAATACTTAGACTGAGCACCAATCTGTATACTAAAATGGGGGAAAAATAAAACAAACAAAATTTTTTATTACTACCACTGATCTCCATACAATATTTAGATATTAAAGCAATAGCTCACGCACAAGTTTTAATTTCTGTGAGCTTATTCGGTTATGTCGTTTATTTCTGAAGTTTTAGCCTGGGGGGGGGGGGGTTACACGACATACTTTTGCATTTTACGTTTGTTTATTGTCCAGTTTGTGGAAATAATGTAATTTTCTTTAGAAATAAATGAATTATTATTATTATTATTAGTATTATTAAAATCTTGATTACTTGTAAGTGTTTATTTTTGCCATTACCACTCCTAAATTCGGCTTGTTCGCTAGGTCGGTAAAGGTTTACAATTTTTTTAAGGTATTGGCTTAGTTATTTTTTTAATAAAGTTATTGTATATTTATGTAAAAGTAAATTAACTGGTCAATAATTTACTAGTCTTTTATACATGCTGTTTCATGTATTAAAATCGTAAGAGCATTGTTCCAAGTGAAACGTAGTGGCATTGATGTAAGCACATATTTAGAAGTTCCTGTAGAGTTTTGAAATACGTCCCTGCATAATTTAACATTTTCCATCACAATTGAATCTTCCGCTGAAGATTTGTTAGTTTTTATTTTAGAAAGTGCGTGTCTAACTGCACCTAGATACAGTGTGTTTCACTTTACATGGAAGCGCTCCTGTATTTTCTTTGTTTTTGTATGAATCGATTTGAATTTTTTTACCAGTTGTACAACTCACCAAGAGGCATCTACTCATGTCCTTGAGCGGAAATGACGTTTTTAGCCTGGCCTACTACGATCAAGAACATGGGTCGTCTTGTCAATATTTTGCATCGCGTTAGAGTTACAGCAAAAAGTTATTAAGAAAAGTTGTTTAGAATCAAAAGAATACCCCAAATACCGATTTTCGTTTAATAATTCGAATTTTTAATTTTTATCCATAAATTTGTCAAAGTCCCAATTTTCAACTTTTAATTTGGTATTAAATGGTGCCATGGAGAAACAACATTTTTATTATTGTTGCAAACGTCATTAGGTCTTAATAATGGCTGAATTACGTTTAACTGTAGCTGAGAAAGTAGAAATAATTGGAATTAATGGTGAAAATGCAAGATCTAATAGAGAAGTAGCTAGAATATTTAATGGAAGGCATCCAGGGCGTGCACCTATTTATCCAGGAACTGTTTCAAAAATGAATCAACTTTTTAATTTAACTGGAAATGTTGTTAAGCCCAGGCCAAGAAGAATAGTTCGAGAGCATCCCTCGGAGGAAATGATTTTGGCGGTTTATGACGCTAATCCTCCTGAGATATGGCATTAAATGTAACTATTGCACTATCGAAAATTTTCCGCTGCTTGCATCTTCAGAAACTAAGTGCCAGGACAAATAGGTGCACGCCCTGGATGCCTTCCATTAAATATTCTAGCTACTTCTCTATTGGATCTTGCATTTTCACCATTAATTCCAATTATTTCTACTTTCTCAGCTACAGTTAAACGTAATTCAGCCATTATTAAGACCTAATGACGTTTGCAACAATAATAAAAATGTTGTTTCTCCATGGCACCATTTAATACCAAATTAAAAGTTGAAAATTTGGACTTTGACAAATTTATGGATAAAAATTAAAAATTCCAATTATTAAACGAAAATCGGTATTTGGGGTATTCTTTTGATTCTAAACAACTTTTCTTAATAACTTTTTGCTGTAACACTAACGCGATGCAAAATATTGACAATACGACCCACGTTCTTGATCGTAGTAGGCAAGGCTAAAAACGTCATTTGCGCTCAAGGACATGAATAGATGCCTCTTGGTGAGTTGTATAACTGGCAAAAAATTCAAATCGATTTATACAAAAACAAAGAAAATACAGGGGTGCTTCCATGTAAAGTGAAACACACTGTATATGTCTACAATTTCTTTAGAACATTGGCTCAAAAGTTTCTTATGTGCACCACGGATGTTTTGTCGTTTCTGTACATGCTGACTTGTATATACAATTCCTTTGTGATTTTTATAGTTATTATCTACATCGTAGTTATACACCCATTGTCCTTGAGCTTGAAGATATTGCTAGGTTATTTTTTTATTCGGTAAAGTTATCCTGTCCGCTTATTTATGCAAGGTATAAAAGCATGGCGCCAGTTTGTCGTGGGAATACAACTCCTCTCGTTGCAGAGCGTTAATACGGTAAAAAGCGCTGCACGCCGGAAGAATGTGAACTATTTTGCTAATAGTGCATTGGCGATTTTTTCTGCCGTTATATGCTGCGAGAGGGAAGTAACGTAGCCGTCGAGTTACAAATTTCGCCTTTTGATCGGCATTTGAGTTGAGGTTTTGGTACTTTCATTTATTTGACATTAATTAATTCGGAATGGGACGTTTCGCCGTCGCCTTTTCGCCGTCGCCGTTTCGCCGTCGCCGTTTCGCCGTCGCCATTTCGCCGTCGCCGTTTCGCCGTCGCCGTTTCGCCGTCGCCGTTTCGCCGTCGCCGTTTCGCCGTCGCCGTTTCGCCGTCGCCATTTCGCCGTAGACTATTTTACATTTCCGACTTAAAAAGACACTTTTTTACTTGAAACATGGAATCAAAGTTTTACCTACATGTTTTAAATGATACATGTTCGAAATTTTTAATAGCTTTAAAATATTATTCACATTTATTTCCCATTAGGAAGACGTTAAAGGTTATTAAAGTTACACTTCTTATATGCATTAAACCGTCTGATTAGTTGTTGATGGTAATGAGCATACTTGTTACTTTTTGCTAATCCTTTTATTATGCACATGGTGGTCATTACAATGATTTGATTTAGAAAATTCCCTTTAAGGTAGTATGGCCGTTATGGTGATTTTAGTGATCTGCTCTTTTTTCAAACTTTACATTTTTATTACATTTTTATTGTGTATTGATGTGAGGTAGGTAGGTGATTTTCCAGTTGAATACTTCTGAAATGAGCTTCTTTTGTTTTTTTTCTATTTCTTTAATTAAGTCCTATTTGAAATAGAACACCCACATCCGGTATATTATTACATTTTTGAATTCAGCTTAAATTTTTAGAGAAAATTTATCTCTTCAACTAACGCTCTATTTTGTACCGTTTTTGTAGAATTTGTGATTTTTGAAAATTTTGACAATTGCTTAAAAATTAAAAATCAAATTTTTGGCTAATTATAAGATCACTGTAAAAGGAAGTTGTGTGAGTGTATCACACCAGATTTTTTAACTCAAGTTCAACGTCTTACATCTCGCTTATTATACGTTTTCGATATAAGTTGATTAACCTTTTCCGCTTTATTTTGAAGTGTTCTGTGTATTCCTAAAGTTTCCCGAAATAAATTTGAACCACCCTGTATATATGTGACTTTACAATTTAAATATTACTGTATACTTGCTGTTTAAGTACAATAGAAATTATTAAACTTATTATGCATTTTCTTCCGACAACGGAGTACAAGTATATTATTGTAAGTTAACAAAGATGATAGTTTACAAGCAAACAAATTAATGTCCAAATAAATAAAGTGAAGGTTGCATTACATTAAAGTATAAAAATAAATTAAGGTATAATTATTTGGCAGCACGGTCTTTGTTCCGCTTTCAAGTTAACGGCGAAATGGTCGACGGCGAAACGGCGACGGCGAAGTGGACGGCGGCGAAGTGGCGACGGCAAAATGGCAGACGGCGAAATGGCGACCGCGAAACGGCGACGGCGAAACGGCGACGGCGAAATGGCGACGGCGAAATGTCCTAGACCCTAATTAAGTCTGATGCATTTGAGGTACCAAATTCTATTGCCTGGTGTGGAAGCAGCGGTCGATAGCTGCGTAAAAATTGAGAGCCCTTTCATTGTGAAATAAATCTTTAATTGTGGTTCAAAGTCGGATAAACCATGTAGACTCCTTAATAATTACAAATAGCGCAGGGAGAAACTCATAATAAGTGGTGTTAATTAAATTATTCTTCAAAACACCTTTTGTGGATATAGCAGCTAGTTGTCATCACCCCGTGCGCCCATTTCTAGAGAATTCGGTGTCGACCCTGTTCATGCAGCATCGTTGACCTTTCATAAAATCTTAAAAGTCCAAATTCATTCCTATTGTCGAGAAGTGTGAACAACGCCGCATGTAGCAAGGGCAATCTTTGAGGTTAACCAGGAACACGCTGTTCACGCAGTATCATTGCCCTGGGACCTGGACACAACGCCCACTGGTCACAAACCCCAACTCAGAATTTGGTCATAACGCCCAACAACGATATTGGCCACAACGTCCAACTTGGTCACAACGCCCACCGACGCCTGTTATAGGAGAGAGCTATCGACGCCACTTAAACCACCGTTTTGGTCATAACGCCCAACTTTGATTTTGGTCACAAAGCCCAACTTGGTCACAACGCCCAATTTCGATTTTGGTCACAACGCCCAACGTGGTCACAACCCCCAACTTGGTCACAACGCCCAATTTCGATTTTGGTCACAACGCCCAATTTCGATGTTGGTCACAACGCTCAACTTGGGCACAACGCCCACTTTTGATTCTGGTCACAACGCCCAACTTTGATTTTGGACATATCGCCCAGGCGGCACAGAAAGTAAGAAAAATGTGTATCTAAAATGAATAATAATAAACTAAACTTTCAAGATGAGGTAATAGGTAGGAAAATTTTCAAGTTCCCGTAAGTAGTATAATTATTATTTATTTTTCATAATAATTCAGTGCGTAATGCGTTGTCCAAAAAGTTTCTAAATTCGGATTATAACATATAAAGTTGTATTTTTATATGGAACTCATAGTTAGGTGTGGCATTATCAGAAAGAGGATTTTCCCTCATTTCAGTGACATATGTCGTATGGGATCGAATTATTAATTTTCACTACTTTATAGCAACAATTCTCAGTTTTTAATATTTCGTCGTTTTCTAGTTGAAAACTTGTGCCATTTAGAATATACGTGATTAAACAAAGGTTTTGCGTTGTTTTAATACCACCGTTTGATTAACAGAATTAATCACGTATGATTGTTGCTTATAATATTATAGTGTCCTTCATTTATCCATTTATCAGAACATTTTATTGTCCATTAAAACCTCTGCAGTTTCTCAAATTAAAAATGCATTTGCATAAATGTAAATATCCTACTTCTATACGAAGGAGGTTCGAAAATATGAAAATGATTGAACAAAAAAGTACTCTTATTTTTCAAAATACACAAAAATGTTAATTGGAAGTATTTCTTATAACATATCTATTAATAGTTATTTAACTAAACAAGTATGTTAATGAGAACGATTAATAATCGAGACATTTTAATGCGCGAGCGCCAGCGAGCGAGTTAATTGTAGATATTATTAATCGCCGATTAACATACGAGTTATTTACAGTATTTTTCAGTTGATCCTACATTATTAATTTTAAGAAAATATAATTTTATTCCATGATAAAAAATAGACACTTACGCCCGTATTCATAGTCGTTCGCCAGCGGATCGCCGGCGACTCGCCAGAGTTTCGTTATGAATAGTATGTTGGCGGCACTATACGTCTATGTCAAATTCGAGGTTAGCAGGTTAGATTTTGTGTCAGTTTCTGTCAAAACGGACTGAAAACCTAACCTGATCACCTCGAATTTGACATAGACGTACAGTGCCGCCAACATACTATTTATAACGAATACGGGTGTTAAAGTTTTGACATTAATGGTACCGGGTGACCATAAATGGTTGCGATTGTTTTTCTTAGGTTGGCACTGTTTATGTTGGTGACATTGTAAGTCTATGTCAAATATGAGGTTAGCAGGTTACGTTTTGAGTCAGTTTGTGTCAAAACTGACGTAAAACCTAACCTGCTAACCTCGAATTTGACATAGACTTACAGTGCCACCAACATAAACAGATTTTTAAAATCGTTTATTAATAAAAAATCATTCATTAATGAGGGCCATTAATAGACGATTCTCTATATATTAATGAAACCCATAAATAAACGATCAACGGAAAAAATTATAATTGATTTTAAATTGTTATTTGGTCCGTTTGTTATTAAATTATTTAAAAATTTAACACAAAAATTAATTTTTTTTGCACTGATTTCGAATCACGTAATATCCTGGTTGCTAAGTGAGGGGAAACTCAGGTTTGACAGTACACGTTTATCGTATCCATTTTCATATTTTTGAACCTCCCCTGTATATGAATATATTTACATTTTGGCAAGTGCATTTTTAGTTTGAGAAGATGTAGAAACTTGTATCAGGAATAAAATACTCTTATAAATGGCTGATAAAAAATCCATGTGTTACAAATTTATGAGGGACAGTATATGTTATATTATACAGATTGGTGGTGGATAGTGTAAACATAGGCAGTCCATCGAGCATACAGTTTATGGGCTTTGTATGCGTTAGCCAGAAGTAGACATATATGATTTAAAATCTAGTATCCTAGAACTCAGAGTTTTCTAAAAACAAAACCTTTTGATTCTGCGAATAGGTACTAGACTAGCAGTCCAGTGAGACAAATGTCTCATTTAAAAAAACAAAAAATACCGTTTTTCAAATAGAACGCGTATTAAATAAAAACTGTACCCAGACCTGGAAGGTGTCAAAGTGGTTGCCTAACCGATCGACGTTTTAAGGCGCAGAGGGTCGCAGCTCCGTTTGGCTGCTGAAACATTTTTATTTAATACGCGTTCTATTTGAAAAACGGTCTTTTTTGTGATTTCTCGAAAACCGGAAGTGTCACGTGACTGAAATTCGGTTCCTGAGCTGACATGACCATTCCAAACATATAACTTTAACAACTTTTTTCTCTATCTCTTACGGTTTGGCTGCTGAAACAGCGTCCCGGACGGACGGACGGACGGACAAGTCTATTAGATAAAGGAAGTTAAACTGTATTTACACACATTTGAATACTTATGTTCACATTTTCCGCCACCAATCTGTATATTATGATATATACCACTGGAATGGGAAAAAAACCTCTTACTCATGATACCACATACAACTATGGATTTCATCTACAAAAATACAATTTTATGGTATAACTAGAATTTTAAAACTTTTTTTGAATAACTGACTACCCACTGCATCCGCATCGAAAAGGTGCCAGAAGAACGTCAAATTACTTTTATCTATTTTTATAAATAAGCGATATATTGTCAAAAAACGAAAAATCGAAAAATTCAATTTTTCTTTATAACTCGAAAAAAGAGTTCGAGGATGGGGTCCATTTTTCGAATCTAGGAAAAAAGTGCCGAGGAAAAAAGTGCCCCTGAAAAAAAGTGCCTGGAAAAAAGGGCCGGCGGAAAAAAGTGCCGGCGGAAAAAATGCTGTGAAAAAAATTCGAATGATTCAAGCTCCTTAATACACCTTTGTTATAAAATAATTACG
Organism: Agriotes lineatus; assembly: GCA_940337035.1. Taxonomy (NCBI): domain Eukaryota; kingdom Metazoa; phylum Arthropoda; class Insecta; order Coleoptera; family Elateridae; genus Agriotes; species Agriotes lineatus. Next base: position 256,612,941 of record OW679194.1, read on the forward strand.
CAAAAATAAAATTAAAATTTAATATTAAGAATTTATGTTTATTAATAGTTATTAACTGCTAAATAAAATACAAGCTTATTATAAATAGTTACGAAAAACTAATATTTTATAATTAACCCTAAGTTATTCATACACTTGGAATCTAATGGTATGTCCTATGGCAAGTAAAAAAGTTTCGTTATTGTGTTCATCATTTTCATGTTGAATACACTAGTTTTTTAAACGTTATTGCGTTTTTTCGAACTCTTTCCTTTTTTCTGCACTCTATTTTGGTGTTGCAACAGTTTGGTGTCATCTGTTGCAACTTCTTGTCGCATTTTTTCAATCAGTGTCCAAATACCTGGATGTTTATGTCCTACGAGATTCGAGAATCTATGGTTCCAACATTCTGTTTGATTTTATTGGTCCGGTCTTGATCGTTTATGGTGGCCTATCGCACGTTCCATAGGGTTGGCGGAATATTTCGTAGTCTCAGCATGTCCTCTGCATTGCCCCCAGCTCGCCGAAATGTACCTGACCCGTACGTGCAGTCAAAACAATCAACTAAATCATCTAATTGTGGTGGTATTAGCAAACAGTTGAAAAGAATCGACAAATCTAAAAATAAGTGAAATGATCACTTTTTATGATACATTTGTGGAATTATACAGTACGGGGACGTACTGTATGGTTGGGTTACAAAGAGGGAAAAAAGTTTATTTTTAACTTTTCAAAAAAATCACTCTTTATAAAAAACGCTGCTTGTTCTCAAACTAAAAATGCACTTCTCCAAATTTAAATATCCCCTTCCGTATACGGGGGAGGTTCGAAAATATGAAAATGGCTCAAGAATAAAGCGCCCTTATTATTCAAAGTATACAATAATGTTATTTGAAAAAGTTGCATAGAATTAAAAGTAGGTGTCACATATAAAGTCACAGCCACCTGCTCTAAAAAATAATTTCCACTGGTTTTTCTTATTCTTCTACTACCCTGCGAATTACCAACCGCGATACTTCAAAGTTAATTTATTGACGGATACGATAAGAGTGTATTGTCAAATTTGAGTTTCGGTCACTTAACCTGAAATTTGTGTGGCTCGAAATTGATGCTAAAAATCTCATATTTCTGTCAACAAAGACACAAGTATCTTAAAAAATTAATAATACGCGATCCAAACATCAATAGTAATTCAAAGCAATTATAATTTTTAATAGAAATGTTATAACAAATATTTCCAATTAACATTATTGTATATTTTGGAAAATAAGGGTACTTTATTCTTGAGCCATTTTCATATTTTCGAACCTCCCCCGTATACGGAAAAGGATATTTAAATTTTGACAGGTGCATTTGTAGTTTGAGAACAAGCAGGGTTTTTTTATAAAGAATGATTTTTTGTTTGAGAAGTCCAAAATAAACTTTTTTCCCTCATTGTAACCCAATCCGGGGACATAGGTACTGTATAACAATTTTGTATTTTATAATATATTTCCTCATTGTTACTTACCTTAAAAGATTTGTTGGCGGTAGACATAATCCACATGCACTTTAAATAAAAATCTTCAAATTGAAATATTTCTACGTATTATCTATAAATCTACATTCCTGACGATTTGGGAACAGGTTAGCACAATACATGTTCAAATACTGCACAATACCGCAATGCAGAGATTTTTAAAAATAAAAGGGTAACTTCCAGTTTTTATTAATTTTGTAAATCTTCTTCATCCGGTTATTACTTTATTATTATTTTCCCCCATCGACACTTTTTTTCCGCGGCATTTTTTTCCATCGGCACTTTTTTCCGCGGAACTTTTTTCCGCGGCACTTTTTTCCGTCGCCACGGTTTTCCAGGCACATTTTTCCCCTGCACTTTTTTCCGGCACCCCATTTTTCCACATCTCCTATAGTTATCGAGATTCCCTATGAAAACATCGAAATTGCCTTAATCTGTAACCTTGGAATACAGTTTATGAACTTCGTATGCGTTAGACGGAAATAGACATATGATTTAAAATCTAGTATCCTACGATTCAGTGTTTTCTGAAAACGAAACACCTTCATTCTGCGGATACTAGATGTTAATCGCATATAATTATTTCTGTCTAATGCATACAAAACTCATAAATTGCGTTCCAACTCATTTGATTGTTCACATTTTCCGCCACCAATCTGTATAAAGATAACTAGCAATTTAACCAATTCTGTCATTTCAACCCAACTTGCCTTCCGCGAGAGAACATTAGAGGCATTAAAATTTCGACGGAAAACTCAATGGGTGGAAATTCAGAATACACATTACAAGACTTAGCAAATTCTTAACATTCGGATACCTACAATACCTAATTATCTTTTCTTTTGCTAAGGGGGCTCAAATTTATTTTCGCGAACAAGCGTGGTCGCTGTCGCAGTCTACAGGTTAAGGCAATTTCGATGCTTTCATAGGGAATCTCGATAACTATAGGAGATATGGAAAAATGGACCACCATCCTCGAACTCTTTTTTCGAGAAAAGCTTAATGGTTTAAACCAAAATGGGCTACCGTCTTTTGCTTTCGAGTTATTAACAAAAATTGAATTTTTTGATTTTTCGTTTTTGACAATATCTCGCTTATTTATAAAAATAGATACAAGTAATTTGACTTTCTTCTGGCACCTTTTCGATACGAAGGCAGTGGGTAGTCAGTTATTCAAAAAAAGTTTTAAAATTCGAGTTACCTATACCATAAAATTGTATTTTTGTAGATGAAATCCATAGTTGTATGTGGTATCATGAGTAAGAGGTTTTTTTCCCATTCCAGTGGTATATATCATAATATACAGATTGGTGGCGGAAAATGTGAACATAAGTATTCAAATGTGTGTAAATACAGTTTATGCACTTTGTATGCGTTAGGCATAAACAGACCTATATGCGATTAACTTCCTTTATCTAATAGACTTGTCCGTCCGTCCGTCCGTCCGGGACGCTGTTTCAGCAGCCAAACCGTAAGAGATAGAGAAAAAAGTTGTTAAAGTTATATGTTTGGAATGGTCATGTCAGCTCAGGAACCGAATTTCAGTCACGTGACACTTCCGGTTTTCGAGAAATCACAAAAAAGACCGTTTTTCAAATAGAACGCGTATTAAATAAAAATGTTTCAGCAGCCAAACGGAGCTGCGACCCTCTGCGCCTTAAAACGTCGATCGGTTAGGCAACCACTTTGACACCTTCCAGGTCTGGGTACAGTTTTTATTTAATACGCGTTCTATTTGAAAAACGGTATTTTTTGTTTTTTTAAATGAGACATTTGTCTCACTGGACTGCTAGTCCTATTCGCAGAATCAAAAGGTTTTGTTTTTAGAAAACTCTGAGTTCTAGGATACTAGATTTTAAATCATATATGTCTACTTCTGTCTAACGCATACAAAGCCCATAAACTGTATGCTCGATGGACTGCCTATGTTTACACTATCCACCACCAATCTGTATAATATAACATATACTGTCCCTCATAAATTTGTAACACATGGATGTTTTTATCAGCCATTTATAAGAGTATTTTATTCCTGATACAAGTTTCTACATCTTCTCAAACTAAAAATGCACTTGCCAAAATGTAAATATATTCATATACAGGGGAGGTTCAAAAATATGAAAATGGATACGATAAACGTGGTACTGTCAAACCTGAGTTTCCCCCTCACTTAGCAACCAGGATATTACGTGATTCGAAATCAGTGCAAAAAATTTAATTTTTGTGTTAAATTTTTAAATAATTTAATAACAAACGGACCAAATAACAATTTAAAATCAATTATAATTTTTTCCGTTGATCGTTTATTTATGGGTTTCATTAATATATAGAGAATCGTCTATTAATGGCCCTTATTAATGAATGATTTTTTATTAATAAACGATTTTAAAAATCTGTTTATGTTGGTGGCACTGTAAGTCTATGTCAAATTCGAGGTTAACAGGTTAGGTTTTACGTCAGTTTTGACACAAACTGACTCAAAACGTAACCTGCTAACCTCATATTTGACATAGACTTACAATGTCACCAACATAAACAGTGCCAACCTAAGAAAAACAATCGCAACCATTTATGGTCACCCGGTACCATTAATGTCAAAACTTTAACACCCGTATTCGTTATAAATAGTATGTTGGCGGCACTGTACGTCTATGTCAAATTCGAGGTGATCAGGTTAGGTTTTCAGTCAGTTTTGACAGAAACTGACACAAAATCTAACCTGCTAACCTCGAATTTGACATAGACGTACAGTGCCGCCAACATACTATTTATAACGAAACTCTGGCGAGTCGCCGGCGATCCGCTGGCGAACGACTATGAATACGGGCGTAAGTGTCTATTTTTTATCATGGAATAAAATTATATTTTCTTAAAATTAATAATGTAGGATCAACTGAAAAATATTGTAAATAACTCGTATGTTAATCGGCGATTAATAATATCTACAATTAACTCGCTCCCTGGCGCTCGCGCATTAAAATGTCTCGATTATTAATCGTTCTCATTAACATACTTGTTTGTTAAATAACTATTAATAGATATGTTATAAGAAATACTTCCAATTAACATTTTTGTGTATTTTGAAAAATAAGAGTACTTTTTTGTTCAATCATTTTCATATTTTCGAACCTCCTTCGTATAGAAGTAGGATATTTACATTTTTGCAAATGCATTTTTAATTTGAGAAACTGCAGAGGTTTTAATGGACAATAAAATGTTCTGATAAATGAATAAATGAAGGACACTATAATATTATAAGCAACAATCATACGTGATTAATTCTGTTAATCAAACGGTGGTATTAAAACAACGCAAAACCTTTGTTTAATCACGTATATTCTAAATGGCACAAGTTTTCAACTAGAAAACGACGAAATATTAAAAACTGAGAATTGTTGCTATAAAGTAGTGAAAATGAATAATTCGATCCCATACGACATATGTCACTGAAATGGGGGAAAATCCTCTTTCTGATAATGCCACACCTAACTATGAGTTCCATATAAAAAATACAACTTTATATGTTATAATCCGAATTTAGAAACTTTTTGGACAACGCATTACGCCACTGAATTATTATGAAAAATAAATAATAATTATACTACTTACGGGAACTTGAAAATTTTCCTACCTATTACCTCATCTTGAAAGTTTAGTTTATTATTATTCATTTTAGATACACATTTTTCTTACTTTCTGTGCCGCCTGGGCGATATGTTCAAAATCAAAGATGGGCGTTATGACCAAGTTGGACGTTGTGACCAGAATCAAAAGTGGGCGTTGTGACCAGAATCAAAGTTGGTCGTTGTGACCAATTTGGGCGTTGTGACCAAAATCGAAATTGGGCGTTGTGCCCAAGTTGGGCGTTGTGACCAACATCGAAATTGGGCGTTGTGACCAAAATCGAAATTGGGCGTTGTGACCAAGTTGGGCGTTGTGACCACGTTGGGCGTTGTGCCCAAAATCGAAATTGGGCGTTGTGACCAAGTTGGGCTTTGTGACCAAAATCGAAGTTGGGCGTTATGACCAAAACGGTGGTTTAAGTGGCGTCGATAGCTCTCTCCTATAACAGGCGTACCGACGCGTTGTGACCAATATCGTTTTTGGGCGTTATGGCCAAGTTGGGCATTGTGACCAAAATCAAAATTGGGCGTTGTGACCAGAATCGAAGTTGGGCGTTATGACCAAATTCTGAGTTGGGGTTTGTGACCAGTGGGCGTTGTGTCCAGGTCCCAGGGCAATGATGCTGCGTGAACAGCGTGTTCCTGGTTAACCTCAAAGATTGCCCTTGCTACATGCGGCGTTGTTCACACTTCTCGACAATAGGAATGAATCTGGACTTTTAAGATTTTATGAAAGGTCAACGATGCTGCATGAACAGGGTCGACACCGAATTCTCTAGAAATGGGCGCACGGGGTGTTGACAACTAGCTGCTATATCCACAAAAGGTGTTTTGAAGGATAATTTAATTAACACCACTTATTATGAGATTCGCCCTGCGCTATTTGTAATTATTAAGAAGTCTACATGGTTTATCCGACTTTGAACCACAATTAAAGATTTATTTCACAATGAAAGGGCTCTCAATTTTTACGCAGCTATCGACCGCTGCTTCCACACCAGGCAATAGAATTTGGTACCTCAAATGCATCAGACTTAATTAATGTCAAATAAATGAAAGTGACGGCCCCGCAAGTACCAAAACCTCAACTCAAATGCCGATGAAAAGGCGAAATTTGTAACTCGACGGCTACGTTACTTTCCTCTCGCAGGATATAACGGCAGAAAAAATCGCGAATGCACTATTAGCAAAATAGTTCACATTCTTCCGGCGTGCAGCGCTTTTTACCGTATTAACGCTCTGCAACGAGAGGAGTTGTATTCCACGACAAGCTGGCGCCATGCTTTTATACCTTGCATAAATAAGCGGACAGGATAACTTTACCGAATAAAAAAAATAACCTAGCAATATCTTCAAGCTCAAGGACAATGGGTGTATAACTACGATGTAGATAATAGCTATAAAAATCACAAAGGAATTGTATATACAAGTCAGCATGTAGAGAAACGACAAAACATCCGTGGTGCACATAAGAAACTTTTGAGCCAATGTTCTAAAGAAATTCTAGACATATATCTAGGTGCAGTTAAACACGCACTTTCCAAAATGAAAACTAACAAATCTTCAGCGGAAGATTCAATTGTGATGGAAAATGTTAAATTATGCAGAGACGTATTTCAAAACCCTACAGGAACTTCTAAATATGTGCTTACATCAATGCCACTACGTTTCACTTGGAACAATGCTCTTACGATTTTAATACATGAAACAGCATGTATAAAAGACTAGTAAATTATTGAAAAACCAGTTAGTTTACTTTTACATAAATATACAATAACTTTATTAAAAAAATAACTAAGTCAATACCTTAAAACAATTGTAAACCTTTACCGACCTAGCGAACAAGCCGAATTTAGGAGTGGTAATGGCAAAAATAAACACTTACAAGTAATCAAGATTTTAATAATACTAATAATAATAATAATAATTCATTTATTTCTAAAGAAAATTACATTATTTCCACAAACTGGACAATAAACAAACGTAAAATGCAAAAGTATGTCGTGTAACCCCCCCCCCCCAGGCTAAAACTTCAGAAATAAACGACATAACCGAATAAGCTCACAGAAATTAAAACTTGTGCGTGAGCTATTGCTTTAATATCTAAATATTGTATGGAGATCAGTGGTAGTAATAAAAAATTTTGTTTGTTTTATTTTTCCCCCATTTTAGTATACAGATTGGTGCTCAGTCTAAGTATTTTTTATGTCAATAAGGTCATGTATAGTATTTCTAGGCATATTTTGCATCCAGGACTTAACTTTTGCTTTAAATGTTTTATTGTTAATGCAATTTTTAATTGAATGAGGTAGCATAGAGTAGATTCGCGGCGCAATATAGTTGTAGGAACGCTGTCCAATAGTTTTGCTGGCATTTTCAACCTGTGTTTGAGCATGAAATGTATATCTTGTATTATACTCATGTTCGATATCTTTTAAGCTACATCTCGTTTTGTGTTGTAAAACAAGTATTTTATAGCAATATAACTGACGGATAGCTAGCAAATTACATTCTTTAAATAACACATCACTTGAAAATGTACTGTCTTTATTAAATATAACTTTTAAAAAATATGTTTGAAGGACTTCTAAATGAATCAGATGATATTTTAATATTCTAAATGAATCAGATGATATTTTAATATGCCCCCCAGCCAACAATTCCATACTGTAAGTGGGATTCGAACAATGAATGATAAATAATTTTAAGAATTTAATATCCAAAATTTGTTTTAGCTTTCTGAAATGAAATAAGATAGATCTCAATGTTTTTTAAATAAAATTTACATGTGCATCCCATTTAAGATTTTGGTCTATTGTTATTCCTAAATAATTTATATTTTTTATTTCCTCAATCTCGTAAATTGTTTTACCACCTCGAATAATTAATTTATCAAATGTTATCTTTTTATTTACATAGCAACTAAAAGCTATAAATTTGGTTTTCTTAAAATTCACCGATAATACTTTTTGATCAAACCAGTTTTTAATGATTGCAAATCCTTTTCAGCTAAGGTTTTTAATGAGTCCCGAGTCCGCAATATATAGCACTACAGTATCGTCCGCAAATACAGAAATATTACCCACGGTATCTAAACACAACAGATCATTAATATAAATAGAGAATAAATTCTTAAATTTGCCAATTTTTGACTGCAGTTGTCAGTTTGGCATGTGAAAATAATCGGGTATTTGCGTATGTGTAAATATTCACTAATACTTGACTGTCATTGACGAAATTTTAAAAATACAAATATTTGATTGCTGGAAATGTTCAGAGAAAAATAATTTTCTGCATTTCTCAGTTAGTTTAGACTAAACATAGCATTGTTATCTAATTTGCTTTTATAAAATTTAACATGTCAACATTGACGTGTGTGATCAGCAACGTTGAAAGAAAAATAGTTAATTGCTTTTGGATCTATAAATTCCTCCGGTAAATTGCTGTTACGATTGTAACGCCCCGTTTTACAAGAGCGTTTAATAATTATTAACTACTTTTGGACCACGATATATGCCAATTGAGGCAGGTATAAACTACCATTATCTCGTTGGAGCGTGTGGATGGCGATAACAGCCGCTTGTTTTCTGGCTCGAACGCGTCGATCCTAGCGAGGGCTTTCCGGTTTCGATTTGCTAGCAGACAAAGCAGTCAGCTTTTGCTTTAATTGACAGCGCCGCAAGGGATGATGCTAGTCAAAGAAGTCTGCACAGATTTAACTAATGAAAGATCACTTTAGTGATAATCCGCGAACCGCCGTTCTCCAGCTTTAGGCGGAAAAGAAGGGCAAGCAAAGTGCCACCAAAGGATAGACTAGGGGCTATAAGCACTCGCAGAGCGTAAATCGCGGCACCTGCGGCGCAATTTCTTTTAACAAATTGGGGTCCCGATAATGTCTTCAAATTAACTGGCGTCGAGGTCCGACTTATGAGACGTGCAGAGGTCAACCATTATCTACAAGGATTCTTCCCTCACGATATTGCGGCGCACTACACCCTCAAGATGCGACCTGCTTGTGTATTATGTAAGTACAACCTAATTCAGCGTTTTTTTATCGTACTGGCGGATTGCCGCATAAAGAAAATAACAGCTAACTTAAGGCCTTAGGTGTTTACAACTGTTATGTACGCGACCAATATTTTTTTAAAATTGCAATTGACGCTTATTGCGTGAATCCTAATTAATCTCAATTGCTGAATTTGTATGTACTCCTTATTAGTGCAGACGCAAATGCCAGAGTAGCGTTCCGCACAATTGTGATATTAGTGTAATTAATTCCTTTGCACCTATCATAAATTGGTTACTTTGCCTATGAAATTATTTAGTCAATAATCTAGTATAGTTGTTTGACAATTATCAGCCATTAGGCTACAGTGGTATTGCACTTGTTGCTAGTAAATATTTAATTGAGTAAATGTCCCCATGCTAAATATTTGTTTTATTAATATATTTTTCTACCACGTTCCCATCTGCACAATTGAAATGTCGACAGCATAAGCGCCAAAGGTAGGTGGTGGGTTTACTAGCTGAATTCGTATCGGTTGTGAAGACAACCAGGCGCCCTAATTTTTTTTGAATGTTGGAAGTAGTTTTTGTGGAAGCCGAAAGGATCTGAACCTAATCCTTGCTCACGCCACAAATCTATCAAGGATATCTGAGCTAGTCCCGGCCGTGTGCGCCCTTATTCAAAGGGGTGGCACACGAAGATGGCACCCAATCGTCAGGGTCTGATTAGGAACGTTTTTAGAAGTGTTGTTTGAATTTGGGCAATGAGGTTGGCGAATTAACTTCTTTGGTCATCATTAACTAGTAGGCTAGGGCAGATAGGTTAATTAGATACGATAAGGCTTAAGGATCTAGCGAATAATCTGCTACCTATTTTTAGTGTTAATTATAGATGGGAAAAATTAATTATCAGTAGTAGCATAGGCATTTGCATTTTAAATTCTTTAACTGGCATCATGTTGCGTGTAAATTGTTTGATTTCGGACGAGTTAGATTGGGAATTATTATCGCGAAATGTTGACCCTGCAGGTCGCAAGGTTGAAGATAAACGAAAGTTACTTCGAGCTCAAATAAATTTGGAAAAATGTGAGCGTGCCCGCGTTTTACAATATTCAGACGTTGCATTTGATGTGCCTACCGAATTAGAAAGTTGCAAAGTTAAGCTGTCGGAGTTGGCGAATTTGATTGGAAATTTTGAAAATAAACCGCAGACGTCGGAATTTAATCGTTTAGAAACTAGATTAGGGCATGTATTACGCCGCGTAAATTATTTATCTGGCAAAACCAATGAAACGACTAAGTTAGAATGGCAGACAGTACGTGATAGGTGTTTAGAGCTATTTGAATCGTTATCTGAAGTAGGAGAAAGCGACGTCATGCAACAGAACGATTTACTTTTACTGTTGGAGCAATCGCAATTAGCAAACATTTCTGCTGGCGGTGAAATAGCGAGTAATGTTCCACTAGAGAGGGAAAATAAATGTAATTTAGAAACCACGATAGCTGCTTCGGTTCCCATTCATGAAGGTTTGCCTTCAGCAAGCAATTTTCCTGGACCTCATTCTCGGTACACGACTTCAAGCAGGGATGGTCTAGCTAATTATGGTCTTGCTTATACTACAGCCGTCAGTGCGTCGGCACAACCGCGGTTTAGCGTAAGTGAAATGATTCACAGCTCACCAGATCCTCCTTCGCGTCCGGTCGAATTTGAAGCGACAGTGGCAGCTGATCAATTCGCGTCAAGGCTGAAAGATTTAAACTTAGCGGACCCTGTATATCATGCGTTTCCGTCTAGTCGTTCAGTAAGTGTGTCCAAATGAAACCTTAAATTTAGCGGAAATACAGCGACACAAGGTGTTAGCTCATTTTTGGAAAGAGTTGAAGAACTTCGAGTAGCTCGCCATTTATCTTTTGATCAGTTGTTTAGAGAGGCGGTAGATTTATTTGACGATCAAGCGCTCATTTGGTTTCGATCGATTCGAAATAAGATTAATAATTGGCAGGATTTAGTAGGTCTTCTTCGCAGACATTATCAACCAAGCGATTATGATGATGTCTTATGGAATGAAATTAGAGCGCGTAATCAAGGAGCAGACGAACGCCCTCATATTTACATAGCGGTTATGCTAAATTTATTTAATCGGTTAAGTAAAACTCCATCAGCGGAGACGCAGCTTAAATACATTCGTCAAAATTTACAACCTTACTATTCCAATCATTTAGTGTTAGCTCGGATTCCTAATGTTGACGTATTAATAGAATTTTGTCGCGAGTTAGAAGAAACCAAGAACAGAAATAAAAAATTTAGACAAAACTTTACAACGGGTAGTACTCCATTGGAGCCGGATCTGGCTTATAGACCCACTAATAACGTGAAGCGTCAGGTGAATGCTATAGCCAGAAATAAAAATAGTACATTCGACTCATCCCTCTCGCGTTCCTTAACATTTAGAGGTAAATCGTTTGCAAGGGCGAACCAAAATTTAATTTGCTGGAATTGTAGACAACCAGGGCATACGTATCATAGATGCGAGGCAGAGCGTACTTTTTTCTGTTATGTATGTGGAACCCCGGACACAAGCTTCTCAAATTGTTCAAAATGTAAACAACGGTTACCAAAAAACGAATGAAGACTGGTTTCGTTCCCAGCCAACGAACAATCAGTCGTAAACCATTAGTGGCTGATGATTGGGATAAATGGTTAGGCCATGTTAAAACTTTTCATCATACATCCCGGTTGAATTCTGTTTTTTATCACCGCAAATTAGATAATCGTCCTTTCGTATTAGTAAACATTCTGGGTACTAGTATCCTTGCTCTTTTAGACTCAGGCGCTAATCAGTCAGTAATAGGGAGTCAAGGATTATTTTTGTTAAATAAGCATAACCTCAAAATGCGCAGATTTCCTGCAGAGATGCAACTTCAAACAGCAGATGGCGCGTATCAAAATATTTCCGGAATAGTAGAACTTCCTGTAACAATAGACGGAACCACTAAAGCTATCAGTGTTCTGATATCTCCAGATATTTCAAATTCTTTAATTTTGGGAGCGGATTGCTGCTATATGTTTGGCCTTAAAACCAATTTCAAACATGATAGTTTTTCAGTGTCAAGTCTGAGTACTACTAGAAAATTTGTTCATAGTAAAAATGATCTCGATTTGGAACAGGTTAGGGAACTAGAAGTAGTTATCAATAAGTTTCAACAAATAAGTGGTCCAGGCTTAGGGCTTACTCCGTTGGTGAGTCATCACATCGATACAGGCGATGCGAAACCTATTAAGCAAAGGTATTATCAGATGTCCCCGGTTATGTTAGAAGCCGTTAATAAAGAGGTAGATAAAATGCTTGCGCTTAAGGTGATACGAGAATCTTCTTCACCATGGAACTCTCCTATCGTGATGGTTAAAAAAAAAGATGGTAGCTTACGGTTCTGTTTTGATGGCCGACAACTGAACGCTGTTACTAAACGCGACGCCTATCCACTACCATACGTTAATGGAATCCTTGACCGTCTCAGAGACTCGCGATACCTGAGTTCTATAGACTTAAAAAAAGCTTTTTGGCAAATTCCTCTTTCGGACAGTAGTTGTGAGAAGACAGCCTTTACCGTGCCGGGACGAGGTTTGTTCGAATTCACAGTTTTACCCTTCGGCCTCAGTAACAGTCCACAAACCCTTCAAAGGTTAATGGATAATCTCCTGGGACCTCAGTTTCCTAACGTATTTGTATATTTGGACGATATCATCATAACTTCTAGTACCTTTTCCGAACATATTTTAACATTAACCAGAGTTTACGAAAGATTGCGAGATGCGGGTTTGATAGTTAATATCGATAAGTGCGAGTTTTGTAAACCTTCTTTAGCGTACTTAGGGTTTCTAGTAGACAAGGATGGATTACGCACGGATCCTTCTAAGGTAGAGGCAATTGTGTCATTTCCTACGCCAAAAACGGTCACCGAGATTAAACGTTTCCTTGGCATGGCTAGTTGGTACCGTCGGTTTATTCAAAATTTCTCAACAGTTGTTTCTCCAATCTTAAGCCTTGTGAAAGGGAAAATTAAAAGCCAACGCGTTAAATGGAATAATGATTCCGAGCGATCCTTCCAACAGCTTAAAAGACTACTAGTTACCGCGCCTATATTGTCAAGTCCCGACTTCACGCGACCTTTCATTATTCAATGTGATGCGAGCGACGTAGGTTTGGGAGCAGTTTTACTCCAAGGCGAAGGCGAAGATGAACGCGTCATCGCTTATGCAAGCCGCACTTTAACAAACCCTGAAAGGAACTATTCGACAACTGAGAAAGAGTGTCTAGCTTGTCTTTTTGGGATTGAGAAATATCGACCTTATGTAGAGCTCACGCGATTTAAAATAATCACTGATCATTATGCACTCCTTTGGTTACACAAACTACAATCGCCCAGTGGTAGGTTAGCGAGATGGACAGCCCGTATGGCACAGTATAGCTTTGATATAGAACACCGTAAAGGGAAATTTAATGTAGTTCCCGATACTTTGTCGCGTGCCCCGACTTCAGTAACACAGATTAGTTCCATGTCCTTTACAGCTCCTGACCATTGCCCATGGTATAAGCGCATGATTGAACGCGTACAATCGTTTCCCGAACAGTACCCTTCCCGGTCATGTAATATTTGTCAAGCTAGTAAAGCTTCCTCACAACTTCGTCCTGGTTTCATGGGTCGCCAGAAGAGTGTGAAGTACCCTTTTCAGCTTATTTCCATTGACCTCGTGGGACCTTTCCCTCGGTCTACAAAAGGTTATACCTCTTTGCTGGTAGTCACCGATTGGTTTACAAAATTTACGCAAATTCATCCCTTAAGGAAAGCAACGGCTTCCGCCATCGTCAAATTTTTAGAAAACGATGTATTTTTGATGTTTGGCGTGCCCCAAATTATCATGTGTGACAATGGCCCTCAATTTGTAGGAGGACTTTTTCAAAAACTTATTGACCGCTATCGTGTTCAGAAAGTATGGTATAACGCCGCTTACCACCCTCAAGTGAATCCCGTAGAGCGTACTAATAGGGTTATCACTACCGCGATACGTTGCTACGTCAAAGAAAATCATAGACATTGGGATACGGAGATTTATAAAATAGCGCATGCGATTCGCAACGCAGTACACGAAGTTACTGGTTATACTCCGTCATTTTTGAATTTTGGTCGTACCATTCCGGTTCAAGGCGATTATTATGGTAAACTACAAGAGTTAGGAGTAGATGATATATCGTTGGATACCCGCGAACGGCTCGCGAATGACGTTAATCAGCTCTCGCCCCTTTACAAGGATGTAGTTTTTCGCCTCAACCAGGCTTATGAACGGAATAAACGCCAGTACAATTTAAGAAAACGGTCGTTGCGATTCAAAAAAGGCGATATGGTATGGAAACGGAACCCAGTGCTCTCCGACGCGGTCAAGGGTTTTGCAAAAAAGTTAGCTCCAAAATACATTCAAGCCAAAGTAGCTGAAGTGACAGGTTCGGTCACTTATCGTTTAGTAGATCTGAACGGTCGAAATTTGGGTGTTTGGCACATCAAAGATCTTAAGCAAAGTCATCGCGAAGTCAATGAGGAGTAATCCGTCGTGACGCATGTAATTATATGTCTACCATCGTGATTTAGGCATAAACTGATTTGACAACACTTAAAGTTGCGGAAGAGTCGCTTCCCCAACTTACAATTATCTTACTTGACCATTAGCATTAGTTTAGTTAGGTTAGTTAGGAATCTATAGTTTATAGGCAGTTTTCTTGAGTTCTTCTTCTAGTTGGTTCCTCATGTGGTATTTGAATGGTTTTGACCCTAGAGGTAATCACTCGATTGGTTACTTACTTACCTTGAGTCGTTGCATAGAACCTTTCAGTAACTGTGTCCTATGTGAGGCAGTTCTTATTAGTAGTTTTTTATTGCGTATTTTTGTTCTGTGTCCGATGTGGTGCAGACGTGTTATATTAATCAAGTATATATTTTTTCTTGGCCTGAGCCCCATTTAGGTGACGAGCTCTGCCTAGAACCCCTTGGCGCTTGCGCTAAAAGCCGTGCGAAGACTATGCATCTTAGGTTAGTTCCTTCCGTAGGGATTTAGTAAGCGTTTTGCTTATGTGTAGGAACATATATGATAGAGTCCCATTTATGGAGTCTCTTTGAGTAAGTAGCTCAATCTGTGGCAATCAATACCCATCTAGGATCCTACAGAAACATTATGTTTTAATTTAGGTTATAGGGTTAGATAGAATTAGGTGTAGATAGTTTAGTTAAGGGTAAGGTAGTAATGGGTTTCACCTTTTGGAGTCCTTGACTGGGTTGTGTTTTTTGCTTGGGTGGTTGGTTGGCCAAGCAGGGTGGCCACTTTGGGAATTTACCTCGTCGTTCCA
This sequence comes from Agriotes lineatus, assembly GCA_940337035.1. Classification (NCBI taxonomy): domain Eukaryota; kingdom Metazoa; phylum Arthropoda; class Insecta; order Coleoptera; family Elateridae; genus Agriotes; species Agriotes lineatus. The sequence goes on from OW679194.1 coordinate 256,628,465, forward strand.
GGCGGTGGATCTTCATATTTTTTCCCCCCCTGTCAGTATCTCCAGGATACTCTTTGATGGTGAGACCGTGAACCCGGCTTGTAAATAGGTCCCGTTTTGGGAATGTTAAATGTCTACTGGGTTATTGTGATGTCACGATGGGGACATTTGGGGTGGGTGTTTCGGATTTGGGTGATGTTTGGATGCTGGGGAGAGCTGCTGTGGATTCGTGGATGTGGGTGAGGGAGTTACATTGGGCTAGTCACCGGCGCGCCTTTGTCATCTAGCGCGAAGACTTGTCTGGTGCCCGAGCTTGTGTCTGCGATCTCGTGGTTGCTTCCTCCGGTTTCCAGCACCATTCTCTAAATTTGGGGCGGAGGTTTTAGGGGTTTAGTCCCGGGAATTTTCCCGAATCTTGGAATATTTATTAGGGTATTCCCTTGGTTTTTTTCATTTAAATCATTCCTGTGTGTAGTACACTGTACGGCCTTTCAAGGTACTTTCAATGCCTGTCCCAAGGAGAGGGGGAGTGTAACGCCCCGTTTTACAAGAGCGTTTAATAATTATTAACTACTTTTGGACCACGATATATGCCAATTGAGGCAGGTATAAACTACCATTATCTCGTTGGAGCGTGTGGATGGCGATAACAGCCGCTTGTTTTCTGGCTCGAACGCGTCGATCCTAGCGAGGGATTTCCGGTTTCGATTTTGCTAGCAGACAAAGCAGTCAGCTTTTGCTTTAATTGACAGCGCCGCAAGGGATGATGCTAGTCAAAGAAGTCTGCACAGATTTAACTAATGAAAGATCACTTTAGTGATAATCCGCGAACCGCCGTTCTCCAGCTTTAGGCGGAAAAGAAGGGCAAGCAAAGTGCCACCAAAGGATAGACTAGGGGCTATAAGCACTCGCAGAGCGTAAATCGCGGCACCTGCGGCGCAATTTCTTTTAACAAATTGGGGTCCCGATAATGTCTTCAAATTAACTGGCGTCGAGGTCCGACTTATGAGACGTGCAGAGGTCAACCATTATCTACAAGGATTCTTCCCTCACGATATTGCGGCGCACTACACCCTCAAGATGCGACCTGCTTGTGTATTATGTAAGTACAACCTAATTCAGCGTTTTTTATCGTACTGGCGGATTGCCGCATAAAGAAAATAACAGCTAACTTAAGGCCTTAGGTGTTTACAACTGTTATGTACGCGACCAATATTTTTTTAAAATTGCAATTGACGCTTATTGCGTGAATCCTAATTAATCTCAATTGCTGAATTTGTATGTACTCCTTATTAGTGCAGACGCAAATGCCAGAGTAGCGTTCCGCACAATTGTGATATTAGTGTAATTAATTCCTTTGCACCTATCATAAATTGGTTACTTTGCCTATGAAATTATTTAGTCAATAATCTAGTATAGTTGTTTGACAATTATCAGCCATTAGGCTACAGTGGTATTGCACTTGTTGCTAGTAAATATTTAATTGAGTAAATGTCCCCATGCTAAATATTTGTTTTATTAATATATTTTTCTACCACGTTCCCATCTGCACAATTGAAATGTCGACAGCATAAGCGCCAAAGGTAGGTGGTGGGTTTACTAGCTGAATTCGTATCGGTTGTGAAGACAACCAGGCGCCCTAATTTTTTTTTAATGTTGGAAGTAGTTTTTGTGGAAGCCGAAAGGATCTGAACCTAATCCTTGCTCACGCCACAAATCTATCGAGGATATCTGAGCTAGTCCCGGCCGTGTGCGCCCTTATTCAAAGGGGTGGCACACGATTGTATTTGTAGGTACTACTCTACTGATACTACTGCTGCTACTGCAAACAATTGTGCCATCGTGTTTTGTTATTATTTAAATATTTTATATTAACACAATCCTGTTAACATGCAGGAGTTTAATTTTTAAGATATCCTTCTTTAAAATAAGCATATTTCTGATATTATATGCAATGAATGTTAGATAGTACAGTAGTATTTAAATTATTTAATTAACAAGTGATTTTATTCATGCGATTAAGTTTCCTTTTTTATAATAACTTATTTCTATTTGTTATTTCATGTAAACTTGTGTTTTACAAAGTAATGTATATTTCTACATTGTTAATGCATATTTGTGTAGTGCTACAACGGTACATGTAACTGGTTTTCTATTAATGACTTATATATTTCTCTTTATTAATTTTGTTTTATTGCCGTTCAAATTAAACTTATGTTGGTTAGAACATTACTCTAACACAAAAAAGTGCATGCCTCGTTGTTTCGCGAGCACCTTCGAGGCATATTAAACGTGCCATGCTTTCCACAATTAATTACATCAGATCGAAGCCGAATTAAAGCGCTTATGAATAAATTACCTCGGCGGCGTAGGAATTAGAGGCTCCGAAGGCTGCCTGGATCGACGTGCGTGCAGCGAAATTAGACAGTCATGAATGAGTTGTGCAATTAGGCGATTAGAGCTTGACTATGTTAATCCGTTTTCTATTATTGTTAGGTGTTTACCTTGGCGTGGTCCATGGCAGATCGCCGGGCGCGGTTGGCCTCTGGCTCGCTTCAGATGAACTTCTGAAAACAAATTGGTATGTAATAATGAACAGCGCAGTAAACATTTACTAATTTCAATATTAATTTATTTGATTTGTCAATCGATCGCATACGACGGAGAAAGAAACAACTAATTTGAGATTCAAGTTACAATACGAAGGGTTGGAACGTTGCTGAAGGCCTAAGCCTAAGAGATATTAACCCTAAAATATAATGTTCGATTATCCGAACGAAAAAAGCACCCGACATCCTACGCGTACAAAAATTTGCAGAATGGGTAGGGGCAACGCTAAAAATCTGGGGGTTTACACTTCCTTCGCAACAGTGCAAAGTGACAACTTATGTGTCTTTATTGACAAGGTAAAAGTGTCACTTTATCGGATTATGCAGATAAAATAGCAACTTTTCCGTACTTTATGTGCCTAAACACACAAAATACAAAACTCAAACATTTCAGCCAAATGTTTACATCGTAACCACGGAAACATTGTAGTAGGTATTAGATTATTTTATTCATTTACTTCCTAATAATTTGTGTTACCCTTTATCAATTTTTAAGTTATCTGAATACGTTTGCGGATAAAATAGTATATGTTATTCGGAGTAAAAGTAACTTTATGTGGCTTAGCTGAATTATTTGCCTCACTAACGTTCGGCTAAATAAACTTCAGCTTCGCCACATAAAGTATCACTCCTAATAACATAATCTACTATTATTTAGTTAAAGAAAAATATGCAACATTTAATTTTCTTAATGTACTCACCCTGTATATATTTGACGAAAACGAAACATATATTCGGTTTCAAGCTCGATAGACATATATCGTCTTCTTCCAACAAATAGTTTTTGAACTGTTTATTAATTTATTCAACAAAGTCGTGGCCAATGAAGAGACATGAGTCCAATTACCGATTGGCAAAAAATACATTTAGAATATATATGTAGTGCATGTACATCTGCATGTTACCGGAAAATTGCACTTATAACTTTACTTTCAAAAGACACGACTAACAAAAATATTAAAAGGCAATCAACCCCTCGACCGTGGTGTTAAGATTATATGGTGTGCTCGCGCGCATATGTATTGCTACCCTTGTAGCACACTGTGACGTCAGCTTGGGGGCAAATTTACCACACTACATTGGTAAAATTCTAGTAATTAATCCCTGTAACTCTTATTATTAAAGTTACGGAATAAATGCAAATACGAAAGTAGGGAATATTTTTATGGTTAATAAAACTGCCTTATTTAATTTATTAGCACAGCTATCTACGATGTTTTGTTAATAAAATACGTAATGAGAAAATTATATCTCAAACTTTTTAATTGTTGACATAGTAAATACAACAAAACTTATAGTTAGAAGTAGTAACATTCGCAAATTAAAATATGAAAAATAATGCAAGTAAATTTATTTCACACATTTAGTTGTGCAACAAATACCAAAGCAATAAGCAAATCTCTTTTATTTCTATGCTGTTCTCTGCTGAACAGATGTCAGGTGTTTGTGTTTTGTAACGTCATGCCCAGACAACAGGTGCAAATAGATTATAAAAATTACAAGACATAAAAAGTTATCTGGTAATATTTGTAACTCCAATCTCGTGTATTGTATTTCTTTCCCTGGCAACTTTGTGCATGTGCGATATCAATAAATACGAAGAATTTGATGTTAGTTATACAAATATAACAACGGTTAAACATAATTTCGCACGTCGAAAGAGAAGAAATAATAAAGCAACTGCTTCAAGGAGGGGTACGCAGATACGATATAGGGTTTTCAAAGTTAAGTCGGCACTATTGCTAACTTCGTTATTATTGGAGCTACAAAGTCAGTTAAATTGGCAAACTAGTAGTATTTTTTTCGCTAATTACGATGGTGAAAATGGAATCAAAATCGAACAACGCGTTCGCGAGTTATATCAAAAAGTTAAATTTTTTCAAATGGGACACTCAGTATGCCATATTTACAATCGATAGGAAATTTAATTCTGAACAAAAAGTGTCCTATGTCCTTTTATCCTAATGTCGAAAATGACAAAGGTATTGATGATTTTTCAAATTCGTCAAGGTGGCTGTGTTAGTGGCAATTTTGCCTTATCATAAAATAGAAATTAAAAAGAATATCTATGAAGTGAAACAATATCGTTTATTTCAAATTATTCTATGAACTTCTAATAACAAAACTCAAATTAGATGCTCAAAAACATCACCCTCTTGCTCTAAGCATTCTTGACCCCGCTTGTAAACGCTTCTAGTGGCCCTGGCAATGACATAACTCCCGAAAGCGATGTTCGATTTTGATTCCGTTTTCACCATCGTAATTGGCGAAAAAAATACTACTATTTAACTGACTTTGTAGCTCCAATAATAACGAAGTTAGCAATAGTGCCGACTTAACTTTGAAAACCGTATAAGAAAAGACGTGGAAATTCTTTTTAACAGCATCATATGTTTTCATTCAATAATGAAATGATGCAACCTTCTAATGTTTTTTTTCACAGAAACAGGCCAATTTTGTAGGGGTATTTTAAAGAAAATTGTCGAAGATTGTAGCCGTAGCGAATCTCCAGTTTCAAGTAAACAAGAAACATCATCCGATATTACTTCAGAAATCATTGAAGAAAATGAGTATGACTTTACATGGGGGTCTGTGCAAGAATACGAAGAGTAAGTAGTACTGGGTTCGGCAGAATGACCGACCCTATTTAAATTGTTAATAACTGTTTCACAGTTTACAATATTTTTAAATTTTTTTCAAAAATGTAAAGTAAAAACTTGCCAATTTTAGTTACAATATAATTTATTTATTAAAAATATTAGCACTTGCTCCAAATTAATTAGATTATTATTATTCAGTAGTTGAAGGTATTGTTCACAAAACGTAAGCCGAACTTCTAAGTCTCGTGGTACCTAGTAATTGGTACGACTTGAACTTTGTAAGGATGAAATTTTAAATCCTTTAAAATACGGTGAAGAGTTCTGTCTGATCGGCCCAACTTGAAGAATTTAATCAAATTAAGGATTAGGTTAATCTGTATTAGTGTGAAAATGAAGTTTGAGTTTGAGTGAGGTTATTTTTAAAACCACGCTGTGGGTCGATTATACCTAGGTACTACCGTTTAGAAGCAGCTCATTTTGAAAAAGAAATTGCGAAAACTAGATAAATGCAAATTAACAAGACAAAGAAATTTTAATTCATTTACATTATATTACAAATCAATTATTACCAATAAAACTGTTTCAATTGCAATTGAAATTCTACTATTTTTCTGATTCTGAGTAACTTCTTTAATAATTTCTTTAATAAAACTAAGCCTATTACAATTTTTCAATTTCCTCCATTTATTTTTGATGGCAGTAGACTACTGGCGTGCAGTAAAATTATATAAAAATTGCAATAATAACCCCGAGTATAATTGAAATAAAATTAAATTTGTCAGAAAATGGGTAAGAAAGATGCAGCGGTGTGTAGAGAAGAAATGAAATATACTGTATTTTTAAGTTAATTGAATATAAAAAGAACTACGAAAAAGAAATTAAATTGTTTATAAAAAGTCAACATGTACTTATCAAAAATAAACTAAATTGGTAATACAAAAGTGCATATGTATTTAAAAAAATATATTAAATTGTTTATAAAAAAATAGAAATGTATTTACAAAAAATAAACTACTCTGTTAATAAAAAATCTTTGGTAAATATGTATGCACCTTTTTATTAACAATTCCGTTTTTTTTGTAAATTTGTACTGTTTTATTAACAATTCAGTTTATATTTGGTAAATACATGTGTACTTTTTTTTATAAACAATTCAATCTAGTTTTAATACATTTTATGCTATTTAGACAATTCTTATAAAACATTTATAAAATAATGCTTTTTAGAGGTGCGAGTCTAGCGACAGGGCCGTATCAAAGTTAGAAACCAATAGTAATTTTTATTAAATGTAATATTATAAAATATCTTAATTCTACAAAAAAATACGATTTTGTAACTAAACAACCAAAAGTAAGGAAGATTAATACGTACAGCAGCTGAACAAGTCAGGTTAAAAATGAAGTTTTTTCATTTTTAATTTCAATTTATTCAGTAACTGTACCTTGTATAAAAAAAGTTTATTAAGCTTTCTTGTTTATATTTTTGTAGTTTAATTCAAAATTCTAATAACTTCACGAAATCTACATTCATCATAGGCAAAAATGGTTTTTCTGCATAGGGTTGCCAACATTGTGCCAATCCCCGAAGAAAAAAATTGAGGAGGGCGGGGTGATAAACTAACTGAAAAATATCGATGGTAATATGAATGAATAGTACTTTCCAACACGGAAGAGAAAGGCATACGTTTTTCCAAAGTGTGACTTTGAGGCGCAAGTGCGAAACGCGAGGACTACAAATACATAGAAGAAAAAATGGCGTTCTCTCCTGCTTATATACAATTTTTTCCATGACCGGGATCAGAACAACAAGAAACGAGTATTACTGCAAATTAGAATTATGCTGCAATATTTAGAAGCTTTTGAATTGTGCTACTCTGCGAATACAAACAATATCATCAGAAACTACCATAAATACATTGAGCATTTTTTTCTTTAGAAGTAATAACTTATGTTAAAATTTTTATCAATTTTTTGTACTTATTATTAAATACTATCTTCGTTCAATAGAGACGACGAGTACGGCCGAAAGCAAGACATCAAGACGAAATTCTAAACCACTTCGGCACAGAGCGGTGACCTCAATCACAGTGTATCTGCTATTAATCTTGTATTGAAAATAAAGTAGTGTAATGAAATAGTAATTTATTATACAAGACGATAAAGTTAAATTTTATCCACGAGTGAATCGTTTAACGTCGAGACGAAGTCGAGACGCTAATGATTCAAGAGTGGATAAAAATAACTTTATCGTCGTGTATAATACAATATTTTTTTCTATAGCAAGAACTTTAACAATTTCAAAAGAAAATAAGGACAGTCATTCACATTTCAAAATGTCAGTAGCTAGATTGGGTTGCTACGATAATACGAAGCTGTCATATTTAATTTAAACAAAAGTTAGAAAATTAAATTACTTTATCTATCCTTGATGTTAAAGTGCTACTTTATCTACCCTTGCTGTTAAAGTAAAACTTGACCTTTTGTTTTGAGTTGATAAAAGCACACTTTAACATGTGCTATAGAAAAAAATACTTTTTTCTTTGTCAATATTTAAAGTTTTTTATATCTGTTTAGGCAGCATTATAGGAAGTATAAATTAAGTTGTAAACGTATAACATTTACCAATATATCGCAGTAAAATTTGGTAACTGTATCTGTTTTCTTGTAAGGTGTTGCAAAGTGATTCCGGTGTGCTGTTAAATGGCAGAAAGGTTTTGAAGGTCAATATCGATTGATAAATTTGAAATATATTATCAGGTTGATTAATTAGGTACCTAGTTATTATCTAAAACTATGTAATTGTAGATAAATTATTGCACTTGACTGGCATATAATCAGAAGTAATACTATAAGTACTTCGATATTATCGGGTTATATGTCGATAACTTGTTGCACAATAATAGAAGAGTGTCAGTTTGACAGATTAAATAATCCGACCGCGTCAGCGGGAGGATTATTCTGTCAAACTGACACGATTTGTTATTGTGCAGGAAGTTTGAGACGTATAACCTGTTCGAAGTACGCATTGTATTCGATTTGATTATTTTTTGAGTAAATTTTAATATTAGAATCAAATAAATATTTTATTGGCAGCTCGATTGGTTTGTATTAACCTAGCTGAAAGTCATCTCCATGAAAACAACATCAAGTTGACAAAAGTTATGTATTGCGTTGCCTAGTGAAGTTACACTAGTATAATCGATTTTGTATAATCGAAATTATACAAGATAACTTAACTAAATCCAGCCTTCTGATTGGTTGAGATCGCTACGAATAAAATAATCGCTGTATTACACTTGGATGATTTCATCTTCGCGTAATATAGCCTACATTATATGCTTGTTAAATAAAATAGTATTTTCCGCAACCAAAAGTAATTACTTTTAATACCAAAATCTGTCATTGAGGTTGACGTTTCTCTTACTGACACAAAAAGTGTATGTTGCTATGTAACACTTTTAGTTCTTAGGAAGTACTTTTACTTCCATGGAACTAAAAGCAACTTCCATTTGGTCGTCTGTGAATGTAGTTGTCATAATGATTTTTAAATGAGAAACGTCAAAAGTAATCAATCAATTAAAATTTTGAATATTTTGTACTTTTCTAGGTTGCAGAAAAAATAATATGTATTATTTGGATTAAAAGTGACCCTGTTTGACTTGCAATTTTTGCATTTGCTCGGCTACGGTGCGCTTTGTCTTGCAAATGCAAACATAATTGCTCGTCAAAAAAGTGCCACTTTTAATTCTAATAAAACAATATACTATTAATTCTAGGAACTAAAAGTGTTGCATTGCAAAATACACTTTTTGTGTCAGTAAGAGAAACTTCTACTTATCCACTTCAAAAACGGTTGCCGAAAAACATTCTTTTTCAACCTAAAAATAATAGATACTTATGCATTAACGGAGATATGAATATGTTTTTCCCTTGGGTTGACATGTGTTACAGACCGAGGGCTTCTAATCTGAGGTCTGTAAGTCAACCGAAGGCAAAGAATATGAATATCTCCCATGGTGCATACAATATTTTATTTACTAGCAATATTAGTAAAAATTAAATTTTGGTGTTACAGCTGTTTTTGTATATAAATTAGTAATTTGGAGATGAAATCAGCTATGTTGGCATTGTATTAGCTTAGCTACTTGAAATTTCTACATGCTGTTTCAATCAGAACTCTGTATTGTCAAAAACACATTAAAATTTTATTTAAAAGGTTATTATAACGTTTCGCCAGTTATACCAGCTTCATCAGATAAAATAAATTCAAAATACAAGCCTTTTGCAGTAGTTAATCTGAAAGTTTAAACAAGCAAGCAATTAGAGAATAAGTGAAAGAATAAAACCTCACATTTAATACACACTAAGAAAAAACATATCGTATCTTAATAATTAGGATTCATTGCATCTTCTTGTTTAAAATTGAAATATAATTTTTCTTTTTCCTTCAAAACTCCAACTTTTGCCAATAAGTATTGAAAAACAGGATAGGGTTGTGATTATTTTCTGTTTTTTTCGTATGTTTTCTTAAAAATTATTTTGCTAAAAGACAGATATTAATAGTTAATAGAGAACAGTTTTTGTTAAAAGAATAGTAATCACCTTTGTAGTTTTTGTCGTTTGCTTTTAAAGTGTATTCTTTTTTATTCTTCTTTATAATTAGCCAAAAATTTGATTTTTAATTTTTAATCATTTGTCAATTTTTTTTCAAAAATTGCAAATTCTACAGAAACCGTACAAAATAGAGCGTTAGTTGAAGAGACAAATTTTCTCTAAAATTTTAAGCTGAATTCAAAAAGGTATTAATATACCGGGCGTTCTGTTTAAAATAGGAGTTAATAAAAAAAAGGAAACAAACAAAAGAAACCCATTTTAGAGGTATTCAACTGAAAAATCACCTATCTCACATCAATACACATTAAAAGTGTAATAAAAATATAAAGTTTGAAAAAAATTGTTAGAGCTGTTTTTGAAAAACTCGAAAATAGCTGAAAAATCGCAAGAGTAAACACCATACTTCTGGTGATGCGATTTTCTTCAAAAGCTTGCTATCGCATCTAGACAGTACACAAAACGTATATATGAAGTTTGAACGCCATATCTCTTTATTTTTAAGATAATCTGTTCTTTTCAGTTCTTTGCATTAATATTCGACACAAATTTGCGCAGAAATCATTTTAATAGGTTATGTTGTTTCTGACAACCATATTTACATCATCCGGTGGGGCATACTTCGCATTTAATAATTGTCCTACTTTCCTTTAACTCCAAAACGGTTACTGTCATTACTAAAGTTATGCAGTTTTAGAAGACCTTTCATATCATAAGTAAGGGTGGGTAAGTCTTGTTTGATTGTTGGGACAAAAGTTGTAAATGAGTAAAAATGGTTGAGGGTGAAAGTAATACTTCGACAGGTAAGTAAAGCTTAAATTTTACAAAATAATGCATTCTTGCTCGTTTTATTTTTATAACACCAACCGTTTCCTAGATAATCAATGCCATAGATCTACACGTGATATAATTTCATTTATATTATTTTTATATTATAATAATAATAATTTATTTTAAAAGAAAACTAGCAAATTATGCGATGCATAATGAAAAGATTGGAAAATGGGCGCTGGTTTTGAACATGCTAAGTTAGTTTATGAGATACTTGCTGCCGGTTCTGTATACCATAGATAAACCTTACACATGTATTTTAAATACGTTGTATGCTTATTGCAGTATATTTTCTTAAACTAAGTGTATCACAATAATTAAAATTTGATAAAATCAATGCATCACACAATGTAATGTTAATATCTCTCAAAAGGCAATAACGATTAGCATATAGTAATTTAAAATTATATTGGCTTTCTGAATACATCGAGAAATAGGTTGACCAAAACGTAGGTCGTTATCAATGGGCACACCCAAATTCCTGCATACGTTGCTCTGCACTAAAGCGTCACCACCCACTTTTATATTTATCAATCGATGCAATTGCTTGTTCCCTTACTACCATATTGTCAATGACGATTTCGAGGCATTTATTTTTAATGAATGATTTCACAATATTCCAATAGACTAGCTAGATGCTCGATCACCAACCATGCCGACTCTTTTAGGTTACGATAAGGAAAAGAGTAATATCTTTACATGTCAGCAGCATTTTTCTGAAATTTGCAATGTTCTAAGCAAGAAGATATATTATTCGTATAGTGAAAATAAAAAGGACCCAGAATCGAGCCCTGTGGAACACAAATTGCGACTTCTAGCGAAGTTTCTTGCTGAATACTGGAGGTTTGTTTTTTTAAACAGATAATGATTTCATAAATCGATAGCCGAGTTATATAAAATGTAATATAGATGGCAGAAGCTATCGATAGTGTAAAAATATTTAGGAAAATCTTAAAGTATTATTGCTAATTCGTTGTTATCAGTAACTCGAAAATAATCTGCTAGAGTAATTACAGCAGTATTGCAACTGTAACCGGGCGAACGCTATTGGATTTTTGGTGGAATATTGTACATGCGAAGATAATTGCGGATTTGTTTTTTTTTCTTTGAAGAACTGTAGATAGAGTACAAGAAATACTTATGAAACGAAGATGTTTGAATTCAGTTGGTAGGTCAGTTTTAAGCAGAGGTATGAGTCATAAAAATTTCCAAATATTTGGACAAAAAATCTGTTATGAAAAATGTATGATGTGTGTGAGGTATAGCAACAAATTTATAATAACTTTAGAATAATCAGAACCCGTATATGTTGATTTATTGACATAGAGAGTGTTTTCAACTTTAAATGCATTTTTTTTTATCAAAACGAAACGAGTTCTGAAATTTATGTTTTTATTTGGTGAGTAGTACTTAATTAAATCATTAGCATCTATACTGTAGTTACTGTTACAAGAATTTCGAAAGAAATTATTGCTCTCGTTTACACTTGGTAAGTTAGTTGGAACTTCATGGTTTTCATCTCTATTTACAATATTCAACTTCCGTAGTTCTTTATAAATTGCCTGAGGTTTATAGTTTTTTTTTAATGTACCAAGAATTTTGCTTCGCAATATTATATTTCACATTACCGATATTCGAAGGTTTACTCACTCTGGTAATTTTAAATTATTTAAAAGGTGCATTCTATTAAAGCTAAAATTAATACTACTTATCATTTAAAAATTTTATCTTGTCGTTTACATTATGCATATCAAATAAGATAAACCAAGGTATTGCGTGCAAGTTTCTGGCAAAAAAACATTATCAAATTATGAAAAACATCCTATGCATACGAATTATGAGTTCATTTATTATTAACTCTAATGATAGAATGCTAGGAGATAGACAATGGTCGAAGATATTATGCTCAAAAACAGATTCACTTCCACTTTTGAAGTTATCACTGTGACTTACATGAAATCTGTGAAGGTAATTGAACTTTTTGTGATTCTGGTTGGAGCATGGATTATTTGAATTAATACTAGCATCTCCCAAAGATCGTTAAATATGAGTGTTGTATAATCAAATGTTAACAAATCAAAGTTTAGGTAACACATACATACAATATACATATAAAGGAGTATATAAATATCAAGTGAGCATACTACCATTACAGCACTGGCAACGACTGGGATGAAAATTTAAATGTATTTTTTTATATCTGCACACTTTAAACCTCAAACATGAATAATCCAACGATCCTATTTAATTATTTTTAGATATCAGTTACCCGGAAATTGGTTGCGGTTACCAAAAAAAACAACATTCCTAAATTCTTCGTGATTTATGGAGAACAAATTCTTATTAAGCCATAATTTTAAACTGAATTCGTGGTTAGCAAAAGTATTGCAGTAAACGATTACATATTAGTTAAAAATAGAGAATTCTGAATTAGTTATATTGAAACAGTTCTGGGTCGAAGTGAACTTGATTCGAGATCGTACAGAAAGTGAGATCCGAAAGTCTGCGTATTAAGTAATTTTCAATATATCGAAATTGGCTCGGAAGTTTGTTCCGTTAAAATTTATCGAAGGTAAATATGCAGTTTGATGCATCCTCCTAGTTTTTCAAATTGAATCTGTTGTTTTCTCGATGTATGCCATTTCAGTGTTAAAATTTTGCCGAAATTCATTTCAATGTATGAACATCATTTAATGGTATTGTCAATTTGTCCATTTTATGAGTACTGTTTGAAGAGATTTTAGCATGAACAAAAATGAAATAAGTAAAAACATTGTATTAGTGAAGGTGAATGAAAGAAGACCAAACGAATAGACAACTAGGAACAACCGTATAAAAGATTAATACCAAAAACATAAATGCAAGTAACATTACCAAAACGTATTAGTTTAAAATGTTTAAAATTAATGTTTTTCCTTTATTTTACTATTGTTTATTTAGTTAAAGTAGTTGAAATAAGCTAGAAATCGCTTCCTATAAAGTTTTAAAGTACTGAACCATTTATTAGCGTTAACTGAAAAGCAAGTTATTCTAGCTACGTCGTCAGATGATTTCAATGTTGCTGTTCTCTAAAATAGGGTTCTTCTAAATACTTTCTAATAATGAAGTAAGATTGCTTTTTACTTTTATTTCAGTTAATTTTATCAGCTACTTCCTAAAGAGTTTAAGGGCTGCTGGTTTCTACGAATCTACCACACAAAAACAAAAACTTACAAATCTAAAACATTTCAAAAGTAACTACCTACATTACAACAAAAAGAATTAGGTTTTACCTAAGAACATTTTAAGGTCTATTTATTTTTTCAAAGAGTTGCATAGAGCTGCAAATGTCTATACGCCGTTATAAGTGGAGGTGGATTGCAAAAGCGATATTGATTGCCAGCCTTTTATTTATTACCAGGCTAAGTTGTCGATTAGTCACATTTAAAGTTCGTCAGACAGCATTAGTACAGTGGACCGGAGAAAAATGGTCTAATAATAGATACCTGACAGAAACCCATTTCTCAAAGGTGCAATTAGCATATACGATTGTAAGGTAATGTCGTTCACGATTGTTACTCCAAAGGTTAATGAGCCAAATGGCACATGAGCAAGGTTTATGGCCGAATTTTAATTAAGGACTCTAAATCGGAATTTGGAATTTTCACGTTTATATACGATTACAATGGCTTGTAGCAATAGATGTTTAGCTCCAAAATCTATTTTAGGCGGTACGAAATTGGTTCTTTGGTATGTATTGTTCCTCAGTCGCATATGTAAATACCAACAGCAGCCTTCACCCAATTGCTGCACTGCTTAGAAAAATGGTAATTCCCATGGCCTACGCAGATGGCGAAACGGATAAGATGTACTTACCAAAAAACAATCGATCGGCTGGCCTGACCCAGACCAGAAAGTGCGACCTTTCGCTTACGCAATAAGTGGACCGGTGCCTAACGTGAAGGTTGTATTAAATAAATTATTTCAAGTGTTAAATAGCGTCTAGCATCAGGTGTCGAGATATGAGTAGCGAAAGCTGGCAAGGTTTAAAAAAATGTGTTGTTTTGACTGTGGTATTATGACGAGAAGAGTAGTAAACTCGTTTGGGCGACATTTACCTGGCTCCTTGGGATAATTTAAGTGCAATGGCATATGACGACTTAATGTTCTAAAAACATTCCTCGACACAAACGACTACCGGGCCCAATTACGCATGTGTTTCTTGTAAGGTGACAATCGAAAATGGGTGAATTGTATTTACAACGTATAACAACTTTGTTATAGCTGTCGTTTAAATATTTTATATGCTTTCTACATTTACCAATGTATTTGTTGTTCAAAATACGGTACATATCTATTATGCTGAAGTGAAAATATCTTCTGCGGCATTTCTGCTAGGTTGTATGGTCAATAGTGTTCAAGGTCAAAGTAAAAAAGTAAAAATAATTATATTTATAGTGAGGTTCATTTATAGGTTTATCAGTGTCTTTAAAATTGCGATCTTTAAAATAAATAGAAACGTTTGTCACTGTTTTTATAAATATATGGGTCACAAATGACTCATTATCGTTTTTGAATGAAAAAGATTCGGCCGTTGACGACATTCGTGATATAGTACGTAAGTAGATGCAGAAAAGTTGTGGCTCAAGGCATCTATACCAGTGGTAGGTATCTCGTCAACAAATCATTCATCGTGTAAAAGCATATTACAAAAAATCCAAGCATTTAAGGATGTCTTAAAAGAGAGCCAAAAAACGGCGATTTTTATGAGTGTACGTGCCCAATCCAATCCGAGTAACAGGAAATGATCGTAAGTATCTAAAGGACTAAAGGAACGCAGAAAGAAAATAATAGCGGAGATAGATATAAAAGCAGTAAACAGTTACAACGGAAACTAAGCAGAAAAGAGAAGCTATTAACAAAATAACGTGAAACGAGTCAACACAATGCAGAAATTCGAACCACACCATCACCCTCATCATATATGAAAATATGCGATATTCAAGATCTCATAATTGCAGGCCCATCATTTCACTGTAACGTACAAGGGAAAAATCAACCATCAACATCAAGTCATTGCAAATACAATTTGTTTTAACATGTCTTGCACCATCCTGTGTTAGCAGAGGAGTTTGAGATAGATCTGCATCAATAATTATCGCAACTACTATTCTCCAAGGTTTTGGATTTGATGCAATAGAAGACTCATCTAAAGTTGTTAGCACTCGTCAAACTACAATTCAACTTCCTTTATTATAATCCAAAAAATCTTAAATGTTAAATGTAAGTTAATTGTAGTGGACTAGCATTTTACCGTAAAGGTAAAGCAACATACCCTAAAAGTACAATTTAGTGAGGGGTATAATCAGAACAAAGATATTTTTTAAATCAATAATACTTATATAAAAAAATACTGAGGTGTTGCCGTCTAAAGTGAGACACACTGTATATGAAAGCGAGTAAAGCTGCGAACGTTCGTCTGTCATGATGGCTCGTCACCGATCAAAATTTCTTTCTTACGTCATTACCCTTAATTTTATTTATTATTCATATTACTAGGTGTTTCATTTAACTGTTTTAGTCCTACACGAAACGTTAGGATCTTTTTACCGATTTTTAATCATAATCATACATACACCACCCCATCAATGGCACAACCTTTACTGGCACAGGATACTGCGCTAAGGTCACTAGATCCGGCGTTCTTAGAAGCTTACAAGGAAGTAGGTTTATTCGCATTTCTCTACTGGTCGATTTTCATTTACAGGAATATGTTGCGATTTTTGTTTCACATGGCTTGACAGGACAATAATGCGTTTTCAGGACTTCTCCCGGTTTCGTGCATCCTTCGGCTATCAATCCGATGTTTTCGGTAAGCTCTTGAGTGTTTCACATCTATCTTATAGACCTGGAGACCTGCCCCGCGATGTATCTAAGGTCACGGTGTCGCTGTCCGACCTGTAGCTCGTGGGTGACGCAAGGCTAGTTTTTGTAATCTAACGTACGTAACAAAAGTATTGGAAATTTTTTGAAGTTAGAGAAATATAATTAGACAATGCATTATGAAGTCGCCATTGTCAACAGAAAATCTATAGATATCAGAATATATGATAATAGTACAAATTTTGCAATTATATTGATCAATATGTCTTACAAACTTGAAATCCGAATGATAAATGCCTAGGCGCGATATCGTCAACATATTCAGAGGCCAAAACGGGTTAGTAGTAGTAGGGTAGTAGGGTTCAGTAATTTATTGAAATATAAGAATGCGAATGAGGAATAACTTCTGTAAATTTATCTAAAAGTCAACGCAGCCAAATTTATCTGCAGGGGTTGTCGCAGAATGGCAATAAGAGTTAAAGACAATGTAGAAACATGAGTTAGGGTGTTAGGTCCACGTTTTCATGTTTTGCACATGACTGTGCATCGAAAATTGCATCGTAATGTTTTAAACTGTCAAAAAAAACGTAAATGCCCAAAATACACATACTGATAATAAAATAATATTTTGGCCAGAATTAGCTTCTTGCCATTACGCGAGAGTTACGAGAGATTGACTGAAACAGCACAAAGTTCCATTTATACCAAAACGTGACAACCTACCCACCAATGATTTTTGGGCTTTACTAAGCAGAAAGGTGTAAGACGATGGCCGGGATGCATATAAGCATTTTTTACGGACCTATGGCAATTGCAACAAATGATGTCCTGTTATTGGTTAACATCTGCTCACTCAGTGGTGAATTAGATTTAGTTGCGTCACTTTATATGCAGCTGTAGGTAGACCATGTTCAGTATTAGATTTTGTTGCATAATTTGCATTACAATAGCCAATGGAATTATTTTGGTAGGTAATTGTTGTTGTTACGTTTGTCCATTTGCTTGTATCAATATCGAAATCATAGAAACTAGAAGAGTCAAGTGTAAGCATTGAAACGGTGAGGGTGCAACGTGCGCGCTCCGATAACAGTGCAAGACAGCAGACCTCAAAGCGATTGATACCGAAATTTGTGAGTAAATTCGAACATTCGTTTAATAACACCATTAATATCCTATCAAATGTAACGAATATGAATCAGCAAGCGCAAAATAAGCGCAAATCGGAAGATTTAACACCACCGATAACAGATGTACAAAAGCTTTATATGTGGGAATCCACAGAGTTAATAACCAAAAATAATTTTTATTTATCGCTACAAAATGAAAAACAACTTAACATGGATCACCCAATCGAAGCAGATGCCCAACAAACCACTAGCAAACCCAAAACTCCACCAATTTACCTGCACAACACGGTAAATCATAACGCATTGGTTACAGATATCCAGAAAATGATAACAGGCAAGTTTTCAACCACGTGTAGCACGAACGCACTTGGAATAAATTTAGAAAATGAAAGTGATTATCGCACCCTCACTAAATTCTACTCGGAAAATGGAATTCAGTATTACACATTCCAGAACCCTAACAACAAACCTTTATCAGTAGTCATAAAAAATGTTATCTCTAACTGTAGAACAAATAAAAGGTGCATTACAAACACTGCCCGTAATTAACGTAACACGATTATTAACAAAAGACAAACGGCCCCTTCCAGTTTCTGCAGTGGCACTGACTAACAATGATAAAGCTAAAGAAATCTTTAACTTGAAAGCACTAGATCGCTCCATAGAAACAGTTGAAACGAGAAAGAAGCCATGAAACTTACCACAGTGTCATCGGTGTCAACGGTTTGGACACACCAAAAATTATTGCAGCCTCACCCCGAGATGTGTGAAGTGTGCTGGCAACCATAGCCACATTGACTGTACAAAACAATTCAATATAAAACCAACATGTGCCAACTTCGGTGGAGAACATGCAGCAAGCTACCGTGGCTGCAGTCACCACAACGAGCTTCAGCAAAAACGCATGAAAAATAGGCCCATATTAAATAATTCCCATGTTAACCCATTACAAACGTTCGCAAATAAAGTCAAAAATACTTTAATCAACAACTCAACTCCATCAGCCCCATCAACAGAAGCCTTCCATTCTGAAAATTTTATCAAAGTTCTTCTTGAATTAATAACACCGTATCTTCATCAGACTAATCATTTATTACTAATACGTTTTTACCACTATTATTTAATGGACCATAAATCAATAAGGGTAATAGAAAATTTAACAATGCTAAACTGGAACGCCAACGGCATTATCAGTCAGCGATCTGTATTTATAGCGTTTTTAGCCAGACACAATGTTGATGTCGCTTGCGTCTCAGAAACACATTTAACAGCATATGATACTTTTAAGATACAAGGGTATTTAGTCTACCGAAAGGATAAAAATGCCACAATAGCATCCGGCGGTGTAGCAATCGTAATTAAGAGAAAACTTGAACACCATAGCGTTGCTGACCTACCTAATATCAGTCTAGAAATTACAGAAGTCAAAGTGCGGCTAGTCGATAAGAGTTATCTGACTGTTCTATGTACATAGAGACAACCAAATAGAAAACTGATTGAAAATGACTTAAAAACTATTTTTGACACAAACGAGCAAGTACTAGTAATAGGAGATCTCAATTCCAAACATACATCTTGGCGCTGCCGAGCGACCAACCCCGAAGGAGTTAAACTCGAACAATTTTCAATAATAATAAACTTTTCAAATTATGACTCCCGATGAGTACACATACTTTCCTTATCGGGCAGATCACCAACCAGACACACTGGATATTGTCCTACAAACAAATTAACCAAACGGTAATAACTGAGCTTAACTCAAATCACCTACCAGTCTTAATATCATTTCTTAGCACGCCCCAAATAAAACATCCTTCTCGCAAACTTATTAATGGTCCAATTGATTGGGAAACTTTTCAAGCAAAGCTAGATGACGACCTTAACAAATCGAACACAATGGAAGTTAAAGAAGACCTAGATGATGCCACTATCAACATTACGACATCAATAGTAGAAGCTGTAAACTCATCAGTAAAAATCTCAACAAAACGCCCAACCAACAACTATAATTATCCTCCTAACTACATAGTAAATTTAATAAAAGCAAGAAGCCAAACAAGACGCCAGTGGCAGAGAATAAGAGACCCCAAAACCAAGCGGTTGCTGAATAGCATCACACATCGTCTTAAAAAGCAACTGGATGAATTCAGACTAGAATCGTTCAGAAAATATATTGCAGACATTGGTCCAGGCGATCCAGGAATGTGGAAGACTACAAGACGAATACTAAAGAAGCATGAAGAACTACCTACGCTATCTACTGACAGTAACATATATTGTACAGACGGTAAAAAATCAGAGGCATTTGCCTCCCATCTTTAGCAAACATTTACACCATCGTACATCTGCAACCCCACACAAATGTGCTATGTAGTTAACCACATTGAGAGAAATCATCCTGTCATAGTTGAAAACATTGAATCCACATCTCCAAAAGAAATACATCAGCTAATCATGGCTCTCTCACAACGCAAATCACCGGACCATGATCTTATACCAACCACTGTACTGAAACACTTAACTAAGAAGTGTTTAGCATACCTAGTCTCACTTATTAACGCATGCCTTCGAACTGGCTATTTCCCAAGAACAATGAAACACGCTCACATCGCCATGTTCGCTAAACCTGGTAAAAATAAAGCAGATATTAAAAACTACAGGCCGATAAGCTTGCTAACCACTCTATCAAAACTCCTGGAAAAAATTATTCATATTCGGTTGTCGACATCTATCGAAATTCTAAACATCTTGCCGCCTTTTCAATTCGGTTTTAAGAAAGGACATTCTACTAACCACCAACTACAAAGAATTACCGAAATAATCGAAACTGGCTTTGAAAATAAGCATTTTACTACAGTAGTTTTCCTTGACGTCGCCCAGGCTTTCGACAAGGTTTGGATTGAAGGCACAAAGAAAAAGATTTTAGACATAAATATACCTAGCTACTTGCAAGCAATAATTTTTTCCTTTCTCGAATACAGAACTTTTGGCGTAAAAGTCAATTCGTATATTTATATTTCTGAAATAAAATGCATATGCGCTGGTGTTCCACAAGGAAGCATTTATATATCAGACATGCCAACGCCGAGAACAGTATGATTAGCTACCTATGCCGACGACACCGCCATAATCACACAAAGTGCAAATTTAGAAAGCGCAGTAGAAAAATTACAACATGCCACTGACGAAATTAATTAATGGTTCAAGAAATGGAACATACAAATCAATCCTTCTAAATGCATAAGTAAGATTTTCACGCTCAGGAGAATATTAGACCCACCCAACATCAAGATCAATGAAACTGCTATACCTTGGAGCCCAAAAGATACTGCTGTTAAATATCTTGGAGTCCACTTGGACACGCGATTAACATGGAGCTTCCACATAAATCAAAAGTTAACACAAGGTTTAAATAGACTACGTCAGCTGTATCCTATAATAAATCGGAAGTCCACATTAAGACCAGAATGCGCAATATTGATGTATAAAACCTTGTTAAGACCTTTAATCCTGTAGGCCTGCCCAGTCTGGTGCAATACGTCTAAAACAAATATAAAAAAATTGCAGCGGTACCAAAATAAAATGTTACGTCTTGCAGTGAACGCGCCGGTACATACTGTTACATTTTTAACGTTCGGGCTATTTAAAATTATACGACAAACATGGGTTCAAATATTTATTTACAACAATGAATTATTACGATTATTATTTACAAGCACACACGAGAATTATCAAGCAGATTACAAATTAATACAGGCACTAACAAACTATCGATACATTTATTTATTATTACATACGGATTAACACACTTATTTATTTATATCACTCTTAAACACTAACGATGCATTTCTATTTATATGGTTATCTATTTATTTATTTCACGAGAGGTTATGTACACGCGGTTATTTATATGGGGGCTTCTAGCAAGCCTCTACGTGAGATCGAACTGCCGGAGAATTATTTCAGAACTGAACTCGCATCCCCGCTGCTCGAGTATTTATATTTCACTGGGGAGGTTCCAGAAACTTCTCGATATTCACTGGAAATTCCAGATGAAAGCATGACGCATCTGACCTCGGGCGCGCGTGAGTCATGCACTACACCTGGCTCCAGATTGATCCGGCAGTCTGGAACGCTGTGACACATCTGCACACCTGCTTCTGCCGACAGCCTCTGATTCACCAGCGCACATCTGCTTTCAAGGCCGTTCTTGCGTTTGTTACACTGCCCCCGCCTTAGGTCGTTCTGTCCCAGAACGAGTTGCGTTGGGCGCCTGTCTTCTCGCTCTTGTGGGGGTCCGATGGCGGTACTTGCAGGTGGTGCCCTCCTTGCAAATGGACTGGCTGAAGAAGCAGTAGCCCACCGTTGTCTCCAGGCTTCGCAACAGCACACCTCGATCTGGACGCCGGTTGTCTCTTGTACTGCCGATCGGTAGGCCATCAGGAACAGGTGCATGTACTGGTCCCAGTCACGCGGATGCTCGGAAACCCCCTTGGACAGATGCTTCCCCATGGTTTCGTTCATCCTTTCCACCATGCCGTCCGATTGAGTATGGAGGGCAGTGGTCCGGGTCTTGCGTATCCCCAGTAGCTTACAGGCGTTCTGGAACGGTCCAAACTCGAAATTCCGGCCCTGGTCGAAATGTAACTCCAGGGGAACTCCAAAACGATTGAAGCACTCCTTCACCAGAACTTCAGTGACAGTACCGGCCTCTTGCTTCGGAAGGGCGTCCGTCTCGGGCCACTTGGTGAAGTAGCCCATACACACCAAGATGTATTTATCTCCTGCTTGGGTTTCGGGGCATGGTCTTGCGACGGCCATGGCTATCCCCTCGAACGGACCACCGACGTTGTACTGCCACATCGGAGCTCTACGTCTTCCAACCGGTTCGTTTCCTGTAGCGCATGCTTCGCGCCTCCGGCACCACTCTCGGACGTCACCTTCGCAGCTTGCCCCGTAGAATCTTTCTTGGACCTCTTGCAACGTCTTCTTCAATCTGAAGTGTCCCCCAGAGGAGCCATCATGCAGGTGGAGCAGCACCTCGGCCACTCTACTCCTTGGAACCATCGATCGTGATCTCGTTGCCCTACTGTCCTCATCTTCCAAGATTCTGGTCAGGACGTTGTTGTCCAGCTGCAAGGAGTCCCATTGCGCCCAATAAGTCTCCACTGTTGCGTTGGTGGCGGGGACCTCCTGCCAGGTAGGTCGACGGTCATTTTGCTTCCAGGCTATAACCGCGCCTAAGTCGGAGTCGTTCTCCTGGCTACTCTGCAACTCGTCTGGCTTCCACGAGTGGTCGACCACAGTGGTACGATTAATGGGTACCGCACGACTCTCCAGTCTCGAACAGTGGCCGTAGTCCGCAGGGCAGGGCCTCTTGGATAACGCATCGGCGTTGCGGTGGACTGTGCCAGGTCGATGATTTATTTCCCAGGCGTACTCTTGTAGGCGCTCTATCCACTTCGCCACCTGACCTTCAGGGTTCTTGCACTGCAGCAGCCATCTCAGAGCAGCGTGATCGGTCCTCAGCAAGACTCTTTTGCCAAACTCAAATGATTTACGTTTTCCTACGTCAGTACGGCCGCTGGGATGATCTCCACACTCGACGATGTCTTGGTACCGGGCCACCAGATCTTCTATCTTCTTCCGTTTTCGTTTGCTCATGCCCCCTTCCAGTATTGGGTTCCTCCTGACGGTTACCAGTTTCCTGCTGACGTTCATCATCCTTACTGGGACCCCAAGCCCAGTCTTCACCAACGCCTTCCCTACCAGGCTACCATGAGTGAGCTTCGTGCCACCATCAGGCTCGACCACGCGCACCACGTTGCCCCGGAGATCGCCATCCAGGTATGCATCCACAACCCTCTCGGTTCGTCCTTGCAGAGTAACATCTTCCGCCCATACCACTTGTGCCGCGATTTCTCCTCTTGGGTGTCTGGAAAGCTCCTCCCCACCCACGTGCAACTCGCCGCGTCTCAGATCCAAAGCGCACTTACACTTATCCACAACATCCATTCCCAGGATGCACTCGTCCGCAATGTCAGCATAATCGGGCTCAACCACGCGCACCACGTTGCTCCGGAGATCGCCATCCAGGTATGCATCCACGACCCTCTCGGTTCATCCCTGCAGAATAACATCTTCCGCCCATACCACTTGTGCCGCGATCTCTCCTCCTGGGTGTCGGGAAAGCTCCTCCCCACCCACGTGCAACTCGCCGCGTCTCAGGTCCAAAACGCACTCACACTTATCCATAACATCCACTCCCAGGGTGTACTCGTCCGCACTGTCAGCCATCAGGTCCCGATGCTTGAGGGTTTGATTCCCAATCTTCAAATCAGTTTCCCCATGTGTGGTCACCGCGCCCCCCGTGGCAGTGCGAAGGCGTGTCTCGTTGTGCAGCAGCTGACCCTCGTCCCTTACTACGTCGGACCTGGCGATGGACTTCGTCGCTCCAGTATCCAACAGCAGAGACCGAACTCTTCCATTTATTTTCCCATCAAGCTTTTGGACTACTTTCTCTTCTGCGGTTTCCAGCTCTTCCTGCCCGGCCTTCAGCTCTTCTCGTGCTTTCTGCCCGGCTTCCAGCTGTTCCCTAAGATCCTCTTGTGCTTTTTCTGCCGGATCTCAATTCTTCCTTAAGTTCATCCTTGAGGTTTTCTTGAGTGGCTTTCAATTTTTCCTCAAGTTTTTCTGCCTTCTTTCGGCCGGCTTTCAATTCCTTAAGTTTTTGGACTGCTTTTTCTTGCTCGGCCTTTAGCCATTCCTTAAGTGCTTTCGCGGCTTCCTCTGCCTTATCTTGTCCAACTTTCAACTCTTTCTTAAGTTCCTCCTGTGCTTTTTCCGCCTTGTCCTGGCTAACTTGCATCAGTTGCAAACGTTGGCTTAATTGAGCTTCCATTTTGCTGCTTTGAGATCTCGTCAAAGGCATCCACACTATACACTTAAATTTATTTATCTGACCGTCGTTTTATCGGCACTTGTTAACAATTTCTTTATTTAATGTTTGTTCAATAATTTTTTTATATAGCCCCCGGTTCAAAACTTTACACCGACCCCACTGTTACGTTTTTAACTTTCGGGCTATTTAAAATTATACGTCAAACATGGGTTCAAATATTTATTTACAACAATGAATTATTACGATTATTATTTACAAGCACACACGAGAATTATCAAGCAGATTACAAATTAATACAGGCACTAACGAACTATCGATACATTTATTTATTATAACATACGGATTAACACACTTATTTATTTATATCACTCTTAAACACTAGCGATGTATTTCTATTTATATGGTTATCTATTTATTTATTTCACGAGAGGTTATGTACACGCGGTTATTTATATGGGGGCTTCTAGCAAGCCTCTACGTGACTTCGAACTGCCGGAGAAATATTTCAGAACTGAACTCGCATCCCCGCTGCGCGAGTATTTATATTTCACTGGGGAGGTTCCAGAAACTTCTCGATATTCACTGGAAATTCCAGATGAAAGCATGACTCATCTGACCTCGGGCGCGCGTGAGTCATGCACTACACCTGGCTCCAGATTGATCCGGAAGTCTGAAACGCTGTAACACATCTGCACACCTGCTTCTGCCGGCAGCCTCTGATTCACCCGCGCACATCTGCTTTCAAGGCCGTTCTTGCGTTCGTTACAATACGTAATCAACAATTTCACCACGAATTAAGAGTATCAACAGTGCAAGACTTCATACATTCATGTGCTAAAAAATTCTACCAAAGTGCGAGTGAGTGCCGTGGAGTGACACATTACAATTTAGGTCAGTTAAATATGCATACCAGACTGAAACGCAAATTACCTCAAGATCTGATAATGACTGATGAAAATAATGACTAGTAGTTTTTAACAAAATCACTAAACCAAGACTCTATAAATAGTCCTGCCATGTTATTGTTATTATTTTATTGTATATGCCAAAAATGTCATGTATAACATTTTTACTGTTGATCTGACAAAAAATTGTAATAAAAAAAAGAAACTAGGAAATGCAGATACCATAATTGGTCTTCAAATTATATAATTCCGAGAAACCTATGATACGAAATAATGTTTATAGCTTATCTGGCAGTTTTTAAAGAATATATTAAAAATTTTAATATTTCAAAGTCAAATAAAATTATTGTTAATATTGTCATAGCTGTATTTATATAGTTTGGCAGCCTTTCATATTTCAAGTTTCAAGATATAATTTTCTTTAATTTACAATTCTAACTAGACAGGAATTACCAGAAGGTGGGCAAAAGCGTATTTAAAATTTAATTTTATCGAAAAAAGCTATTAAAAGTTGCTCAGAACCACATTATGATATATATCGTATAAAAACGCATAAACGAAATAAATGAATTATAGGTAGCTGTTGTTATGCACATATTTTCGTTTCTTTTTGTACCTATCAAATATAATATACAGGGTGTATATATACATCGCTAGACAGCTTGCAACTTCGTTCATAATAGAGATGTTAAAATAACTTTCTTTTGTTTTAAATGACGGCGTGAAGCCTATAAAACACACAGTATTTGATTATTACCTACTTTTATAAAAGCATCCCTTATCCTAGTATTTTTGTAGGTATCTAGTTTCACCTAAAATAGCATGACTTTTAGCATTTTTGGAAAAACCTCGCTTTTTTTATAATTTTCAACTTCTATAAATGTGCTATGGTTGCACACGAAAAATTGTCTGTAAAAATAAAATGTTTAACTACCTATGTATCCAAACATTAAAGTTGTTAACTTCCGAACAAATGTTTCTCTCCCCATTTGGAATGGAACTTCTTGAATTCCATTTTGTTGGTGTTTGTGTGATACCAAACGCGTAAACCCATTTATTAATGTCATTTATATTTCTCATTAAACAACGTATTTTTATTGTATTGTCTTTCTTATTTTCTTTAACTAACACATCTCAAATTTATTTGCCAACAAACCACTAGTTAATTCGGAGGAATCTATTTCTTTAATTAAAAACACTTAGATGCAACGCGGTGTATAAATTGACAAGCTCCGCTATGCAACTTGTTTCTGTTTAAGTTGTGGCAGTATAATAGGTAACCAATCCAATATAAGTGTTTATGTCTCTATTGTTCTAGGTGTTTAAAGAATGCTTATATGCGGGCAGGATGCACTAAATAAGGTTCAAATTTGTCGGAGAATATTTCAAAAGATTATTAAATTGATGCAAATTCTGTCCAAGAGCTTATGCGACATGTGACGGCGTGCCACTGAAAATAATGGAACGCTTGCTGTTATATAATCTTGTGATCAATGTTACCTTAGATGTAAGATCAACACCGTTTAAACGTTTTTGAATAAAACTGCATTTTAATTAAATATACGAAAGCAAACTCTTTCCCAAAACTGTTGTTACATACGTTATCTTCGCATTGCGTCGCTGTACTCTAGCGATAAGACTCGTTGAAACTTCTACACCTACATCTTCCAAACTATCAGGCGCTTAGAAAGCAGAGACAAAGACAAAAACAAAGACACTCGCTCCGCGCTTTCAGAGAAATAAAATGACAAGGTTCCTGTAATAGTTCGTTGAACATTGCCTTTAAATATTTTTTCAAGCATTAAACGATTAGTTTAACTTATTTTTTTTATTTCAGAGTTCACTCGCGCTATACTATATTCTAACTAATTTTGGATTTTACCCAACTTGTGCATATTTTTGTTAAGTAAGTATAAGGAGATAATTTAATCTTAACGCACTAACCTTAAGAAAAGACATTTGTTTTTTGATGAAACGGCAAATTTGTGAATTTATAATGCACTTCGTTATCCAAAGGCTTTTGTGATAAGTTGGCGTCTGTGAATTATGTGTAAGCACATAGTTTTCTGAAGTGCTAGAGGAGACTCCCTTAATTACGGTTATCTACCATTTTTCGATTCAGGCAAACAATTGATTCAACTCGTATTTGCTTATATAACCCGCACACTATTTCACTTGATGATTTTATATTAATAACGCAAGTTTTAATTATTAATCTATAGATTTAAACTTTTGATTTTTCTTGTTTTATGAACGCATCACGAGTATGTAATTATTTTAACTTGAACCTTTTGTCATTGATTTTAGGTTATAGATTAGACATTGAAATTACAAATCGGTGTTTTAAGCTTAATGACGCTCTTTTGAACTATTTTGCAGTTGTATTATAATCGAAATTGGACAGTTGCCTCTTCTGTCTGACTATGAGAATAGTCAGTACTTAATAGTTTAACACAGATAATTCTAGATAAAAAACCTGTACAAATGAAGAAATGTAAGAAAAGCAATAACGATCATTATTTGGGTTCTAAAAATTGCCATTTTGGATATTTGTCCATATGTTAGACGTCATAAATTTCAATAATGCACATAAGCAAGGAGCTCGCTTAATCGTTTACACCGATTCTTGGTCTAATACGTTTGCTGCTAAGTAAATACGTGGGGTCGCTTTTATACTCTCGGAAGAATCAGACAAAGGTTCATATAAGACGGGTTCCACGAATGCTTTCATCGCTCCAAATGTGTTTTCGGGCAGTGCCCAGCGAACATTTTGTAGTACTTTGAGTTAAAAATGCCTTATGTTGGAAAACATTAGTGTTCAAGTCGAGATTTGCAAACGCTGACGTTGCTGGTTCATGTTTGGGAGAAATTGAACACCCATGTTATAGTACAAATTTGGTGACCAGTGATTAATATTTTGTTCTAAACTTCAAACAAACTGTTCGCGAAAACATTTTCGGACAATGATGAACCTATATTAGCTGCTGAAGACAATTTTGGGAAAAAATCAAATGTATATATTTGCAACGTATTAAAGTTATTATTGAAAAGGTGTAATATCTTTATTCTAAAGCAAAAGAACTAAATTTAAAAAATACATTTTTGCTACTGCTCTAATTTTTTATTAGCATGCCCACTCAGGGAATATAAAAACAACTTTTAGCGCAAATAAAATAACAATATGGGTTCTCTTATAATTTCGACAGACGTACAGTTTTGAAGTAGGAACTAAATATGGAATCATTTGATGGTAACCTAAACGGAGTAAAGATATGTATTTGTTCTTTTTACATAAATACATTCTAGTATAAATAAAAATCGTGGAAATATTCAGTAGTTATATCCCTAGTGCGTTCTGTATATTCGAGTATACTCGAATTATATAGAATGCACGCGGGGAATTTTGTAAGACTATTTCCAGACGAAATTTCATCCTTTGTATATCACATTATTCCTTTTTAAAGAGTTTTCAGTTTTATTTCTGAAATTTCTTGTATACCTAGCTGGTTTGGTTTTCTTCCCGCAAATACTGGAATATTGCACTTGTGCAAAATATTCGCTGTATTCGACTCTGATTGGTTCATATTTTGAAAATTGATTGATGGGATTGGTTTATATTATCTGAGGGGAATAGTCTCTGCTATGCACACACGTAGAGTAACAGAAAGAACTGTCAACTTGAAATGCACTAGTACAAATATTTGTTCTATTTTCTTTGAAAACTAACAGTAGAATTGACAACTACTGTGAACATATAATGATCTACATTAGCAGATGTGTAGCAAGATGTAATGCAGAAAGGTGTTGGCGTTGTTTAAATAGAGCGGTCGAACGTTCTGTAAATTTGAGGTAAACTGGGGTGCTTAAAACGGGGCAATATATTGCCAGAGTCAGCCACAGTAAATCAACTAACTTGTAGGAGGTTAAACCATCAAACTGGCCAATATACAAGTACAGTAAACAATGTTACTAGATGAAGTTTTCCCACAGACTAAATGTGTGTGATACTGGATAAACTATCAATTTTTTCTAGTAAGAAAAATCAAATGTAAGAATTACTGTAAGCCGTTCACGTTTATTTTGGGTAAAAGTTGGCTATGCTTTATTTTCTTAAGGTTGGTACATTCTTTTTTGAAATTTTAATTAGATCACTTTTAATTTTGTGAAGTTGAAGATGATATAAATTAAAAAACGTCGGAAAATTAAAAACTATTTTTATTTGATTTAATATCGTTGGAAAGCAACAAACTTTACTAAAATTTGAAAAATATGAAATAAAAAAACATGTATATTGATAAATAAAGCAAATCGAATGACAACAACAAAATATAGACGGAAATATAACCCAAATACCAATCCAGCCGTAGTGCCAGACTTTGACCTTTGTCAGTAGAGGTGCGTACAACCAATCTAAAGATGCAGCAGCTGTAAATTTATGGTGTGAGAATCTTAAGAAGTGTAAGTCCGAAATGTAGCAAAAATTATATAACCCTTAAGAAAAATTAATTTTGAATGATTGGACTAAAAACAAGGTTTATACATATATACTAAAAATTGTGCTCGTAAATTCGTGGATGTGTTCGATTTCGATATATTAGTATAACGATGAGTCTAGCATCTCGCTATTGATAGCCAATGTTATCACAGTAAAATTGGTAACATGTTTTTGACGTAGCGATTACCGGGAATGTCGAGAATTACTATGTAGATACATACTTACATATGGTAGAGTGTACATTTTGCAATAAATTTAATATTTAGTATTAAAAAAATAGTATGATACAGTGAATTTATTTTAATAGTTAACATAGTAGTTTTGTCTCTACGCCAGCGTTTAATCACACAGGGCGCTTCCATAGTTACCAATGATATCAATAGATTACAGCATTTATTTTGCGAGTTAACATACGGATTTGAATTAGGTACTTGCTAATGAGAACCTTGAATTTTGTTACCGGAATGTAGGTATGCAACTAAAAACTAGATATGAAGGAACAACTTGAGTGTTGTATATTTTCTTTAGTGGTATACATTAGGATAACTTTTAATTGTCTTTTTGACAAGTAATAATTCCTATGTTAACTCGTAAAATACACGCTCTAATCTATTGGTCCCATTTGTAACTATGGAAATGACCTGTATGGTGGCATAGAAACTAAACTGCTATGTTAACTATTAAATAAATTCCTTGTATACAAAGTTCTTAGTAACAGCATATAACCATGACGTGAATTATATGATGAAACAGTTCAAAGTTAATGTATTTTCAACCAAAAGATGACAAACAAAAATTAAAATGGAGGTGATAAGAAACAAGACGAAAATACTAATTTAATGAAAGTAATGATGTAAGGTATAATTTAAATAGTTTACAAAATGAATGGACGATAAAAAATGACGTGAAGAAAAATTACAAACAAAGAATAGATCAACAGAGAAAGAATGCAAGCACCTAAAAGCTTTCTTTAAAAGTGCAGCACCAGAAGTTCTGGGAACCTACACCAAAGCTAATAAACCATATGGGTATTATTAGGATTTAAAGGATAAGAGAAACGTTAAGACACAAGAGTAGCTAAAATATATTCAAAATAGGAGAAGCTAGGGGATGTCACGATGTACTATCATAAAGGAGTAAGTAAATAGCTGAGAAAACAAGTTATTAACAAAAAGAACGCCGCATGGTACAAAACATGTGAATACATTGACCAATTTATAGGATGATTCAAGGGTCCTGAGGCATGAGAAACTGTAACATTGTTAGAATCTAACATCACTCAGAACTCGTGGAAAGACCATTTTCAGGATATTCTAAAAGCAACTACAATTCATACGGAGACACTATGGAATGAGTTCTGCTAAAAAACATAAATAGATGAAGTATTCAAAACGACGAAAATAAAAGAATCTCCTGAACCGAGAGAACTGCATTAACAAGTTAATAAAGTACGGTCCCAAAAATTAGAAGAAATATTAAAGGATCTATATGAAGATACGTTAATGCAGAACCTGTTCCTGCTAATTTT
This sequence comes from Agriotes lineatus, assembly GCA_940337035.1. Classification (NCBI taxonomy): domain Eukaryota; kingdom Metazoa; phylum Arthropoda; class Insecta; order Coleoptera; family Elateridae; genus Agriotes; species Agriotes lineatus. The sequence continues at coordinate 256,659,912 of OW679194.1, forward strand.
AAAACCTCCTATATGACACCGATCTACAAAAAGGGGTGAAAAATTATCCCAGGAATTACAGGAATTGAGGTAATTTCTACAATAGGTAATCGGTGATCAAACACATTTCAGATTGGAGTAGACATTGCAAATTGAGAGTATATCTGTGACTATTCAACACTATAATATATAAGCCAATCACATTGCAGACATTTGCTTTTTTCAACCAATAACAGCAGTATATCACTGAATATTGGGCACCATGCAAAATATTCACAAAACAATGTACGTACTCAAAAAATAAATAGCCTTGTTGCGAAGTATCGCTTAGCAACGATGTTCTGTCTTTAGTGATATCGCTAGGTTGCGTAACACTAAACCCCAACAAACTGTGTGGCTTGTTTTAAAAATTTTAAAATGCTGTGTTTTGGAAGTATTCCGCTGAATTTAATTGAGAATGAATAATTATATTAATTGCTGGATTATTTTTCAATAAAGTTAATCGTTATGTATTAATATTGTTAAATATTCGTCCCAAATACCACTCGAAGTGGATATATTTTTTTTAAATATTTTGCCATTTCCATAGAAATTATTACAAATTTCACTCAACAAAATCACATTTAAATGTCACGAGCCGAAGGCGTGAAATTTAAACGCAATAATTTACATGGAAACGACAAAATATTTGTCAAAAATATATCCACTGCTTGTGGTATTACCCTTGATTAACTAACTACGACCTGATAATATTGACAGTTGGTTGAAAACTGTACCGAGGGCTTGCCAGAGGACAGTTTTCTAAAAGCAACCAGCACGATGACTTTGGAACGGGCAAAATTATATGTAAGTGTGTTGCCCGTGTTTTATTTTGAAGATTATTACACAAAACCCGTATACGAATTATGATTTAAAATTGACCTAATAACGCGAAAAACTGAAATTGCTTGTTTCTTGCATTTCTTTTTCTAATTATGAGACTATCTACGGGGTTGATAATTAGCACAAGGGTGCTTTCAGTGAATCAGTTCGGGAGTGGTCTATTTAAAAAAAAATGCACGGTTCTCATTGGATAATATCTTTCATGTGACAGCTGCGTGTAATAACCATAAAAATTGATCGACTATTGAGTTTATATTTCTTTATAAACAATCATAAGATTGACGAAATTTTCAATTACATACCCTCTATAGTGGGTAGTAGTATCCCCTCGGTATGTGAAAGCAACTGTAGTACGCTGATTATCAGTAGCAAGATCCCAAGACCATATCAATTGGCTATAAGTTTTTGAAAATTTCCCGTGAGAGTGCAGCGACATGGTCGAGGGATCTTTTAAATGACTATTTCCTAAATACAATTTCAACACCAGATATCAATGAACGATTGATTGGTTATGTTAAAAATCAGGTGTTCCTTCAATTCTCTAAAACTTAAAAAAGGGGAATTACCGCAGGGGTGTTGCCAATAAAAATTGGGCACATTTCCCTGGCGAGGAGAAATTTGGTCGTATTAGCACCGCATTGGTTACAATTCGAAAATTCCAGTGTTCTGATTGATTGAAATTTTATGAGGGGAATAGTCATATTAAATTCATGAACTCGCGAATTCAGTTCTTAATATATAGCGACGGAATAATGTTAATTAAACATTTACCTTTTATAATGAATGGGGAAAATACACTATAACTCAGAAAATAAAAGACTTCACCCAAAAGCATAAAAACTTCTTATCCATCAATGAAAACATTTAGAACCGAACAAGTCAGGTGTTGGAAAGCCGCGCTTTCTTATTATAAATGAAGTTTCTTATCTGGACGGCGATGTTGCAATCGGAAGACTCGCATGTCGAGCAAACGGCAGCTACTTCGGCGTCATTTAAAATCCAGGTCACTTTTTGCCCTTCATCGATTGCGAACCGATACTTTTAAGTAACAAAAAGCACTTTACTTACGGTGGCGAAGGTGTAGCCCAAGTTCCTTCGTCGTCTATTAGTAACCCATTCCTTGCTCGTCTTTGAAACAGAAAAAGACAGTAAAAGACAAAAGTTCCTCGAACAAAATGAGCTTGTTTCGCTCACTTTGCAGCAAATTAGAGCTTTCAAAATTTAGCTGATTTACAGTGTAGCAAAATAATTTAAATTAATATCTGTACTAAAACGAAATAGTAATGGAAAACATTATAACAATTAAGCTAATATATAGGATGTCCTACATGTGTACACATGGCTTAACCATATATTATTAGCCTCAGAATGAGACGGTTTAACTACATTCAAATGCATTTTGTTAAGTCACCATTCTGCTTCAAAGTTCTTTAAAATGATTATGTTACTTATAAACACAGAACGCTTGGATCGATTTGGATGATATATGCTATTTTCGCATGTCACTCAATACAGCTATAAAGCATCTTTATTATCAGTGGACTACTAGGTGATAAAAATGAAACCACAGTTGTGGCAAGAGGAAAGTAAGACAGTCGTTGAAGACGTGAAGCTAACCGTAACCAACCCTGAACCGCCAAGCTTCAGGCTAATCTCCTAAATAAAGTACAACACCCCGAACATTACATTTACTAGTGGATGAAATATAGTTGTCACGCCTCGTATTAGAGAGTAACTTTTGATGACAGGGGAGATACTTTTTTAAAAATTCAGAAGACATTCATAACTTTTTTGTGACTTTTTGAAATTAAAAATATTGATATATCTTTAACAGTAAAAATAAACTCTGAGTGAAACTAGTGTAATGATGTTGTGCTCTATATCAAGAAGCAAATTACTAAAAAGTAATTTTATATCTAAGCCATAGCCACATATTTTAGAGAATTTCCTAAATAACAAGTTTCTAAACTGTTCTAAATTACAACTGTTACTTTTTAGATATTGCGTTTCATACAATCGCCAGAAGTGATAATTTAAAAAATCTATATGTACGAAAAAGCGTCACTCCTAATTGGTAGAGACGTAAAAGTTGTAAGTCGTAACCTCACAATGTTGATGCTTTTAGAAAATAGGACGAAAATAAGTGACTCATGATTTCGAACAGCTAAGATTTTTCGAGATTGTTATTAGGCCAGTCAACGAAGACTAAAACAGGCCGAATTTTTTCACGTTTTTCAGGAATAACTCGAAAACCGCGGCTTCTAGCGAAAAAGTGTTCATGTACAAAATTAAACTACATGATGTTTCCTACAAAAAAGGTTCTATTCGTTTTTTATCTAGGAAAAATAGTTTGCGAAATGCAGGAGATGGAAGAATCGTGGGTTATCAAAAATAGTGTCTTAATGGTATAAAATTAATGTATATTGTTAAATAAAGTGGCTTCAGATGGAATATTAAATGTCTGTACATAGAGATACGTGAGGGAAGGTAGGTGGCCGGTTGGAATGAGGTCAAGCATCTCCCTCCTTTGTGCGTCCCAGCTCCGATTATACCAACCCCACTTCTTCAACGGCAACACCTCCGGACGCCCTAAAGATGAAGAAATTTCTGCATCAATGGAGGAGATATTCAATTACATAGAAGGAAATGACGATTGCCAGTTCTCCTTGGACGAGTTGTTGGAGCAAGTTTCAGGAGGAATACCTCATATAAAGACAATCAAGGAAAGAATGAGAGAAAAAAATGAAGACCACATTGTTTTCAACACAATTCTCACAAGAAAAAATGTTGTATGCTTTCGTAGTGCAGGTGAATAAATGTTGAATAATATGTGGTATTCTTCGAGGTGCAAAGGCGAACAAGCAGAACGGGAGAGAATCGTAAAAGCAGCTGCCGCAATAATCTTGGAAGATATTGAGTCAACGGCGTATGACAATTCTGTTTTTCCACCTTGTGACAAATTGTGCAATGGGGCTGAGGAAATGGTACCTCGTATACTCCGTGTCTTCATGGACTGCATTTCAGCAAAAAAGGGCAAAACAGTAAATTGAAGAAAATTTGACATCTATATTCCATGCCTTCATTGCTGCCATTAGTGGTGAAAGAAGTGCAGTAACTTTCCAGCCATTCATTAATTCAACACCAAGTGACTACAACACGGTGAACATGGCATTTACAATACGCTGCCAACGATAGCCAGCAACAAGGTGCCGCAATTTGTTTTGTTATTTTCGACCAACCGTTGTACATAAAGACTCGAGAAATCCAGTCTGGAACAATTTCCGTGAGATTGGGAGGATTGCATACACTCATGTCCTTCATGGCTTGCATTGGTCACACAATGGCAGGATCTCGCCTGAAAGAAGTGTTATGCCTAGTTTATGCTGCAAATGCAATTGACAAGATCTTAACTGGGCAGGCTTATAGCAGAGCCGTTCGAGAACATTTACTTGTTCAAGCTGTTTTAGCTCGGATCATTCTGGAAGAAGCCTACGTCTCAGAAGAAGAAAAGAAGGAGATTATCAGCATTTTAAACAATACGAAAGATCTTACTGTACAAAAGAATGAGGAGGATGCTTGGTTGGCATCAATTTTTTAAAAATTCAAGAAAACGGACCTACCGCTGCTTTGTGGATGTAGTATTTTAACATGGTTTCATTGATAAAGTTCATAGATTCTGAGCGCCGTGGTGATTGAAATGGCCACTTGGCCTGTGTTCAGAACATTGTTTTTAATAAATAATGTAGTTTTTTTTGTTAGTTCTAAGTTCATTTAACATTACACATTAATTTTATACTATTAAAACACTATTTTTAATAATCCACGATTTTTTCATCCCCTGCATTTCACAAACTATTCTTCCTAGAGAAAAAATTAATAGCACCTTTTATGTACGAAATTTCATGTAGTTTAATTTTGTGCACGGACACTTTCTCGCTAGAAGCCGCGGTTTTCGAGTTATTCCAAAACGTGAAAAAATTACCTTTAAACACTGCCCCCCCCCCCACTCGCCCCTTCCAGTCAGGATTTTTAGTATGTTGTTCATGGAATTCCTCCCTACCACTGTACTAAAATTTGCGACTACACGAATTATTTCCCTTATTTTCCTTCGTTGACTGGACTAAATATAATGTATATCAAGTCTTTGATTAGTCATGAATTTGATATTAGCTGAATACATATATTATTTATATGAGGTTGGACAAATATGAAACAGGACCGATCAAATACAGATCATGTCACGATAGAGGACAGTACTCCTAGTAATCTCCCTCGACTTCTACAAACGGTTGACATTGACGAAGTCTGTGTAAACTTGCCACAATAAAGTGAGTTCAGTTTGGGGGCAATATTCCGTTGAATGCCTTTCCCGTCGCCAAAGTACTGTACCTCTATGGTCAATTTAAGCTTCAGGAGATATACCGGCAAATAGGCGAGATGCTGCAAGACTGCTACACTTTCATGACCAAAAATTACTTCTCAATTAATGCAGAATATACAGGGGCATCGTCATATAAAAATGTCGCTTGGCGAAGGCTGCTAAATAAGAGCTGCACTTGGTCATACCCTTGACCGAGCTCTGTAGGCACGTCTACTTACCATTCGATGGGCCGTTGGTTCGATCCACGCGACTGTGTGCTCTGATTCAGGTTTTTAGGTGGTTTCCTAAGTCAACCGAGTACCTTCTCTGAGAGAAATGCCGGGGCAGTAGTTCTGCACCTTTCTTCCATTCTCCACCCCCCATTTAAATTGCATTGGAAATGAAAAGTGGTGAACATGCGACATTACATTATGAATCGATATATTTAACGGCAATGCTGTAAATAACTATACCAAACTGGGTGACTATTCAAGAACCCACCTGAAAATTGGTCCCAATCTTTGGAACATCGGCACGAGATTAAAACTTTATATACCTTAATTTAATTCCAAGGAAGTGGATGATCCAGCAAAAGCCGTAGCTTTGCCACAACGGCCATTTAAGTACTTAAGCAATTCCACATCCCATACAAAGTCCACTGTTACGACACGAAATTCGCATCTTCAGTTCTCTTTAGCAGTTTCCGGTGTTTGTTATGCTGGCTCGTAAGTAGACACCTTCGTGTTTCTGTCGATTTCAGTGAACTGTGGAGGTAAAACAGTTGATGTTTCTACCACCATCGGACAACACTTTGTACGATGTAACTTAACAACTTAAAACTTATTTATGCAGCTTCACCACATATTCACTACTGGCTAATATTGTCGAGTTATCGACATTTCTCTTCTTCCGACAGATATTCCTCGTATATGGTAAATAGTATTCGAGATATGACGGTTTCCTTTGCCTACTATGGAATCTGCGGATTCTTGTGAGACGGATGTAAGCTCTGTTGTTCTGACACTGTCGTTTCTTTTAGAACCCGCCACAGGTAATTCCATTCGCTGTGAAAAACGCATTTGAATAATTCATAAAGATAGCTGGCACATTGTACTTGTAGAATATCACTACACTTCTTGCAATGAAATTTCCGTATCAGGTGGTTAAATAATTATGATATAATAACTAAGCAGTGTTGCCGATTACTTTCAGTATTATGACGTTTTTTTTTTTTTTTTTTTTTTTTAATGTTTATTTAACAGCAATCAGAATAATACATTCTATGAGCTATTGTGCTGGATAGAGGAACAATTGAATATATATCCCTCAAAGGGCCTGGTGGGTCATCCCCAATGGGAGGGCCTCGTCTTCACTTCAGGTCAAGTCTGCTGGCCATTTTCTTTTGAGTCTTCTGTTGGGTCTGTCTTGCACAAGTGGTTGTAATGTGGTATTGTGATGGTTTTCAAGGTTCTGTTGGTGTTTCTGGCTTCGTTGTTGAATTATTTCTTTAACTGTTGGGATATGGAGATCTTGATGGAGCATGTGATTGGAGATGTACCATGGTGCATCGGTTATGGCCCTGAGAATCTTTGACTGTGCTCGTTGAATTATTTTTATGTTTGTATTGCTAGCACAGCCCCACAGCTCGATGCCATAGGTCCATATTGGAACAATTATTGTTTTATAGATTAGTATCTTATTTTCTAGTGACATTTTAGATTTTCTGCCAATCAACCAATAAAGTTCTTTCATTTTTTGATCTATGTGTTTTCTTTTCTTGCGTATATGTTCTCTCCAGTTCAATTTTGAATCGAGGTGCATTCCTAGATATTTGGCACTTGTTGTTGTAGGTATTACTATGTTGTTTATAATCACTGGGGGGCAGGTTTCTTTGTTAATTGTAAAAGTTATATCAGGTGGTTAAATAATTATGATATAATAACTAAGCAGTGTTGCCGATTACTTTCAGTATTATGACGTAGAATCTGATTTTGAAAATTCTAGGTTATGTTACCTTTATGCATATTTTAAAAGTAACATTATCTTCACGCGACGTATTTAAACAGGTAGACAGAATACTTAGAGGTTATATGCGAGTATATTTATTACAATCTTAACTAGTTACACATTGAAATATATTTTTTTAAATACTTTATTATGAAAAGTAACAATCGTCAATGCCAATTTCAAATATCATTGAGGAACCCTAACTTTGGCAACCCAAATTGGAAAGAAAACCATGTTAATCCAAAATTCACATTTCTAACTATGAAATTACGTATTTAAAAAAATGTATTGTGCCATTATAGCGATGTGACGTTATAGGTCACGTATTGAGCACAAACCCGGCAGTATTTTTAAATAGCATTTATTAGTACTTAAAACACTTCACAGATACATACCTCGGAGCTCTGTTCCATAAGCTAATCAGGTCTAACCTGAGTGTCGAGACAGAGCTAAACTGAAAACGGCATCCTAATTATAAAATAAACTCTTGTCTTTAAATAATGTAAGGTATCTACAGATCAACTTGCTTTCTAATGAGCGTTCTAGGAACAGCCTGCAAGTCCGTCAGAAAGCAAGCTTATCATTAAGCTACAGATCAGCTGCCTCCTTCGATTTCGTGTGCCTGATTCGAGGTTTCCGAAGTTTCGTGGATATGACACCGTGCTATGAACGATTTTAGCGTTAAAAAATTTCCTTCATAATTTTAAACTGTGCTTAAAGCAGTTGACAAGTATTCATCAAACTACCCAATCTCCTGTTATGATCATTTCGTCTTGTTAAAATTGAAAGGTCACGCCTCTACTGGGTTCAGACCATTACGGAGATACGCTTTCCGCGTCTTCAGTGGGAGACCAGAAACCAACCGAGCAGTTATTGTGTGTCGAACAGTGGTTGCACAACGCGGTGTTAAATTGCCTTAATTGGAAGTATTTTCTTTTATTGTCCTCTTGGCAAAACTACGGCTTGCGCCTGATTAACTCGTTTGCCATGCATTAAAGTAATTGAAGTTTTAATTACATGCCGTTTGCAGTATTGTAGCATAACCGCGGTCAACTCAGTTTCTTGCCCAGATTTTGATCGTTTCTGATTGTTTAGTGGTTGCCCACAACAATCCTTCCAAAATGGGGAAAGAACGCAAACCTTTTGTCCATTTTCGTGGTCTATTAAATTTACGGCTCCCGTTGTAAAACTACGGCTTACGCCAGATCAACCCGTTTCCCAGGCATTAAACTAATTGAAGTATAGTAACCTGACTTCTGTCAACTCGTTTATTATCCGGATTCTGGTAGTTTCTGCTTCTTTAGAGGCTACCTCCAACTATCCTTCCGCACCGGGAGCTTGCTCGAACATTTTGGCCGTCTTCGTAGCCTATGAAATACAGTGTCGATTCAAAGCTCCGATCTTTTACCTTGAATTTGGTACCGTTATTTACTGCCTTACCTATTCATTGTGTAGAAAGAGTAGCCTCTGTCCATTTTATATACAATCATTGCGCCACTTATGTCGTAATATTTCTAAGAGCCGTCTGCCCAACTCACATTTTGAGCACTTTACTATCTGGGAGTGCTAATCGCTATTTGGAACCTTCGCTGGCTTGCTACCAGTCTACAAAGAAGTATTTCCTTTTGTATGTCACATACATGAAAAATCATCGTACTTGCAACTTACTACAAGCCCGCCCTCTGTTGAACTTTTCAATACACTACTGACTAATGATTGATAGCACTACTATGGTGGCGTCTAAGAAATAATAAAAATGTTTTATACATCTCTACCAATTAGACGTTTGCAAATCAACACCTACATTTTCAAATTAATATTTCGACCTTCATTATGATAAGTCTTCTTAGAATGGCCATTTATAAAAATATCGATTTTTAAAACATATGTATGTCAATAATCTAGTACAGAACAAACAATAAGAGATAAATATGAGAAATTATATAATTCAGCTAATGTTTTGCAAAATGCCTTCTACAGCATCAAACGAAGAAGTCGGCTATTCATTAAAGCAGGTAAGGAGCAATTTAAAGGTTATTATTGATAAACTTATATTTTTATTTACATATTTGGTTTTGATTACGTTAAATTTGAATGCGACTCTTGTTTGATATTTGACTTTGACCTTATTCCCGACATAGAATTTATTTAATAATAAATTAATGAATGAATGTACGACTTATATCCTTTTAGCGGCCATGGCCAACCTTAATTAAAATACCATAACTACCTTGTACTAATCCAAATGAAGCAAAAAGTAGTGTCTACTTTTTGCCATAACCTTCAACTGATCTTGAAAGCGACTTTAGGCAATGCAATGTATTCCTTCCACGTTTACTGATCAAATTACTTGAAGAATATTCTTCGTAAGTTCTGAACCTTACTTAGAAAATACCCTGTTTTTCAGTTCACGAAATAAGCAATCATATGCGTTACACGAGTGAATTAAATTTACTACAGCATACACTGGCACCCAATTAAAAACTATGACTAAATTGATTAATTTTAACTAAGTTAACTTTCAACTTGCTGCTGCTACTAACAACCTAACACATTTACTCAACTTAATTTTCGAAAATGTGACTCGTTTCCTGGGCACCCTGTACGAAGCAGACCTGCACGAATGGCCGGATTAAATTGATTTATTTCGTGCCAATTTATTTCAATCGGAAATCTTTGGCGTAAACGTTGTAAATCGCACAAGGGGAGCGCCATTTTGCAGAGCAAATAGCACAAAACGTACCTGTGTGTAATAGAGCTGAACGAATCTTCAGTCGCTTCTTTATACTGTTCGACAGTTCGAATTATAACGGGAGCCAGACTGAGAAACAATAAAATGCAGAAGCAGCAGGCGAAGCAAAAGCCGATCTGTAACGAAATTAAAGAAAGTAGGAAAAATAACCAATATTTTGTGTGATATTTGGATAACAAATAAAGCAGCAAACGACAATAACATTATAAAAAACGAAAACTATGTTACTAAGAAGTATCCTTTGCAGTCTCGTAATTAATGCTTAGGTATAGCAGTGTAAAATCTTTCTAAATTAGTAGAACGTTTCTTTAGTACCTACTTGCCCACTAAAGTTATAGCAGATAAACTTATTTTGTTTAATATAATGTCTTATTTGACATTCACATTATGCAAATGTCACTAGTTACCCGTCCTGGCTGTACATTAACGGAGAAATTTGTGTCAAATTTGTAGATGACATTTAAATTTGTTCGCCCACAAATCCAGTTCAACAAATTGTATCACTATTAGCAAATATAACTGCTTCTTGAAGTAATTGGAATTGCGTTACCCTTTCGGATATTCGCCGTGTAACGTGAAAGAGAACAACTTTAATAAAATTTTAATCTAATATTTCTGCGCTATGGTAGATCTAAAGAACAGATTTAACAGTAAAATAGTGGGGCTATTTCAAAAGTGGAACAAGTAAATAAAAAAAATGTGGTGAATTAAATCCAAAGAAAATTCCACGACTAACAAATTGTTTCACTCCTGTAAAATTTCTGATGGCTTGGAATTTGAACCGGAAACCTAGCTTGTTATTAAATATTTTCCGTAATGTAAAGAGCTATAATGTTGGTATGAACCTAAAATTCCTACTAAAAGTATATTTAATTACACATTCATAAGATTAGGATGACCTTGAACGGCTCCTGAAGGGTACTTTCCGATTGCACTAACAGATGGAGCCACTACTTGAATACAACCTGATTGATAGCAGAGCCAGTAACTGGCGCTGATTGGTAGAACTTTGTGCTGCCATCTGACAGTCAAGCTTAGAAATGCCTCCCAAGGCACTGTCCCAGGCACTCTAGACAGGTTTCAACATTTGGCATGAGTGTCTCTACTTGTTTGATGTAAGTACGCTGGTGTAACGGATAGAAACTAGTTGGCAAATAAACAGTTTTTATTTTGAATAAGATTGTTCGAATTTGGTAAAATTTAATAGTAGTTTATGTAACAAGTCCGGAAAAAGCATTTTTACAGGAGGCGTAGGCACATACAGGCCCTGTAAAAGGCGTTTCCTCATGATTTACTTACATTTTTCCTATGACGGTTTCGTTTTCTGCAAGAAATTTAGTTTTCTATCTGACTTTAGTAAAAAATGACATCTGCCAGTTTTAGCCAATTACAGTATGATTATTAGAGTAGACAAAATAGTCACTTTCCTCGCCCATTTAAGTGAATAAGATAAATACTTTCCTCAATGGAGTAGGAAATAGAAAGCAGAATTGTAGCACAGAGTGCAAAAGCGCAAGGTCGCCAAGTAACTTTCTATGCGCATTATACACATGAGTTTTCTACGGGTTCAATTAAGTAAATCAAAATAAAAACTATTAACAACGTATAATCAGCGTACATACATCAAACAAGTAGAGACACTCATTCCAAATATTGAAACCTGTCTAGAGTGCCTGGGACAGTAACTCGGGGGTATTTCTAAGCTTCACTATCAGATGGCAGCACAAAATTCTACCAATCAGAGCCAGTTATTAGCTCTGCTACCAATCATATGTGACAAAGTAGTGGCGCCATCTGTTAGTACTATCGGAAGTTACACCCTAGGAGCAGTTCAAGGTCATCAAAATCGGTATTTTGACATCAAAGGAACCGACAGTAAGTGTCTCTAATTGTTTGATTTATGTACGCTGATATAAGTTAGTACTTCCAAATAATCGAAAACAAGTAACGCACAAGCTAGTTGCTCTGAATAGACATGTTTTGTCAAAAATTATTAACTGTCACTTTAATAGCGTTTTACGGGCGACCTGGAAATAATACTTTCTGTGCCTCTAATCAAATCGACCCCGATAAGGTGTTTACAGCAGCATTTACATAATAACGGCCCTTACATAAATTAAATGTAACATTTTATAAACGCCCAAAAGCCAATTTTCTATTAGACAGTAGGAACAACGACTGTGTTTTCGATATTGGTAAAGATAACTCGTTCTTACCGCAACAGATGAAATATCGGTAGAGATTTTCAAGAAATTATAATAAGTCAATTGTTAAAACCGTAGATTTTTTTAAATAGTGAACATATAAAACTGATTAAGCGGATACCATGTCTACAATTGTTTACCTAGACTACGAAAGTGTTATTATTTATTTCCTTTGTATCTTTTACAAAGGGACATCTGCTAATAAAAACACAAGTATACATAACATGTTAGAAAATATTTTTTCCAACAATATATGAGAAACTACTATAATTACGCTGCTAAGCTTCATATTTTAATTATTCCTGATAACACTGAAGAATAAATATACACATTTGAGGAAATATAATGTGTTGGAATACTGCATCTTTGATCTCAAATAAAGGAGAAGGAGAACTAACATACTCACACCGGCAAAATTAGAGGAACACAAAAAAGTCATATTTTGGGATGTTCTGTAGCATTATTTAACTGAATTATGTTTTAAGCTTTGATGTTAGCAATACAAAGCTTCAGAGAATAACACTTAACGATATAACAGATGAACCTACCTAATTTAAACAGTTTACTGAGTACAATGAAAAATTTCAGAACAAAAACAATTGTCTTCTTCTTATAAAAAGTATTTTTTTTATTATGGTATTAAACATATGGGTGTAATTAATAACGCGTGCTACCCCCACGAGCTCTGATTACTGCTTCCATACGTCTATTCATACTATGGATGATGCCATCGATGGTTTGTTGAGGCAGAGTGTTCCACTCTGTCACTAGTGCCGTCTTTAGCTCATCTAGGGTTTGTACCGATGGATTTCTGGCCAGGACCCTTCTTCCCAATATGTCCCATATGTGTTAGATGGAATTCATATCCGGAGAACGTGCTGCCCAATTCATGAATTCATGAATACCAACTTCAAGTAGGTAATCCGAAACACAGCGAACAGCATGGGGGCGAGCGTTATCCTGCATTAAGACAAAATCCTCCCATATAAGTGGTGCAAATGGCACAACATGATCTTGCAGAATGTCTGTAATATACCGTGCACCTGTCAGGGAACCTTCTGAAGTAACCACTAATTCCGTACGTGCTCCCAAACATATCCCACCCCAAACCATAAGTGAGCCTCCTCCATATGAGACTCTGGGGACAATGGTACATTGTAAATATCGCTCCCCTCGGCGTCTTCATACTTTCTCTCTACCATCAATCACTTTTATACAAAAGCGGCTTTCGTCGGTGAACAGAACTTTACCCCACACCTACGCGACGCACACCTTCTAAGGCATTTTTGGTTTGAACAGCCGTTAAACGTCGATTTCTGAGAGTCTGCAGTGTACTAAAGCGATCATCTCTTGCAGTTGTTGCTCGTTTTCTACCTTGGCCATGTATACGTGTGGAAGAACCGGTCTGTCTAAACCTTTTTACATTGCGATGTACAATAGATACCGATACTCCAAGGATTCTGCTGACCGGATCTGTAAGTGTAGCCATTTTTGACCATTGTTAGAGCTCTAGCGACATCAGTTGCCATTAAATCGGGCATTTTTTACAATAACAGAAAACAAAATCGTAAACCCTCGTTGTAAACTAACCAAGAATTAAGCACTTGTTTTAAAGAACAAAATCGTAAACCCTCGTTGTAAACTAACCAAGAAATAAGCACTTGTTTTCAAGAACACAAAAACCCAAGCAATATGTCAACAATAAAACAAATAATAATTAGGCTGAAATGGGTGGCTAGACTTAATGTTAGATTGCTATTTTTATTCATTATACGTGCAGAAGTAACATTTATAATCAAACTGAGTCATATATATCATAAAACATAGGGAAAATATGACTTTTTGTTGTGTTCCTCTAATTTTGTCGGTGTGTGTATATTAAAGAAAGCATCCTAGAAGATAATAGCGGCATCCAACAATACTTAAATACGTAAATTAGGAGCTTTATTAAAGAAACATAAGTGTCCTTGGGGTTTGGCCCAAGTGTCGAAGGTACAGAAGTCGACTTTTTTTATTATTACACTGAAATTTACAATTTGGTCTAGTGGAGTAATAAGTAAATAAGATTTTAACAAGTTTTCGAGAGTGTTCTCTTGGTATATATGACATAACTTTTATTTTTTCCCAAAATACAACCCCACAAAATAAAAACAATTCTGAACTTAACAACAACGCTGCCGAATAACTTCCGATTTCTTTAGAATGAGCATCAATAACCCCGGTCTTAACCATAGGGTGTCTACTTCCAATTGGCCAACTGTTGCTAGGAAAATTACAATCACAGATTATTGCTGTCTTCAATCCTGACTTCGCATATTCTGTATTGCTACTTCTTCTTCCTTGTCAAAAAAGGGAGATAAGTATTTGTCAGACCATTTTTTATTTTTCTTGAATTCATAGAGTTACATTACCATTTCGTATAGTTTTGGGACAGAGTTGGCGAGCTTACTTGTATATTGGGGCCATCTTAATCATAACTTATCGCATAACGCTTTAGCTTATCGCATCAAAGGAAAATTCAGACACGAGCATAGCTTTTGGCTCAATTTAAAGGTTTAGGATATCGCGCCACTCTTTACATCGTTGTTTTATGCAGCTGCTTGTCCTTCAGTTGTAAGAACGTCTATTTTCAAATGATTCAAAATTTATCCCATGAGAGCAAATAGTATAGCTTCTACCTCTGTCGCTTACTAGTAATCACGCGTTGTCGATTCCGACGCAGCTTGCGCTGTGATTGGCCACACCTGCATCTGGAGACAGCGAGTTTTGAGAGCGAAACTCCGTTTTAGCGTCGGTTTTAAGCATTCATTTTTGAGCCCGTTGCAGAGAGAAGTCGACATACCGTGCTGGGGTTTCCTCCTCTCGCCCGTATCGTTCGGATGCGGGGGCGGTTTGCTTTTGGTAGTTATTTGTGACTCCTTTAAGTTTCCTTCTTGTGGCGGACGGCGCTTGGCGAGCTATGAGGGTACTTGTGTTTTGCTGGTGATGTCCGTTCGCGGGTTTGTTTTGGTCACTCTCGAGGTCGATCTATCAACCAAGGTAACAGATGTGTTCTAAGCTGCTTTGCTGCAAGCCAGTCCATTCTTGTAATTAAACTCACATATATGTGACCGGCGCTCAATTAATTCCTGGTACACTCTCGTATAAAGCTAACGTTTGTGTTCTAAGCTGCTTTACGGCAAGTCAGTCCATTCTTGTAATTAAACTCACATATCTGTGCCCGGCGCTCAATTAATGTCTGGTACACTCTTGTACAAATCTAACGTTTGTGTTCTAAACTGCTTTGCCGCAAGTCAGTATGTTTTTGTGATTTAAACTCAAATACAAATTTCACGCTTGTGTAATACACTTGTTCGTAAGCCGACATTTAAATAAAACTGATTTTGACTTGTTCGCCTTAGCTGTGCGTTGTAGCTCCAATATAGGGCGTTTTCCAGCTGGGTTTATTCCGTTAAGTATTTATTCCTTTCACTGTGCCAAATTGATGTACGTGCCGACCACGTTGGTACAACTGTAAGTTTTTCGGTCATGTGAAGTGGCCCAATAGATGTATTAACTGATTAACGACTTATGATCTTTCCTATGTCTTAGGCATGTTTGTTTACAGGGTGACTGAGTCACTGTGTTAAGGTCGATGTAAGGTGAGGCCCGGACGTGGTGAATACGCTTTTCAGGTACGTTGGCGCGCTTGTCGCTGCGCTGTGACTTCCAGAAGTAGTATTTGAGTATGTTTTGCCCCGTTTGACCTTCACGGTTCGGTTAAGCGTGGGTCTCTTTGTTTGGACCTTGTGGTGCCCTTTTTATTTGGTAACACTTTATACATACCAACACGCTTGCCCTATGGTGTCTCGTTTAGGATCAAGCGCCCTCCCTGAGCGTATTTGAGCCGCGACCTTTAGCCTGTTTCTTACGATTTTCAGGGTAAGTGTGCACGTTTCTCGGACTTGTTTAGCATTCGGCACTCGCTCATCCGTGAGTGTCGTCTGTCATATTAAGTTTTGTTGGTAGCCATTTCTACCTGTTACTATCAGTGAGCTCTTGCATCTCTTCATGACAATGGGAAACAAATGACTTGAATTGACTTGAGCGAGCCTTGACAAAAAAAGTTCAGGATTTGTGTTCTTCAAAAATTGAGCTGAAGTAGGAGAAGAGAAAATTTTATTACCTTCATGACGATCACGTCTGTTTCTCTGTTTCGGTCTTTTGCTCACCATAGAAGCTTCTGAACAGAAAATTATTCGATTCAAAGTACATACAGAAATACATGTCGGTGATGTCATTACAGAAACCCACCCTCTTTCGTTTCAAATTTCAAAGGATGTCAAAGAGTTGAGGTAGTCTGGAGTAACATGTAATTGGCAGCTGCACCGCAGTCTCATCTGAGCTTTCTCAGTTTGTATGGGTTTGTTGTGGCAAAGTGAAGACCACTGTTTGGAGTTCACCGATTACAGTTTCTCATCAGTTGACGCAAAGCTCTTATTGATGCACTCTTGGATCTTTGACTGGTAGACTTGCGAAAAGGCTGGGCCACGCTCTAGCTTCTATTATATGTTCATAAAACAACGGAGAGGGTTTGACATGCTTCTAGAGCAGCATTCTCACCTTTCCAAAGCAATACTGTATCAAATCGGTCTCCCACTTTTCTGGTAGTTTGCCGCATTATACCGTGGGCTCTGAGTTCTACTTTTGATCTTGAGTTGTCATATCTCATTTTGACTCCAAATTTCAGTATAAGGTAAGTTCTGCTTATTTCAACAGAGACTTTCATTAACCACGACTGGAATTAAAACGTGGGAAAAGAGATCGCGTTGCTATTGAGATACCTGGCAATGACAGAAAGAAAGTAATTTATAAAAACGTAGCGATGCAAGCGCCATAACCGTGGCGTGTGAACTACAACATAACTGTAGTGTTACAATTCGGCCTCTCAACGGCATGGCATAAATAGGCACCCTTAAAGTGCTGTTAAAAATTGACCCCTCAATGGCGAGGCTTCAACTTCTCCATTACAAAAATGGAGCAAAATTGGAGGCAATCGGAAAAACCTACGTTCAAACAGCAAAAGCTAAAGTAGGAGATAAGAAAATGATGGCATCCCATATATCGTTGAGAAAACCACCAAAACAATCTCGTTGAAATATATTTGATTAACGCTGACTTACGAAACTGTAGTAGTACGAATAAGAAAAATTAACAATAATTTAGTTTGTTTGCAATATCATTGCAAAATCTTTTATACGTACCACTGGATCGACAAGCATCCTACAGGCAATTGTCCTTGAAGCATGAAAAGTATCCCACAGTGGTCGACATCTCCCAACGTATTCAGTAAGTCGTTCTTCCACATAACTGTACATATCCTCCAAGTAACCTTCTAATGTTAAAATATAGTTGAAGGTAGTCTAAAAAGTTATTCGTTAAAAACCGCCTATCGGTTCTTATTTAAAATTACCTTTTGAGCAATTTCAGAGCCTTTATTGTTGAGAACGTATTGTATAGTCTTCATATGTGATAGCGACTGGTCGACTTGCTTCTTCAGCGGTAGGATCAATACATCCACCGTAGTTAATGTGTACAAAATCGCATCCCGCTTTTTCTTCAATAACTGGACGTCTCCAGAGGCTAACAGCTTGGTCCTCTGGGCCAGTTCTTCCATCTTTTCTACAGAGTGGATGTCGCTGAGCTGCTTTGCAACACTCTGCAGCTGCTCTGCTAAAGAATTTAAGTCCCTGCCTGTCACAGGTACCGACATTGTAAACCTGTACTCGGATAGATTTAGTTGAGAAATTCGGGAGAGCTCTTGCAGCTGTTCCTGCAGAGCTGGACTTAGCACTTCGAAGCTACTTAAGTTCACCGAGAGTCTTTCTAGGAGCTTGTTGAAGTCGTGCCACTCGTTGTGGTTCAGGAGGAGGTTGATGTCGAAGATGCTTTTCAAATTGAAGGTGGTGTAGGCCGGATCGTTGCTTTCGCACTTTCTAGAACGAAAGAATAGGAATTTGATAAATGAAACATTGGGTGATATCCCGAAATAATTGGATGTTGGTAGTGATAAGATTTGCAGAAAATAATGTTCCTGTAAAGATACCAATCTAAGAAATGCAAAAGCAATACTGGGCAATGAATGAAAAGGAGATTTGTTTAAGCCACATCGGCAAGCTTTTTGCAGTATTTTTCTGTGTTAGTAATAAACCTAACATTATAATTAGACCCAGAATTTTGCGGTTTGTGCTACGAGTATGGATAATATTTATCTTTTACGGACTCAACACGTAAAAAAATATTTATAAAAATTAATCACCAAGCCGGATACTTTCGCCTTTCCAATTTCGATTTTACTTCCGAAATTATTATAGATTGTACAACACCCATGTTTCTGATTTTGACACGGACTCTCAACACTAGGACAGCAAAATCAACTGGCAATGGGTGAATCCCCAAAGCAGGTTTACTTTATTTTATTGGTGTTACATGCATCAAGCCGAAACATATGTAATAATAGCAAAATATATACCATATGCTCAAAAAGAAACTACATAAGGGTCGGCCATGGAAAATATGATTCAGTCTTAAATATTTTGTCTTCTATTATAAAAACCTTTGGAATTTTAGCTTTATTGAGCTTTTCACATAAACTTATGACAACAGTAACAGTGATGACAGTTAATAAATTCTAAAGCATGGTGTTGACATTTTTTTTTCATTTTTCTTGGCCAACCCGTATGTAATGTATTTTTGAACACATGGTATAAATACTGAAGTCTACAAAATAAAAATAAAAAACAAATACTAATCTATTCGATAATTTTAACGTCTAACAAAGCAGCTAAAGATATATACAACCTAAAAACACTATTTAATTCAGCAGTTACCGTTGAAACAGAAGAAAAACGGGTAGCATTCTGCATTGCCGTAATTGTCAACAATGTGGACATACAACAAATTATTGCGACGCTAGATAAAGCTTGCAATAGAAAATATTCAGAATTTCCTATTTGTGTCAGTTGTGGTGGATATTATCTAGCGAGCTACCACGGATGCCAGCACTATCAAGAACTTTTAAAACAACCATATCTACTCACAAATAGTAGGGAGATATCTACGCAAACCAATTCGTTCTCAAATATACTTGGTAGCCTACCATATAGTCACCGACACGCAACCATTATACTCAAAACTTATATATTCCACATTACAATTCATAAAACAACTAGTTATTCTCCCATTTCACCGTATAAAACCATTTGTAATAACTCATATTTTTCCTCCTCAATGGATAATTTTTCCAAAACCCTCCAAAACATCACAATCCTGAACTGAACGCAACCGGGATCAAAGTTCAAAAATCTATATCTATATCATTCCTCGTTAGATGCAACATTGATACCGCATGTATAATAGAGACTCAATTTGCAGTAGAAGCTTTCAAGGTCAACGATTACAACGTCTTCCGGAATGAATGGCAATCGCAGTTATAATTAGAAACAACTCTAGTGTAACATACCTATTGGCATGCCAGTAAGCAATCGGGAAACAATATCACCCAGCGTAAACGCAACTAGCCACAACCAAATGCAATGTATAACAGGATACAAGCAATCTAACAAAATGGTTGCAATTGTTTATACATTTTGGTGACTCGAATAGCAAAACCACATAGTGGACCTGTAGAGGAAGATCCCTCTTAGAATAAAATTAAACAGTATAGTAACAACACATTAACTACGTACATATCTTAACACCAAGCAACTATACCTGTGTAGTCGCTTATTAAAGAGATCGCCAACTAGATATCCTGAAAATAATAATCAAAAGAGTGTCATTTTGTAATTGTACATGTAGACTTTACTAACAAACGGAAGCAACATCTTCCCATCATAAGCAACGAGACCCAGATTCCCTATGCTAACTCAGCTAAGTATTTGGGAATGACCTTAGACGCTAGACTCCGCTGGAGAGTTCATGTCAAAAAGAAACGCGAAGAGCTTGGTATCAAACTGAAAAAAATGTACTGGCTACTTGGAAAAAACTCCAAATTGTCAACATATAACAAACTGCTTTTATATAAGCAAATATTGAAACCTGTTTGGACTTATGGCATTCAACTCTGGGGTTGTGCCAGTAAGAGCAACATCCAAGTGATTCAGCGCTTTCAGAACAAAGCACTAAGGAACATTGTTGATGCACCCTGGTACTGCCGAAACAGAGACATCCATAGAGATCTTCAAATGGATACTGTTGATCAAACCATCGCCAAATTTGCCAGTAGCCACGAACATAGGCTGCTTCACCATGTGAACGTTGAGGCTATCCAGCTCCTGGACAACACAAACCTAGTAAGAAGACTCAAGAGGACGAAGCCTTATGAGTTAGTGAAATAGTGATAGTGCAAAGCAGAGTATCGTGCGGTTCGTGCTACATGCCATGATTAGTGTAGTTAAGTTACTAGAACACAAGGCAAAACTAGTGAGTAAGACCTTAGTTTAAGAATCTTCAAACGTAATCAATTAAGTTAGAATAAAATTACTCATTGATCTACATAAGTGATCAGATTGTAATAACATTAAGAGACCTTGTAATGGGTAACTTAATTAAAAAAAAAAAAAAATTTGGTAATTCAACAAAAAGTAATTCTTGCACTTGACTTTGATGATCTTCCAGTACTCAGTTCACTACTGCTACTATACTCAGTATTCCAATTCCTAATCAAATGCTATATCGATTGGAATAAGTTCCAGGAAAGATTAGATGACCAACTAGTGAATCCAAGTCAACTTAAAAATCCCCCCGATATTGGTAATAGTATCGGAACATTTAGAGCAGAATAAAAAATACAATTGAAAACTGAATTAAATAATTTACCATACAAAATCAGAAAAGAAATAGGCAAAATGTTTCTACGAATAGTTAACCCCTTTTAATTTATTCATATAAGACATGTATTGTGATTTTGTCAGAATTTAGGCAATATGAGAAACTACTATTTGAATTGATTCGTGGGCGCGGTTTTCGCTGCTATTACAAAGGATTAAATTAAGTTACAAGAGACAAGTTTGTTGTTCAACACATTGCCAGCGTATTGAGTCATGCGTTGCTTTAGTTTGATTTCGAAACACGTGTAACGGAGTGGCATACTGCAGTGTCAAAAAAGTAGCGATACGGTAGTTGAAAAATTTCGACTGTCGTGTCTATGACAAGGTTAGGACGATAATGAGACACCGTCGGTTCTACCGCTCCGCACTGAAAGCGTCTGTTTGTTACGAAATATTGTGCAATGTGTTGCAACGGTCAAAAAGCACATGTATAAGAGAAAGATGGTTAAAGACGCCACTATCTGCCGATTTACTGCGAATTTGTGTAGGTTTGAACGCTGTGCCTTGATGAACCAACACGTAAGCAGTGATCCGTCCTTAAAGTGATTTCAAAATTGTGTGTGTGGTGCATTGCGAGTAATTAATTTGTTTAATTTCGTGATTATTACACGGCGTGGCTAGATATTGGGGATAATTTTACTAACTTAATTGAAAGTTTACGGAATTCCTCAGCGCGCTACAATTTGTCGTGATGCAACCCGAATATGGTGTCCGAAAAGGAAAGCCAGTGTAGGAGCTGTTCCCGTACCAAATTCCAAAAGAAAACTTGCTACGAGTTAGGGATCCCTTCCTTACTATGAAGGCTTACTACCAAGGGTCATTCCACCCCAAACAGCTATTGCCTGAATCAACCTTCCGACCAGGTATTTGTACAAGTGAATGTTTAATCCATAAGTTTGTGATCAGATCTTCTTGGTGTAACTTAAAGGGTACTAGTGGCGCGATTCCCAGTATGTTGCGTAATTTGAGCGACTAAATCGGTTTATTCTGTTTTTGGGATGATTAGCTGTAGTCAAATTCATTGTGTACTCACTAGGGTCTTATGAGAGCAAAGAACAATTAGAAATTATTTTTCCAAATTTTTAATAAATCGTCCCTAGCCAATGTCCCTAGCTTTGTATCGTCATTCCTCTCTTACCCTTTAAAAATTCACTAATTGTATATAAGATTACGTTATAGACTTGGTCGCTGTAAAACAAGTATAATTAACATTTTGTGAGTTTCTTGGTAGTTTTATACTATTAATCTAGCCATGATTGTTGGTTACTAATGAAAATTACAGAAAATCGTGGTAAGTCACAATTACAAATATAATTCTTTTGATGTTTATGTTTTATGTAAAGTTATTCTGAAATTACTATCGATAGATTTATACCATTAACACGCATGTTCTTGCAAAATGCGAGGTTACGAAATTAGAGTAGAGTACCATATTTCGTGGGCATCTTTAAAAATCGTCATTCCTTTGGCCGCATTTCTCCGGCTCCTCATTGTAAACTAGAGGAATGATTAATATCTAGAGAAATTTAAATTCTATCATATGCTTGCATTTTTGAATTAAATCGTGAAGACACATCAACATCAACATTTGATAACTAAAGGTATTTATATTTCAAGGGCAAAATGTTAATAGTGCTTGTGGAAGTACGAAACAAATCATTTATTCAACGATATTTCTCGTAGAAATAGTTTGATTGGGGTGCGTTAATTAATGAATAAAATGTAAAATCAAATTAACCAATATCTGGCAGTAAATTCACCCCCTTTGTCTAAAGATGAATATATGCTATTGTCGATACTTCTAGAAGTTTTCGTACAATTCAGCGACAAATAAGGGCCGCTAAGAACAGAAAAGCGAGAAGTAGAGAAATGATATGAAAAGATGAGTTACTACGAAAGGTTAGAAAAATGCACAAAAAGAATTGTGAACGTTAGAAGAATAGACAGAGATAGAGAGTGCGAGAAACGCCCCCCCCCCCTAAGAAGAAGGCTGATGTTAAAAACGACTATTGTTCGCTGAGGCTATTGATTATCAGTTACAAAATAACTGTGAAAATCTTAAAAATTCGAAGAAAAATCAAATATTTCAACGTGTGCTGTCAAGGGAAAATACGTAGTGAAGAAATCTCGTCTTCCAACTTCCAATTCAAAGGTGGATTGTCATCAGCAAAATATGCTAGGGTAAAAAAGGTTACTGCTCCAAAAATAAAATTAAAAAAAAAAACCTTTTTAGATAGTTTCTAGGAAAGTAGCGGCTCATGATAGCTGCAGATGTACAAAATGTTAAAATATTGCACTAATTATCATTTCCTAGTTAGGCTAGGCATTCTCAAGACTAGAAATGTGAAAACAAAACACGGAAATGTCTTCTTCGAGAATGCAACATGTGTGTTGGGCAAGCAGTACCGTAGAGCAACTATGATCCCCTTTTAACAAGTTATTACTTTAAATGGATAAACAAAAATAGAAAATATTTCGCCAACAAAACCAAGACAGAAAAGAAGATAAAAAGATTGTTAAAGTAAAAGTGCAAGAAACGACAAAAGCCACTAAAATGCACAGAAGAGATCCAATATATCCACTGGAGGATCGCGACAAAAAGTTACACTAAATACTGTCCTAATTTAGTTAAAGGACAATGATAAAAAAAATCTGTAAAGGGTTTTACCCGGAACTTCCCTCGTGGACATTGTGACACTAAATAATTTTAAATTAAGTGAGGAGTAAAAATATCTTCACGTTTCTGATACATTAAATACATTTTCAAATAAAAAAAATGTAGCCCCACATCGAATTCTCGTCTGCGCCATCGAGACATTGGAACAAGTGCGGCGTGCGCCTGTCTTGAACAGAACAGTTTTATATATTTTTGAAACGTTTCAGCTCTTTTGTGACATTATCCTGTATCTGTTGAGTCATATTTTCGGCAAGTGTCAATTCTGACCAATGTGGAAATTATTACTTCCTTCTATTTCAAAAATAACGCAAAAATAATGAATATTTTATTTTTGAAGGTGCTCACCTTGTATATATTTGTCTCAAATTTTCACGGTTTCATGCCAGGTATATATATATAATGTGTATGCAAAATATCATCTTTCTCTGACAAATAGTTTTTGAGTTATACCGCCAACAGGCAGACAGACAGACAGACACACAGACAGACAGACACACAGACAGACAAACAGACGGAATTGAGAAAACCTGTTTTTCGTCATCTAGGGACACTGAAACTTGAAGATCTGAAGAAATCTCGGAAGGTAATTTTCTCGTGATGACAATACTTTGTTCATCTTTTAGACGAGGGATGTAATAAAAACCGAACCACTTTGAATGGAGTTCTAGTTGTATTTTTGAATTGTTTTTTAAATTCCAATAAAAATCAATGTAACGTCAATAATTTTTCACCAAACGTAGGTAACTAGATGTATTTTGCTCATTTCATTGGTTTTTAATATTTAAACTTTAAGACTATTTTTCTTGATTTTTTCAGATGTAACATATTGAAAATTTTATATCGTTGAAAACAACATACAAAGTGCTAACAAAATCAATAATAAAAAATTCAGGTTGTCATTAAAAAAAATTCGATGATGTCATAACTTTTAGAATAAATGACGTAGCAACATAAAGGTAGTTGTAGTGTCCTACAATTAAAATCGGTATACCCCTTCAAGATTTTTTCATAAATTATTAATATTAACAAAGTTAATTAATTTATCCGTTACTTTATTACCACACTGTATATATAAAGAAAAGTCCTGACTCGCTCACTGACTCATCAACGCCCAGCCCAAACCCTTGTACCTAGAAAGCTGACATTTTGCACAGAGGTTGCCTTTATGATGTATACAAGAAATAAGGAAGGATGTTTCGAAATTCAACCCCTAAAGGGGTAAAATGGGGGTTCCAATTTTGTATGGAAAAATAATATTAAGTAGACATTTCGATTTGAAACTTCGTAGGAGTACTCGTAAAAACAAATAAGCAAACAGGTATTTCGTGATTTTCCGAAAATCAACCCCTTAGGGGGTGAAGTGGCGTAAATAAGCCTAAAAATCGATATGGGTGTCGTTATTGAGGTTTTTTGGGACGTTGATTGTAAAAATGGCATTTATTTTGAAGTTCAAGATGGTGGACCTGACATAAAATTAAAACCCTATAGTGGTAAAACGGGGTTTCAGGGACAAATTATTTTTGGGCAGAACGAGGTTTGGTGGGTCAAGTAGTTTCTACACATTTTCGTGGGCGGAATGGAACCTGCTGTATCTTTAGGTTCTAGCTGCTCCTCATCCCCAGACTTATTACGTTCGGATTCATTTAAATCTTCACTACTGCTCATATTACTTTCAGAAACATAGATCTTATCTATTATATATATCGTCAAATAAGTCATAACCAGACTCACTGGATAGAAGAACTTCCGAGAAAAAAATCGCCTTTCTTGTCTAGATTATTTATTTCATCCTGTAACTCTTTTTCAGTACTGGTGTTTGGTAACATGCGCCAAACGTCTCTTTATACCACTTGGACTAAAAATTAAAACAAAAACTTAGGAACACTATTTCTGAGTCACTAGGTATATGGAATACGTCAAATTCATAAAAATTCTAAAAATACTCAGCAAAACAAAAAATATATTATTTTTATTATGCATTAGTGAATAATCACTTATAATACCATGAGTAGTCGAAGTTATGTCGAATATTTTTGCTGTGGTACCCGTGGTACCACGAATGTCCATTGCGCTTAGGTTCTATTAGGACGAGTGCACCAGCACGAGTGCTAATCCCAAGCGCAATGGACATGAGTGATATCACCGCAGAAATATTCTAGAGCAAGATTGAAATGAAAAGACACCAGCGTCATAGCTGCGCTAAAGTTGATTTTGTGTCGGACGGGTCCATTACGTAAGTAAAGGGGTAACCTTCTCTTTGACAGTAGCGTCGGCTAAATATATTTATCGGTATTTATAAAGTTTTCTACTTGGATCGCAAAACGCGGACAAACATTGGCTGTTTACTATTTTCTCAGTTTTGTTTGTCAGCTTTGTTTGATTAAGCGTGGCCCCTGTATTTTATTTTGTAGTTGTTGTAAATTTTCTGAATTGGGATGTTGTGACCCCTTTTCAAAAACAAATAAACGCTGTCAATGACTGAAAGTTAACGATAGCCGTCGGCGCATGTGACGACACTTACTGGTGTCTTCTCATATCAATCCTGCTCTACTTAACTTTGACTAAGAATGGTATTGGATGGACTATTCAATGAACCAAACTACTTTTTCAAATTAGTTTTCAGTTAATGTAGCAACAAACTACGCAATTTCTATAGTAACAGAAAACTAATATTGACTTTTTCTAATAAAAATCACATTTGTTTAAAATATTCACTATACCACTAGTGAAAATTGTAAATTATTTTCACTAGTGAAAATTGTCAATATAGTTCATTTTTATTCGCTCAAAGACGTCAAATCTTGTATTTTTATTGGTCAGTTTTTGATAGATGACAAGTGAGTTGAATAGTCCATAAAACAATTCTATGTATACAGTAAAGCCAAGCAAAATGCATTTTTATAGCCAATCCCATATATTTCATAATACTTTATAGTATAGTTAGCTATATTGCTTACCCTGGAGTATTTTTACCATCCATAATTCAATAATAAAATGCCACCGAAATTCATGTGTACCACAAACAATAACTAAACCTTGTATTTGTTTCAAAAATGCAAGCGCAAGACGCGTCAGTAATGGCACATTATTTGAAAGCAGCAGGGCACTACCAAGCAATGTCCTACCTACGAGTAAGTATCTCACAAGCAAGCTCGATTTTCAAAAGCAATGTGTCTAAAGTAGCCTATCTATTCACCTTAATACAGCATCGACTCGCAAAGAATCATTTCCTCCGGAGAAACGCTTAAGCAGTCCCTCGCCGTGGTAAAGGATGCCCCCGGCATTCAATAAATCGCCGAGGACCGTATATTTGGGATGATCATACAGGGGCTGACATATTAAAGCTTCACAGTGACCGCCCAGCAAGAAAGCAGCGGCCCCGAAAGCCCATAATAACGGCGACAAGACGCAAGCTAATCCCAGGCCTGTCAGCAGAAACGGTATCGTCTTGGGGGTTGGCTCGCACCCGCATGGAGCCCCGCAGATCAAAAGGCCCCAGACAAAAAAGATTAGTAGGGATAAGCCTGCAACAGCGTAATAAAATTATTATATAGTGCCTTCCTTGGCGGGTCCTTTGTGTTCTGACAGCTCTGTCGCGCGGGGTCACTAGTTTCTGGGGAGTATATTTTCTAAGGATTATGCAAGCGCATTATCATGTAAAGCCTGTAGGAAGGGGGTGGTTATAGAAGTTGGTTTCGTTGAAGTTCTTCTATGGACTAAGGAACGGTGCAGGCTTTGGATTGTTTTGAACTAAGACATATTTAGGAGAGGCTTGGTTGGAAGCACTACTATCACTTTGAAACCTCTTATCACATCGAGCACTTTCAGTATAATTGTCTGTTTTGTGTAGAACTCAGTACACTTTCCTGTTATTTGTTTATTTAATAGGAATTACTTTCCGCTAATTCGAAATAGTATTAAACTTGTCTGCTCATTTTGATCCAATTTGCAACAATAAAGTGGACATTAGAAACGAATGGTGTGAACAACGTTTTTTGAGGTTGTAGTAAGTTCGTGTTAATGATTGTGTCTCATAGAATATCAGATATAAGGAAATCCTAAACGCACCAGCTATTGCTGTGTAGGTTTCGAAGTAGGTGATTGGTCAGACATGAAATCAATTTGAAATTAATTTGACGTTAGGTATTTCTAACCAATCACGTACCTCGCTACGTAAACAGTAGTAGTTGTTCCACCAATAATTTTCTAAAGTTAATTTGGGCATGTCTGATAGTTGGCGAGACACACTGCATATTGAGTATATTGGCATCACGTTGGCCAAGCAATAGGGCGATCTCCCGCCAAGTAGAAGTCCTTACTGCTCTAATTGTTTTTGTTGATGTTCTAAAAAGTTTGTACACATCAATTTACATCCTGTATACAATCTTTGTTAAACATTGATACAATTTTATTTAATGGTTGAGAATGTTATTGATTTTGAATTTGTTGAGGGTGCATGATAACTTAGAAAATTGGTTTTATAAAATTTAATTTTTGAGTTAGGTACCACTAAACACGATCTGAGTAAATGTAAATTGAATTACGACCATTGATTCTTGACATTTAAATACCTTCTTGCACAATCGAATTTTTTAGATCATTTACGGCATGCATTTTCATGGAAATGAGATGCATTTACGAAAACTGAACAGAAAGTAATTACTTACCGTCTACAAATCTCAATAAATTTGATGCAAGTGACTTGTCAAAGAACACACTTCATTTTAGACAGTTCTACATTATGATATGTTATAGTAAAAATAAGTATTTCGGTATTTCCAAAAGTGCAAAAATGATGACAAAATCAATAGAAAAATCAACGGGCGCCACGACTTTTAGGGATGGTACGCTTAACTTAACAGGCAGTTGGTCAAAAGCCACAATCCAACTGTTGTTGTTTCTCGTCGCTACCCCTGGGAGACATTCCACAGCCGTTGAAACTTTTTACATACTTTTGGTAAGCTCCCTGCAGTTGCTTGGGTACTGTGCAAATAAATAATACACAAGTAAAACAAGAACAAAAGTTCATATACGTCTAAATAAACACAGATAAATAAAGCACATAAGGTAATTTAAATTACTATAGTCTATTGACTCTAAAAATGTACACACAGTTGGATAGGCAGTGTACTGAGCTGAATATAGGGGTTAGTAAACATTTAACAGCATTTCGTTATAATATAATAAAGACAGAATGTCAATTTGAATCTTTCGTGACTTTAATTCAAGGTACTACTGTCATAGGATACCCGTTAGGTTTTCTATGTACTTAAATTCAAGTCACAACAGTATGCAATGCTTTTCTAATCTCAAACCGAACTGTACAACTTTAATATAGCAAGGCACAAATTAGCATGCATTGTCAAATAAATGTTTTCGTTACTCACAGTACCTTCAATCGAGTAGCACTTTTAAAAATTACAGTTTACAGTACCTCTTGTAGTACTCCAGCAACGCAGGATCACATAAAGAAAAGAGGGGAATACCTTACCTACGGGTTGACTGCGTTGTAACTTAAAGATGCTTGCAAATAGGGTTGGCCAAACGTATAACGGGGTGCCGACAGCTTTCCAGGGCAAATGTGTAGCAGAATCCTTACTGGGAAGTTTTGGGAATGGATCGTCACGCCGAAACAACAATGATCCACCCGTTATATATTATTTAAGCGCACTTTTCTTTGAAGATCTGCTTTTAACAGCGTTTTACGATACACAACGGTACGACATTAAACAAGAGCGCTCAGCATTTTAGATTACACGTCCGTAGAGCGACTGTTCACCCCCTTTAAAACGACAAGGGTTTTTGTTACGAGCACTAATTGACCACCGGTCTGGTCCGGTGTTCAAGTTAAAACTTACGACACGCTCGCAAGCAGCGCGGTTGCCAAAACGGCAATGCAATGGATAATTCCTTTATGTCCTCTCCTTTCAACTTACACCAGGCGCGCTAGCGGTCTGTGCTATCGCACTATCTTACCTCAGAGCGACAGCTAAAACGGGGAATTCTCTAATCACTCTGCATTCGCCAAATCGGTGCCGAGGAAGGTAATTTGAGGAGCCCTTTGTTCGAAATATTAAGTAATTTTACCTTTGCTCTGTTGGCCGTAATTTTAAATGGAAAGGACTGGACGCTGAATTCATCAATGGGCAAATTAGGGAACTAATTAACGAAATCTGTGCGTAATGGTAAGAGGGCGTATGTCGCGCTTCTGCAAGGAAGAAAAGTGCCTTAGAGCAAAACTGGAGTAACAAATGTCGTAATCTGTCCTGTAATTGATCGCAGAACCTAATATTGTCTAGAAACTAGCCCAAATTTCGGGTCGTTGCCCCAAAGAGTAGCCCGTTAGAACGCGGAATCAACGTCGGGAGTCCTCGCACACTAAAAATAATAATATTAGTAAGACCCATAGAGTCTAGAGCCTTAAGAGACATAGGGAGTTCGCGAAAGCATTCCATCTTTTTTGTCCTCGGCGATCGGAACTAATTGTGAAGATACTATCTTTTATCTCGCCCATAATTGTTTTTTCCTATGTTACTATTGATGATTCCATTTTAGCACTGCACGCTATGGTTCTTTTCTATTTCCCCTTAGCGTATGCCTGAGCCAACCATACTTTCGTCTCATAATTTTAGTGTTTATCTCTTGTTGTTCAATTCTCCACCAAAGCTCTGCGTTCGATATTCTTTCTGGTCAAAGATCTTCAAAATGTATCTGAGACATCTAGTTACGCATGACTCTAACTTCTTTTTTATAATACTAGTTACTCACCACGTTTCACAACCATACAGTTATCGCTTACTACGTCAACGTCAAACTAATGCGCCGTTAAAAGTTGACAACTTCTACTGAAGCGATCAAGATAAATTCAATAAGTGTTTGATTCACTCAGATGCGTGCATCAAAACCTTTTTGATTATAATTAATCATGTAATTCAAGTCATAACTGTTCTATCTCATTCAAAGGTCGTGGTAAAGTCAAATTTGCATCTTGCCGTATTTGTTTGCCTCTGTTAATATTGGAAAGGAATTTGTAAGCTTCCCTTAATGGCTTTTAAGCGGATAGATACACTTTCTAATAGAACTTAAGCCGACTTAGCATATTTGGGAATCATGTGTTTATGGATTTCGTTCAATTGCCTCATTGAGAGAGCTTAGCATTAAGATTCTTAGAATAAGTATTTATTCCTACGTGCGACGCTCCGATTGGCTACGCAGGATCGCCTCAGCCAATAGTGTTTGAGCTTTCCCCTCCTTGATGAATTTGCGATTTCGGCTCGTTGTAAATTCAGCGTTAGTTAGATTCAGAATTTCGAGTAAGCAAGTTCAGCTACGCTTTGTGCAGGGTTGCGGTCGTTCTAACTCCCTGGTAAAGGCGTTTCCAGGTTGTTTTGTGTTACGGTTACGCGCAATTCGCTATTTTCGCGTGGCCAATCCAAGCGTGTCACAACAGTTGAAGCTTTTGTAAAAACCATCGGCCCATCAGTGACGTTTGTAATCGTTGTTACTCAATATACT
The DNA here is from genome assembly GCA_940337035.1 of Agriotes lineatus. Taxonomy (NCBI): domain Eukaryota; kingdom Metazoa; phylum Arthropoda; class Insecta; order Coleoptera; family Elateridae; genus Agriotes; species Agriotes lineatus. The sequence continues at coordinate 256,691,158 of OW679194.1, forward strand.
CGTGTTTGTTAAGTCTTGTTTCACTCCAACAACTAACTGAATCCAAGTCAAGGGTTATTAAGTGGCAGTTCCCGGCAATCCCATTGAACCGGAATTCGCAGCGGATTAACTGGGGGCCCCATTCGTGGAAGCCTCTTTTCAAGTTAATCATACAAAAAACATTGGTCCTTCGAGCCGGATTTGGAAGAAGCTAAAAAATGCGAGTGTACAAGTTTCCAGTAGCTGGTGGATGCAATTGCTCCAACATCATTTTGTCGGAGAGCGTCAAGAAGCTTCGCCAACACCAGGAAATTCAACCATCGAGAGCTTACACCGAGTCCAGGTCCCACGTCAAGCGGCAGCGATTGGCAGCGGGTTGGTTTTCTGTTCGTCAAGAAGTTACTACGTTCTCAAATCAAAAGTAAGTCCTTTTCCATTACGCCTTCGTTTAGTGTTGTTTTTTGCTTGTGTCAGTCATGGTGGAAACTCGTTCGACATCAGCGGTCATGTCGGAAACTCGCGCTTTAACCACTCGTTGCAAATTCATAAAAGCCCAAGTAGATCGTTTCAAAACTCTATTTCATAGAATTTCTTCGTCCAGCCCCGTGAAGGCTCACGAGGTCGGCAACTTGTCAGAAGAGTTTAGTTGTTTCCAAAATTTGTTGGATGAGTATAAGAAGTCCATGGAGGGCCTAATGGAGGCCGACGCTGAACACTTTGATGAACTTTTCAATGAATTCGACTCTTTTATGACTCATTTTAGCGAGATTAGTAGCGCAGTAAAGGAATTCTTATCAAAAAATAAGATCAGTCCGGGTATAAAACCGAATCTAGATCAAAATTCTTCGCAAAGGGGCCCTTCAGGAGAGCTCGCTGGATTAAGATTACCACCCTTAGATTTGCCTTCCTTTTCGGGGAAATTCGAGAATTGGGTTCAATTGCATGACTCCTTTACGTCGCTTATTCATAACAACGTTAATTTGACCAACGTTCAGAAATTTTACTATTTGATTTCTTCCCTCAAGGGAGAAGCTGCTAGTTCAATCTCGTCGTTAAAAGTTACCAACGATAACTATACCATTGCTTGGGACATCCTAGTCAAGCGATTTGAAAATAAGAAGCTGATAGTAAAGTCAAACATAAATGCGTTATTCAGTTTAGAGAGCGTAAAAAAGGATTCACATTCGTCTGTTCAAAGGCTGCTCGATAGTGTAGTTAGAATTTTGAAAATTTTAAAGACGTACGGGGAACCCACAGTCGACACCATATTAATACATATCATAGTTTCGAAGCTCAGCTCAGCAATGCAGACTGACTGGGAATTATACAAACATACCAGACAATTTCCTACTTTGCGAGAGTTGTTAGATTTTTTAGAGAGCAAAAGTCACTTATTAGGTTCGCTGGAAGCTGCGAAAATAGGTTCGAGTTTGGGAAGTCAGGGATCCGAGCAAAAAAGTCATGCACGCGCTCATGTAGCCAGAGAGCAAGGTAATCACTCTTGTGACTTTTGCAAAAATATTAATCATTCGATTAGCGCTTGCAAATCATTTTCAAAATTGTCGGTAAACGCTCGTATCGAAGAGGCGCGTCGTTTGAAATTATGCAACAATTGTCTCAAGCCCGGACATTTCGTGGTAAAATGCACATCGTCGAGATGCCGCTTATGCAGAAAAAAGCACCATACTTTACTGTGTTTGCGTCCAAAGCGCGACGCGCACGAAAATACTCCGTCGCCGCGTCCTGGACCGCCAGAAACCAGCAGCGATACACGGGAGGTCGGGGCCGTCGCCCCGAGCAAGGCACCCGTCGCATCCGTTTCAGCAGCTTGTAGCCGTCCTGCAATCGCGGCGCCAGCGCAAGTTTTATTGTCCACGGTTAGCGTATTCGTAGAAGGATCCTCCGGGTCATTTTCCCGGGCAAAAGCTCTTTTGGACCCCGGATCCCAACTTAACTTAGTTAGCGCCGACTTGTGTCAAAATTTGAAAATTGAGAAACGAGGTAATATCACCTCACTGTCAGGTGTTGGTGCCAGGGCTCTGAACGCTGAATTCAGAGCAAACGTTCGAATTCGCTCCCGCAACAGGAAATACGAGGACATTTTGAGCTGTGTTGTGTTAGACAAAATTACGGACCCTCTGCCGGCCCTTGCTTTCTCGTTGAGGGATTTGAAGATCCCACCAAACATTGTGCTATCCGATTCAGATTGTAATACACCGGGAAATATTGATCTTTTATTAGGCGCGAATGTCTTTTGGCAAGTGCTCTGTCAGGGACAGGTGAAATTGGGCCCAGAGAAGCCATTCTTAACAAAAACTCTTTTTGGTTGGGTTTTAGGCGGAAACATGAATGTCGAAAATCGAGCGCTCATTCTTTCAAATAGAGTTCATTTAAGTGTAGCCGGCATCGAGCACGGCATTCAGAGATTTTGGGAAATCGAGGGGGCGTACGGTTCATCAGGCCGACTCTCTGCTGATGACAGATTTTGCGAAGACCATTTTCAATCGACTACGAAACGGGCGTCGTCGGAGCCGCGTAGGTTCATCGTGAGCATACCTTTCAGGAAAGATGCTCCATCGCTGGGAGACTCGCGCGGTATAGCGTTAAAGCGTTTCTATTCATTAGAAAACAAATGTCAAAAAATCCCGAGTTGAAAACCGCGTATTCCGCATTTCTCAAAGAATACGAGTCGCTTGGTCACTTGAGCAAGGTGGACGACGAAGCGAGTCTTCCTCATACTCGGTTTTATTTGCCAGTCATAAAGGAGGACAGTTCAACGACCAAACATCGCGTTGTTTTTGACGGCAGTTGTGCGTCCTCCTCCGGAGTATCGCTTAACGACCTTCAACATAAGGGCCCGGTGGTCCAGCAGTCGTTGTTTGCAATTCTTTGTCGCTTTAGGCAATTCAAGTACGTGCTGAAAGCAGATTGCGCCAAAATGTATAGGCAAATCCTCGTGGACCCCTCGCAGACGCAATACCAATTAATTTTATGGCGTGACGACAAAACCTCAGCGGTAAAATGCTTCAAATTATTAACGGTCACCTACGGTACTAAATCAGCTTCGTACCTAGCAACTAGGTGCTTGATACAAATCGCCCAGGAAATCGAAGCATCGCTTCCAGAGGCCTCATTAAGAATTAGCCGGGATTTTTATGTAGATGACCTACTGACTGGTTTTGAAAATAGGGCGGCAGCCATAAAAACGCAATTCGAAATTAGTAGCGCTTTGTCGGGGTACGGGTTTGAATTGCGAAAGTGGGCATCCAACGACAGTGAAGTAGCTAGCGCCATTGGTGTGGATCGCGGCAGCGTAGAGCCCATTTCTTTGACGGAAGACGCCACGGAGAAGACTCTCGGCATTTTTTGGGATACTCGGCGGGACGTGCTAAGTTACAGAGTGAACCCTAGCTGTTGCAAATCAGTTACCAAGCGGGCTATACTCTCTAGTATGGCTCAAGTATTCGATCCCTTGGGACTACTTGGTCCAAGCGTTCTAACTTTGAAACTTCTCGTGCAACGGCTTTGGCAGTTGAAGTTGTCATGGGACGAAACGGTGCCCATGGAGATGCGCTCCAGATACGACGAACTCCATTCTTCATTACGCGCTTTGGGCTCATTGGCAATTCCGAGACGGGTAATTTGCGATGACATAAACTCGATAGATCTCCACGGATTTGCGGACGCGAGTTCTGTAGCCTAAGGGTGCGCCGTGTATATACGCTGCGTTGACGGGCGCGGTAATGTCACCACCAATTTGCTTTGTGCTAAGTCAAGGGTTATTAAGAGGCAGTTCCCGGCAATCCCATTGAACCGGAATTCGCAGCGGATTAACTGGGGGCCCCATTCGTGGAAGCCTCTTTTCAAGTTAATCATACAAAAAACAATAAGTTTGCTGAACACCTTTCTTTAGTTTTCGAAACCAGATTGGATATTAGTAATCAAAATCTTGCCTAACACATAGACGATCATCTCGATACTACATTCCCAAATAAACCAAACCCAGTTGAGCCAACAGGTCCTAGGGAATTAGCCATTTTCATCCAAAAGCTTCTGTTAAAAAAGCCGCCGGACACCATCCCGAATACTATTCTTAGAAATCTGCTAGCCAAAGCTTTGGCTTTAGCAATTTTTAATGCTTGCATGCGAATGAGTTATTGCCCAATCACATGGAGACGTGCCATCATATTAGTTACTTTTTCACAAACCAGGGAAAATCCAAATGATTCAACCAGTTACACGCCTGTGAGCTTGTTATGCACTCTTTCCAAGTTACTCGAAAAACGTATCCTGCATAGGGTTAACAAATTTCTGAAGAGGAAAGAATGTGTTCCGCCTTTTCAATTCGGATTTAGAAAAAACTACTGCACCTATCATCGCTAGTCGAAACCATAGAGAAGGGTTTTGAAAATAAACAACACACCGTAGTAGCCTTCTTGGATTTTTCCCAAGCCTTTGGACACTATAGATAAAATGTTTACTTTTCAGTCTTTCGCAAGCCAAACTTCCCGACTGCGTTATTTTATTCATAAGGTCATTTCTATCTAATAGAAAATTTGCGGTCCAAATCAATTCTTGTTATTTTTCAAGCTGTAACATCAAAGCAGGGGTACCCCAGGGTTCAGTATTGGGTACAATTTTATTCAACTTATATGTGAATGACATACCCACTCCACCCAAACACCCTTCTCGCAATGTTTGCGGACGACACGGCGCCAGTCACGCAAGACATGATGAACTCGGTGTGCCTTATATCGAAAACTTTATTAGCTCAACTACCATGATTTCTTTTTTAAATCGAAAGCTGCCCAGCAGCCACTACTGATTGGTAAAAAGAAACATATACATCCGATTCAAAAGGAAGGCAACCCAAGACATATTCTTTCCCAACAAACAGCATTCTTTAGTTGCAGGGGGTCCTTTAGGGTGACCTCAAACTTGCGAATGTAATGTTACGTTCAATTCTATGTGAAAACAGTTATGTATAGCACCCAGTGTGCTAATCTGACTAATATAATAAATCTAAAAAACCGTACAATAGCACTGGTTTAATTGTTTCACTAAACATGTTCACCTTTGTTTGCACCTTGACAGGGCCGTAACTAAGCAAAATGTTACTGTAGGCAAGCCAACATTTTTGCGCCCCTCAGTACACTAACTATAGAGGTGACATAAAATACTAATTTTAGTAACTTCTGCATTTATTTCAGTATGTATGATGTATATTGAAAACAAATAGATAGATATTCAAAACTAAATCCAACAATTTTAATTTAAAAATTTTAAAAAATAAACAACTAACTGTTAAAATAATATATGCTAAGGTTAAAATATTTGGTAGTTGGTAAAGGTGCATTATTTGTAAGTTTTGGTTACTATGCTTACCATTTTTGGACAATTTTTAACCCTAAAATATAATGCAATCTTAGCAAATAGAACCAGAGTGGAGGTGCAACTAATCTACCGCGTAGAAGAATGTGTGCTGGTCAGGGATAGAATTCCAATCGGGGCAGAATGTTTGGAGTTCTTGCACTGGCGCGACGTATGTTTATTAAAGCGTCCTATTTTTCGGAGTGGTTGGCGTATGCGATTATTCGAAACAATAATTAATTGTAATAGGATGAGTTGCAACAATGCGGTGCTTGTGTATTCTTAGTTAATGCGTCAGATGATAGCTACTGTAGAATGCACGTGTTAGTTGCTGTCATTATGTTGGTAGCTTTTTTGGAAACCTCAGCAAACGATAGATTCCAGAGTTCCTTGCTCGTGATGGATGATTACATGATAATTAAGAAGGGTGAAGACATGTTGTTCCGGTTAGGAATCCCGCGAAGATATGTTGCTCCGCCTAGTGGTTCTGCAGCTGGTAGCAGCCGAGCGGATTTACCGATTTAAAGTAAGTGCTGTAATGTGAAAGATCAGTAGACATCGGATACTTACTAATTCTATACGGGTTGCACCAATAATTGAAGTTGAAGGTGCCAGGGGGACGGCCACCCCCGGTCAGTATAATTATTGTTTCATCATTTTAATATAACACAAAAACGCGTCTAACACACTACAAAATATAAATAAAATTAAATAAAAAGGCAAAAACATAAAACAACAATTCTAATAACGGGAGTACGTATTATATTATGAATACAACAAAACATATATTATTTCCTTATATATAAACTACCTGTAGTCTGCGGCGCATGCCGAATTTAAAGTTTCGCGCGTTAGTGTGAGGTGCGCGCAGATCTTCATACCACGAATGGCATTTAGATGGCAATTAGATGAAATATACTTCCGCTCGTAGTTTTAAAAAACACAACCAATCGGCATAATAAATAACTGTTTTTGTGATAATATCCCTTTTAAAATTAATGAGAAGTTTGTTTCCAAAACCGGAAAATAGGAAACCGTTGAATAAAGCCTTGGTACTTTTACCGGTTTAACATGGCATGTAGTGTTGTGCTTTATTGTAAAGGTATGATGCGTGTTCGGCCTGTGTGTCTGCCTGTCTGCGTCTGTCACGTTTTTATTGTTGCCGGTAGGGTGCAGTTTGTTCGCATTACAAATCATATTCCCTCTAGGAACACTGGTTCGTATCCCACCGAATGCGATTTTTCGCTTTCTTTGTGAAATAGTGTAATTCGCATTACTAAGCGTTTTCTTTTACTATTTCAGTTTTATTAGAAACACAAACAAAATAATGGGAATTCGAATAAAAAGCATAAAACGCAATTCTACCTAATAAGTTCAGACGATTACGCTTAGTATCATATGAACACAAAACATAAATAATAATAATACTTAAATGTACTTTTCGTACCTGTCACCTAACCTTAAAAGTTTAATTTATTGGTATTTATTTTAGCTACAAGTTTTCCTTCCTTTTTTGTTGCAAATTTTTAAATATATTGTTCAAATGAGATCATTTGTAAGAGGTCTCTCTATTGATATTAAGCCTGTGTGAGACACTCTGTTTTGACATATAATTGACCTAAGAAACTTCGTAATTTGTTATAATTTAGAAAATGTTCGTTAGCATGGAATGTAATGTGTCGCCCAGATTGCGAGCAATTCCCATGATTATAATTAGTATTATTTAGGGTAAAATCTTTAATATACCAAATTAATTTATCCGTAAAATTGACCACTCCTTGATTTGTTTTTGTTTCATTACTATTCAAGAAATATTTTTTCCCACTGACATTTTAGCGCCCCTGGTCGCTTGCGCCTGTAGGCGGGGGCCTACTCTGCCTATACCTAGTTACGGCCCTGCACCTTGATGCATTTTGCCTTACACACATTGCACATGTTGGAGAAAGCTGTTCTTGATCTGTTAATCCTTTGTTCTACATCCTGTAATCATCCTCCCTCTTCTGACATTATACTACCCAGATACGTATATTTTTATACTTGTTCCACTGGGTTGAAATTAAATTATTTGTATCGATGGAGTTGATATTCAACATTTTATGGCCCACTTTACTGGATTAAATTTTGAATATTGCCTGAAATTTTATTATCCTTTGAGATATCAGATATACATCGTCAGCGTATTCCAAGTCTTCTAGTTGCTCTGTTAGACCCCAAGTCACACCTCATCTTATGCCATTAACTGTTAGGTAACTGAATTATAACTCCTAGATTTTAACTATTAATAATTGTAAAAGCTTCCTGCTAGCCCGGCCATCGATCTTTAATATGTGTGCCGGTAGTTGGGGGCCTTCCCATTTTTCATTTACAAGATAGCTTTAGCTAAATCTTTATTTGGGGTGTCTACATTTATTTGTAATTCTGGGTGTATTGTCTCTTCCGCTAAATTAATTCCTTCATGTTTTGTGTTCATGTTTTTTTTCAAAATGTGTTTGCCTCTTTGTAATTCTATGGTAGTCAAAATGTGTTCTTTGCTTCTTATTGGTATATTTGCTTCCTATCTTACTTTTCCCTATAATTGTCTTATTACGTCGTATAACTCTTTGATACTACTTTTACCTGCCGCTACTAACACCTTGCGTGTTAAATTTTCCATTGTCTTCTTGTTGCGTTCTTAACCTTTATTCTTTGTTTCTTGCTTGAAGTCTTCGTTGTTCAGAGCTGGGCAAATTACTTTAAAAAAGTAATTAATTACTACCGCCCAACGAAGTAATTGAATTACCAGAGATTTCAATTACTCACATGAAATAGTAATTCAATTACCACTTACTTAGTAATTGTAATTGTACAACATCAATTACTTTCAATAGAAATTATTGTCATATAGTTTTATTTAGTAGAACTTTCTTGCAAGTTGCAACTATCATTAGTGTCGTGTCGATTCGTAATCGTAATCTAAAAATGCTTAATTTTTATGTTTTGTTAACTATAGTAACTTACATACTCTATCACTTTTGAAGGTTATTTGATAATTAAATCTTGTAGCTACATGCACCGTTCATCAAAACCAAAAGTATTTAGTTTGTTTGATGTAAGGTGTAAGTAAATAAATAAAGTCAAGGATAACAATTACACAGGGTGTCCCAAAAAGAATGGGATCATAGATTACTTAGGTTATAATAAACCGATTAAACCTAATATATATCTTATAGTCTAGTCGCAAAATCGAAAAAAGCTCTCCGTTTTAATTTTAGAAGCATCTCATATTACTTTTGGGACAAAGGTCTTTTTCCCCTATTTCGACACTGCTGAATCCGAAAATGCCGGTTGCCCAAGCGAAATTCTAACCGGAATATAGCGCGAAACCCGAACTCAGCGCTGTAAAGCCCCCCTTTGACATAGGAACGTGTCCAAAATGTCTAGTTGTATGTTTTTGAGCATGAGGAATTCAAAAATACACTGTAAAACAACATTGGTTGGGCTGTTACGCCACCTTTACTTCTGCTGACAACATTTAAAAACTAAAGAAGAAAAATAGCAATACTAAAAAATTATATTAATAATATTGCAAAAAGCAATTTAATGACTCGATCAAGGACAACAGAAACTGACTGGGACAAATGCTTGTTTTGTCAGAAGGAAAAAGGAAACGAACAATTGAAGCTCATAATGACAACAAATATAAATGAGAAAGTTATGGTCTAATTTTGACTATAAGCAGCATGTCAGGGTTAGTGCAGTAGAAAATTTGTTTGTTGAGTCACCAGCAGTTAAAAGAGAGCTGGAAAGCTGCTGAGGCAAACAATCGAAAGGAAAGCCTTTCTTTCATACAGATTAGTAAAGAACTGAGAGTCGTTTCCTCCCTCGATCAGGCAAGTAGACTCTGTAAAATGTAAGAAGTACATGATGACTCAGCCAAATCTGACCGGCAAGCTCCAGTCAGCTGATGGGCAGTGGCGTAGGGTTTTCGTTGTAAAGTTGGGGTACTTGTATATTACAAAATATAGAACTTTTGAGTATCAAATTATTGTATTTAGCATATTCTGGAGATTTTGTAAAGACAATGTATTACCTTTAGCAAGGAAAGACAAGAGATCACCTTGCGAAACAAGAATTACACCTCCAGAACAGCTAACTGCAAATGCTAGGTTATAGGTTATAGAGTGCGCGTTCCGCGTGTTGCGCCACTGAATTCCAACCTCCCCTTAAATTTGAATGTGAACTCGTCTAGGCGAGAACTCGTTTCTGCGCATTATGTCCTTCTTATATTTTACAGAGTCTACCGCGATGTTAGGTAAATGATAAACTATGTAGGGTAGGGTAGTCAACAGTGGATCAGTGATACACAGTGAATCAGTCCGTTATTGGTTAAACCATTGTATGTAGGCGCTTGCGCGAGATGCACGTGGTAGCCAATGTGATCCCTCGTTGACTCACAGCTGAGCTGTTTCGTTGATGGTCGAATGTTTAACAGTTGTATTTGTGTTTTGAAGCCTCCATTTCTTATTATCAAGTAAGTCAAACTTTGTATGTAATTGTATCAGTTCTTCTATGATAGAGTTCTGGATGTTTTCATTGGTTCAAGAAATAATTAACACACGTGAGGGCACTTGAATAACAGGTCTTATTCAATTTGTCTAATTCAATTTCTATATCCCTACCAAAACCTATGGAATCTATTGTAGTAGTCTACTGGCACAGTTAACGAGGGCATAGTTTCTTAGACGAGGTTGAATGTGGGATTTCGTCTTATTGTGGTGGCGGAGGACTTCTCTACTATGGAAGCAACGGCAGCGCAAATGGCTTTAGTGAGATAAGTCACCACTAACTCGCCAACATGCATGGTCAGCACGGCGTTTCAATAGCCATTAACCCCCCTATTATAATGAATATGTCGAACTCTACAAGAAGTCCCCAGGTGAGTAGGACAAAAAGTCCAGAATCTCACACTGACATTAGGTCAGTCTGCCTCTCGGATTCTGGGGGAGGCAAGAATTCGATAATAATAAATCATCCATCCAAACCTAAAAATAAAAATTTTGAGCTGAATATATGCGCTTATAATGTTCAATCTTTGAAATCGGATGACCGATTACTTGAACTGGAAGAGGAATTGAATATCAGATGGGACATAGTGGGTTTATCTGAGGTAAGAAGGAAAGGAGAAGAACGATATGTTTTGAGCAGCGGGCACGTTTTCCATTACAAGGGACAAAACGATTCGAGTGTCGGGGGTGTAGGATTTCTGATAAATAAGACACTAAGAAGTAATATTACAAAAATCTACGCAATATCAGACAGAGTGATATACCTAACATTGAAAATCAACAGCCGATATAGTCTTAAAGTTATTCAAGTTTATGCCCCAACAAGTACACACAGAGATGACGAAATAGAAGCACTCTATGAAAATATTGACGCGGCTCTGAAAAATGACCTTACACAGTTTACGGTGTTAACAGGTGATTTTAACGCGAAGATGGGAACAAAAGAAGATGACAATGAATCCTGTATAGGAAACTATGGATACGGAAAGAGAAATGAAAGGGGAAAAACCATGGTAAACTATCTACAAGAACATAACCTGTATAATATGAACAGCTTTTTTAGAAAGAAACCACAGAACAAGTGGACTTGGAGAAGTCCAGACGGTAGAATAAAGAACGAAATTGACTACATGGTAACCGAAAAGAAATCATTAAAAACGTGAAAGTATTGAATAACTTTGCAACTGGCAGTGATCATAGGCTAATCAGAGCACATATTTCGATAAACACTAAGGGCCGGTTGCAGAAAGCAATGTTAAGTCTGGTGTTAGCTAACGCGACGTCAAATTGAACAAAAACGAATCAAATCTCAAATGCTTATGGTAACTAATACATTAGTAAACAAAATTTGATGCGATTTTGTTCACGTTGACGCGATGTTAGCTAACACCAGACTTAACATTGCTTTCTGCAACCGGCCCTAAGTATCATAGATATAAATTAGTTAAAAGTTCACAAAACATTTTAGACAGAGAAGCCTTGAAAGCCCAGAGTGCACAATATGAGCAAGAAATAAATAGGACGGCAAGCAAATTGATAAAACTTGGGATTAAAAATAACAATGTAAACAATATTGACAAAAATCTCATTAAAATAATAAATGAGTCAACAAACAAAATTGCCTTGACGAAACCCAAAAAACAGGATAAACTTTCTATTGAAACCAAGCAACTAATGAAAGGTAGAAGAAAAATGAGAAACCAAGGAAAAGAAGGAACATTAGAATATAGAGAACTTAATAAAGAAATAAGAAAAACCGTCCGTAAAGACAAATACGAGCATAACCAAAAATTAGCTCAACAAATCATAGAGGAGAATTGTAATATGAAGATCATGAAGAACAAGTTATCTTTAGGTAACAGACAAATAACGAAATTAGTAAAATCTGACGGCTGCGAAGTAACAACCAAAGAAGGCGTGCTAAAAGAAGCGGAAGAATTTTACCGTATCTTATATACATCTCAAGCGCAGGAGTCAGTAAAATACAATAAAAGGACAATACTGAATGTTGGTTCAGAAAATATTCCGGACATTACTATTAGTGAAATAAAGATGGCACTTCGTCAAATGAAAGACCGGAAAGCGCCAGGAGAAGACGGCATAATAAGTGAACAACTTAAACATGGAGGCGAAAGTATACTAGAAATATTTAAAGCATTATTCAATAAATGTCTAGAAACTGGAAGTGTACCCGATGACTGGAATAATGCTATAATAATATTACTACATAAGAAAGGAAGTAAAACTAACATTAAGAACTACAGGCCGATTAGCCTACTGTCTCATCTGTATAAAGTCTTATCAAAAATAATAACCAATCGACTAACCGCCAAACTCGACACATACCAACCTATTGAACAGGCAGGATTCCGCAAAGGATTTGGAACAAATGACCATCTACACACTATAAAGTTGCTGATGAAAAATGTAATGAGTACAATATTCCTCTGACACTGGCCTTCGTCGACTACGAGAAGGCCTTCGACACCATCGAAATAAATGCAATCTATCGAGGATTAGACGATTGTCGCATAGATAGTCGTTACTCAAATTTAATAAAATCCATATATCAGAAAGCTACATCAGCAGTAAAGATAGATGGCATTTCACAAAAGTTTCCAATAACCAGAGGAGTTCGACAAGGGGATACATTATCTCCTAAACTATTTACATTAGCCCTAGAAAACATTTTCAAAACATTAAATTGGGAAGATATGGGAGTAAATATAGATGGACAGAAGTTAAATCATTTAAGATATGCAGATGATGTAGTCTTGATAAGCACAAGTGGACAAGAAATCGGCGTTATGTTAGAACAACTTAACGAAGTATCAAGAAAATCCGGTCTTCGTACGAATATCGACAAAACGAAGATTCTAACAAAAAATGAAAACGACGTGGATATGTATGTAAATAACGAAAAAATAGAAAACGTAAACAGCTACGTCTATCTAGGACACACAATTAAGATAGGAAAAGAAAATCAAGAAGCAGAGATAGATCGAAGGATAAAAATGAGCTGGACCGCATTTGGTAAACTAAGTTTTATTCTAAGAGCAAAAGATTTTCCCCTGAAATGAAAAGCTAAGGTATTTGATGCTTGCATTCTTCCTGTTTTTACGTATGGAATAGAAACGATCGTATTTACACAAAAAATTGTGCGCAAATTCGCTGTTTCACAAAGATCGATGGAACGTAAGATGCTGGGAGTTTCCTTAAAGGACAAGAAAAGAAACACCTGAATACGAGAGAAGACTGGTGTAGCAGATGTGATCGAGAGAGCTGCGAAACTCAGATGGAGCTGGGCTGGGCATGCTGCCAGATCAACTGACGATAGATGGACCAACAAACTCTTAACTTGGAGACCCAGAGGCAACACTAGAAAAGTAGGGCGCCCCACAAAAAGGTGGGCCGATGATATCAAGGAAGTAGCTGGTAAAAGATGGATGCGAAAGGCTCAAACAAGACAAACATGGAAGTCAAAAGGGGAGAACTATGTTCAATATTGGACAGGAAAAGTTTGAAAAAAGAAAGAAGAATTCAATTTGTTCTGTCAAAACCACAGTTTTAAAATTAAATGGCGGGTTGGTGCCACATGGTTAACAGTGGATCGTGATCCACTGTGTACCTAACATCTTACATTTGAATTTTTTCATGCAAAATTTGCAGAAAATGCCTCGAAGAAAAAGTTTGGAGAGAAACATTGGCAAGCACACCCAGGCCCAGATAGAAACCGAGTTTCAATTAATTCAAGGTGGTTTGAGTATCCGCCAAGCTGCGAAGGAAGTTGGTGTTTTTTTCACGACATTACAATGTTATAATAAAAGACAAAGTTCCTAATTTACAGCTGCGTTGAATTCCCAATTATGCTGTAAACAAGGACCAGCAAGAAGAAGTATTGAAAGCCTATTACAAAAAATGTGCTCTATTATTTACGGTCTTTCATCAAAAGATTGTCGTCAAGTAGCTTATCAAATGGCAACGATTAATAATCTCAGAATACCACCCAATTGGGAAGCGGAGAATTTGGCGGGAATTGACTGGTTCCGATGTTTTCGTCAACGGCATCCCGATCTAAGTCTTAGAAAACCGGAGGCTTGTAGCCTCGCAAGGGCAACAGGTTTTAATGAAGAGACTGTCGAAACATTTTTCGACAATTTAGAAAAGGTAATCCAGCGTAGTCCAGCTTTTGGCGATGGAACTAGGATATACAACTGAGACGAGACAGGAACAACTACAGTGCAGAAACCTCAGAAAGTCATTGGACCGAAAGGGCACAAGAACTTGTGCAAAGTCACAAACGATAAAAAAGGAACATTATGCACAACTTGCTGCATCATTAATGCTGGTGGTCAAGCATTGCCACCTGTCATTATTTCCCCCGAAAAAAAGTTAATTATAGAAGGACTTTCGGTACACCACCTGGAACTCCGATCCTAGCAACATCATCGGGATGGATGACCAGCGAGCTGTTTGTGGAAATAATGAAGCATTTTATCAAGCACAGCCACAGCACGCCGGACAATCTTAGTATTTTTATAATGGACAACCACGAATCCCACTCAAGTATTTAGGCGCTTGACTTGGCAAAAAAATCCGGGGTTATTGTCGTTACACTTCATCCTCATACATCAGCAAGAATGCAGCCCTTGGATGTGGGGTTTTTGGTCCGTTTAAGAGTTATTACCACAATGCTATGGATTCTTGGTTGATGCGTCATGCAGGTTGCCCAGTTACCATATATGATGTTGGAGAATTGATTAAAATAGCTTTTACAAAATCAATGACCATTTCCAACGTAACTAAAGCCTTCCAGAAAACTGAAATATGCCCCTTTGACAGGGATATATTCTCGAGTGATGATTTCCTTCCTGATTCCAGTCCAGTCACATATTGGCGCAGGTAATATGGTATCACACGATGATGCTGTTGTTGGACCATCCAATTGCAACAGTAATTTTGTATCATCAGAACAATTTAGGGCGCCGCTGGAAGCCAAACCTAGAACCAACAAAAAAAAAACCTAGAAAGCTAGGAAAAAGCATCATAGCCACCGACACTCCAGAAAAAAAATAAAATAGCAACGGCCAGAGAAGCAACTAAAAGTAGAAAAGAAGCCAAAGAAAAAAGGTAAAGCGCCAAGTTTTGCAAAGCGATTCTGAAGAAGACTATGATGAAAGAGCATTGTGTCAAGATTCTGACAATAATAATGATTGGTTTGAAGAAGACGAAATGGAAATCGACGAAAACGTGTTGACTGAAGAGCGTTAGCTCGTCAAGCAAAACAAGAAGAATTTGTGCTCGTTCTATTTTGTACAAAAATGCAAAGGGTTTTCTACACTGCAAAGGTTTTGGACACCTTGAACCATAATATGGAATATTATGTCAGCTTTCTTAGATTAAAATTTAAATTTCAGCAACAATTTTGTATGCCAGATGTGCCTGACCTGGCGTTTGTCAAAGAACAGGATGTAAGATTCATCCTTTCGAATCCAACAATTAGCGGTACCGCTAGGCGACAATCTTATTATAAGTTCTCAGTTGATCTTTCTCTATTTAAAATGTGTTAATTTTTTTATTTTCCTATATTTTTTCTTTTTCTCTATAATATATTCTTTTTGCAAATTTTTGTTTTTCTATATTTTTATTTTGAAAATGAGTTAGTTTTAAAATATGTGCAATAATCGTGGTGGCTGATCTACTGTTAACCCTAGGCCGATCCACTGTGGACCACCCCTGGTCAACACTGAATCATTATGCACTAACATTTTTTTTTTTCATATTTTGCTTGTAATACAACCAAGTTTAAATTACCATATTTTGATAAGATTATAGTTCATGTTACTCTACCCAAAATTTCAACAAACTTCATGTATTATTTTCCGAGATATATGGGTTTGAAAAATTGGTGATCCACTGTCGACCACCCTACCTTACTACGTAGAAAATAGTTTTATTGATTTATTTATTTTTTGTACAGGTGTTGACATTGGATGATGTATGGAATAGGTACAAGGAAATAGGAAGCAGTATCGACGTTGTCGTTCCCCTGTCATGTCAGTCAAGACGTTCAATATTCAAAAGTAAGCTGGAAGAAAAGGTCGGAAATATGTTCCAGTTTTTCCAGCCTCTTAACCGTGGAGTCAGTGAACGCCAGATGCTGTTCATTCAAATAGGCAAAGGTGAGAGACTTGCTGCTGATGACGTCAATGAGATGCGCAGTTTCAAGCCAACCCAGGACAGTGAATTTCAAACTATAGTGCATGCTGCATGCTGCTTTGAAGATTAGAGGCGAACTGTTATCATGGCCTGGTGAATCGGGTTTTGAAATATCAAAGGAAACATGCACCGAAATAGTGTCATATTCCTTGCATTTTTTCATGAATGTGCTGTTGAAGGGGGCAGGGACACCTTGTTTAGTGACTTAGATGCACTTGACAGTGATGGTGACAATGATGACAAAGAATGTCGGGAGAAAATTCTAACTTTAACCAGTGATATCGGAACATCTATAGCACAGGTTATAGGTAATATACGCTGTCAGCAAGGGAAGGAAGTTAACTCCGAAACATATTGGTCTTGCTCAGACAGTGCATCAGGTACAAAGTCCCCTCAGTAAGACGGTATAGGGACTTGGAAGTTCAATTTTAATTTTTTTATTTTTATATTAATTTCCACATAGGTCATCACTGAAGTTGAGCTTTTTATCACGAATGTGGGTTTAGTTATCGAGGCCCGTAGGGCCAAAGCAAATAAACCACATGAGGGATAAAAAGGAACTTCCAGTGCCGAGGGCACATTGTTTTTTTTTAAATCGAGAAATAGCGAAATTACAACATTTTAACCAACTTTTGTAGGTTATGTTGACGTTGGTTGACGTTTACCTATCGCCCAGAAGCCTGCAAAAAATCGTAAAACAATGGATTACTTTACTGCTGATTTCTCGTATTTTAATGACGATTGCGACGTTGTCGATGTGAATAGTAATAACTTTACCATCGTGTATAATACATTTTTTTAAAGCAAGCACTTTAACAATTTCAAAAGAAAATAATAAAAGTCAATCAAATCACATTTTAAAATCTCAGTAGCTAGATTGGGTTGCTAGGATAAATTAAAAAAATTAAGTACTTTATCTACCCTTGATGTTAAAGTGCTACTTTATCTACTCTAGTATTACTTTATCCACCCTTGAGGTTAAAGTGCTACTTGATCTACTATTTTGAGTTAAAGTGCTACTTTAACATTGGCATTGGCTATAAAATATTTTTTTTAAATTTCATTTAAAAAAGTAGGCTCTCTTTAATTAATTTCAGGGTGTGAAGTGCTTTTAATTTAGGCATGAATGATTTTAGAAACGAATTATTTATTAATGTGAATATGAAGGCCGGCAGTACGGCTGCGTGGTCTTGCATATTTCACGGCATTTATAAAAGTTAAGCTAGAGTCTGCTTGGTCAGCACTGGGATGGGTGAACATCTGGAGAGCGGGCCTAGTGTTCTAGCTTAGACAGGCTCCACTACCTCAAGTACCTCCGCCGAATTTAAAAATGCACATACCATCAGCGGCTCGGTGCGCTCAGCACCCCGACACTGTATAAACGGTATAAGGGGTTACATGTTATGTATGTATGTATGTAAATATAAATAGAACAATTAGAACAATTTGTAACATTCATGCCTGCAGATTTCAATAAACAAAGACGTTTCCTTAATTACCAACGCACTTGACTAAAATGAAGGCAAATAAAATTCTATACAAGATAGATTAATAATACGAAAATCGTTGTCGTGGACCATTTTAAATATTAATAAAACTAAAGATTTCGTCTTGATCCACATATATTTTTTTAAAATTCCAGAACGTTTTCGGCTTATGCCATCTTCAGGGGACGTTCTACAAAATAATTGACAATTAAACAAACTTTATAACAAACTAAAAATGACTTACAATTAACAAACAAACAAAATCACAAATAAACAGCACAAACTCGCTACAATTGCCACGGAGGGTTGACTAGAAATGGCAAACAAATACAGCGGAACATGCGCGCCGATAAAAGAAATTGTAAAAAGCGAAAGGGACCCCATTAAAAATACTTAAGGGATCGGCAAACTTTTAAAATACTCCGATCCTGCAAATATTAATTGATCGTTTAAATTGACCTGTGACTTATTAGACAAAACGATCTCCAAACACTCAGCAATGTTGAGCTTCACTCCCTTATCGAAATAATGTAAGATTCTACAAAAAGACAAAAAGATGTTCGCTAATTCTGATGTTGAAAGCTCTACCGGTCTGTCCTATATATGTAGCTCCACAATTGCAAGTCAAGCTATAAAAGCCATTTTTCTTTAGGGAGCCAATTTGGTCTTTACTTCTCACCAAGAGAGTTTGTAAATTGAAAAAATTGGAAAAAGTAACATTAAAATCACTACTAGCAAATAATTTTTTGAAAGAATATGAAATTTTTCCCACAAAAGGAATGGAGAAATAAAGTTTGGGTATAGGTGGAGAAATTATAGGGTAGCAGAAGGACTCAAATATACGCTTTCTCTTTTGTTCGAAAATTTTTCTGATGATATATATGGGGAAGTCGTTCTTTATGGCAATATATAGTAATGTTTTAAGTTCTAACACGTAATCTTCGTAAGAGAGGGGTACGATATGTAGACGATGAAAGCTGTTTTATGGCACATAGGGTGATTAGAATGATAGTTTATACAATGATCAGTATGAGTGGGCTTCCGATATATTTTAAATGATATGTCATTAACTTTTTTAATTACTGTTACATCTAAGAAGTTTAGTTGATTATTTGATTCAAGTTCGTGAGTGAATTTTATATTAGAATGACAATTATTAAGAGAATTTAAAATAGAATCTAATATGTTGAAATTAAAATTTTTAACTACACAAAAACAATCATCTACATATCTTACCCAGAAAACAATATTTTTGACAACTGGATCATCGGAGTTTAGGAATTGAGATTCAAGATTATCCATAAAAATATCCGCTAGGAGTGGGCTGAGATTATTGCCCATAGCAAGACCATCTGTTTGAGAATAGAGAATGTTATTAAAAGTAAAGAAATTTTGTCGTAGGCATATATCCAAAAGATCCATTATTGCTTCTAATTCTGCGTCTGAAATTGCACTATTTATTAACTTATCTTTAATAATGTTTATGCAATCTAAAATAGGAACTGATGTGAATAAATTTGTAACGTCAAAAGAAATAAAGGTTAAGTAATGTTCGAAAGTTAAAGAATTAAGTTTGCTTATGAATTGACTACTATTTTTTATACTATATTTGAAGTTAACATTTAATAATTCTTTGAGTTTCTTATCTAAATTCTAGTCAACCCACCGTGGCAATTGTAGCTAGTTTGTGCTGTTTATTTGTGATTTTGTTTGTTTGTTAATTGTAAGTCATTTTTAGTTTGTTATAAAGTTTGTTTAATTGTCAATTATTTTGTAGAACGTCCCCTGAAGATGGCATAAGCTGAAAACGTTCGGGAATTGTAAAAAAATATATGTGGATCAAGACGAAATCTTTAGTTTTATTAATATACAAGATAGGTGTGGATTTGAATATTTAATGAAATTTTTAAAAATCTTATAGACAACTCGTGCTAGGGTGTTTATTTTTGACGCGTGTTGCACTTCGAACACTTGTGGTCTAAATAACTATTTTTTCGAATATGAAGAAATGTCGAATTTTATTTTAACTACATTTTGTAATGGCATTAAAAAAATCAGCACGCTGAATATGTTATAAAAGTGATTTTTCCATGTTCGTATAAAATTAATCCACTCGCTTTGCATCGTTCCCTCGTAAATTAAATGTTGAAAAACTCTCACGTTTCTTAACTTGTAGAACTATCTACTATTAAATACGCCTAACATGAGGCTGGATGACGAAAATATGTAACTTACCGAAGTATATAGGGTGCAGCATTGGATTTCTTAATTGTTTGACAGCAAAATTCTGTTTAGATTTTGTAAAGAACACTACATGGTGATCCAATTGGCGCAACTTGAGTATTTTTTTTGGCTCAGTTCGAAAATATATTTTTTACCCCTTTATACGAAATTGACAGTTTCTGTCGCCTGTTAGGGGTATCCCGAAAATATACGTTTTGTTCCCTGGTCGGTTTCCAATGGCAGTGGGAGGGAATGTAATACATTGACTCCCGTTGCAATTAGAGACGGGAGGCAATGAGATTAATAATAAATCAACTAGCCTCCTAATTTTCATATTTAAATATTTTTGAATGCAGCTGAATACAAGAGATAGTCTTATCGTAAAATGTAAAAGTGTCATATGTATAACTCTGGACTAAAATATCATTTCCTCCCTTGCATGATTACTATTGATTAGGTACTGTTCTCGCTAACGTTAGAGAATTAAACCACATCCGCGGGAGGGAATGATACATTGTCCTCCCTAGTAATACAAATAGCTATGCAAAATATGTTAGATCACTTTTGAAATTTTAAAACAAAATATCAAATTGGGTTGATCAGGGACTGTTGAAAGTTGACAGGTGACTGATAAACCTAGTTGAAAACGGCTGATTGAAATAAGAATTCGTACATCAGATACAAAAAAAAAACAAAAGACATTTGGTCAAGCACGTAACAATGAAGTCATTTTTACATTCAAGAGACCTTTATACCATCTGGTCAAAAAGAAATTACATAAGGGTTGATCATAGAAAATAAAACTAATGTCGATAGCAAGCTTTAGAGACAGCAATCTTTAGAATTTTCAATCCCGATATTATCGTTTCTTTCATATTTTTACTTCAAATTTCAAAATCTTATCAACATCTTTAATAATATCTATTACTTTTATCAAAATATTTAATAATACCTATTGATTTTAAGTTTAGGACAATAAAATATCTAAAATTGCATAAATTCGGTCACTATGCACTGTTCTTTTACCAAAACTAAATGTAATTTTGTGTAATATCATTATGAAGCCAATATTTGAATGCCTTGTAATTTGCATGTGGATTTTGTATGTTTCGTCCTTCAACGCAGCACCCTGTATAATGTAAAGAAGTAATTTTGGATGAGGTGAGCGGAATTATAAGAAAGTCACATTTTTATAAGACATTATTC
Organism: Agriotes lineatus; assembly: GCA_940337035.1. Classification (NCBI taxonomy): domain Eukaryota; kingdom Metazoa; phylum Arthropoda; class Insecta; order Coleoptera; family Elateridae; genus Agriotes; species Agriotes lineatus. The sequence continues at coordinate 256,712,186 of OW679194.1, forward strand.
CAGATTTTTAATAATAATCGAAGTCCATAAACAATTTTTCACAGCTGCAATATTATGCACTAGTTACCAGTATACTTCAAGTATTTGGGAGTGATACTTTCGTACACCGGAAAAAGTAATAAAGATACTACAAACAAAGCAAGCCAGGGAAGACGGGCAACTAAACAGTTGAATTCGATCATATAGAGCAAAAATGTGACTAAAAAGAACAAGAAGGTAATTTACAAAACAATTGTCGACAGTATCTCTACATAGGGCTGCGAAACATGGGAACTGAACAAGAGGGATAAACAGAAATTGAGTGTGGTGGAAATGAACTTTTGAAAGTGCTGTGGTGTATTTAGGCTCCAACATATTCGTATTACCGATCTAGGACAACTCGACGCGGTCAACTCGACACGGAAAACTCGACGCGACGAACTCAACGCCACCAATTATTAGTACAATATTTTGGATGATAAAAATAGCTATTTAAGTCACGAGGAATGTAAGGACCTATTAACATTTGAGGTAGGCAAGTACAAGCCGCGGCTTGTTGCCTGCCGAAAATGTTAATAGGTGATATATTCCGAGTTATCTTATTATATTTTTCCCGCTGCTTATTAAAATTTTCCTAGATTTTTGAAAAAATCGATTGGTTTGTCACCTGTCACCAGGATTAATTTTCGTGAGTCGTGTTACCTGTGAGTGTCACATGTCACATAAAATATAATCACCGACTTACACGTTTTGTTCCTAAGGCTGTATCACTGACTTACATGATCAGCAGCGGGAAAAATACATAACTGTCATTAATTTTTACATAAATATAAACAAAAAATAACCCGATCTAGAAAAGACTAGTTACCGAAGGTAAAGTTTATGGAAAATTATGGTATAGATAGTATGTGAGGGAGTAATTTAAATAATCTGCCTTTTAATGTTTAATAGAGCTTTAAACCTAAGTATATCTTTTTACCGAATCACAATTTGTCGGAAGAACCAAGTTCTGGGCCCCAGTCGAATTCGACGAAATTATAATTTAAACACTGTACATATTATTCTAAATACTTTTTGTGACTATAGGCTGCTGCATTGCGGTCGCTTTAATATATCACTTAAATTGGTTGTGATTTTATACAAATCATTTTTTGTACTGTTGTTTGTACGCGGTCTAAGCCGAAATTCTATGCTAAGGAGAATAATTCGAGTAACCGCGAAAGCCTCAAACAGTACATGTATTTAACATCTTCTTAACTTTTGAGATTGATAACCATTTGTTTCTTGTGTATTATTTCATTCAACACAAAAAAAAATCAATAAAATATCTAACGCATTTGGTATTCATAGCAACGTTTGCGCTGGCCATAAAAATGAATGCTTTGTGAAGTTTTTATATAACACTCTCTAATAGACTCAGTGTATGCCAAAATCAGGAGAGCGTGCATAAAACGCATTAATTTTAAGTGCGGCAATTTGCATTTACAACGCCGAATTGCAGGCATTTGCATATAAATAAAAATATTTATTAGATAGGGTTCTGGATTCAACAGTTTTGTCAGTTGTATATAAAATTTTGGAAAGGGAATGGCGCATATAAACTGCGACTCTAATTTCGGAGCTGTTTTAGATGTGGCGTGCAAAATATTAAAATGCAAATCCAACCTAATCATGAGCTAGCAAATAGTGAGTGAGTTTTCCGCTCAGCAAATTGCCGTTTTCCACAGGCTTATTTCCGTTAGGAGCTGGAGCAAAATTGTTTTATTTCAGTTGTAGGACCGTCCTTCATCCAGCGCCGTTTAATTCAAGCTTTCAGGACAATTTTCATTCATAAGGTACTCGCTTCGAAGGAATTTCATAACCGAGGGCTGCAATATTTTACGTAAAGAACGTGGAGCAGGTAGCGACGAAGCTCCAAACCCTGCAGTCTTTCTAAGGAACTGCATAATTTAGTCGGCCAATTTAAAATGGCAAATAAGATGCAGCGCTATGCTTTGTCGAAGCCGCGGCTACGCGGAATGGTGCAAGAAATAGGTCAATGCTTGGATGCTTTGGTGTAGCTTACAGAGGAAAATAAGAAGCTGTCGTGGTCACGCTATCCAGGACGAAAGGGCATGCAGTATTTGGCTGTCAATTTCTATATTTTATATTGTGACGTTAACAGCCGGAAATGAATCGGAAAATTATGGAATAACCTTCGCTGAGAAGCTACATTTTACAATGAATAAACGCAAGTCGGAATATCAATTGCAACTCTAGCCCATGCTCTTAACTTCCTAATCGAGTTAGAATTTATTAGTCTAGATAAAAGGCTTTCCTGATGGGAGAAAAATGCTCGAATAAAACCTGGGGATCGCCAGGCCGAAAGCTTTTGGATTTTAGAATTAATTGAGAATAGGTCGTAGGCTTTCTTACTTCCGGCACACTAGTGGAGCGCTATAAAAACAGCATAGTGATAGCACAATAATTTCATAAATAATGTAAGATATGTAAAAGCTGTCGGAAGGCGGTCATATGGCTGCAACACAATTTTATCTTCGTATTGTTACGTTTTTACGTTTCGGGGTATTAAAAAATTATAGGACGCTTTTTGTATTAAACATTTATTTACAACGATTAATTACGATTATTTAAAGACACAAGAATTATCAAGGCAGAACACAGATTACTTAACTAACTGAACTATTCCCAACAACGATACACTTATTTATTTATTTACACTGGATTAAACATCAATCATTTATGTGGCTATTTATTTTATACACGCGTTTATTTATGTATCAGCTTTACGCATTTCGAGCCGAATTCGAACTGAACTGTTATTCCCGCTCGCGAGTATTTATATCTCACGAATGAGTCATTCTAGAACAATCGAGACTTCGCTCGCTTGTTCCCGCAGGCGCATGACGCAGCGCGTATTAGTCACCAAGGCCGCTGACTTCACCCGTTGCACCTGACTCCAAGGTTTGAAACAATAAAGAAGCCGACCTGCGACCAATTAATAAAATTCATCGATGGTAGTAAAAATCGCAAATCAACCCCCCTACAGTTTATACAACACTGTAACTCTGAAAACTCTTTACTCACCGCGATGGCCCTAACTAACTCAAATTTCGGCGGCATGGATCGTAGGTTTAAATCATCAGCTGTGTACCCTGGAATGTCTTAAAAAAAAAGGAAAGGAAATGGGCGCCAGAAATCAAAAGATTTCAAATAATAAGAGGAAATAAACTGCAAGTGACTAACGTTTAATTAATAAGTATTAAAAAGTCTTTAAGTGTCAGTAATAAATAATCAGAATAATTAAAATGCAAATAATGTTATAACAAAATTGTGTACGTAAACTGAAGGTTGCGACAAGCATAAAATCAGAAAACCCCTTTCGGGTTATTTTAATAACTTTACAAACAAATTATTCGTGGAATAAGCTTATCACAGTCATTTAATAAAACCTTCTGTTAGGCTATTGAAAATAAAAAAGCGTGACTGTACCTTTTACAGAGGGTCAAAATACATCAAAATAACAACTTTTAAATACTGAGCATAATTAACTATAAGCATAAAAATTCAAATGTAAAAAGTAAAAGCATGTATGAAATTGAACATTACATGTTAATAATAGCAAAACGTATGCATTTCAATTTTAAATATTGACGGGTTTAAACTGTATAAATGTAAAATCCAGGTATTGAAGATACGATAAATCCCGGAATAGCACAAACTAACCTCGCTCCTCCAACGCTCACAAGCGGCAAACAGGCAAACGCCGGCCGGGGTAACTACACCCTTCGGTTTAACATAAGGTGGTCGTAAACTGCACACATATCGTTGATGCGCCGAAAATTGCTGCGGAAGCATCCTCTAAAAGGCAGCAAATACGCCGAACCCAGCAGGTGTCGAAAATGCGATAAGGCAAACGCCTTGGCCTCCGAGATAAGCTCGTGGTTGAAATTGGTAATTAAGAACTAAGAAAAAATGTAATTACTATGCAAATAACAAAACAGAAAAGCGCCATCATACCTGATCATAATCAGCCCTTAGGAAACACACACTGCTCATTAGATTGGTTGAGCGCACGTAATTTGACTTGAACAAACATAATTTAACCACGCCGGTGACGGCGGGCCAAAAATAGCAGGTGCGAGGTACGAACCATTCGATCCCAAAGGAAGGCTAGGACTCTGATAAGAGATAGAGCGGGTCGAGAGTTCATCGCGCGAAAGAAAGAACTCGAACCAGGTACAAAATGGGCTGATTTGGAAAATTTAAGAATTTGAAATGCAAAGGATTTATAATTCAACTAAAAATATACAGGTTAAGCCTGAAATAAATGGATAACTGGCGAAACAATTAGGCGAAGCCAAAAAATTGTTTCAGGTTGTTCTGGATCGATCCGGAAGGCTGCACGCGTATTAGTCACCAAGGCCGCTTACTTCATTCGTTGCACCTGGCTCCAAGGCCGTCTCTCGAAGTCTAGAAAGCTGTGACTCATATGTCCGCAGCGGCTCGGCCCAAGTTCGTTACACTGGCCCCGCCTTAAGTCGTTCTGTCCCAGAACGAGTTGCGTCGGGTGCCTGTCCTCTCGGTCTTGTGGGAATTCGATGGCAGTATTTGCAGGCGATACCCTTCTTGCACATGGACTGGCTGAAGAAGCAGCAGTTCACCGTGGGCTCAATGCTTCGCAACGGCTGTAACGGCAGACCTCGATCTGGACGCCGGTTGTCTCTTGTACTGCCGATCGGTAGGCCATCGGGAACAATTGAATGCACTGGTCCCAGTTACGCTGATGCTTGAAAACCCCCTTGGACAGATGCTTCCCCATGGTTCGGTCCATCCTTTACACCATGCCGTCCGATTGAGAATGGAGGGCAGTGGTCCGGGTCTTGCGTATCCCCAGTAGCTTGCAGACGTTCTGGAACAGTCCAGACTCGAAATTCCGGCCCTAGTGGGAATGTAACTCCAGGGGGGACTCCAAAACGGCTGAAGCACTCCATCACCAGAACATCAGCGACAGTACCGGCCTCTCGATTCGGAACGGCGTACGTTTCGGACCACTTGGTGAAGTAGCCCATGCACACTAGGATGTATTTATTTCCCGCTTCGGTTTTGGGGCATGGTCCGTCGATGTCAATGGCTATTCCCTCGAACGAACCACCGACGTTGTACTGCGACATCGGAGCTCTACGTCTCCCAACCGGTCCGTTTCCTGTAGCGCAGGCTTCGCACCTCAGGCACCACTCTCGGACGTCATCTTTGCAGATCGCCCCGTAGAACCTTTCTTAGACCTTCTGCAAGGTCTTCTTCAATCCAAAGTGTCCCCCAGAGGAGCCATCATGCAAGTGGCGCAGAACCTCGGCCACTCTACTCCTTGGAACCATCGATTGTGATCTCGTTGCTCTACCGTCCTTATCTTCCAAGATTCTGGTCAGGACGTTGTTGTCCAGCTGCAAGGAGTCCCATTGCGCCCAATAAGTCTTCACAGTTGCGTTGGTGGCGGAGACCTCCTGCCAGGTAGGTCGACGGCCATCTTGCTTCCAGGCTATAACCGCACCTAAGTCGGGGTCGTTCTCCTGGCTACTCTGCACCTCGTCTGGCTCCCATGAGTCATCGACTACAGTAGTACGATTAATGGGTACCGCACGACTCTCCAGTTTCAAACAGTGGCCGCAGTCTGCAGGGAAGGGCCTCCTGGATAACGCATCGGCGTTGCGGTGGGCTGTGCCAAGCCGATGATTTATTTCAAAGGCGTACTCTTGTAGAAGCTCGATCCACCTATCCACCTGTCCTTCAGGGTTCTTGAACTGCGGTGGCCATCTTAGAGCAGCATGGTAGGCCCTTCGCAAGACTCTTCTGCCAAACTCGAATGAATTAAGTTTTACTACGTCAGTACGGCCGCTGGGATGATCTCCGCACTCGAACATGTGTTGGTACCGGGCCACCAGATCTTCGATCTTCTTCCGTTCTTGTTGGCTCATGCCCCTTCCCAGGATTGTATTCCTCCTCACGGTTGCCGGTCCCCTGCTGACGTTCATCATCTTTACTGGGACCCCAAGCCCAGTCTTTACTGACGTCTTCTCAACCAGGATACCATGAGTGAGCTCCTTGCCACCATCGGACTTGACGACGCGCACCACGTTGCCCCGGAGATCGTCATCCAGGTATGCATCCACGACCCTCTCGGTTCGTCCCTGCAGAGTAACATCTTCCGCCCATACCACTTGTACCGCGATCTCTGCTCTTGGGTGTAGGGAAAGCTCCTCCCCACCCTCGTGCAACTCGCCGCGTCCCAGGTGCAAAGCGAACTCACATTTATCCATCACATCCATTCCCAGGATGCACTCGTCCGCAATGTCCCCATAATCGGGCTCAACCACGCGCACCCCGTTGCCTAGGAGATCGCCATCCAGGCATGCATCCACGACCCTCTCGGTTCGTCCCGGCAGAGTAACATCTCCAGCTAATACCACTCGTACTGCGGTCTCTTCTCTTGGGTGTAGGGAAAGCTTCTCCCCACCCACGTGCAACGCGCTGCCTGCCAGGTCCCGATGCTTGAGGGTTTGATTCCCAATCTTCAAATCAGTTTCCCCATGTGTGGTCACTGCGCCCTCCGTGGCAGTGCGAAGGCGTGTCTTGTTGTGCAGCAGTTGACCCTCGTCCCTTACTACGTCAGACCTGGCGATAGACTTCGTCGCTCCAGTATTCAACAGCAGGGACCGAGCTCTTCCATTTGTTTTCCCATCCAGTTTTTGGACTACTTTCTCTTGCGCGGCTTTCAGATCTTCCTGTCCGGCTTTAGGCTGTTCCCCACGCTCATTGTTAAGATCCTCTAGTCCTTTTAAAATCGTCTTTCGACCATCTCTCAATTCTTCCTTAAGTTCATCCTTGGGTGACTTTCAGCTCTTCTTTAAGATCCTCTTGTGCTTTTTCTGCCTTCTTTCGGCCGGCTTTCAATTCCTCGAGTTTTTGGACTACTTTTTCTTGCTCGGCCTTCAGCTCTTCCTTAAGTGCTTTCGCGGCTTTCCGCCGTTCTTTAAGCTTATCTTTAAGATCCTCTAGCGAGGCTTTCCGCTCTTCCTTAAGTACTCCCTGCCCATCTTTCAGCTCTTTCTCAAGATCCTCTAGCGTTTTTTCTGCCTTCGCTGCCTTGTCCTGATTAACTTGCATCAGTTGCAAAAGTTGGCTTAATTGGACTTCCATCTTGGATCTCGTCAAAGGCATCCACACTATACACTTAAATTTATTTATCCGACCGTCGTTTTATCGGCACTTGTTAAACAATTTATTTAATGTATGTCCACTAATTTTTTTTTAGCTCCTGGTACAACCCGACACCTGACGCCACTGTTATGTTTTTACGTTTCGGGCTATTAAAAAATTATAGGACCATTTTTGTATTAAACATTTATTTACAACAATTAATTACGATTATTTACAAACACAAGAATTATCAAGGCAGAACACAGATTACTTAACTAACTGAACTATTCCCAACAACGATACACTTATTTATTTATTTACACTGGATTAAACATCAATCATTTATGTGGCTATTTATTTTATACACGCGTTTATTTATGTAGCAGCTTTACGCATTTCGAGCCGAATTGAAACTGAACTGTTATTCCCGCTTGCGAGTATTTATATCTCACGAATGAGTCATTCTAGAACAATCGAGACTTCGCTCGCTGGTTCCCGCAGGCCCATGACGCATCGCGTATTAGTCACCAAGGCCGCTGACTTCACCCGTTGCACCTGTTGCACGGTTGAAGTTGTATTTCGCGCTATTTCATTCATGTTCCTAAATATCATACTCTTACAGCATCTCGTATGTCATATTGCCATATGGTTTCTGATCTTTAGTACCATATCAGTTTTCTATTCAATGGCGTCTTCATACTTAGGCAAAATTTAGTTCATTTACGAAATAACCACAGACATATTCCGCTTTTTCATAGTAATATTGCAGGGTTCTGCAAACGCTAACCTACAGCCCTATTTCACAGTTTCTGTTTCTCGCAAATCGTGCTTAGTTGATTTGGCTGCTAGGCAATAAAGGTCGACTGGGATAACGTTTGGGAATTAATTATTTATCGGTTGACGTCAGCTTTCTTGGTGCCGCTTTCTCACTTCTTGGGAGAGGTGTGCGCGTTTGGGCGTCTGTTTTCTTGCGAAATGTGGTGCAATCTTTAAAAACGAACGTAGCGCACATATGTAGAAAATAGATGGCTGGAGGTGTTCGTTATTTTACCGGTTTTCTAAGTCAGTATTCGAGCCTAGTTCACACGAGCATCAGCAGAAAATCAAGTGTTAAAGTACCGCGGCCCGGACACCAACCCGCGTTCGGAGTGGCATTCGTAGCATTTGCGGCTTATTAAGTTTTATGGTGCCGTTTATTTTCGCTCTTTTTCCGTTGTAATAAGCTGCCGTCAGTTAGCCACAGTACCTGGATCGACACTATGGTTGACCGCATCCTTTTACGCGGGCAGATTTGAATCAAGAAAATATACTGGGAGCAATTTACAAAAAACATGGAATCAGATCTATTTGAAACAGAACGGAAGGTTTGGAGGATGATTCAAATTCAAAAGAAAGATGTAGTTGAATATTTCCAAGTTAAGAACATATCCAAAGAAGAATGGACAAAATACTTCATATTCTTATATGAAAATGCACAACGAGAAACATCATTACCGAAGACCGATCAAACACCACATGCTGAAGTAGGAATAACATTGGACGAAATAACAAATGAAGTGAGTAAATTAAAAAACAGAAAATTCCCAGGTCCTGATAGTGTACATAATGAATTCATTAAGCATGGAGGAAATGAGCTAGTGAATGAGTTACAAGTATCATTTGAAAATATTGTAAAACAAGCTAAAGTGCCTATAGAATGGAAGCTAGGTACAACAATTCCTATATTCAAAAAGGGCGACAAAAAACAACCCCAAAATTATAGAAGTATATGCCTTTTCAACACTCTGTTGAAACTACTAACTAAAATTATCTATCAAAAACTGCAAAGTACAATAGAAATTTCAGAGGAGTAACAAGGGTTTAGGAAAAACAGAAGCACCACCGATGCAATATCTATCACACGAGAAATTCTAGAAGAGGCAATTGAATTTCACTGTCCAGTATATATGTGTTTCGTAGGCTTGACAAAGACGTTTGACAAAATCAGACTAAAAGATGTACTTCCATCGAATATATTAACATCAACAACCAAACTATTGTAAAGTCAAATAATATATCGACAGAGCAAATAAAAGTTGCACAAGGTGCAAGACAGGAAGATCCTTTAAGTCCGTTTTTATTTAATCTTATTATGGACCTAATAATAAAGGAAGTGCGGAGTATGGCAGGCTATAAAATGGAAAACAAAAACATAAGTAGATTGTGTTATGCAGATGACGCGGTGTTACTAGCCACCAATGCAGATAATCTTTAAAGGTTATTACACAAATTTACTATAACTGCAAACAATATAATATGAAGACATCAACAGAAAAGACAAAAACCCTAGTAGCGTCCAAAGAACCTCTGCGTTACAAATTAGAGTTGGAAAACAAAATCATACAATAGGAGATGAGTTTTACTTATATGGGGATAGAGCTATCAAGTGATCGCAATCGACTAAGAGACACACAAACACAAGCCATGAAAGAATTGCTTAAGACAAACCACATGGCGGAACAAGTACATGCAGGTTTAAAGCAAGGTAATAATTTAGAAGTCCATAGTGCGTCCTGCGCTAACATATACCGTAGAGACACGTGCCGAAACCAAAAAGTCGAAACAAAAAATGAGGACAGTTGAAATGAAAACACTACGCTCAATCCAAGGAGTCACCTTACACGACCGGAAAACGAATTTATCTATAAGAAATGAGTGGAAAATACAAAACGTCGTCAAATGGTCCAAAGAACGAAAGAAGGGATGGAATAAACATATCAATAGAATGTCAGACCAGAGATTGGTTAAAATAAGCAGAGACCAAAAACTTCCAGAAAGAAGGCCAGTGGGAAGACCCCCAAACAGATGGAGACAGAGTTGGGTATCGTCGTCCGTAGAATAACCGGAGAAATCCTAAAACACGTAGAAGAAGAAGAAGGCAGATTGTGCCGGCATGTCGATCGTTGGTGATGCTGAGTATTATCGCTTATGCGAATTTAGTAGACGACTTTTGCTGTGCTAACGGTTCTTTAAAGAAGTGCGTTTGCCGAAAATTTCCAATTGTTAGTAGGTGTCCCATTTTCACTTTAGCCCCCCCCCCCCCCCGCATCTAATAAGTATTGGGGCGCCGTCCTGCCAAAATAAAACGACCCCGCCGGCAGTCGCATGTGTGCCGGCTCCAGTAGCATCCGTCGGACATAACAAAAGCAGCTGCCAGAGTCCTACAAGGTATTGTCTTTTCCTACATTTTAAGTGCTAACGGCGTACAGCGTTATAGTCAATTAACTGACAAGTTGTGCTCTTTAAGAGTCTCATATAATGCAGTGCATTTAATCATAAGCATTAGTTGCGTCAAGTAACCAATAATCACGTTTAGGAGTCTGTAACAAATTTATGATAGTATATACATAATAGGGATCATCTTTTCTTGTCATTTAGTTAACCTGTTAATTATACATACTTATACTGGGTGATTCACTGGCCTCTATACAAACTTTGGTAAAGGAAGGTAGATTTAATTAAATGAAAAAAAATCATATAAACAAAGGTCCGGAAATGCGTCATAAGGGAGCTATGAGCCCTGAGAATGGTAATAAAAACAGATTTTATTTAATTAAAATAATACAGACAAAGCAACTTCGGTGTAATTTGTTCTATCTACTCAATTTTTTATCTGAATTAGGTGACAGTGAAAAAAAGTTGATATAAGGTTCAAAACGGCGAGGGAATTTTTTGTCATAACTTTTTACAGTTAAAATTTTAGGCAATTCTGGTTAGACAATAGAAAAGATTAGACTTTTTTTAAATAATAAAGGTACGCTTGTTTGGAATCGCTGAGCAGTAGTTATCAAGAAAACTGAATCTAAAGATTGAAATTCACTACTAACATTTTTCTAAACTTTGGTACCCTCCTTTTTTCTACAAATTATGATAGAAAGTTTTGACATAAACGAACCACTATTGTTTACAGGTTGTCATGTAGCACATGGTTACTAGCTTTTGTCATGTTAACTCATGGCTACTAGTTTTTTTTTAATATAAAAGCTTTAAAATCGCTATAACTTCTAAACAAATAACAATAGGTTCTATTTATATGCAATTTTTTTCATAAAATTACTACTACTTTTCGTTGCCAAAGTTTTTAAAGAGGCTAGTAAATCACACTGTATTCAGATTCAGTATAATTAGATTAAATTAGCCAGTGCTTTTCTTTTACTATAACAGTAAATTCTGAAGGAATTATGCTTCTAAGCCAAAAATGGATTAGGACTTTTCGACTCCATATAGCGTCCCCCAGCAAATCCAGAAGTGACACGGTTGACTTTCCTGACACCCTGTATTTGCGTGCCACCCTTGGGTCATGATATTTGTTTGTGTGTAAGAGAGTTTAACAGCTGTAAGAGATTTAATCAAAGTAAATCCAACGAAGCAGGACGCAGGTAGTCGTACGCGAACTCTGTCAATAAACCATTTTCGTTTCCGACTTCAAAGAACAATCCTGTTTAAGAATCTAAAGCCGTTGGTGCTCATTTCATAACACTGAATTCTATTCATCAAGTCTTTGCCCTGATTAACGAGTATCGAAGTAAACCACGCCCCCCCCCCCCCTCCTCCCCGGTGAGTTTAGCTGGCAAAATCTTGTTACAAGAACATCATACAGCAGTTGTGGCAAATGGTACTTATACTTTTCCGATTTGTCTGTCGTCTTATATACTAGCATAGTAAATTGTAACCTGTTTGGTGTTAGAAATGCCGACTAACTATGTAATAATAAATTGTCGACCAGCGTGGTACTGTTATTTCCATTTAAAATAAACTGGTGCCGTCATCGTGAGGCCTGATTTGATGTAAATATAAATTTGCCTGTAACTAAAAATTTTTGTAATCTGTATGCCCACTTTATTGAAAGATTTTTAAATAATCCGAACGAAAGTCAGCTTGCCTTTGGATTTAATTCAAAATATGAAATGGAGGAGCCATGTTGTTTCCAGCAAGGATGATCCAGTAGATTATGTGGAAAATGAGGCACTAACGTCGATATTTGAAAAAAATATTTAAATTGCCACTTCATCAAAATGAAGGTCGAATTTACAGTTCGATACCGTATGCAAACGGTGGAGAAAGCATTAAATGTTACACCAGAAGAAATTAAAGTAATATTTGAGATGCCTGTCATAATAGGCTCTCAAGAATCCATCTGCATTGGAACAGTAAAGTTAGATTTTTTCGAATTTAAAATTTTGTCCACGTTGTAAATTTTGTTAATTACGCGAAAACTTTAATGTTCTAACCAGCCTGGCTATTGAATATGACGCTAAAAGGAACAAATTATAGAAAGTCCAAGCTGTAGCAGATTTGGTCAGAAACCTTTGCCGGGCTGAGAGGTCGGAAAACCTTTCTTGCTATTATGCCAAAATATCTTTGTTTACAATGAAATAATCCCCTTGAGTTGAAGATGAATACACATGTTTTTTTTAATTTCATGGAATCTAGAAAACTCAATGTGAATTTAAATTCAAAATAGTCTATTGAATGAATGTATTATAAATTATAATTATGTAAGATACATAAAATCCTAAATAAAAAATAGTAGTATTAAAAATGATAATATTTTCACTTAAGGTTTTGCAGAAATTATGCTTTTTCCTTTTTGATACAACTTCAAAATTAAGGCTTTTTGGCGTCAGAGTCATTTGGATACTGTTTTCGGTGTTGAGCCGATTTCTGTACTTTGTTTGTAAGTACGACTATATGAAAATCTTTATTCGTAAAAATATCTTTATCGCATTCTCATATGCAGTTTTTAAAGAAATGCAGCCCTTGACATAAAAATGACAGATCGCTTTATTCTACAATCGAATGCGTGCTTCATTATTGGAGAGAAGTTGAAGAAGAGCTTTTGGCAATCTTTCTGGTTCTTCTACGAAAACGTTGCTTAGTTCCTCTGTGCAGTACTTCTGATAGGATGAAGTCAGGAAGATTTCTAATAGCTACTCTATATGCCCTTACTTCTTTCGGTGGTGTATTATATTTTCGTCCGTAATTTTAACTGTGTCCTTAGCCAGCGCTGTAGTTTGATATTGCTATTTTTCGATATCAGTAGAAATGTATGCAATAATCTGATTGTAATTATTAAATTGGTTGAGGTTTCGGGATTTTTGGTTGATGGTTGATGGACTGGAGGTTATTCCTTTTACCTTTTTAAATAGGTTTTTTTAACAATTTGCTATTCATGTTCTGATTTTGTTGATTTATCGTGGCTGCTTTCGTTGTTGTTGTTCGTATCTACTAAATTTGAGTCAAACTCTTCATTTGTTTGTGCATTTTCTTGTGTGTGTGAATCTTCGTGCGCGTGATTGCTTGCTGCTACCAGGGAATGTTGAGTTGTGTAGATTTGTTTTGTTTACATTTCAAAAATTCAATCTCTACTAGAAAGAGCAAACTAAATTTCACTTTTAAGTTATGTTTTCATTACTTGTGTGTGTAAGGATTATTCTTTCTATTTTTGATTTTGCGATATTTATTTCTACTCCCAATCATGAATATTGACCTTTCAGTATTCGAAAGATACAGCGTGCTCAAGGATTGATTTAGAATAAGGTGTAAATGACAAAAAAATAGAGTTAGAAGCTGATATTCTAGGAATCGCTCCTGCTTATTCTCAAACTAAGATTTTCAGAAAATAAATCAAATTGGTTAATATACAAGGTGTTTTTAGAATAGATTTGGAAATATGGTCAACAGTAAACTACCTTTATTAAAAGAGATAACAAAAAAGTATTAAGAAAAGTTGTTTAGAATTAAAAGTTATGGCAGACTTTCAATTTTCCGACAAGTCGGCCTACTTTGATTTTTTGTATTTTTTTTTTTTGGGAAATTGCGTTTATCGCCTTTCTTATTCTGTGTTATTCTCAAATAGTCCGAAATAAATCGTCTAACATTTCGAAATACCTCTACTTAAAGCACTCTACCTCTACTGGTTCATATCTTGCTAAAAAAATATGGGTCAATACTCTCAATCCATGGCTAATGTAGATGTAGCATTGTTATTATTGTTATTTTAAAACCGTATGTTGACATGTCATTTTGATAGGTATAAACTTAATTTCAAGATGCTAACAATAGAATAAAGAGTGTTTATTTTGTTTACTGTTATGTATAGGGTGAAGAAAATACATAGGTACTTTAGGGTATCAAGAAAATTTCGTAATAAATGACCAAACGTTTACGTATCAGCAAACGCCACAAAGGAGTTGTTTCGAAATTTATAAATACTGCTAGTGTTCTAAACGCATCTGCAACAAATGTATACAGTTAATCGAGTAAAACCATTTAACCCTAAATTCATTCATACTTTGGTAGAAAACAACGACGCAAAAAGGTTAGATTTGTGCTTCTGGTACGGGGATCAGAACCTTGAAAATGAAAATTTTCAGAAAAGTATTATTTTCTCCGACGAATCTACATTCACGACTAATGGGGTAGCAAGTTCGCAAAATTCAAGGTTTTGGCTAGCTGATAACCTAGGGTTTCGTATTAAATGTAGAAGATAATATTCCAAAAAAGTAAACGTATGGTGTAGTATTTCCCACAATTATTGTACCATACTTTTTTTACAAAACTATGAATCAGTATACTCGGAAATGTTATACGGATTTTTTTGAGTTATTTATATGGAAAATATGCCTTTAAATGATAGAGAGGAAGTATATTTTCATATACGGTCATCCAGCGCACTCAACTCTTATCGTAGGTAATGGTTGGATAGTCAATTCTTTAGTATGTAGATTGGGCGGAATGGTCCAATACCTTAGCATCCAAGAAGACCAGATTTAATAATCATAAATGTTTATTTACTTAAAGAGAAGGTGTGCGCGGCTCCATTAAAAAAACGGTTTGGATCTTTCTAAACTGAGAATATGAGAGTCAATAAACGAAATTTCCATTCACGAGATTCGAAACTCATATACAGAATGTAGGCAACGTGTTGAGTGCTGTTGGTGGAAACACTTTTGAATAGTTGATTTCTTGTTCATTTAGTTTGAGTGTATTTGTGGAACTTTCTAATTACTATAATTCAAAAACATCTTAGTTTATGAACCAGTAGGAGTGGATCCTACAGCCACGATAAAAGGTAAAGATTTTCAATTGTACTGTCTTTCTATCTTAAAATATATAAATAAAAACCCTAAGTTAGTTAAACGGTGATAAATAAGTCAAATTTCAAATAATTACAGATTTTTAGTTGATAAATAAAAATCATTTTGTCAAAAACGTTTCTTTCATAATTAAAATTTAGACGTTTCTCCAGTTTTGTTGGCATCATCAGTAATACATTGCAAATTGAAAGTTAAAAAACAGATTAATATTATAATGATTTACATTGCTGAAAAATAAAGAAATTTTAGGTTAGCGAAAATGCAACTATATTTCGAATTTAGCATACTTACTTGAGTTTTTTAAAAGTAGAATTATTACGACATGTTTAATTTTAGAAATTCATTAATAGAGCACTTAAGGAACAAGTAGTTCCATAATTAAATACAATAATTAATATTTCAAGTTGCAAGTTTTCACATACTGCATGATGGAATGTTATATGGGCAAGAGTGATAAGAGAACGCAAGGTTGGTTTATTTTATCAGTAATGCGCGGACTAAACGAATTCGAGTTTTGAATATGACAACTTACAGGACTGTATTAATTATATTTGTGAAACACTAAATTTTTATGATAGATGGTATAAGGTATTATAATTTAAATTGAAAATATTAATTTTCTTTTTATTAATTTAGAATAGTTTCAAATAAGCAGAAAGTAAAAATATATCAGTAGCATAATAGTTAGTTATCTAGGGTTTTTTAAATAAATTGTGATATATGGAGCTTAAATTATCAATATCGGTTTTATAGTTTATAGCAGTTGGGCTACGTTGTATCTCGATCATTTCTAAACATACACGTTTCTTTAAATTATTTTCTTTATGTAAAATTTTTGGGTTATTAAAGTTAAATTTGTGGTGGGTTTCATAGACATGATCAGTTAAGGCAGTTTTATTATTATTAGAAGGTGATATGTTAATGTGTTTAATTGACTGTTTATGTTGATATATTCTATTTTTTAATAATTGTTTTGTCTGTCCGATATAGATGGATTCACAATTGTTACAATCAATTTGATAAACTAGTTCGGATTGCAAGTTGATGTCAGTTTTGTCTTTTAAGTTTGTGAAGAACATTTTGCCAAGGTTATTATGGTTTTTGAAAGAAGTTTTAATATTGTATTTTTCAAGTTCAATTTAAATTTTTTCTAATAATTTGGGAATGTAGTTTATGGACACGTAATTATTAAGAGGCCCGTTATCTATCATGTTAAATTCATTACTTAGACAATTTGGTTGTAGTTCTATAGATAAGTTTGCTATATTTTTTTTTTAATATTTCTATTTATGCTATTGATTCGATATTTAATTTGGTTTTTAATAAAATTAATAAGGTATTCATTTTGTAATAAAATTTTAATAATGGTTTCTATGTTTTTATTATGAAATTGTTTGGCAGAAAGTTTGATAGCTCTGTCTACTAAATTGTTTATAACACTTTTTTTGTATTTAATAGTTGTGTCAGAGTTGAAATTTAGATATCTATTTGTTTTAATATTTTTCCTGAACTAGTTGGTTAAAATGTTACCATTTGACTGTCTGATTAGCGTCAAATCTAAAAAATTAATTGAAGCATTATTGTTTTCATCTTCGATGGTAAATTTAAGCCGGGGGTGTACATTATTGAATAGCGTGAGGAAATTTTCTTTATTTACAGTATCAGAAGCCATTAAAATGTCATCAACATATCTAAGATAAAGGGAAAAGTTAGGGTTTTGATTAAGAATTTTAGTTTCTATTTCCTCTAAAACTAGGTTAGCAATTGTAGATGAAATTGGTGAACCCATTGCACAGCCAAAGGTTTGAGAATATATTGTGTTATTATATGAAAAGAAGGTGGCGTTTAAGACAAAATCAGTTAATTGAATAAACTCGTCTAATGGAATATTAGTGTGTTTTTCAATTCTACTCCAATTATTTTTAATAGTTTTTAATGCAAGATCTATAGGAATGTTTGTGTATAGTGAAATGACATCTAGAGAAAAAAGTTTGTGGTTTTTGTTAATTTTTATATTGTCGATGTCTGCTTTAAGTTTCCATGAATCTTGAACGCTGAATTTGTTTAGAGAAGTTATATTACTTAATATTTTAGAAAGATATTTTGATAAATTGTACGTAGGGCTCATATATGAAGCTATTATAGGTCTTAAAGGAAAATTGTCTTTATGAAGTTTAGGTAGTTCATATATTTTTGAAGGGAGACCGTTATGCGATATTAGCTTTTGATAAGTAGAACTGTCAATGTAATTTTTTTCTAGTAAATTTTTGACTAGTTTGTTATTTTTGTTTTGGATGATTAAAGTGGAATTATTTTCCAGTTTATATGTATTTTGATCATTTAGTCATCTTGTTATGATAGTCAGTTTTAGTCATTATTACTGTTTTTTGGGTTTTTTGGGCTTCTGATACTGTAAATAAACAAAATTTCCTCACGCTATTCAATAATGTACACCCCCGGCTTAAATTTACCATCGACGATGAAAACAATAATGCTTCAATTAATTTTTTAGATTTGACGCTAATCAGACAGTCAAATGGTAACATTTTAACCAACTGGTTCAGGAAAAATATTAAAACAAATAGATATCTAAATTTCAACTCTGACACAACTATTAAATACAAAAAAAGTGTTATAAACAATTTAGTAGACAGAGCTATCAAACTTTCTGCCAAACAATTTCATAATAAAAACATAGAAACCATTATTAAAATTTTATTAGAAAATGAATACCCTATTAATTTTATTAAAAACCAATTTAAATATCGAATCAATAGCATAAATAGAAATATTAAAAAAAATAATATAGCAAACTTATCTATAGAACTACAACCAAATTGTCTAGGTAATGAATTTAACATGATAGATAACAAGCCTCTTAATAATTACGCGTCCATAAACTACATTCCCAAATTATCAGAAAAAATTAAAATTGAACTTGAAAAATACAATATTAAAACTTCTTTCAAAAACCATAATAACCTTGGCAAAATGTTCTTCACAAACTTAAAAGACAAAACTGACATCAACTTGCAATCCGAACTAGTTTATCAAATTGATTGTAACAATTGTGAATCCATCTATATCGGACAGACAAAACAATTATTAAAAAATAGAATATATCAACATAAACAGTCAATTAAACACATTAACATATCACCTTCTAATAATAATAAAACTGCCTCAACTGATCATGTCTATGAAACCCACCACAAATTTAACTTTAATAACCCAAAAATTTTACATAAAGAAAATAATTTAAAGAAACGTCTACGTCTAGAGATGATCGAAATACAACGTAGCCCAACTGCTATAAACTATAAAACCGATATTGATAATTTAAGTTCCATATATCACAATTTATTTAAAAAAACTCTAGATAACTAACTATTATGCTACTGATATATTTTTACTTTCTGCTTATTTGAAACTATTCTAAATTAATAAAAAGAAAATTAATATTTTTAATTTAAATTATAATACCTTATACCATCTATCATAAAAATTTAGTGTTTCACAAATATAATTAATACAGTCCTGTAAGTTGTCATATTCAAAACTCGAATTCGTTTAGTCCGCGCATTACTGATAAAATAACCAAACCTTGCATTCTCTTATCACTCTTGCCCATATAACATTCCATCATGCAGTATGTGAAAACGTTCAACTTGAAATATTAATTATTATATTTAGTTATGGAACTACTTGTTCCTTAAGTGCTCTATTAATGAATTTCTAAAATTAAACATGTCGTAATAATTCTACTTTTAAAAAACTCAAGTAAGTATGCTAAATTCGAAATATAGTTGCATTTTCCCTAACCTAAAATTTCTTTATATTCCAGCAATGTAAATCATTATAATATTAATCTGTTTATAAACTTTCAATTTGCAATGTATTACTGATGATGCCAACAAAACTGGCGAAACGTCTAAATTTTAACTATTAAACAAACGTTTTTGACAAAATGATTTTTATTTATCAACTAAAAATCTGTAATTATTTTAAATTTGACTTATTTATCCCCGTTTAACTAATCAAATTTATAAAAAGTCAATAAATTCAACATATAAAAACCCTTTGTCTATTAGTCGATTTGCTCATGAATATAGTACTAGAAACAAAACTGATGATATTCCAGTAAGAACCAATAATGCAATTGGCCCAAAATGCTTAAAATAGTATGCACCAAAAGTTTCTAATAAATTTCAGAGATACATTAAAGAATCAGATATAAATCTAAGTTTCAGAAATGTTAAAAAAGTTTGTAATATCTTTGTGAGGTACAATATTAGAGACATGAGTTAAGAGTTAAGAGTTAAGAGCTTCAACAAAAAAACAAAAAAAGATGCAGTTTGGAGCGGGAGCTGTTAATTTGTTAATTAATATATTACACACCACTAATCGTTTTTACTTTAAATAAACGGACAAGTGGAATAATTATGACTATTCAACTCACCCCCTTCAAGTTAACTATTCACCAATCATAATTTAGTATTTATGTCATTTGCCACCAATCAGCGTAAAATTGTGCAACAATTCTGCTAGCGGAGTTTTAATGACAATTTTTTTCTCTTCCTACTTATTAGAAATGTCAAATTTGACAAAAAATTTATTTTACGTCAACAGATTTTTATTTTCAAAGAGGACGTGCTAAAATTGATTAATTACTAAGAAATGTCAATTTTGTTCGTCGAATAGTCCTTCAAATGCCGCTTGCAGCCGACGAATTGCATGAATTTTTGTCAAAGTGTTTATTCGTGTTTATTGCTTCAAAATTGGTCTCGTGCTGTCGCACTCGACCAATTTATATCGAAGCAATAAACACTCATACACTTTGAAAAAAATTTTCGGCAATTCGTCGACCGCTCGCGGTATTGTATATGACTATACAATTCACCTGTCATCTGTAAAAAAGTGACCAATGAAAATCCAGAATTTTGACGTTTATTAACCAATCAAAAAAATATCAGTGGATCACGACCTGCTGAATAGTTTGACAAACGTCACTGTATGCGGGCTGGGCATATGTGTAGTTTAGCGATTCTCGGCAGAGCGCTGTATACCCACGAGCGGGAATTTCAAATTTGCAATGTAACATCAGTTACTACGTTGACTACAATGCAAATGTTTGATTACATTTTACGGCGTTTCTTAAATTTTTACAACAATAACATAACCCTCCCGTGTATTTTTTACTTTGATTTTCTATTGTGTTCTTTGATCAGGTTCCTGCTAGTTTTTTCGTGTATTTTCTCAATTACATTATTTACGTTCACAGTATAATTTGTTGATTAATTTATTCGTTATTATTGCTTATGATTTTGTTTGGTATTGTTAAAATAGAAAACGGTACTACAAAGTGCAAATATACCAATTGGGGTAAATCTTATCATGAATTTACCTCCAACTAAGTTTTACGAAATGGTCTGAAAGCTAAATTTAAATTATCGTACTGGTGCTTCAAACAACGTACCTTTTTGGCGATTTATATTTTCAATTTTTATTTAAATAGGTATCCACAAACACCGGGAAAGAATTGTTAGTTGTAGCTTTCAAGAAAGGTGTTTCCTAGGTACTTCTGAGCGAAGACTATAAAATCACATGGCACTTCCTTTATTACATTTTTAATTACTACATTTACAGATAGATATCTAATAAAAGAAATAACTTTTAAATGTTTGATATTAAATTTTTTACAATAAATTACACATAAACTTACAACCTTGCAATAACACACAGAATAAAATACTTCATTACCATTACCACCTGGAACATCTTCCAAATTTGTAAGAAATATGATTATCTGCGTATCATGTGCTATTTTAGAGCAAATGTATGAGCTATCCAAAAAATACCTGCCTGAAAATATGAATCCGTCTTCAACTACGAATTCTTGGAGTTCTACACCTCTCTCAAGAAAAATATTAAAACTATAGATCTCTAAGGTATTTACACGACACTAAATAGATTACACCATTCATATTTATACTACATTCAAAACAATAGGTCCTTATCCTACTGATACTGCATTTAAAAACTCATTTCTAAACACGAATTAGTCTTGACATCCGTTGTCATTTAAATTCATCGTCGGTATGTGGCGCCAAACGGCCAAAATTGGCGTTTTCTCAGAAATGAAAACAACAATGGATTTCAAAAAAATGCCCAGGCCGTATAAAGTGACATTTGTCACACAATTCAGCAGGCCGTGCAGTGGATATATCTTCCTAGAAGGTATTCAAGTGACTATTTTAAACATATGTGATTTTTATTAGAAAAAGTCAATATTAGTGTTCTGTTACTAAAGAAATTGCGTAGTTTGTTGCTAGATTTACTGAAAACTAATTTGACAATGTAGTTTGGTTCATTGAATAGTCCCTCGAATGCCATTCTTAGTCAAAGTTAAGTAGATTATTTTTGCGGTGGTATCACTACTCATGTCCATTGCGTTTGGGAGTAGGAGTCGACTAGATGAATGTACAGATAAGGTTCATCTTTATTATTATTATTATTATTATTGTATATTCATGTGTTTTATTTTCGAATAAATATTATTATTATTATAAATTTAAAAAAAAATTAAGGTAGACGATTTTTCTGGAAATTAAGAGTCTGTCAGAACTCTTAATATTATAAACAACTGACCTCAACTTCTAAACTTCCTCAAAGAACAAACGCCGATGCATAATTAGTAGGGATGTAATAACTTGCTTACTTAGCTTGTAAAAGAGAGGACCAACTGTTACACGTTGTTGCAGACTTTTTTATCTAAACATCTGCATAATAATCTTATTTCCTTGTTTACGTTATGGTTTCCTTGGAATAAATGAATTTATTGTAATGCGCATGCGCAACAGCCACTAATACTTTTCTTTTGCGGTAGAAATCCATTCTAAATCCTGATGAATCTAGAAAACCTTTATAAATTCCTAAAAATTTCTAGAAATCTTCAACATCTTGAGACATGTACATCATAAACCTCCAACGGTTTACCCCTGGCTTTCAAACAAGTGTTCCTTGAAGTGTCATCCATAGACAGTCTTGATGCGTTATTAGAGTTTAACAGAGACATTGACACTTTTTCTAATTAACACTAAATAAATCAAAATAAGACTTCGTGTTATTGTTGATGAATTTCAAATCGTTTCATTCAATGATGAAAATATTGTGAGCATCTCGGAGGAAGGACCTACTGTAGATTTCATGGAAACAAGTTTAAAGTTTTTGTGGTAGTCTTCAATTTAAGCGGAGAGACTTCTCTTTGTAACTGTCATATCTTGTTGTCTTAGCAGTGACTACATTTCCGTGCTGTCATTTTTTTAACATTGAAAATGTTTAACAATTTGAAAGTGTCACTGTAATACGAGGCTTCAGTAGCGATTTGGGTGACGCTTGTAAAGTGCGAAGATCTCATCAAGGGCGTTCGATGCTGTTACAACGCATACTTTTTGAAAGATCCAAATGTGATTTGGAACTAGTTGGCCAAAGTTGCCACAACTTACAGCAGTTGCTTTCTTTCTGTTAAGAATCTCCTAGATTTTATTAGTAGCAAACAATAAAAATTGAGTGCGTATATTTGAAGATGCGGGTAGTTATTTGGTTATTATGACGTAGACATACACCTTAAATGTGCGGGAGAAAAGTTCAGTGACATATGAGTACATAATTATAGTGTTTTCAAATGCCATTTGATTGATAGAAAACTGCATGATTACAAACAAAACTGATTTCTTAACGAACAAAAAATCACCGTTATAAAATCTCCAAAAAGGAGACCGGCAATAAATAAAATTACTGCAGATTGAATCTCCGAAATCGATTAATATTAGCAGTCAGTTTCCATATTCGTTTACAATTTTCATCGATGGCATATCGGAATTTATTGCAGGCCAAGTAATTTACAACCTGTTCACTCACCAAGGACGGCGAGCCAGCGCCACAGGTCCAGAGCGGCGACATTCTGAATTAATTTGTGAGCATCGTTTCTTGTTGATTTCAGTTTCTCTATAAGCAGCCTTGACACGTTTTCGAGCGACTGAACTGCATCGTATAGTTGATTGCGGTGCCTATTGAGGGCACTTCTGATTCCTGGAAAATAACTGCCTGTAGTTGTTTGCTTTGGCTTCCGTTGTATCTACTGCACTTTTTAATTTCTATAAAAGCGTAATAAATAGGCTAAGAGCAGCTGCATTTTAAAAATACCGACTGGTTTAGTAGGGAAATGTGCAGCTTTTGTGTTTTAATTACATGTAAAAAGTTAGAATTTGTAAGCACGAAACTATGCAGAATGTGTACAGAAGGAATGCTAATTAAAAATAATTCTGCAGCCCTATTACTAGCTGTAATACAAATGTAGCAATTTTTTTTTTATTATTTCCACCTACTTCAGTGCTTTTTTGAAGTTGGTCGAATATACACGACGGGTCATGTAACACAGAGTTCCTTACTTACTGGGACTGCAACGTTCACAAGTTAAGGCAACGCAGATGCGCCCAATATTTATCTAGAAAAAAATATGGGTCAGAGTTATTGCAGAAATGCAAATCTATTATTATCCCGGTATAGAGCACCATTTAAAATCACCTACCGTTAGCTTTATTAAATCAATCTGAGATTTCAATAAGTACAACTCCGATCAATACGAATTTGAGATCAATATTGAGTATCCGTGGTGCCATGAAATGTGTACGTTGGGTTGCAGTTCGAAGCACAAGGGGCTTCAAATTATGTGGCCCAGCCTGTATCATAAAATATTAGCATTATTATTTATCGCTTTTTGTTAATTTTAATTAAATGCAAGACCAAAATACATCCAAGGAAATTATTTCAGTTTGTAGAACCGATGCATTTGTACTAAGATTTTTATTGGTACTTGACTCTAAATACTTGCCAACAAGGAGGTTGATCACTAGGAAAGGTTAACAGCTTTACTGATTAAGGTCTAAATGAATAATGCTGATAGCACTACTTTCAGAAATCTGTACCCAATAAAATATTGATGCCACACATGACTATAATAAGCAGTGGTTCTCATATCTCTGTTTTGAAATGGTGTCGGGCATTATGCGATTATGCTCAAGTGCAGGAAAATAATGTAATATAGGAGGACGTTAGAAAGCCTGTGATTACCTCGTAGAGTCAAAAACTAAAAAGCAATTAGCTTTAGTTAGACGAACTATAACTAAAAATGGAGGAGATGTACTATCACGGACAAATCTATTTTCCAGTCTGGTCGCTGCAAAACTTTCCGATAGATGTCAATAGAGCGAAGGGTAGCAATGCGTTGCGTTTATAAATTTTAACCGGTTTTCACAGAAATTGGCAAAACTGTAGCCACTCCTTCCTGCAGAGAAATGGCGCGAAGTTTGAGTAGGTGTTCCTTCTCCAAATGCTTCGCTGTGTAATTCAGAATTTTTCATTTTATCAGATAAATAAGTGTAATTTCGGGGTAGTCTATTTATATAGTGTGAATAATGTAAGACTATACATTGGCAACTTTATTTTAGCATTAATCAATTTACCCATGCTAGTAACCGTTTTGTTCTGTAGTCACTGTGTTGTTATTTTGTTTACAAACACCATGGTAACATTAAGTAAATTCCCTATGTCTAATCACTGCCAACTAAATTACTATGGCCTGCACATAGGGAATACAGTAAAGGCACTGTAATAGGGAACACCTCCTGTAGCCACCTATTGTGAGAATTTAAAGGCATTTAGTGTGTTTCTTAGCTCAAATGTCAAAATCTGACGTTTAACTTTAAAAGGTTAATTGCACCATGAAATCTCAGTTTATTGTTTTTGTTGAAATTTAACACAATTTCTAATAAATTAATACATAAAGTAAGTTTATTTGTGGAAGTTTTAATCCACTGTCTTGCAGATAAATTAATCGTAGCAAGGGTCGGGAAAACTGCAGAATCTGGGGCCACTTCCCCTGCTATTGATAATATTAATTATTATTAACCGTGTTTCTCTAGTAACCATAGGTAACCAAAATTATCAGGAAAGCAATAAAAGGAGGGGAATTGGCCCCGGATTCTGCAGTTTAGTCGATACAAATGCTATGGATGCTGAATAAATGTTGGTTTCAGGCATATAATTGATTTTTAAACTTTGGATTTTCAATCGTAGTTCTACTGGTAATAACAATCCTTCGTTATTGATGGATGCTGTTTGGAGAGATGACAGTTGGGCAATACTACTAATAAAACTAAAATGTTCTGCGCTATTTGAACTGTCAGACGATTTAACTATTTCACAGCGCAAAATTTGCCTTAGTGCATATTCTGCTGTTCTGGCATCTGTAGCTTGAGAGAAAGTTGCTTAAACTGCATCAGAACTGAATGCTCGTGTTAATATATAATAGAAGCCAGCTTGCTCAAGAAGAAATTTTATGCATAAATAAGTATTCTGAAGTGAATTCTAGAGCGTGTGTGGTTTCCTTTGAATCCCGTACTACATGAACGTAAGGTGCATTGCTGCTATTTAAGGAACGAATGCATTGACTCTTGTTTGAAACGTGTATTTGGAAAAAATTATAAATATTCCCCATGTATGTTACTGTAGTATTAACGTTAAGAAAATTATTGTCACCGGATTCTTTCAAAAATTTAAATGAACTAGTCGCTGTAGGAGCAAATATTGGAATAGCTGGCAGAACATTCATCTTTTCAAAATTTGTGGGATATAAATGCATTCTTGTTAAATATCGAACAGATTTAACTGGTAATCCCTTCTGTAAATTATATAATAATCTTAAATACGTTGAAGTAATTTTCTATTCGAGGAATACATATCACGTTCTAAAAACAAATTTCTGGCAATTTTAAAGCACGACAATAATCGAATAACAAAAATAGTGGTAGTGGCGAAAGAAAAGGATACCCAATGTAATTTCTAATTGATCCGCCACTTAACATTTTAATAAGTGCGACATTAGATGAAAAATTGTCCGTAACCAGTCGTAACACAACAAAACAACAATCAGTTACAAGTTGCAGAAATTATTACTGTTAAGAAGCTGCTGTGGTTCGAAATGATTTTTACATAAGGCCGTATAGTCTGTAATTTTAGAGATATGTGCAATAAAAATGTAGTTAACATGCAACATGTAGTTTTTTACTGTTTATTAATACCACAAAATTCTTGTAAAAATTCAACCCATTGCTGCCGAACACACAATTCACTAGGCAGTTGGCACTAACCATTTTAAAATTTAGTAGAATATTTTCACAACTAAGGATGTACACAGAACTGGACTGAGTGTGGAGAGAAAGTTAAAATTTTTTT
Organism: Agriotes lineatus; assembly: GCA_940337035.1. Classification (NCBI taxonomy): domain Eukaryota; kingdom Metazoa; phylum Arthropoda; class Insecta; order Coleoptera; family Elateridae; genus Agriotes; species Agriotes lineatus. The sequence goes on from OW679194.1 coordinate 256,738,795, forward strand.
CGGCGATAACAAGAAGACGTGAACTGTTACGATAGTGATAACCTTATGGGTGCCAATGGTTAACTGCACAGCTCGTTTAATCTTTATCAGCAGAAACCCGCAAGGAGTTTGCAAAAGACAATACCATGCTTCTTATATGGCAAAAAACTACGATATTATTATACCGGGGCTACTATAGAAATGCTCCCAATGTGCAAAGAATTGTCTGGTGCTTGATATTGCAGGTGTTCAAAGTCTGGTTGAGATAAAACTGTTTTGTAATTGGGTATTTATACTGTAAAACAGGTTAAAATAAAATAAATAAATAAAATTATATTCAATACTTTTAACAAGCAGAGTACTAATAAGTGCTATAACTATTTTGTTTGTTTGTTTGTTTGTTAATGGACAAGGTCTAGGCATGCAGAGTACCAGGTACTTTAGACACCAACTGCTTGGGTCATATGGTCAAAGTCCTACTAGAATTTTGCGGAGACCAAGGAGTTCCAACCCTAGCAAGGGATCTTTTACATACTACACATCGTAGTAACATGGGACCCACGGCTTTACATCACTTCCGAATGATGGCATTCTGTAGAGGCTTTCATCTGCATTTTTTATTTTTGAAAACCTCACCGGGACCGGGACTCGAACTCGCTTACCACTGAGCTACCGACCCCGGCTATAACTATTTTGATTGTTAGAATAACATTTAAGTTGTCAATACATTTTCAAAGGTGACTTAATCTATTCATATTTCAATTTTCGACATTGGAAAAATAAGCATTTCTATAGAAACAACATATGCTATTGTATTCCATATGTCAAATATTTAAATTTGCCGCCATAAATAAAATACGTTTCAGTATTAATTACTAGATGTCTAGGTGATGTTCCCTATGTGCAGGCCATAGTATTTAATTTAGTCGGCCATGGTCTAATTTTGCATAATTCAGCCATGTACAGTCTTACGTTATTCGCATTAATCAATCTACCCATTGTAGATTTTGAAATTACAATAAAATAATCCAGTTTCAATTAGTTTCTGTAGTCACTGTGTTGTTGTTATTTTGTTTACAAACACCATGGTAGCATTAAGTAAATTCCCTATGTCTAATTTTACATAATTCAGTCATGTACAGTCTTACATTATTCTCACTGTATATAGGGTTTGGCAAAATGATATTACCATTTTTAAAACATTAAGTTTGGAGAGGATGCAATGATCTTAAAGATCAAACATGTAATAGACTCTACATACCTAAGGATTTTATATGTCATTAAAAATATATGGTTGGCGTTTACAAGCAAGATTTTTTGTGGTCGAGCAATGTCCAAGGTTGAGGTGAATCATTGCAGTACAACGTGCGTTTCGGTTGGACTTTTGGGGAAATCAGTGACAGAGGGGATGCACCACCACAACTGGCCATTCGCAGATGGATCCGAAAATAGCAAGAAGATATATTTGTTTACAACGAAAAAGGAATATGTCGTGAAAAATCTGTTAGAAATGAAAAAGAATATTGAACGAGTAAGAATTGCAGTTGAGTGTTTGGGCGATATTTCCTGGGCATCAAGTAGACCAGACTTGACAGCCCTACTTTTTTCATACGTTTTAACAACATAGACGAGTTAAAAAAACTGCATTTATGCCGAAATTGAAGCTATTCCCGACGAAATTCTGTGTGTAAATTTCACCGAACAATTTCGCGCTTGTATTGAAGAAAATGGTAGTCAATTGAAAGGTTTGATAATAAGTCATAAAATCCAAATGTTAATAGAACAATATGTGATAAGAATAACTACTGTGTTTCGTTTTGTTCAAAAGTATGGCGTTCTGAAAATGGTAACAGTATTCCCCAGAACCCTGTATAAACGAGAGTTAAAAGGGGTAAAATGCGTTTTCAGGAATTCCTCAATATCTTTTAGGCCCGATGAGATATCGACTTGGTGTTTATTTGCAAAGATAGTCAATGCAAATGCCTAGAAACGCCAACTAAAGTTCCCGGAGCAACAGTCATTTATATTTATCACCACTTAAAACAGGTTATAATACTTGTAGTTATTTGCATACCTAGACATTGAAGTTTCACTTTTTATCACGAATGTGTCTGTTCTTTGAAGGAACTACACTTTCTGTACCCTATACCAAACATTTTCAAGGTCATCTAACTGAGCATAAAAAATCATGTCGATATGCCAAATTTTACGAAATTAACTTTTTCGATAGTATGTTAATGAAATAAAAACCGTATTTGTCTATTAGCCTTGTCAGTGTTGAAGCTCCCTTCATATTCAATTTCAGACTAATGTTTAGCAATATGTTTTTCTCATTGTGTTGTCTTTGGATCTCTCTGCTGATGGTTTCCAATTCGTAATCCTCTTCACTATACTTTCGTCTTCACGTATTTCTATGTGCCCTAACCAACTAATTCTGGCTGCTTTAATTCCTTTCACTATGTTTTGTCCTTTCATTTTTTCCGTCATTTCGAAATTCATTCTTCCTCTGGATTCACCGGACTCTACACGTATTGGGCCAAAAATTGGTCGTAGGAATTTTCTCTCTAACACTCTTAATTTGTTTTCATCACTTTTTATTAAATTCAATGTCTCACACGCGTATGTTATTGCTGGGTTTATTATTGTTTTATATATGTATTTTAATTTTAGTTGCTTCACTGATACACTTATTTTTCAGTAAATGATTGTAACTGTAGTACAGTTTATGTCGTGTCTGTAGTCTGTGTTTAATATCTTCTTGTTTATCATTGTTATTATTAATTTGTACGCCTAAATATTTAAAGGTTTATACTTCCTCAAATTTATATTTCCCGATCTCAACGGTTCTTCTTGGCTGGTGTTTCTTATGACATGTCATATATTTGGTTTTTTCTTCGTTAATATGTAGTCCTCTTTTGACTGCTTCCTCGTCCATTCTTCTTACCAAATCATCTAGCTTGCTTTTACTACGTGCTATTATAACCAAATCGTCTGCGTATGCTATGATTTATGCTTCGTTTGTTATAGTATTTCCTATGTCCAATGTTTCTTATTATGCTTTCTAAAGTTAAATTAAAAAGAGTAGCTGATAGTGCATCCCCTTGTTTAACGCCTAAGTTTACTTGAAAGTATTCGGAGTTTCCAACATTAGATCTAATGCTGATCTGTATTTGATCTAATGTCATTTGAATTAAACTAATTATCTTACTTGGGATTCCCAGCTTCTGCATATCTTTGAAAAGCACTCCTCTTTTAATACTGTCAAAGGCATTCCTAAAATCGACAAATAATATGTGGAGTCTTATATTGAATTCGTACCCTTTTTCGATCATTTGCTTCATAATGTGAATGGCATCTGTCGTTCCTTTTCCTTTGCGGAATCCAAATTGGTAGTCTCCAATTTCGTTTTCAGCATATTCTTTTAATCGTGCTTGTAGGAGTGTGGACTAAATCTTATATGTTGAATTTAAAAGGGTTATTCCTCTATAGTTACAACATTTTTCGAGGTCTCCTTTTTTAGGTAATACTGTTACTACTCCCTTATTCCATTCTTCTGGCATTTTATTTTCCTTCCAGATGTTTCTAATGATTGAGTGTATTGTGATATTTAGGTGTCCCCCCCCCCCCGTATTTTGTAAGTTATCCATTTATACCATCGCAACCTGGTGACTTTCCATTTTTAATTTTTGTTATAATTTCTTTTATTTCTTCTGGAGTAGGTTCTGTTATTTCTTCATCTTCTACTTCTTCGAGTTCATATTGCATTTCCTCGTTATTGCCTGTCAGTAAATTTTATTTCGTGTTCTTCATAGAATACTGTTCCATTTTCATCTTTTATACGTCTTGGTTTGATACTATTTTTGTGTTTATTCTTCCTGATCTGTTGATAAAAATGTTTTATGTTGTTTGTTCAGTTTTCTTCTATTTCATCCATTTTCCTGTTCAACCATTCTTCTTTCTTGTCTTTGCAGAGTTTAGTTGCTTCGTTCGTTTTGTTTTGTATACATTCTTATCCAGGAGCGTAGGAGCGTTTTCTAGACTGCGGGGGCCATTCCAATTTCAATAAAGACTTCTAAGTTGATCCGTTAATACGAGCTATAATATTTCTGATTATCAATTTTTAGTTCAATACCATAATAGTACCTATATTTTAGTCATTGGTTACTTAACAAGTACTATTTTATAAAAAAAAACTGTACCATAAAAAATTATTAAACAATGAACAATGTTTAATATCATATTTTCACATAAGCAAAGAATACACATGAATAAGCAAACTTAAATGAATAGACAAACTAGTTTTCAAAAAATAAAAAGGGGGTAAATAAAGATTAGAAATGTAATAAATGTATATAAAACACAAATACAAAAATAAATGCCATCAAGAAACTATCATTTAGGAACCTGTACCAAAAATAGAAATCCTAGTTGGTAAAGCACCTACGAAATCGTTTACAAGATCGTCTAGATCTAGATGTTCGACTTCCTCTCTATATAAGTATTTAATACACATATATGATTCAGTCGATTTTGGGTCATGGTGGCGCGCAAGTAATTTTTTATTCTTCGCAACATAGAAAAACTACGTTCAGCAGTTGCACTAGTAGCCGGAACAACTAATAAAAGTGTAATAAGATGTATGACTTCAGGGAACAAATGTTTTGTTTCTGCTTTAATGCCTCGACGATATGGTTTAGCGATTGAAAATTTTTATTGTCGTTAATTTGTAATATCATGTTGTGTTGTACTTCGTATCTATTTTCGTCAATTCCAAGTTTATTTAAGAAATTGCGAGTTTCCGTGCTGTCTTCAAACTTGTTTAAAATAATTTGTTCCATTAGCATTAATTGTTGATATTCAGCATGATTGGACCGCTTTTTTATTTCATTTATTATAGTATCACAGGCTTCGAAGTACGCAACTCGACAGATGTCTTTGACTGTTTCAAAATTATGTCCAGGAGTAGATGCGGCACTGTAGTATAATTTTTTAGGAATTGTTCTTTTTCTAGGTAATGTTATTGGATCTAGTTCTAATTCTTTTTGAATGCTGTTTACTTTTATCCATATATCTTCGAAAGATTTATCGTTTCTTATGCTCTCTAACTGCTTCAAAACCAAATTAACTGTGCTCTGAGATCCAGAGAAAGTCATAGTTTTCTTTTGTAAAACTACACTTAATTGTTCGGTAAGTTCAAAAAGTATTTTACAAACTAACAGTGCAAAGTAGTTAATTGCCTTTTGAGTTCTTTCCAGTAAACCACTTGCTTTAGCTGCTATTGGTTGTTTGGATTGCGAGAGTAACAGAAATTCTTCTAACAAAATGGGATATGTTTTTATGGTATTATTTATAGCTTGCAACCGCACAGACCATCTTGTAAGACAAAGAGGGCGGGGATTTCCAAATTCAATGTTTTTTTCTTTGCAGAGTTCTTTAAAATCCGCCATTCTTTTTGGGGAGTCCCTTAGCACCACTCCAACATCATTGAGCCATTGCATGGTATCTCTCAAAAATGCAACAGTCCTTACTGCATCTTGTAATGCTAGATTTAAACGATGGTTACTACAATGGACGTATGGAGCCAGTGGTTGCAATTCCAACAACCTAGCTTGTACACCTCGATAAGCCCCAGACATATTGGCAGCTCCGTCGTAGCATTGTCCCCGTAAATTACTTAAAGGTAGATTAAATCGGGTCAAACTATCCAAAATTATATTTTTTAAGGCCTCTCCAGTAGTTGAACACGTTGTATATAAACCTAGAAAGTATTCTTCCACATCTATCTCTTCAGACACTGTTCTTATACAAATAGCTACTTGTTCTTGGTTGCTAATGTCAGAGGTTTCGTCAACTATTAAACTAAATTCGGCGTTCCTAATTTTAGATAACACTTTGCGAAGAACACAATGCTCCATTTGTTCCATCAACTCATTTTGTATTTGAGGTGATAAAAAGATGTTCCTTCGTTGTATAAAGGTGCACAATTCTGGGCAGTCCCTGCTTCGTAATGTAATCAGTTCCTGGAAATTGCTCTTTACGTCAGAATGCGATCTGATTGCAATTCCTTGTTTTGCAAGGTATAACAGCGAAATAAAAATTTGTTTGAGAGCATTTCGTGCGACACGCTGATCCTGATGGGAAGCTGTATTTAATTGTGAAGTAATATAGACGTTTTTCCAAGTTGAGACAATTTTAGAGTAGCTTCTTTGTGAATACTTACTACTACTTTCGTGCATTATAAACCTTTCTATGCCTTTCTTCCAATTACTGAATCCAGATTTTACGAAATTAGTCTTATGCGAATGCGAAAAAGTAATTAGATTCAGCACACTAGCTTTAGCACAAGAATGACAAACAACTTTTGATATGCCAGAATCATAATGGATCCACGGAAATTTTTGAAACCATTCGTAATTAAATTTACGTTCTCTATTTTTAATTATTTGGCTAGGCATGTCTCCAGGTTGAAAAGATTTATCTGGCAACGTGCTTAAATCTACAAAAGCTGTAGTACCTTTTAGTTCTACGCAACTGGATTTTTCGCTTTGGCAAGTAGACTCAGTAAACTGCATACTACTCGTATTCTGGCATACACTTGTACTACTCGTACTTGCTTCAGAATCATCGTTTACTAAAATAATTAAGTTAGTTTTAACTACAGAAAGACAGAATTCCTTTTCTCATTTTATTAGGAATTTGAGTTAAAAACTCGAATATATTTTTCTGTGCCATAATTGATTTCTTTTAAGCTACAAACAGTTACAGACCTGAGTACACACCCGAATGAGGCAGATCGAGGAGAGGTAACAAAACTTTACATTGCACTTGAATGCAATGCATATTATCCCTATTCGTCTAAGTAGCTATTATTGTAAGCAGATAGACATAACACGTATTAATGTTCCACATAATAAATCAATAATAGTGTATTATATCATGAGGAACTAAAGTGCACCATTTAATCCCGCGAGTGGAGTTTGTTGCCTCGAGGGCGAAGCCCGAGGGCAATAACCACTCAAGGGATTTAGGCACTTTAGTCCCGAGGTATATACGCTATTTTTTGCACTTTTGGGAACATTATCATCAAACATTTCCAAAATTTGGAATCTGTCAATTTGGAAACTGACAATTATAATTTACTACAAACTGAATTGCAGCAGGTCCTGGATAGCCTGAATCAGTTGGCAGTACTGAAGTGTATTGTCAGTATATGTCAAATTCGAGATTTGCAGGTTAAGTTTTACGTCAGTGTGTGTCAGATGACAAACAAAACCTAACCTACTAACCTCGTGTGTACATAAATTTACCATAGTTACGGTATCATTTTTACTTTAGTCCCTAGGGATTACATGAGTTACTTTAGTCCCTAGGGATTAAATGATCTACTTTAGTCCCTGTTTACGGGGACTAAAGTATCAACTTTAGTCCTGGAAGTGCAAAAAATAATGTATCTTATCAGACCCGCGCCAATCGGTTGTTCAAAAAGGCGGCTAAAATCTTAATAGTATCTTATGGAAACAAACCTTGCAGTTGCAATGGAAATACCCGATAAGAAAAGTGTTATTATAGTAGTTCCATTTCAATTATATCCGACCATATACCGATTAATTTCTGGTATAGTGAAATTTAACATCGCTCACTCATCGGCAATAAAGAAAAGGTGATTTATTTCATTACAATTCAAGTTCATATATGTTCCTGTTAGTGGTTATAAGAAATACGTAAAATTATAAATTATGATGAAACTAGAAAAAGATATTTTTGAGGAGGCCAGGCCCCTCTGAAAATTATTTGAGGGGGCCATTGGCCCCCGTGGCCCTCGCGGCTCCTACGCGCCTGTTCTTATCTTCTTCTTCACCTGTGTGTAACCATTTTATTCTTGCATTTCTCTTGCCTCTCGTTGCTTCTTCACAATCTTGGTCATACCATTCTTGAGAAAATTTCTGTCTTCTATATTCTATTTCTGCTTCTGATGCTTTTATTATATTTTCTTTAGTATGTATCCACATTTCGTTAACATTTCCTGGCAGGTTTACTTATTTCTTCATGATATTGTCTTCTTGTGTCTTCATCGTATAGCTTCGGTATCATCCATTTTTTCTGCTCCATCCTTTTTGTTTTATTTTGTTTCCTGATTCTTACTTTTGTTACAACTAACAAATGATCAGTGTGCAAACTAGTTCCTCTGAAAGATCTTACGTCATTTACAGATGCTGCATATTTTCTGGACATTAACACATGATCTATTTGATTCCCTCTGTTTGTACCTGGGATTAGCCATGTCATCTTATGAATTGGTTTGTGTTTGAACTTCGTACTACTAATTACTAAGTTTGCTGCTGCTGCAAAATTGCACAACCTCTCCCCATTGTGATTTGTATTGTCATGTAACGTGTCTTTTCCTGCTACCGATCTATAACATGTTTCTTTACCAATTTTGGCGTTAAAATCTCCTAAAAATATCAAAATATCATGCTTGTTTATTTTTTCATACACGTCTTCTAGCTGCAAATAAAGTGAATTATTACTACAACAAAATAGCAATTTATCTACGACAGTGTGTAAAATTGCCTTTTAGTTGGCAGTTTTAAGTTTGTAAAACGACTGTTTAATAACATGTTTTCATTAGTTTACGTCGTCAGTAGTAACGTATTTAAAAGATTTCATTCGGCACGTTGTAAGTAGCAACGTGTTTTAAAGTTTTTAAAACACGCAAAATTACGACCGGTTGCTGGTAATTCTAATTTACATTTAAATATTTTTTTAATATTTACCGTGTTTTCTAGATTCTATCGTAGATAAAATGTTTTTTCGACGTCTGACATCGAAAGTAGATTTTTCTCACTGTCATTTGACAACAGAAAGTTGACATTTGCCGCTGAGCGTGCGTTTTCATCTTTTTGCCGCTCGCCGAGCGTTTTGGGTTTCCGCGTGAACAAAATAGGTAGCCACGTCCGAATGTTTCCTTGACAACGCCCGCCATTTGTGGAAATAATCGCGTCACATGTCATATAGACTGCGCGAGTAATGTTAACTTGATTGTCAATTAATTTTTGCGATAAAACGAAATTTGATATTTTCCTTTAATAATATGCTCAGTCGTCGAAAAAATAGTATGTATGTTTCGAGCTAAAAGTGCGCTTGCCGCTTTTGCATGATTGCTGGTTTCGACTTCGTCTCAACCAGCAATATTCATTCGCAAGCGGCAAGAATGCACTTTCAGCTCTTAACATACAATATACTATAACGATACACGTGCGTAAAGCATCTTTAGTCACTCGCGGGGCTTAAAACGCTCCCTCACTAGCGTTTTAACTCTACCCCACTCATGCCTAAAGAGTAGCTTTACGCACGTGTATCGTAAATTACTATTTTTACGACAGACCAGAAAATATGCGGTTTCTGGAGAATTTTTTCGCCAGAAAGTAACGTTTTCCCGGTCAAGATCGGAAAGTGGGCATCAGGGATCGGTAAAAGCTTTTGCCGGTCCCTGATGCCTTCGTTACTATGGAATCAATTGTGTGTTATTGTTTCGATAAGTCAAATAATAGATACTAATGTCATAATTTTTTTGAGTTTTTGAAAGTTTGAGAGTATGAACTCGGATGTCGTAAAAAAATATTGTACGATACACGACCGGAAAGTGTTTTGCAGGTCTCTCCAAGCTTCCATGACTCGCCTGCGGCTCGCCCTAGAATCTGCTTGGTTCGACCTGCAAAACACTACTTTCCGGTCTCGTAACGTAAATTACTATTAAGTTACAAGGCCGGAAAATGACTTATTAAAGTACGAGTTTAGATGTTTACGGACGAGGCGAGGAACGAACCGAGTCTGGAATTTCTAAACGAGTGATTTAATAATATTTTACGGCCGTGTATCTTACAATATTTTATTTCATACTGTTTTATACAATATGTTCATTGAAAAAGTCCATAAGGGGCGGCTGTAAAAATTCAAACGTATGAATATGTTGGTGGTACCTTCAGTCTGTTAAATTCGATGTTAGCAGATTAGGTTTTGCGTCAGTCTGTGTCGAAACTGACGCAAAACCTAACCTGATAACCTCGAATTTGACATTGACTTACAGTTTCACCAACTTATTATTCAGCAGTTGCCTAGCAACACTTTCCGGCCTTGTGATGTAATGTTCCCATTTTCCAGACTCAAATTAATGACGTAAAGTCGTATTTTCCGGACAGTATGAAAGACATAAATTTTTTATAATCTAATATAATGTTCGGCGATTGGCCAATTGAAATTATTATTTCCATTAAACTTACAATAATACAGAAACATACGTATTGAGTTATTGCTTTATAATTTTTTTACTAAACTAAAAGCATTCGTTTACCCAACACGAACTTCGCGCTATTTATCTGTATGATAATTTGATATACCGGCTATGGATTTGTAACAATACTACCAACCTCTAGGTTAAACAGTTAGAATGTTTAAAAACTGTGTTTGGCAACCGCTTAAGCTCTTCAGTGAAGCGGGTTGTCTATGCAAATTTGCAAGAAGCAGACTGGCAAATACATTTGTCCGTGATAGTACATACTTCTTGTGTGTCGTAGTTAACGCTTAGTTCAGCACTATCCTAACAAATAATACGGATCAGAAAGCTAATTCAGCCGACAGTAAGTAATGTCCAATTTTAGTAATTACATTAATTCAAATTAGAGCATGACGGACATTGCTGTAGTTCAGAATAAAAAACATTCAAGGGGCGGGAAAAATATTAAAAATAAAAAAGTATAATATATTACTCAGATATTTATTATATTAAATATATATGAGTCAATAATATAAAGCGCTTTTCCAAAGATGGGACTGCCTTCTTCTCGCTGTATATCTGAATATTCTCGAAACTTCCAGATAGCATTTCTTTTTCACCGTCTACTGTTTTAGATTACTTACTTACGATAAACAAAAGCATAGTCTTGATATTGTATCAACTTTAACGCGCTTTCTTTGGTCTTCTTGTTCTAGCGTTTTCCACTGAAACGGCTGGACTTTTGTCTCATGTATATAGGCCTAGACAAATGATCCATCGGCTGTTCACAAATGCAAACCTCAATACCTCACGCCCATGAGTATTGCAGTCTACCAAATAGCTACATGGTAAGCTGTTATGTCGGTTTGAAATGCAGACGTCGCCACTGGTTTTATGCCAACGGAAGAAGTTGACTCCTTCTTGCAAACGCTAGCCGAGGGAAGCTGGTTAGAAGCTAGATAGTGATCGTAAGTTGACAGGTTGCGGTTGGCAGTTATTTCATTTTGAGTAGGATTTGATTCGCTATGCTGGAACATTGTACAGCCGCTGTAACCTTTCGCATTTTGGACTTTGTCTGAAAGCTTCGTAACCCTATTTTTAAGCCCTGTTCTCGTAATGTTGAGCGCCAGGAAAACTTTATCTCTCATCCCTGGCCATTAATTTCTACTACATCGAGCTAAGTACTTCTACGTTATCGTTTTAATAATGCATGTGTGTATTGCCGTTCATTTTAATTATAATGATTAAGCTGAATGTGTTGATTGTCATCTTAACAGACCTTAATGTTGAGCACATCTACGTCTGGGGTATGCGGTCGCTATTTGAAATCGGCGGATGACTTGTCGTTAGGCTATACATACTGACTTTCTTAATGGGTAACCCGACATGACGTCATGTATTAGGTAGTTTTATACGGATTTATTACGAGTCCCAACCTTCCCACCTTACCCGATAAAAATCGTATCATAAAATTTAAATACCTTTATCCTCTATAGCAGGGGTCACCAATTAGTTTTATTAGGGGTCCGTTTAAAAAATTTATAAAGCTGTCGCGGTCCGGGTAGATATACGATGACTGACAGCCAAGCTTTAAATTAAAGTGTCAAACTATAACTAAAAAACTAAAACGAGTTAAATTAAATGTTTATTGAGGAATTGACAAAAAATGCGATATTATTTGAAACTTAATGAAAAAAATGAAATTTTTTGCTTAGAGCTAGCTGTTTGAAGCCTGGAGTTAAGTTGGTGCAAGTAATTGCCATTAAGTCCTGGATATGGTCATCGGTGAGTCGAGATCGAAATTTATTTTTATTGAAGTTTATCTTGGAAAACACTACTTCACATACATATGTTAATCCAAACATTGTACAAAGTTTTAAAGCTAAATTTGTGAGTTCTGGGTATTTATTAAGACACATTTTATCCAGAATTCTTGGCAAGGAACTGCGGTATTTCGGTAAAAATCCCGCGTTTCCATTGCGAATTCAGACCGCTCGTTCATGTAGAGCGCATTTCAAATCCTGTGCCTGCTTGCAACCGCTTCCCCGTGCACAAACGTAGTCTATTTTTGATCCTACGGTGATCCGTAGCTTTGCGCAAAGGTGCTGCTGGAAAGCGGCGTTAGAATGAATCTGTTGTTTGAGTGGAAGAGAGAGCTCAAATGTAGTTGCCTCACACCCCTGCCGTTATACAGACAGTTGACCATATGTTCGTGCAGCTGTACATTTTAAGAAACGCATCAGCGTTCTGCCCGTGCGTCTCCACCCTTAATTTCGGTGGCACGACTTCTTTTCTCGTGGTAGTTGACCTTACGTAGCCAAGAGGAGTTGTTCTGTTCAAGCGGCCTCCGCGGCTGCGGTTGTTGGAGCCCGCTGTGGAGGATTCGAGTTCTAACTGTCGAGCAGTGCAGTGGTGCACCAAGCGTCGAAGACGTAGCATGATTCATCCATAGCCAAAGCATAAAAGTCTGCAGCCATTACCTGCGTTTTAAATCACATTGACTTTTTTCCGCCAAAACGTGTGTATTTCTTTTGTTAGTAAATGCAGACACTGGGATACGCCGAATACTCGCAATAACACCTTTTGTTCTCAAACAAAACATTTCCTGCCTCGAGCATGAACTCTTTAGCTATGTCTGCCTCTGCATCCGTGAATGGTTTCATATGCTTAGCAAGAGTTCAAGAAATGCGCAAAGAAGCCTCATCGCATTTCTCCTGTCTGTTCTGTCATTGGACGACTCATGGCAGTAGTTAGCTAGTCCGTACGCATGCACCAACAACACTACTCGACTTCTACTGAAGTTCTTCGAATCAAGCTGCGACGGCGCGCAGCTTGTGGCGGCGGGGGAAGGGACAAACCGCCCGACTGTCGCTCGATCCGATGGCACAGAGCGCGGAAAAAATAAAATTATGAGGACGCGTACATTTTGATTTTTTTGCTTCGATTTTCCAGCATAAACGAAAAGAGTTTATAATTTTTACTGATTCGTTAAGATCCGCACAAAATACGTCGGAGGTCCGCATCCGGACCGCGGTCCGCCATTTGGTGACCCCTGCCTATAGGGTTGCGAAATTCACATTAGCAATGCAATTTAAACGTACACCGACAATTACATAGCTCTCTAGAGAATAAACGCATATGACCATACTGTATTTATCTGTAGGTATTAGATTTCAAACTGTTTAATTTCTTGTGAAGCGTTTTCAGGATGAAATAGCTTCTTAGAAAAAAATGAGCCAGGTAAGCAAGCAGACTTCGCGCGTTAAGCACGCACATCTCCCGTCACCGTAAGAAAGGTGTTAACTGGAGAATGTTCATATCGCATTATCTGCTGATAATCACCATGGTGGCGCCATACTTAATACAATCTTTTTCTCCGTATCTACTGATTTGACTACCGCTAGCGAACCCTTACTTTCAATTTAAGACTAACCTCCTTTGCCGCTAACTGCTTGTGCAATTTTTGATCTTGCTGCAGATCATAGACGAAGTAACAAAGCATGACTATTAAAATGGGGTAATTCTATTTACGATCTTTAAGTGTTTAAGAAGTACCATAATTTTTCGTGCAAGAATTGGCACACGAAAGATCTTATACCAAATCTTATCTTATACAAAATTTGACATAGATTTGTGTGCAGTTTTATTCCTTTTTGGGTGGTTAGTTGAACAAAGAAGATAAGGTTTTTTATTGGAAAACTATGCCATCTAATTCTTACTTTTAGTGCGGTAGTAGCTGGCAGAAGTTAGTTTTAGGTGTTGCTGGGGTTTATATTTTAGTTGGATGTATGCCGTTGGTGTTTTTTTTTTTTTGGTAGATTTCTGGTTGTTGGACAGAGGTGTGTTTCATAAGATTAGAGTGGACGTGCGGAGAAGGTTAGTTGTTTAATGGCTGAGATATTTGGGTGGAGTGTATGAGTCGAGAAGGCTTTGGATACTTTCGATTAAGCGTTTTTTTATTAGATGATCACTCCTTCCTTCTTCGCGTTCTTTTTCCGATCTTTAGCGATCCTATTTCGTTTACCCTAAAGTGTAGTCTTCGGTAGAAAATGGTGCTTTTCAGTGGAGGACTGTCTGTTTCCTGCAAAATTTTCTCTGTGATGTGGTGCGTTTGGGACTAGTAGTAATTGAAATCTTCGGTATGCATTAGATAAAGTTTGTAGATACCTTCACCCAGCCGTTTCAGTCGTAGGAAGAACTCTCAATTAGTACGAGTAGTGAGTAGGAAAAGCGTGGCTCTGGCTATCGCTTCTCTGATCATCTAGATCTTCTTTTGCCGAAGTTGCCTTCTTCCCTGCAGCCGTAAAGGAAAAACTCTGATCGTTCTTGTTCTCGTTATGAGAAAAACTTTTGGTATCCCATTGGGTGGTTTTTGTGTAATGATGGGGATTTTTGATTAATACCTTAACTGTGGGGTATCTTCCGCCTCGCGGTTTATTAGGAACTTGTCAAGAGTGCTTGCTAAGATATGGGGTGATTTCGAGGAGTCTCGGGTTTGGGACTTTTCCGCAATGGGTTGTGAGGAGGCTGCACGCCGGCACAGTTTTAAGATCTAGCAGTGAAGAGTAGTAGCGATTCATGTCGCAAAAGTTGTCTTCCCTTTGGTTTCCTTCAGAGTCGCATCCGTCTCCACAGGTAGTTTGTTTAATGTTAGTATGGGTTATTGGTTTTTAGGACTTATATCTTGGGAGTTTTCCCGAATCTATGTTAATTTTGTTAGAATCGACGAGGATTTATTACTAGACTTTGTATTTTGTGGTAAACTGCAGCCACAAATTGCGGTTGATATTGTTGACTGTCATAGAGTAAGCTTTATGGCTTTTTGTTTGTAAGGGTGGGGGGAGCATTTATTTGTTACGGTCATTTTGACATTAACCCCTAGTTTTACCTTATGTACTAACGTTAGCTACTTTGACTAGCCTTAGATAAAGCTACTTATTGGCTATGCAAATTTAAAGGATATAGGTGATTTTTAGCTGCTACAAATTATCGTTGAGGTTCCTTATAGGTATACGTCGATAATTGCTATTTATCGAAATCAGGCATAGCTCACGTGTATTTTAGACTTTATATGTACTTGAATGATACAATCGGACAATAAGTGGATCGACAACGATGATGGAATGAAAGATCCATATCAGAAATATGAAGCTGAGAGTATAGAATTTAAAAAATGAATTAGTTTGGAGAGACTTATGGTTTTAAAGAAGGAAAGTTTCTTAAAATAAAAGCAATAACACAAGTAAAAGACCAAGGCAATAATAATTTACAACAATGGCAGCATGAGTAGAGGCTCGTTGTCTGCAACAAAATTAATATCGTTTTTGATTTTTCGTAAGTGTGGCCAATAATATTTGGTGTTAATACAAAGCATCTAATTAATAGTTGTTTGATTGTTTTTGAAAATTAAATAATTATCTTAAAGTCCGCCTTTGTGCCTGAGTGAAGAGTGTGTCCAATGTAGGTTAAATCTCTATCCTGGCATTTAAATCTCCAATTCTTGGATATCCCATGGTCTTACTAGAAAAATATAAAATTCAAATAACAAAGTTCATTAATGATTTTGAAACTAAAGAAACTGGAATATATTGCAATGTAGAACCGTGTTTATTAAAGCGTTGGAAACTTATGTGGGAGTCTTTTGATTTATTTTTTACTAGTTACTTAATTACTATAATTATTTAATAAATTTGAATTAGTTAAATAAATAATTAACTAACTAGGTGCTTATTAAAAATCTAAAAATTCTTAATTTGATCGTGTTCATGATGGAAACATATTTGCCTCTCACGGAATAAAATTTTCAGAACTAATTTAATTTAGTTTATAATATTCGCTCTCGCATGGCATCTACTGAAGACCAGGACATTTATATGAATGATGAAGCATCATCAAGCCCAGCTGCATGCAAATTCCGCCATTTTAAAGCCGCTTTCTGTTGAAAATTGCTGACAAACGTGTACTACAATGAGCGACATATTTATGTCCGTGCAACACGTAATTGCTAGCACTAAACGTAGCGAAATAACGCGAAAACTTCCAACTTGGAAAGTTCAGGCGGTGCATTCAGCTGCCGGGAGGAATGCTGCAGAATTTTCCGCCGAGTTGTGCGAACTTCGCACTGAATAGCAATTCCGAGTCGTTAGTTTAATAACTTTAAGTGCCGAACTTCCCAACCATTTGATAGTTCAGAACTTAAACATACAAACAACCATATTTCTTGAATTATGTCGAAGGTTCGGTAGAGCGTTTGCAGAGCCCTGTATAGCTCCGGATGTGCCTCGCTTTCGTTTTTACCTGTGTTTGTGGAAAATTGTGAGTTCAAACGATTTATGATTGCAGTCGGTTGTCGTTATAGACAAGAATTGTGAATCTTTAGTTTTTCCCTCATAGTGGGCTCGCTATTATTGTGGAAATGACGTAAGACGTACTATTTTGTGGCATGTACTCATACTGCTGCTATGTTTAAAAGTTTTGTCAGAAATTAAACATAATCTACGAATTATGATTTTATACGTACTTTGATTACAAGGTAGTCAAGAACAGTAATAAAAAAATTAGAGTGGTTTTGAAAGCAACAAAGTGAGCGAAATGAGATATAGAATGAAATATGTTGGGAAAGATATTGATTATAGTCAGGTGCAGAAGCCTGGGCTGCAATAAAAACTTTAAACTTTACACTTTAAACCAGCTGGCCAATAATATACAGCAACAACTCATAAATACTTTATTTAGTTGATACAATAAACGAGTGAACATTCTGGTTCGACAGCCAACCGTTAACTCTCCGCGGCGGCGCCGGCGTGCGTATTACGCATAGCAATATAATGACATTTTAAACTTAGCGTTAACATAGTATGTAGTTGAAATGGAATACAGTACAGACAAGAAAATAAAAATAACACCGGACTTCAAATGTTCCAGATGAGCAATTGGAGAAAATATTATAGCAAGATGTTGATTGAAAACAGAACACAATATCCGAGCTAGCATCAGAGTGAAGCTTAGACATCCACTGCAATAGCTGACATAACCTCTATTTGAAGTCAAGCATTGGCGATATACATCCGAAAATAGTAAGGGCGTTAGGTAAGGTTAAAATTCACGCCGCCACTGACTTTTTACGCATGCGGAAATGAGTTGGCAATTCGTTCAACTTGTTTGCACGGACCAAAGCAGTCAGATTTAATAGCTCTCAAAGCACATCCTTCCAACTTGAAATTCCGTTTCCCGTCTCATTGTAGTACAGTGAAATTCCATTTCTATTAGTGAAATACTTGAGAAACTCGTATGTAATTAAAAATTTTAAAAATTATATGAAATTTAAAAAAAAATTGATAAGTTTAGCAGATTATTAATTCATAAAATTATTAAATAAGCATGATTATAAATAAAAATCATTTTGTCATAAACATACTTTAATTTTAAATTTTTGCTAGAGCATTCTGTAATAATTGTCTTAAAAATGGATTATCATGAATAATCCCGTTTACTTCATTAATGATTAATATTAAATTTTAAGAAATGTTGTTAACTACATCCAAATTTAAACCACATTTGCTAAAAATTGTTAATTTTATAATTGTGTTATTAAATTACTGATGATGCCAACATAACTGACGAAACGTATAATAAACATTTTTTCAATTTAAAATTAAAGTACCTATGTTTACGACAAAATGATTTTTATTTATAATCAAAAAGCATGCTTATTTAATAACTTTATGACTTAATAAGATCAAAACCCACAAGATAAGAATGCTAGAAGTGAGGGAGGAGTACCAAAAGGCCCTAACAGAAGAAATAACCAAAAAGGGGCAGAGCGATAGTAAAAATGTAAATGAAAGATGGGAAAATCTAAAAGGATCGATACTAAAAGTAGCAAGCAAGATATGCGGACACACCAGAGTAGGTACCGGTAAGAAGAGAACGGCGTGGTGGAATGAAGAGGTCCAAAGAGAAAGAAGAGAGAAGAAGAAACTCTGGAAAAGATACATACAAAACAGAACCGTAGTGAACTACGAAGACTACAAGAGACAGAGGAGGGTGGTAAAGAAACTAGTACTGGAGGCTAAACAAGAATCGTGAGAAGAATTTGGACGACTGTGGAAAGAAATAGTAAAGAAAATGTTCTACAGAGTAATTAAAAATTTCAGGAATAAGCGAGAATACAAACTAAAGCAATTTA
The DNA here is from genome assembly GCA_940337035.1 of Agriotes lineatus. Classification (NCBI taxonomy): domain Eukaryota; kingdom Metazoa; phylum Arthropoda; class Insecta; order Coleoptera; family Elateridae; genus Agriotes; species Agriotes lineatus. The sequence goes on from OW679194.1 coordinate 256,757,235, forward strand.
AAAACAATAAAGATAAGTTACTTATAGAAGAAGATATGATCATAAACAGGTGGAAAGAATACTTCGAAGAACTTCTAAATCCAGAGAAAAAAACCGAGGTCACAGAGGAAGAGAACGCCAAGGAGAGGGAAACAGAAATTATGCCCACAGAAGACGGTATCAATACAATGGAACTAAACGAGGCACTAGAGAGAATGAAGACCGCAAAATCACCAGGAGTAGATGATGTAGAACCCGAATTATTAAAATACATGGGAGAAAAGGCCAAAGAAGAATTTCTTACCATCTTAAATTTATATTGGAGACAGGAAGTGATTCCAGATGAATAAAAGATCGGGGTCATCTTACCCATTTATAAGAAAGGCGATACTAACGAGTGCTAAAACTATAGAGGAATCACTTTATTATGCATGGCGTTTAAGGCATATGAAAGAATCCTGGAAAATAAACTGAGGAGAGTAGTCGAATGCCAGCTAGAGGATGTCCAGAGTATCTTCAGACCAGGACACAGTGTACAAGACCATACTTTCACATTACAACAAGCAATCGAGAAGAAACTAGCGAAAGACAAGGAAATATATGCCTGCTTCATCGATATGAAAAAAGCCTTTGACACAGTCAGCAGAAACAAAATATGGGAGAGCTTAAGAAACAAAAGAGTAAACGAACACCTAATAGGAGCAATAAAAAGTATTTATGAAGAGACTGTCAACCAAGTAAGAACATGCAACAGGCTATCGAGGAAGTTCTCCACAACAGAGGGAGTTAGACAAGGGAGCGTTCTTAGCCCATTATTATTCATATGTGCGATGGATGATGCAATTAACGAGTGCAAAACGAGGATAGAGAAATTTGTATTGGGATACAAGGATCTCCAACCTGTATACCTGGAGACCTGTGCCTTTGCAGATGATATTGTGCTGTTGGCCAACTCGGGGAAAAATCTGGAGAAGAACTTAAAAATATGGACGGTGTACAGCACGTGACAACTAGCTGAAGCTCTGAGAATTAGATGCGCAGTACTCTTAAGCCGAGTTGGCGGGGAGAATTCAGTTCTAACAAAATTGGGTTTGAGTGAAGATGAGTTGTTGTACCGATGTTCACTCGAAAAGAATTTTGTCAGAACTGAATTGTCCCTGCCAACTAGGCGTAAGACTACTGCGCATCCAATTCTCAGAGCTTCAGCTAGTTGTCACGCACTGTACTGGTGACACAAAAGCTTCAATTGAACGTAGAAAAAACAAATAATATGGCAATCAGTAAAAACAAAACAGATGTTACAGTTACAATCGAAGGCGAAAGCATAGAGCAAGTGGAAACGTGCAAATATTTGGGAAGCATGGTTAACAGAGAAGGGAACATAGAATACGAATTAAATAAAAGAATCCAGTCGGCTAATAGAATCTATTACGCACTACAGAATAAATTCCTCAACCATAAGGAGATAACTAAAAACACAAAGATATCAATATATAAATCCATGTACCTGCCTGTACTACTTAATGGAGGAGAAAACTGGATTTTAACTGATAGACAACAAGGAAGATTGCAAGCAGCCGAAATGAAATTCCATAGAAGAGTGCTAGAGGTAAGAAGGATAGAAAGGAGAAAGAATGTGGATATACGGAAGGAACTAGGGGTGAAATCAGTAGAAGAAACTCTCAAAGACAAGAAACTGATGTGGTTCGGACACTTAGTAAGAATGGGAGAAGAGAGACAAGCAAAGAAGATATGGGAAGCAAGACCAATAGGAAGGAATCGAAGGGAAAGGCCGAAAAGAACTTGGAACAGCTCGGTCAAAGCGATCCTTAAAAAGGCAGGAAAAAAACGGAATACAGCCAAGGAAAAGGCAAAAATCGGAAGAAATGGAAAAAATTTGTAAACGGGAGGAAGGTAAACCAAACAACAGAAGGAGAAGACACCTCGACACCCTAGGGTACAAGAGGACGGATTATGTATGTATGTATGTATGACTTAATAATCTCCTAAACTTATCCGAATGTATGTCATCAACCATCCCGCAAACACCTTGTATGGCGACGCTATCGCAGGACTGAATCTGAGTAGATTTTTGTCGCCGAGGTTCAATTCTCTGTCGGAATCCCCATTCTCGAGAAAGCAAACTCCTTACAGTATCTGTAATTATTATTTATACTGATACATAAGACGAATTGGAGACAAAAGCGGACGCGTACTTAAATCACTATAAAAGTGGACATTTCAGTTTATCTCATGAGTCACAGCACCAAGTCGGCGACATTAGCGGACACTTATTATAATACTACCTGGCCCGGTAAACGTTGTTCTGCCCAAAAATAATTTGTCTCTGAAACCCCGTTTCACCACTATAGAGTTTTAATTTTATGTCATGTCCATCGTCTTGGACTTAAAAATAAATGCCATTTTCGCAATCAACGTCCCAAAAAACTTCATCGCGGTTCGCAGGTAAAGTATATATATACCCGCGCAGCTAACTGACTGCAACGACCTACGTTAGCTCGTCGTGTCTTTGGCATTGTAACGGACACTATAAAACGACACGGAATTGTTTTCACAATCACTTGTACACAAATCGAATTTGAATGTCTGACTGACTGACTGCGACGACCTATGTAAGCATTTGAAATTACCCCCTGCTCATAAATTGCTATTAGTGTCTTATCTCTTCCGCCTTCGGACAATTAAACGGATTGCGGATTATGACATGATGGGGAAAACCCTTCAAACCCTTAAGCAATGACTGCAAATAGAAAGACACACTTTCGATATTTTCCAATTTTCCGGCTTTCCCTTTGCTAAACCACCTCGGGAGTAAGACGAACAAAACAAAAAATATCATCCAAATCGGTCAAGTCGTTCTCGAGTTTTTGCGTTACTAACACACGGCGATTGATTTTTATATATATAGATTGCAATTAAAGTATATTTATCTACTCCAGTGGGATAAGTAACGCATTACGTCACTCATTTGACACTATTTCAGTTAGGTAATGAAGCTCATTACACCACTCAGTTATGTAATGGTTTCATTACGCAACTGAGTTGTGTAATGACTTCATTACGTAACTGAAATAGTGTCAAATGAATGACATAATGACATTTGCCTACTAAAATATTTTTGAAAATGACAGATCTGACATTTCTCTTAATGCACTTTTCTCAATTTTAGGCAGTCGTAGATAAAATTTTGTACAATACATGTGTGATAATTAGACATCGGATTATATGCATTTGCATGTTTGCATATGCAAATGCATATAATTCTATTTTTATAGCGTTATTGCATATTTTGGTACTTTTTCATTGATAGTGCTTATTTGAATTAAATAACGAAGTATGCCGAAAATTCCTTAAGAAGTATTGCATTAATCAGATAATTCCTGAAGAGTCCACAATTCGAAAAAACTACCTGTCAACTATCTACGACGAAGTACTTAGTGAAATACGCGCCGAGCTCTCGAACAATCTACTATGGATATCAGCTGATGAAACGACAGATTCATGTGGACGATATATAGCGAATCTAATTGTTGGAAAATTATCTAAAGAGCCCTCCACTCCCCATTTGGTTGCTTGCAAGGTCCTAGAAAAAACAAACCATTCAACTATAGCCCGGTTCATAAATGATTCCATCAGATCACTATTTCCTGATTCTTCTATTGACGAGAAAATATGTGTTTTTGTTTCTGACGGTGCGCCTTATGTGGTGAAAGCTGGTCAAGCTCTGAAAGTGTTCTACCCGAAATTGCTTCACATCACCTGTCTAGCCCACGGATTACATCGACTTGCGGAAAAGATTAGAAACGAGTTCGGGATAGTCAATAAATTGATTTCTTCTACAAAAAAAGTGTTTTTAAAAGCACCATCACGAGTACAAGCATATAAAGAGCAACTACCAAACGTAGCACACCTCCAGAACCAATATTAACACGGTGGGGAACTTGGTTGAAAGCCGTATTGTTTTATGCTGAAAATTTCGAAGCTATAAAAGAAGTAGTTGGAAAATTTGACAGATCAGACGCAATTGCAATCAATTCAAGCCAGCTGGCATTTGAGGATCCTTCAATAAAAAAAATATTGCCATTATTGCAACACATTTCAGCAATATACCCGATGCAATTGAGAAACTAGAAACTAAAAACTTTCCTCTGTGCCGGTCCTTGGAAATAATAGAAAAAATGATTGAACAGAGTAACCCCCTTCCGAGTTCACTATCGCAAAAGGTTCTTGGCAAATTAAATGCAGTTTTGTATAAGAACCCCGGTTTTGAAGGCATAAAGAAAATTGACGCGTTTATCAACGGCATCGGACAAACTCTGCCTGAAGAGGTCTCTGCAGAAATGGCGCCAAATTTTAAATTCTCTCCGGTAACGTCAGTTGACGTTGAAAGGTCATTTTCAGCCTATAAATTAATATTAAGTGACAAACGTCACAAGTTTGCTGCAGAAAACCTGGAAAAAATATTTTAGTGTTTACTGTCACAAGAATTATTTATAATAAATAAGTTTATTATTTACGTAATAATAATTTATAGTTTATTAAATATTATATTATAATTTTATAATAATAATATTAAACGTAAATTCTAATTGTAAATGTTTTTTGATTGTGCATATTTTATGCATATTTCGCCCTTTTTTAGTGCATATTTGCATGCATATTTTGGCATTTTGATAGTGCATATAATCCGATGTCTAGTGATAATGCATCATTAATATACTTGTGTGCTTACATAACTCGTGCTACGCACTCGTTTGTAACTTACGCACACGTATATTAATGATGCTGTTATCCCACTTGTATAGTAAATAATTATTATGATTTGTAGGCTCTTACACCTATACTCATTATTAGAACGTTCAATAACTAGTGATGGTTGGAATATAACATAATAAAGAGTAAATATAGATAAAATGGTTGAACCAAAGGGTTTGTATATAAAACTCAGATTACTATTTAGTATCTTTCTTTTCTACATGTACATATTTCGACTTACAATAAGTCTGTTAACACCCCACCCCCTAACAGTTTTACACCTTCCTTCACACTTTTTCCAGGCTGAGGACTGGCAGCAAAGGGCTGGCGTGTTTAAACGTCTTTTTTTAATATGCTAGTGTATTTACAATATAAAACTCATCAAAAGTCAAATAAAAATTATATTTTAGATTTTACGTTGCTTTTGATATAACTATAAAATTTATTGTTTATTCAAGTTTCCGAATATAGGCTAATGTCAGCAAATACTTTTTTAAATCTCCCGTTTCATTATACTTAACTAATGTTTTTGCTATTCTTTCGTCAAGTTTTATATAAGCTTTTTTTGGCGTTCCTTCGATATTTAGGTTTATTTTGTCATATAAAAAATCACTATACTCAGCTTCAGTTTTTAAACACTTCGTGAGAGCAACTAGTGTGGGACGAGGTTTTTTAAGTACGCTGTTTAAACGATGGTTCCAGCCTTCCACCGAGTTGTTGGTTCTGTGCATCTGTTAGTGACAATTCCACATGCCAACTGTTATACTGAAGTTTTGTAATCATTGATCGACAAAATAATGATGAAATTTTTGACGTTGTTGGTGGTTAGGGGAATCCTCTATTATACGTACATAACCAGCCATTTTCAACGTCCGTAACAGGAACGTAAGTAAGTGCAGCACACATTCTTACAATTAAGTCTCACTTCTTCATTATTCGTGTAACCATTTCGAGTTCCTGTATTTTACGCTAGATGCATTGGTTGAAATGGTAATTACAACCAAGTATTTGTACTGATGGAAACACATTTTTCAATGACCTTATGGCGGCTTCCTCGAAGTCCATTTTCACAAATTGTGGGTTCAAACCTGGTACATAGTTTTTTAATAGCTTCAAAAACCTTTGGTATACCTGATGAATTTTCTTGGGTAACAAGGCGTACGCTACGGGTATAATGTTGGTTTCTTCAGATGTGCTTCTAACATCCACATGTATGGTATACACTTGAGTGAATTACTTACTGCAATGTCTAAAAGTTCCGTTCATGAAAAAAGTTGCATGTTCTGTAATAGCTTCCCCTCTTTTTGAACTAGCAAATATCAGTATTTTGTCTTCGATTCCGTCTTGGACAAGAAGAAAACTGCGATCGTTTTTCATTTTTAGTATATCTTCTGGGATAAGGTATGTCCCATAAGTTTTGAGAAAAAAAATCCGTTGTAGCTTATTATAGAAAAAAATGCTTTCAATTTGGTTGGCGTTGAAGAACATGAACCATTATCCGTAGTTTAAGCATATAATTCTATTACATGTAGCTGTAGAAATAATTACTTGTCCTTGAATTTAATTTAAAATTAAAGCAACATGAAATATAGCTGTTAATATTTTTTCTCAAAACTTATGGGACATACGTTACTATTCGCTTGGAGGCTTGACGAGTCTGGAGGCACTTATTCGAATACGATGCATTGTTCGTTTTATTAATGAAAACGATGGTACTTCCGTTACGAACTCGTAACCTTTAAAACAGCGGATCAAATTCATCTAGGTAGACCTGCGATAACGATTCCTCATCTTCTCGGGCCCTTTTTAGAGATTACACATTCGCTTTCGCACTTCCGTTGAAGCTTGATCTGACTGACAAACATGTTCAGACACACGTTGTCTTTTTCCGTATTTCGTAGACATACGGCCTTACAGCTTCCGCTTCTATCCTTGACACAGGCCCAATTCTTGATTCCATTCTTCGCTGTCCTATGCAGTCGATACTGGAATCCATCTTGCAGAGCTAGCGGATTCTGCTTGTTAGTCTTTACCAACTCGTATTCTGCCATTATACACAGTAGGCTATATAGATACACACAATACTACAGCTCAAGAAACTAATAGCAAATAACAATAATACCATCTTATTCATTTTTCTTATACATATTCGCTAATTACTTTTCCATGAAATTCTAATTCCGTTTCGCAAATATTCACAAAAATGTCTTTTAAAAGTTAAACCGTTTAATCTTAAATTCTATACTTCAAAAGATAAAGAAATTTTATGAAAAAATTATGGTAAATTAGGATATAATTAGAGGTTTATGGGAATGCCATTGTAAATTGAATTTCATATTGTCAAGTGTATTACGTACCTACGACCAAATAGCACAAAGATCAGTAAAGTACAATGAAATTCGTGAAACTCTTCTGAAATAAGAGAATAAAATAAAATTTAAGAAACATTACTGTATATTCAGACACTAGAATAAACAATTAATTGTGCACTACTTGCAGATATGGTCAAACCAAAAGTAAAGCAAAAACCGTTATATAATATTTATTTAACTTCAGATGTACTCCTATTTTGTATTGTAAATATTAGCGTATATTCATATATACAGTGAGAATAATGTAAGGCTATACATTGACAGCATTAATCAATTTACCCATGCTAGTAACAATCCTCGGTTTTGAAATTACAATGATATAATCCAGTTTCAATTAGTTTCTATAGTCACGGTGATGTTATCTTGTTTACAAACACCATTGTAACATTAATAAGTAAATTCCCTATGTCTAATTTTGCATTATTCAGCCATGTACAGTCTTACATTATTTTCACTGTATGTAACAAATCAAATAACACTAAAACATCACAAACAGTCTTTTAAACGCACAAGCTTTTTGTTACCAGTTTTAAACCTAGCAAAAATGAGAAGGATAATCGAATTCCAAATCGCATCACCGGATATGGATTGAATATCCGGTTTTTTGAAGGAAGGAGAACTTCTCCATCTCTAGTTACTAATTTTAATTTACAATAGCACTTTATTATAAATTTTCTATGATGCAAAATTTAAAAAATCAGTAAAATATACGAGTACAATATTTTTTTTTATTTATTCAAATAAAAAACAAATTAAATTAACACTGATGTATTCGATATTGTGCCACAAAATAATTGTAAATATCAAATCAAGTTGGGAGAATATATTCACGTTTCTAATAAATTAAATAAAATTTCAAATTAAAAAAAAAACGTTACCGGTGGTCGAATTCGAACGGCAGGCCCAACGTTTTGTGGGATATTGCAAGAAACTGGACTATTTTTACCAGCGCTACGGAGCACCGACCCTTCGAATTCCTGCGTCGTAACTATATTTAGTAACGCGCCAATTTGTGCCTCCTTTTTGTATCGTAAAACATTTATTCTGTATCTATTGGCTCTCATTTTTGGTAAGAAAAAGCCTGCACTATGTACAAATTATTAATTGTATCTATAACTAAGTTAAATAAAAAATAAACAAAATTTTATTTTTTTAAGTTGCTCACCATGTATATATTTGTGTGAAATTTCCTCGGTTTCATGCCAGGTAGATATATAATGTGTAGGCAAAATATTTTCTGCCTCTGACAAATAGTTTTTGAATTATACCGCCAACAGACAGACAGGCAGAGAGACAGGCAGAGAGACAGGCAGACAGACAGACAGACGAAATTGGGAAAACGTGTTTTTCGTCATCTAGGGACGTGAAGATCTGGAGAAATCTCGAAAGGTGATTTTTTCGCGATTACAATACTTCCTTCGTCTTTTAGACGAAAGAAGTAAAAAAAATAATAAACTGCTATTTTAGCTATCTGGCTATAAAAAAATAAAAAAAGTAAACTTTGCACTATTTCCAAGAAGGAATAATAAACCGCTCTAGTTATGCTAAATTTACAGGGGGGATGAAAAATATGTGTATATTAAAGTTGTAGGTACGAAGGTGGAGCACATTACTAACATGGTTTTGAATGTACAGGGTGGCTCGAAAAGTGCGGCTAATCAAACTTACTTCTTTAAATGAAATGTCTTATGGTTAGGTAACTTGGAAGTTGTATGGGTCCAACGTCAACTGTTTTGGAGATAATAAGGATCTAATGCAAAAAAGTGCTGAATATCAGGCGGCTGCTACAACAGAAAACAATTAAATGAAGAAAAAAAACTATGCTTTTCGTGAACTACCTTTTGAGTGAAAAATGGTGGTGGTTCTAGGTTTTACTAATATACAAGGTGCCCAAAATTTACAAATTTAATAAATTCCTATTCCAGCGGAAGCCCTTCTGATGAGCTTTCCTTTGATATGTTACTTCATATTTCTAAATTCAACTGTTTTTCAGATATTCGTATTTGAACATAAATAGTAGATAATGTTATTAGGAGTAAAAGTGATATGGTCTGGTTTCTCAAGATTTTGACTTTCTGCCATCTTATCCCGATTAACATGAAGAGTAGTGGTTTTTGGTATTTGGATAAAGGCGTCTAATGTTTTTTACAAGGTGGCACCATTCTAAAAAAAATAAATAAAACAAAGTGAATAAATTTCAAATAACACTTTATAAACCGATTTAAGAAATGCCTTACTTTGTGTAACGCATGGGCTTTTTCACAAAAGTTGCACAAATCGTATTTCCTAACAAAGATTTTATTATCTAATGTTTTCTAATTGGTTCTTTAAATGAAAATCACCTACCTCACATCAATACACATTAAAAATATTATAAAAATGTAAAGTTTGAAAAAAATCGATTAGGCCGTTTTTGAAAAAAATCGAAAAAACCCGTAAAATCACAAGAGTAAACATCATACTTCCCGTAATGCGATTTTCTTCAAATCCTTGCTGTCGCATCTACATAGTACAAAAAACTTATATATGAAGTTTCAACGTCATAGCTCTTTTCGTTGTTGAGGTATTCTGTTCAAACGCAGACACACAGACAGACAGACAGACTGACAGACAGACCAATAAACAAAAACATGCTTTTTTGGTTCAGGGGACTCTAAAACTTGAAGATATGTTGAAAAGTCAATTTCGAATTTTTGGGGTGAATCCAATACCTTTTCGTAAAAGGAAGTAGAAACTCGTCTGAAAACTTAGCAGTGTGTTATTTACTGAAGGGTTAGTTGTATGTAAAAAACCTGTAGAATCTGTTTTGTAGAGAATTTCCTAGCCTTCATTTTTTGTAATAACTAAAAAAGTCATACGACCCATAGAAAGCGAGATATTTGCGAAAAACTTATTTCTGTTACCTTTGACCTTGAATAACTCAAAACGCAAGCGCGATATCGATGGGGAATTTTGAGACATTATTTGTAATGTCAAAATAAAGGTGTATCACAATTTCAGCTCACTTAGATATTTTCGCCTGGCGCATCCTAATGTAACTGCACTAACTATAAGGGTTCCTTTTTGTTATAATTAAAACTTTGTATCAAAATACATTTTTCAACAGGCTCAAGGGGGTGTCAATTGACCGTATTGATACCCCCTTGGATCCGCCAGTGATACAAGATACCTATAAATCATAAAAACATACATTAAATTGCAATATTATAATAGGTGTCCGCTAATGTCGCAGGCTTGGTGCTATGACTCCTGGCGACACCCCTAAGACTGTAATGAATGCAAAACAATCCACTTGATGAACGAATAAAAAATAAACGCGAACATAACATCTCTCATACACAATTTGGATTTAGAGTGGGCATAGGTACTAGAAAAATACGTAACTATAAGACAGGATCTCTACATCCGTTATACCGGGTGTCTTAAAATGAATTACATTTAGTATGCTTTGAATTTCTCATAATGCAATCTAAAATTTTACTTGAAATTGGCAAGACTGTAAGTAAAATTCGTGGTAAGTAGGTTAGGTTTTGCGCCAGTCTGTGTCAAAAGTGACGCAAAACCTGACCTACTAACCTTGAATTTGACATAGACTTACAGTCTTGCCAATTTCAAGTAAAATTTTAGATTGCATTATGGGAAATTCAAAGCATACTAGGTGTAATTCATTTTAAGACACCCGTTATTTCTCAAAGAGAAATATCAAAAGCTAATTAATATGCTTCACCAACATCGACTGAATGAAAGGTACATACGAATAATTAAAAATGTGTATTTGACTCAAAATGTGAAAAGAAGCATAGACATTGACTTAACAAATTGAGTCAGAAGAGTGCGCGTCATGGATGTATTTTCGTGCACCTACTGTTCGATATACCTGGTGCTTATTTAAATTCAATTATTTGCTCACCTAATTATTTTAGAGCTAAATTGTAAATATATTATTTGTAGAGAAAACAATACTGCATTGATTCATACTGTTGGTAACAATTTTTTTATTTTCCGGAACCGAAGGAATGTAAAAAATGAAACTAGCATTTTTACGAAAATCAATGATGCCATGGAATTATTGAAACAAGCCAATGCCAACGAAAGTGCGTGACAATATGTGTTGTTTGTTTGTCACTGATGATTGACGTTTATAATAATTCATTATTAATTATGTTCTGCTTAATGTCTCTAAGGTACCTGGACCTTGTCTATAATAAAAATGATTTTATGGTGGAAGTTCGTCAAGTAAGCTCCTTGTTTATTGTAAAATATCCGTATCGACAAATTCCAAACAGTACAACCAGTAATAGACTGATACATTTAAATTTAAAGCTACAGGCACGTCATTAAATAATTGTAGGTGCAATGAGGTTCAGAAATTACACCAAAATGAAAAGAACACAATACATTCAATCGCCCCGCACGCACTTGGCGTTGGAATTGGCTTGTTTCAATAATTCCATGGCATCACTGATTTTTGCGTTTTTGCATTCCCTCAGTTCCGGAAAATGAAAAATTGCTACCAACAGTATGAATGGATGCAGTATTTTTTTCCCTACAAAAAATGTGTTTACACCTCACTCTCAAATAATTAGGGGAGCAAATAATTGAACATAAAGAATTTACTATGCAAATTCCTATGGTGCGTCGCGCAAGTCAGCGCAGCACCCGGCATATTCAAAAAAGGTAATAGCGAAAACTCTTACAGAGAGTTCAGAAATCAGAAAAATAAGTGGAGTTTTACTGTATAATATAAGATATGAGCTAATAGCGGGAAGTACGTAAAGAAAGCAAATATTATGGTTAGAAGCAAGAACAATACTAACACAAATATTATGAGTGATAATATTACGATCGGACAAGTTAATAGTTATAAACAATTATTTGAGCTTCATACTCAACTCAAAAATGGAATTCCAAGACGATATAAAACGGAGATAGCAGGTCAGTGTTTATTAAATTTACAAGAATATTGTGCAACTGGTGCTTTAATAGGTACGAACATAAAAATACATTTTTTAAAATGTTATTTATTACTTTATAGTACAGTAAAAATGTCGAAAAATGCCCCGTCACCTTAATAAAATTGGCCGCAGCGATTCCTCTTGCCCAGTGATTTAGGGTCATTAGACAAGTGTAAAACCAAAAATCCGTTTCCCCACCCCTGCCAAACAGCCGCCATCTTGAAAATAATTAAATTTGTTTGTTCTCGCGATCCATTGGTCGCACACAAAAAGTTATTGAACAAAAACTGTTAGAAATAAAATTCTACATATTTTTCGTCATTGCCGCGATACCGAGAAGTTGGTATTGCAAACGGTAGAGGTCGATAAAGTTACCAAAAATCGGTTTCCGCCATTCTAGCTCTATGGGGGTGGGTTTTTCCGGAAATTGCTAATGTGAAAGTTGTAGTGCTTGAAAAAATGTGCGCGAATCTCTTTTAATAATGTGATTGATTTAAATGGTCTCCGAATGACAGCCCTTCAAAGTCCGCGCGGCGTGGGAAATGTAGGTTCCGACGCAGCAAAATAACCATTTCTCTTTTACAAGGTAAAATCGTCACGTTACTCAAGTAGTTTCAATGTGAATGGGTTTTCAGAACCTACAGAAATTCTATACATTTTTGGTCATTGCCATGATAGAGAAATTGGTATAGGAAAAAAAATGCAAATTATGAAAAAGGAATATACGAGCTCAGAATGATATGATTTGGCTCAAATCAGTAAAGCTCTTAAATTTGCTGGTGTAATATTTGGAGTTCGTCCCAAATTTGGATTTTCTGCTATGGATTCTGTTGTTTTATAGTTTCGCAATATTTCATACACTATAATACGATAATCGCAACTGTACGGTAGTGACTTAAACACAAGTACTGCGATAGCGGTAAATGAAAGTTCTCATCAAATCGCATCAAAGATCAATTAATTTACCTAATCGCGATCTATTCGAATTGGTACCATTTCGCCTGGGGGTTTTACACTTAAAACTGTGTATTTTCAGCGCTAATAAGGAGTTAATTGCAATATTTAAGCTCTCGATAAACCCTCGCAAAAAGTTTAGTTAAATTTTAAAATGTTGAGTTACTGAACGCGACCAAAACTGCTAACATTCAAGTTAATGTACTCATAAATAACCTATTCCACATAAGTAATTGCACGAGGTAAACATCGCAGTTACACAGAATTTCACAGCATAACAAAGGGTAGGAATTTCGCCAGCATGAAAGGTAAGGCGCAACGTATAAAATCTTATAACAACAGCACGAACGGTATTTCAGTTGACTAAATTGCTAGAAGATACCTGGTGATGCACAGTAGGATACAGTGGTGTCGACAGAGCATCTATACGGAGATGCTGTCTAACGATTTGAAATAACCTCACTTGCAATAGGTCCCTGCACTGGGAAAAACATCGTGGCTGTCACACTGGTGAGAAGTCGCGCATTCGAAGACTACCACCTGAACTGGGGCTGCTCAGAACGGCGTGGGGGTTAGTCCTCCAGGTGCTTGGCAAGCGACATCAATGCCACAGGGGGAGCACAGGCAGAATTGAACCCGAACAAGACGGAAACGAAATAGGAGTACTAAGCGTACTAAGAGGAGACCTAAAATTACACGATATCTGAACTCGACGTTCAAACCGAACCACAAATGCCACATACCAGAGATTTTGGATGGCCTCGAGTGAGTAATTTGCAAAAATATATAATTATCCTAGTATAACTGGCTTTATTCTAGCAATTTCACACAACATTTCCTATGGCTGATCAACAAAATTCGCCGATAATCTTGGAATTACTTCACCCACATCAAGTGAAAATTCCAAATCACATGCAGCCCAGAAGGAAATAATCTCACGAAATCAGTCTCATAAAATGGCCGCGGGAAATCGTCCTCTCAATCTATTTTGAAAATTTTACTATAATTCCCTAAATATCAAGGTTTTTCAAAGTATCCCAAAAATGAGTATGCAACCAAATACACACCTAGAAACTGCAGGTCACTCGACACCTCTAAACTGCATCTGTATTTATTTAAGCGAAAAATTATAGGTAACAATTCTGGACGGCATCTAAGTGATTTCAAGACTGTAACAACTTTTCCTCCTCAATCAAAAATAGGTAAATTTCTCTAATTTACCGAAGTAGAACCGATGCCTGCACCATAAAGAAGCTTCGAAATTTTACAGCTATCACGATGTTCTCCAACAAACTGCTAACACAAAAAAATGTGGTCACCACGAACAACTAAAGCAGTACCAACTAATTTAGAAATGGATAAGCAGCCTAAAAGAATCTCAAAATAGGGGAAAATTACAAAGGGATGTAAAAGATGGAGTTCAGAAAAGGAACCGTGGCTTAGCAAAAGGGTCGGGCTCCACAAATCCGACAAAAGTCGACACTCCAGAAAAGCAAAAGAAACCGTCCTCAATCACCAAGCACGCCCAAAAACAAAACTTAAGCCAGGAACGAGATTCGCTTGTGAAACGAAAATCCTCATACGCGAAATGATGCCGCAACAAAACCAAACGCAAAACGTACAGCTGAAGGCAACACGACAACATCAGCTACACATCCAAAAACTCAAAGGGGTATCCAAAACAAATTCCAGCAATCTAGCTCGAACCCACACAATTAAGAGAAACAAAAGAAAACCAAAGAAAAGGAGGCAGCTCTCACAATGAATACCGCTCCGAAAAAGACATCAGAACATCCGTCGCTGCTGGGTGGAAAAGGTGGGTGAACCGATCCAGGCCCAATTCGAGACAACGTCCACTGGAAAAACTGCCTAACAAGAAGAAGAAAACCAAAAATGATAGCGGGAAAAGGGAATGGGACCAATAGCTCCAAAAAAGAGAATAGGGGAAACACAGAAAAAGGATGAGAAATAATTGGTCCGATGTCACGTCAGTCAGTCAACGTAGGGTGGTATAAAGAAAAGCTAACTGAAAATTTCTAAGTGGAAAAAAGCCGAAAAAGTTTGAAGTCATCACAGAACATAGGTACCAGGCGCGGACCCCGTAGAATACGCCGCGATCTAAGGCAACTACCCTCCATGAAGACCAAATAATAACCCTACACCCTACTAGTGGAGGAAAGTGTGCAGCCCATGAACGACTACACACTGAAACACCATCCATAGTGATCAGATATCGAAACACCGGAAATGAGACGGCAAAAATGTCTCACTCCTGTATGACCTGATGGAATGTCGCTGGCTAACTTACAGAGTAAGGAGTCGACAGAAAGTTACCGACCGTTCAAGTGCCCACCCAACCTTTCTAGACTTTACAACAAGGGTGGGGGGGGGGGGAGAACGAGATAGTAAAGTTCCCCAACAGAGACCCCCCTTCAAGCCCAACCAACCACCCTAAGGCTCAACCAAAAACCCTAAGTCCCAAAGCTTAATTTAACATTCAAAATCCTAATACCAAACTAGAATGCAAAGTCCTAATGCTAAGTTTGTCTTCGTTACAACAATCCAACAGAATCTATTTTTTTTCATCTGGCGGGTGTTGCTTTATATCTTTACCATGCCATGTCCCATCTTCATCCTGATTTTGGAGCAAGCTGTACGGTGAAGTGTTTGCTGGCGTCGGACAACACAAAATTGCGTCGGTAAACTATGTCGCCTATATTATATGTCACTTCTCTGCGTCGTAGGTCATATCGTTGTTTTGATCTGGCATGAGCAATCAAAAGTCTCTTATTTATATCTTGATGTAATTTGTCTAACTCTTTAAGTTAATCAGATGTCTCACATTTATCTGTTTCATCCTTTACATTTAAAATAATCACTTCTAGGAACATGTTCAGGAGCAAAGTTGGCAAAGAATGGAGTCACTTTAGTTACCTCGTGAACGGAACTCCTGATAGCGCAGCCCACTTTAAGCAAAAGTTGTTCCCATTTCTTGTGGTTATCTGCAACATATGAAGCCAACTTAGTTTTGATGACACAATTAACTCTTTCTACGCAGTTAGCTTGAGGATGATACGCAGCAGTGAAAATAATTTTCACATAATATCTGTCACATAACTGCATACATTTTCGAGAACGGAACTGTACCCCATTATCGCATACTAAGTACTAAGGACATCCAAAGAATAGAAAAACATATTCCTCAACTAATCTGGTTACAGTGGCAGCTGTAGCTTGACGGAGTGGAAACAGCAGCACAAACTTGGTAAGTTGGTCTGAAATATCTGAAATATAACTGTAGCCTCTGGAAGATCTAGGTAAGGGACCACAGATATCCACTGCAATCATCTGCCAAGGTTTTGTGACATTCGGACGCTGTCCCATAAGACCAGCTGGAAGATTCTGTTCAGGTTTCCATGTTTCATTATCGTCTCTCAGTTGCGGGTAGGTACATTGATGTATTTGTAGATTATATCATTCCCAACTCGCCACTGTGGAAATTGTAATGGATTTGATATAATTTTTGTTTTTAGACTTAGATACCAGAGATCTCGGACGGGTGCTGGCTCTTCAATCGTTATCACGACATGATTCACTTCGGGGACAGACCTTGATAACAAATCGAGAACCACGTGATCTTTTCCCTTTCTGTGCACGACATTGAAATTGAACTGTTGCAGGCAAAGAATCCACCGAGTCAAGCGTCCTGTTGGCTGCTTCAAATTGTTCAGCCATACTAAAGAATGGTAGTCTGTAATCACGGTGAAGGAATATCCTTCGAGGTATGCGCGAAGCTTCTCAACTGCCCAAATTACAGCCAAACACTCACGTTCTGTGGTGGAGTATTTTCGTTCCTGCTGGCTGAGCGATCTGCTGATATAACAGATGACATGTTCTCCGTCACTGGCTTGTTGTGAAAGTACGGCACCACTACCATCCCCCGAAGCATCAGTCTGAACGAGGAATGGCTTGGAAAAGTCTGGACAACTAAAAATAGGCGCGGTCACTAAGCAGTCTTTGATATATTGGAAAGACTCTTCGCATTTCTCAGTCCAACATCAACTTCTGTTCTTTTGCAGTAAATCGGCCATCGGAGCGATGACAGTAGAAAAGTGAGGGATAAACCTACGGTACCATGAAGAAGTTCCGATTATTCTTCCTACCTCCGTGACGCTCTTAGGAAAAGGGATGTTAATTATGGCCTTAATTTTTCCCGGGTCCACATGAAGTCCATACTGATCGGCTACAAATCCTAAGTATTTTAATTCAGGGCGGCAAAAGCTGCACTTCTCTGCAGATAAGGTTAGGCCAGCTTTCTGAAGACGTTCAAAAATTTCTTTCAAGACTCACAGATAAATGTCGAAATCTTCTGTTATCACGATGATATCGTCTAAGTAAACGAACACATGAGGCTCGAGATCAGGTCCAATGACACGGTCAATTAATCTTTGCCAGGTGGTCGAGCTGTTCGTCACACCGAACGAAATTTTGTTGAAGTGGAATAAACCACGTCCTGGCACTGCAAAGGCGGTATATTGTCTTGATTCTTTGATCACAGGCACTTGCCAATACGCAGACTTCACGTCCGTAGGGCTCAGATATTTTGCGTTCCTAAGACGGTCCAAAATAGTAGACACAAACGGAATGGGATAGGTATCTTTAATGGTAAGGCTATTGACCTTTCTGTAGTCTACGCAAAATCTGTATTTACCGTCCTTTTTAGGTGCTAGCAGTACTGGAGATGACCACGCTGATGTTGATGGCTCGATAACATCGTCTTCCAGCATGTATTGCACCTCTTCATCGATCTTTTGTTAAATAAAGGGCGACACACGATAAGACCTTTGCTTTATTGGCTCTGAAGTGGTGATCTTGATCTGATGTTCCACCAAAGCAGTATTACCAATTGGTTGTTGGCTTTCTGAAAATATGGTTGTATGAGCTGATCTAGTTGGGTTTGCTGAAACGGAGTAAGAAACTGACGAGCTATAACGGCGTTGACAGCAGGTAAGAGCTCTTTTTCTCTGTGAAATGCCCTTGTTGTAGGTTCGGAATTATGCCCATTGTAGTCCAAAAATCGATACCTAGAATAAGAGTATGTGGCAAATCTGGTATAACCAATAGGGTTATGGTTCGGACTTTATCTTCGAGTTGTACTGGGAGGTGGACGATCCCTGCAATGGCGCATGCTTGCTTATTCGCTACTGTGCAGACTCTATTTTCGGATGGTAGAACTGTAATCCCCATGTGCTGTAGAAGTTTTCAACCTGGGTTACCTAATATTGTACAAGATGCTCCAGTATCAAGTAATCCTTTGATTTTGATACCTAAAATGGTCACAGTTAAATATGGTCTATTGTCCCCATGGCATTGGTCAAAGATATAATTCACCGCTGGGTTGAATGCTGCGACATCAGGTAATAATGATTATTTGAAAGGCGTAACCGTATCTTGCCTCGTTTCAGAGCACAGGGTGCGGTCGTCTACCGTGCTCCTCGCTCGTTTCCCGAGCATCTCTTACAAGTACGGCTGGTTACTCTTACTTGCCCGCATCCATAACAGTACATCCGTTTAAGAGCAGTACATTGAATGGCTCGATGTCCTGAGTTGGAACAATTCCAGCAAGTAATCGTTGGTATATCTGCTACAGTATTTGGGACTTCTGTAGCCTCATTGCTGCTCGCTGCTCTTGCTAAATGGATCTGCGAGGCATTTGTTGGAAACTCCATTTTGCCGAAGTCAATCAAGGACTTTTCTTCGACTGCACAAATCGGTAGCTTGCCGATGCGTTTGCGATACGCTAGATCTGGTTCAAGTAAATACTAGTTATGCATGGTAGGGGCTTTAAAATTGGTAGAAGCTATCTTGGCATCTTCTAGAGCCATACAAGTTTAAGTAAGACCAGCAATAGTGTAAATTGGCTGTAATGCTAATTGCATAGTGTAATATGGCTGTAAGTTCTTCTTAATTATTGCTAATCTTGTCCTTTTAGATGGAAGTCAAGGCAGCCTGCTGAATAAATTCTCCATAGTTGCTATATAAACAACCACTTTTTCGGATGGGTGTTGTGTGCCGCTTTGAATTTCGGCCCAAAGGCGCATCTCGTAATCGTGAGGTAGAAAGTTTGCTTTCAACTTGCTAATCAAGCCGTCCCAATCTCTGATAGTACGCTTAACTGTTCGGTACCATATCAGTGCGTCTCCAGTGAAGATTTCTACTGCTGACCGGAGGAACTGAGCTTTTGAACCTCCATGTGCTTCTCGTAGTTCCTCTACGCGCACTAAGAAGCTTGTTAAACTGAACGATTCACCATCATAATGAATATTACACTTGCTGATTGGAATAAGTTGCTGTGCACAGGTGGAGAAAACTATGAATATCTGTGACTTTCAGTGGTAGGTATGTGTAAATTTCCAGCTTGTTTATCTATGATTGTTGCAGGTCTTACAATCTCACTTGGTTCCATGGACATCAGTTTTTGCTGTCGTGATGGAAAACTTCAGCATTACGCTCTGGCGTTGACTCATGGAAGGTCATTGGACGTTTCGATGGTTAGAAGTGTGTTGGGAATATCGACATCTCATGATCAATGAGTTGACCGATGGCAGTTGCATTTTCTTCTGCACCTGTAATCGCCAAGGATGTGAAAACTGGTAGTAAATTAGGTTCATCTAAAATAGATTGTTGTTGAGACTGAACTGTTGCTTGCTCATCTATAGTTTGTTCGTGGTAACCTGAATAAGCTTGACCGATAGCTATAGATAACTGACTTATTTGGGTAGACAGTGTTTGCTGATGCCGTTGTTGCATGTTGTTTTCGGCGTTAATTCGACGTAAGCGACCTAAAACATGATACATTCTTGCCCTAATGCGTACTTCATTATCTTTGTTATTGACATCAAACTGTTCTAATGCTTCTTGCAGTTCATGAAGTTTTGTAGCACAAATCTTCAGTTCTTCATCAGGCTCGAAATAAATTCTTATTGCCATGTCTAGCGTTCCTAACTGCTGTCTCTGCATTGCGTCTTGCAAAATGGATCTTTTCTCGGCTACGTTCGAACCCACTGGACATCCGCGAATTAGCAATTCATATGTTAGCTCGTCCGCCAATAATCTTCCAACATCCATTGTAATTGTCGTAACTGAACGATCCTATACCTATACTAAAAATACTAAACCTTACCAAAAAAAAAGCACAAAAGACAACAAAAATAACCCTTTAGTACTAATAATACTAATATCTACCAATATGTCCCCAAAATATACCTAATTTAAACACACATTCCTAAATTCTAACAAAATTTCCCAAAATTTTCAACAATATGGCTCTATTCCGATAATTACAAATCGTCAAGGAACCAATCGATACTAATCAAATACTTTATACTACCCTAAATGCCAAACTACTTAATCGGAGGCTCCACGTCTCTGGTCGCCAAAGTTGTTAATTGCTACACGGGGAATTTATTTGTACACAAATGAAAAAGAAAATAATATATAATTCACAACACGGCGGTGCAGGAATTGTCTAGTATAGTGTAGCAAATTTTCGCCAGCTAGTTCCTGAGCAGAAATGGGGGGGGGGGGTGTCCGGAAGCGCGCCACTGGTTCGGGACGATCCAAACCAGAAAACCTACAGGCGTTCGTGTAAGTTCCTAAACCACTTAGCTGTTTCATAAAAATAATAAAAGACAGAAAACACCATAGCTTGAAATAACCTAATTATTTATGTACAGTATGTACACATACCAACTCTGCACCATACTCGAAAAGGCAACACAAATCTATGATAGAATAATTGGTTTGTAAGTGGAATAGTAGATGTGATTTTAAGTTTTACTTATAAAAGATTTTTATGTTAATAAAATTGAAGTCAAAAAACAGAACTTACGATATTAACTCGCAATTCGCTCGCGTAGACGTATCTCAACTGTACGGTAGCGACTTAAACATTCAAGTACTGCGATAGCGGTACACGGGAGTTCCCATTAAATCGCTTCAACCATCAATTAATTTACCTAATCGCGATCTATTCGAATTGGTACCATTTCGCCTGGGGGTTTTACACTTAAAACTGTGTATTTTCAGCGCTAATAAGGAGTTAATTGCAATACTTAAGCTCTCGATAAATACTCGCAAAAAGTTTAGTTAAATTTTAAAATGTTGAGTTACTGAACGTGACCAAAACTGCTAACATTGAAGTTAACCAATCGAAGAAATATTAAATGTACTCATAAATTATAAATAACCTATTCCACATAAGTAATTGCACGAGGTAAACATCGCAGTTACACAGAATTTCACACCATAACAAACGGTAGGAATTTCGCCAGCATAAAAGGTAAAGCACAACGCACGAACGGTATTTCAGTTGACTAAATTGCTAGAAGATACCCGGCGTCGACAGAGCAGCTATACGGAGATGCTGTCCAACGATTTTAAATAATCTCACGTGCGACAGGTCCCTGCACTGGGGAAAAACTTCGTGGTTGTCACACTGGTGAGAAGTCGTGCATTCGAAGATTACCACCTGAACTGGGGCTACTCAGAACGGCGTGGGGGTTCGTCCTCCAGGTGCTTGTCAAGCGACATCAATTCCACAGGGGAAGTACAGGCAGAATTAAACCCGAGCAAGACGGAAACGAAATAGGAGTACTAAGCGTACTAAGAGGAGACCTAAAATTACACGATATCTGAATTTGACGTTCAAACCGAACCACAAATAACATACCAGAGATGTTGCATGGCCTCGAGTAAGTAATTTTCAGAAATATATAATTATCCCAGTATAACTGGCTTTATTCTAGCAATTTCACACAACATTTCCTATGGCTGATCAACAAAATTCCCCAATAATCTTGGAATTACTTCATCCACATCAAGTGAAAATTCCAAATCACATGCAGCGCCAGAAGGAAATAATCTCACGAAATCAGTCTCATAAAATGGCCGCCGGAAATCGTCCTCTCAATCTATTTTGAAAATTTTACTATAATTCCCTAAATATCAAGGTTTTTCAAAATATCCCAAAAATGGGTATGCAACCAAATACACACCTAGAAACTGCAGGTCACTCCACACCTCTAAACTGCATCTGTATGTATTTAAGCGAAAAATTATAGGTAACAATTCTTGACTGCATCTGAATGATTTCAACACTGTAACAATCTTTGCAGACACAAAATAAATCGTAGTCAGTTACCTTGAATTTTTGACATGCTGCCGAAGATCGGAATGCAGGCGGATATCACATATGCCTCACAGTGAGTGTTTTATTACTGCGAAAGTCTACATTTGCACTTGTACACCATTGTAAGTACGCACACATTGCATTTTTTAGTAGCGTAACACTGAGCACTGTCGAAAACATTTGTCTTTGTTGCTCGTCGTTGCAGAAATGTCTTACGTGTTTTCTTCTATATGTTACTCTATGGTTTTGTGGTATTATTTGGCAGACGTCTAATGTTTAAGATTGCACCAACATGAACAAGCTTCTGATTCCGAAATACTGTTATTCACCTAGTGACTCTCTCTTTTTCTTAAAAAGATATAAAATTAGCAAATACGTACGTTTTTAAAATTTAATTTAAGTTTTAAGGTTATGTCAAGGTTACACCAGTGACTTAAATTCTTGCACTTGCATGTCGTGCTCGTACTAAAATCAAGCTTAATGTAGCATGTGTTGTCTACTATGTATTACAATCCATATGCATGTTGAAAGGGTATGTAGAGCGATTGACAGAAGAACAACAATTAGTCATATTAAACACTTTCTTTAAACTGCACCCAAGAAGGCTCTATACTTGGAAGGCACCTGCAGACGGACCAGATAACATTGTACGCAACTAGATAGATTTTATACTAATCAAAAAACGCTTCCGAAATAGCTGCCTATCAGTAAAGGCATATCCTGGAGCGGACATACGTTCCGACCATAATCCACTTATAGAAAATTTCAGATTAAAATTGAAGAGAATAATAAAACGAAGAAATACCGAGTACTGGAACTTATAAAAACTTAAAGTGGAAAGTACTAAAGAACGCGTTACACAATGTTTGAACCAAAAACTGGAAGAAGTAAAGGAAAGTGAGGAAATCGAGAAAGAAATAAAAAGGTTTAAAAGAGCAATGACCGCAACCAAAAACCAGTAACTCAAAAAGGAGAAGACGCAACAAAGGAAACCGTGGATGACTGAACATATACGAGTATTATTAGTGATGGAAAATAGAAGAAAAGCAAAACAAACAAACACAACAGAGTACAATAATATTCAAAGAGAGATAAGGAGGGAAATAATATATGCAAAAGATAAATGGCTAAACGAGAAGTGTGATGAAATAGAAGAACTGGAAAGAATACACGACAACTTTAATTTACACAAGAAGGTCAAAGAGGCAGCAGACTTCTACAAACCACAACCACCCGGTAATCTGATAGATGAGAATGGCTGTTGGATAACAGATAAACAGAAATCAATCAAATTGTGGCAGGAATATATAGAAGAATTATTTAAAGACGAACAGACAAACTTCCCTATATCAGAATGTGTAACTGGCCCAACTATTACGGAGGCAGAAGTTAAGAAAGCAATATCCCTCATCAAAGATGGGAAAGCACCAGGCCCTGATGAAACACATGGAGAACTGCTGAAACTATTAGACGAGAACAACATTAGGAGGCTTACTATCTTATTCAACAAAATCTACGATACAGGAAATATCCAGTTAGAATGGCTCAACTCCATATTCATAGCTAACCCACAGAAAAAAACTTCCAAGAAATGTAGCGACTACCGTACTATTAGCCTTATGAGTCACTGAGTCACCTTCTGAAAACTTTCCTGAAATCATACATCAAAGATTGTATACACTTTGTGAAGAACATATGGGACCCACTCAATTTGGTTTTCGGAAGGCGACTGGGACACGCGAGGCATTATTCTCTACACAAGTTCTGATACAGCGATGCAGAGATGTGAGCTGTGACGTCCACATATGCTTCATAGACTATCAGAAAGCATTCGATAGAGTACAACACTATAAACTTATAGAGATATTGGAAAAAACTGGGATAGACGAAAAATATCTTCGCATTATAAAAAACCTCTATTGGAAACAAACAGCTCATATAAAGCACAAGGGAGTGTCAGAAGCCAATAAAATCCAACGTGGAGTGTGCCAAGGTTGTGTCTTGTCGGCACCGTTTTTCAATATATATTCAGAAGAAATATTTAACCAAGCACTGCAGGAAACTTCAATAGGAATAAGAATAAACGGGGAAAGAATTAACAACATCAGGTTTGCCGACGACACCATGATACTCGCAGAAAACCTTGAAGACTTAAAAGTACTAATGCACAGAGTGTCACAAAAAATCCGACAATGTGGCATTGACATAAACTTACGTACCTCGGTAGCACAGTCAACGATCAGCGGGACCACTCGCTTGAAATCAGGTGGCGGATAGAAAATTCAAGGACAGATTTTATAAGGATGTCCAAATTATTTAAGAGCCGAGAATTGAACATGAAAATCAGGATTAGACTTCTCAGTTGCTATGTTTTCCCCGTACTCCTTTACGGCGTAGAATCCTGGACAGTAACAGAAGCTTCAAGCAAAAAGTTAGAGGCATTTGAAATGTGGCTATACAGGGGCATGTTAAGAATATCTTGGACCGAACATGTCACAAACAAAAGTGTACTGGAACAACTAGACAAAAAGATGGAAATGAACACAGTTAAACGAAGGAAACTTAAATACCTGGGACATGTTATGAGGAAAGAAGAACGATATGGACTACTTCAGCTGGTGCTACAAGGAAAGGTGGACGGAAGAAGAGGCCCGATAGGAGGCGCA
This sequence comes from Agriotes lineatus, assembly GCA_940337035.1. NCBI lineage: Eukaryota > Metazoa > Arthropoda > Insecta > Coleoptera > Elateridae > Agriotes > Agriotes lineatus. Next base: position 256,782,127 of record OW679194.1, read on the forward strand.
TCTCTTGGCTGAAGAACTTCAGAACATGGTTCTCAGAGACAACGATAGGACTATTTAGAGCTGCTGCGAACAAAGTCAAGATTGCCAGAATGATCGCCGACATCCAGTAATGGATTGGCACAAGAAGAAGAAGAAGAGCGATTGACAGCTGCTGGTCGGCGGTATATTCCCTAAGTCCATAATAAAGTTTGTAGTTATCACTTAAGATAATCCTCATTGCCTTAATCGATGCAAATTTATTAATGCCACTTTAATTTTTTGTTATATTTATTATCAAATCTCAAAACAAAACATGAAAAACCAACACGTTTTAGAGACATCGAATTCCCATATACATTGATACCATATTTTTTGAATATGAGGTTTACAAACCTTAATTAGATTCCTGAAGAACTCCTGTAATACACTATACCTCAATTAGGGCATTGCTTTTTAAAAGACATGCATTCCCTATAAAATAGTAGTTTTATATTATCTATTTAACTTTTTCCTAATTTGCATGGAGCACACCTTTGTTTTTTCATGTTCCTAGAAAAGTTCTTACATATTCATTGCTTGCTTTACTTGGTGCAGCGGTAAGATATATATATAAGTTTATAATTAAAATATATAACCGCGCTGGTGACCTAGTGGTAAGAGTGACAGACTAGTGATCAGCGGTCCCGGGTTTAAACCCAGGGGGAAGCAAGAGTTTACGAATAAAAGCATATAATATCAGTCCTTAGGACTAACCAGGAACGCCTGAAGACAGGAGTAGTAGATCAAAACTCCCGAAACGTCGTGTGATATACAACCTAGACAGTAGAAAAAGTTCGATAAAAACACATCATAATAGACTGCCAAAAAAATGACATTCAGCTTATAGCTAAATAACGTCGCTTTTTTCCCTGATTTTCTTTGTGGCGTTGTCTTCTTCACCAGGAACTCCTTCAGATAATTTTTTTTTATTATTTTCATCTTAATCATTGCCATAGATTTATATCTTGTTTGACAAACCTCTTTAACTCGTAGTCATCTGAACAGGACTTAAAAGGCAGAAAATTATATAACCGAATTTTAGTATGGAATTTTCTACAGTAGGGCCATAAAGATTTGCGAGCAATTCAATAGCTATTTATGTATGAAGTGCACGAGGGATGTACCAAGTGCCATAAACGCAGTTTTTGTCCGTGTTAATACAAAAGTTGTAGATGATGCTCTGAGTTATGTTGACATATAGTAGATTTCCAGCAAAGCGTGAAAAAGAAGTACTTTTCAAAGCTATAATGCCAGTTGTACATTTTGTAATAGTCGTAGAAAAAATATAATACCTGACCTATTTACACTCAAATGAATTTATATGAGACGATAAGCTGTAAGGTAATAACATGCGCACATAGATGCCCTGCTGTACTGGGCCCTAATTACAAAATTTAGCAACAAGTTCATTACTAATTTAATTTCGTTAAATTTAAATCTAAGGATATAGTGGTTATACTTTTTGTAAAATTTCACAACTATTTTTGCAAAGCTTGCAAATGCAAAATTGCCCGCTCCTGGTACAAGAATAAATTAACCCCTAAAAACATAGAAAAAGGCCGTTTCTTCGGTGTTGTGTATTGGGTTGCCTAATCTTCTTTTCTATCTTTGCTTCAATTTTGAAAATTTTTGACCTCGGGAAACTTTTGTTTTTTTTTAAAGTTTGTCAATATACAGGGTGTCCCTTCAGTGCTCCGATCTCCGATTACGCCTTTATTCTTTTTTCCGAAAAAAAGTTTGATTGGGACGATCCTAATGGGGTTGAAGGGGGCACATTTTAAAATTATTTTGACATATACAGGGCGTCCCAAAAAAGTTTAGGTTAAACAAGTAGTAATTGGAACACCCTGTATTTCTTTAGAGCTATGCAAGTGCCTATAGCTTCAACTCGAACATTTCTTTTAAATTGCATGCAGTGTTTCCAACAACGTTTCCAAGATTATCTGTCAATATCGATCTTTGATTTAAAACGTCACATTTTCCCCACTTTTGAAAATTTCTTCCTGAAAATTAAAGGGGTCGTCATCTAGAATTCAAAAATAATAAAGTCTCATGAAAAACGGGATATTTTAATCCACAGTATTCAAAATACTGGTTCAAATTTCAATATCTTCAATCTTTCTTTTCTCACTTTTTACTTCCTTTTACAATAAAGTAAGTACTGGATTCACCCCAAAAATTCGAAATTGAGTTTTCAACAGATCTACACGTTTTAGAATCCCCTGAACCCAAAAACTTTTTTTTTTCATTGGTCTGTCTGTGTGTCTGTCTGTCTGTAAACAGAATATCTCAAAAACGAAAAGCGGTATGGCGTTGAAACTTCATATATAAGTTTTGTGTACTATGTAGATGCGACAGCAAGCTTTTTAAGAAAATCGTATATCTGGAAGTAGATGTTTACTCTTGTGATTTTCAGTTTTTTGCGATTTTTTCAAAAACGGCTCTAACGATTTTTTTAAACTTCACATTTTTATTACATTTTTAATGTGTATTGAAGTGAGACAAGTGATTTTCCAGTTCAATACTTCTAAAATGGGTTTCTTTTGTTTTTTTTCTATTTTCTTTATTAACTCCTATTTTAAATAGAACACCCGGTATATTACTACATTTTTGAATTCAGCTTAAAATTCTAGAGAAAATTTTTCTCTTCACCTAACGCTCTATTTTGTACAGTTTTTGTAGAATTTGTAATTTTTGAAAATTTTTGACAAATGCTTAAAAATTTAAAATCAAATTTTTGGCTAATTATAAGATCACTGTAAAAGGAAGTTGTGTGCGTGTATCATATCAGATTTTTTAAATTAGAACGGCCTATAGGTATTTTATTACAGGAATCAATAGAATATTGAATTTCCTTTATTTGGCACCTACATGTTGTACTTTACTTAAAAGAGTGTTTGAGAATTAAGATTTTAATAAAAACAATCACCATGAATGTGCACTACTTGGCTCATACTCGTAGTTCATAATAGTGTTGGTAAAAAACCGATTTGTAAATCTGTTTAAGAACCAGTTTGTAAACCTGTTTAAGAACCGGTTTGTAAACTAGTTGACGAAGCGGTTTCAAAATTTATTAGCAGGTTTAATACTGATTTGTAACCCGGTTTAAGAATCGATTTATTAATTTATTTAACAGTTTGTTCTTAATAATAAAAATATTCACTTATAATACCATGAGTAGTCAATGTTATGTCGACTATTTTTGCGGTGGAGTCACGAATGTCCATTGCGCTTTGGTATGATTAGGACGAGTGCGCAATGGACATGAGTAGTGATACCACCGCAAAAATAATCTACTTAACTTTGACTAAGAATGGTATTCGAGGGACTATTTAATGAATCAAACTACTTTTTCAAATTAGTTTTCAGTAAATCTAGCAACAAACTACGCAATTTCTATAGTAACAGAACACTAATATTGACCTTTTCTAATAAAAATCGCATTTGTTAAAAATAGTCACTTGAATACCTTCTAGGAAGATATATCCACTGATATTTTTTTGATTGGTCAAGAAACGTCAGAATTCTGGATTTTCATTGGTCACTTTTTGGCAGATGACAGGTGAATTGAATAGTCGTTTGCATAACTTCCACATTTTATAATTATCACCAATTTACGTTTGTTAGAGCGGTTTTAATCAAGTTTATAAACAGGTTTTTAAACTGGATCGTAAATCGATTTAGAAACAGATATTTGAACATGTTTACCAAACGGTTTATGAACCTGTTACATTCAGGTTTTCGGTTAATTGGTTTTCGATTTATGAGAAAAACGTATCGGGTTTTTTACCAGCTCTATAATAAACTATGCGCCAAATAGTACATGTTTATCGTGATTTTTACTAAGAGCTCAATTTCCCAAATACTATACTATATTATAACAAGTTGGGTCAAAATAAAGGAAATTTAAGGGACTATTTATGCCTGTAATAAAATATAGAGTTCCATTAGAAAAAATTGAGAAAATAAAGATTAAAGATATTGAAATTTGAACCGGTATTTTGATCACCCTGTATTGAAACATACGGTTTTAATGAAACTTTAGTATGGAACCTAAATGACAATCCCTCAATTTTCAGGGAATAAGTATTAAGAAGTGGGGATAATGTGACGTTTTAAACGAAAACTTGATATGCTATCTCAAGGGAAACTTCTTTGGAGACACCCTGTATATGTCTCAATATTTTTAAAATGTGCCTCTTTCAACCAAATTAGGAACACCTCAATCAAAACTGAAAGCGTAATCAAAGACAGATCCACTAAATGCACACATTGTATGGAGGGAGCAATATCCTGTGTCGAGTTTAGACGATTAATTGGTAGATTGCCTCTGGTGCTGTGTAGTTAATTTTCGGAGATTCACTATATGTGGACTTTAATCCCCCGATATTTAAAAAAAAAATAGTTCAGCATCTGTGAGTTGTGTATATAATAGCTGAAGTTAGTCGGTTATGCCAGGATTAGAAAGTATTTTAAGAGCAATATGTATCAATGGCCTCCTTTAACCTCGGTACGGAAGTCTGGAATTCGCCTTGCACGGCGCTAGATGTTTTCGCGATTATTTTCTTTTTCTTTTTGCCCTGCTTATTATATTTCTTTTCTAAGCTTTATTGTCACCACGTGGAGTACCTGGACTACATATCTGTAAGTGGTTCTTTGTGAAAGTACGCATACCAATTACCTGGCTTCCGAGACTGCATTTCCACTCCTGCACAACTCGACCTCGCAGTCTTGGGCAGATTTCTCACAGCCCTGTGATTTTCCCATTGTCGCCGGTCATGGGTTGTAAATCTTCAGGTACGTTCCCCATCGTCTTCGAGCAAAAATATTAAAAAGATTTAAAATAGTTCGTGTAAATATGCTTAAGCCTACTGTAAAGTGGTTTATGTACGGTCTGCGGCTATGATTTTATACAGATTATTAGGAAACACTGGAAATCTGTCTGCTGCAGCACTGCTTATTGGGCGGTGTGGCGTGCTGGCGTGCTGTAGGTTCTTTAAATATTATTACAGTGGTTGTTAGCTTCGTTCATTTTGATTACATAGAACTTTTCTTAGCGGGAAACTACGACAACATTTTGTTTGCGATAATATTAATTGAGAGGGTGCAATCATTCAGACGTTATAGGTCTATCGCGCGAATTTGGCTACCAACCTCACAGATGCGAATTTCATTTTCCTTATCCCGCTATTTCTCCGAACTTACTAGCTGTTTTACTAATCGCTCATTACCTATTTAGTTGATTTCATTCATATTCGACCAATAGAGCTATGTTCAGACTAAAAGGATTTCACATTTGTAACTATCAGCATTCTCGATTGGTTACTTGAGCAGAGTAGACGTGTTTAAGTTCCACTGCTTAAACTGTCAAAAATTTTCGTAAAAAAGTTTAATAATTGTACAAAATACTGTTTATCCAACAAAAGTGAAGTGTATTATAGAACGTTTTATGCATATCGGCCATGTCGCCACCACAAACCGCGAAAACGTGTGCTCGCTGTGAACTCTTGATAGACTCCCTCGATAGTGCAATATGCGCCGTGTGTGATAAATCTTTTCACTTCGAATGTTCGGTGGCTGAAAGTCATTATAATAAGCTATTGAAAGCTAAGAAAATCTGGCAATGTCCTAACTGCGTTGGAGTGGTTACTCGGGGAAGATTAAATTCAACTACTACTTCTAATCAACCTTATCAAAACAAACCAGAAAATGCTGGTGAAGCTACCGCGAAGGCATTGCCGCCACACGATTTAACTTTAACAGATGTTATGAATATGCTAAAGACTATCAATAATAAGATAGAATTTGTAAATAAAGAAATGCAAGAATTGAAAGGCAGCGTCGAGTTTATGTCTGAAAAATATGATAAGGTTATTTCCTTATTAAACAACAATATTGAGGACGTAAAAGTTAACAAAAAAGAAATTCAACATCTGAAAGAACAAATGGTTGAAAAAGATAAACAACTAAAAACCCTAAACTTGCAGCTTGCAGTAAGTGAACAATATTCACGAAATAGAAATATTGAATTATTCGGAATAAAGGAAATGCCCCTTGAAAATTGTAAAAGCATTGTAACAGCCATTGCCAGTGAACTAAATCTAAATATTTTGGAAGAAGATATAGACATTGCGCACCGTGTACCAACCTATCGCAAAAACGGTCATCCTCCTATCGTAGTGCAATTCTTATCTCGTACCAAACGTGATATGTTAGTGGAAAAAAGGGCATTAGTAGTCACCAACCGCAACGTTCCCGGAGTGGAAATTGGACAGAAGATTTACATTAATGAACACCTTACGATGGAAAATAAGCAACTTCTACGAAAAACCAAACTACAGGCACGAGACGCAGGCTTCCGCTTTACATGGGTTAAAAATGGAAAACTCTTCGTGAGAAAAGGACCTGAAGATCCAGTAATCAGAATTTTTACGGAAGAAGATGTACTTCAAAAAATGCCCTCCGGTAATCCTAAATAAATAAGTAACATTTTATTCTCTTTTTTCTGTCTTTTTGCTTGTTATTAAAAGTAACTTGTTTCGATATCTCTATGGAAGTGTTAACTGATGACACTAATATTAATTTTAATACAGAAGTCGCCTCCAATTTGACCGAATTTAAACAAAAAATCGTGAACTTTACGAATAATAAACAATCACTAACAATTTTTCATACCAATATCAGGAGTATCGCAAAAAACTTTGATGAACTTGTTGTATTAATAACTGAGTGCAATTCAAATTTTGATGTAATTATTTTATCGGAGACATGGACCTTAGAAAATATTAACTGCTTTCATTTAGATAAATATGTATTGTATTATAATGGTAGCACATTTAACAAAAATGATGGGGTGGTAGTATTTGTAAAAAGCACGTTGCCACAGTCTTGTCAAATAATTGATATCAACAATAACTACAAAATTATAAGATTGCAAATAACAGCCCATAATAAAAAAATAGGTATAACTTCACTTTATAAACCGCCGCCATACGTGACATCCGATTTTCTAGTTGACCTAAATCAATACATTGGGGGTTACTGTACCACTGCTAATGAAATTCTAGTAGGCGATATGAATATAGATATTTTAGACGACAGAAATGACAATTCCCAAAATTATCTTGATCTACTAAGCCGTTTCGGTTTTACCTCTTGTATTAATCGACCAACCAGGGAAGAGAAAACTTGTATTGATCACATCTTTGTGAAGAACAATATAAAAAACTTAACTTTTTTGCCATTGGTATTAAAATCTAAAATAACTGATCATGACCCAACCTTTATACAATTAAAATTTAATGAAAATGTAACTCAAGAAAAAGAAAAATTGTTCGAAACAAAATTAATTAAAATAGTTAATCATACAAAATTAATTAGTAGGCTTAAAGCGTATGATTGGCAACATATTATCACTACAAATATCGATCAATCGATTGATTCACTGGTTAAGATAATACAAGAGGAAATTCAACTTTGCAGTTTTACTAAAATTAGAAATTCAAAATGTCAAAAAAGAAAGCCTTGGATTAGCAGCGGTATAGTAAATTCTATAAATACTAGAGACAGGTTATATCGTCAGATGTTGCTAAACCCTGGTAATGATATTATAAAAAATGCTTATTTCCAATACAAAAATTCAATTAATAAATTAATCCAGAAAGCAAAATCGCAGTATTACCAGACAAAAATAGGTACTGACAAAAATAACCTGAAAAATTTGTGGTCGTTAGCAAAGGAATCGTTAAATATAGACAGTCATAAACAAAAAATCGATAAGTTAACAATCAATAATGTAAATGTTGGTGACGAGAATCGACTATGTCAAGAATTTAGTAAATACTTCGTTAATGTCAGTAAGAAATTAGCAGAAACCATTACCATTGACCAAAATGAAACTGACCTTATGATTAATAGGGTACGTGAGAATGTAAATTCTTTTTTCTTAAGTCCTACAGATCCTGTCGAGGTTGCAAATGTAATAAAAAAACTAAAAGTAAAAAAAGCGCCTGGTATTGACGATATAACCGCCGAGTCACTAAAAATAATTTCTAATTGTATAAACGTCCCGTTAAGTGAAATCTTCAATAACTGTTTTTCTCAAGGTCATTTTCCAAATTCTTTTAAACTTGCACTTATAATACCTGTACATAAAGGTGGTGCACCTGACCTGGTCAGCAATTATCGCCCGATATCGCTGGTATCGAATCTTGCAAAAATTCTTGAAAATTTAATTAAAGTCAGATTAGTAGCTTTTTTGAACCAATTTAAAATTCTATCAAGAAAACAGTTTGGATTTACCCAAAAAAGAAGTACCGCTGATGCAATATCGCTATTAAGTACTACAATATATTCTGCACTTGATGAATCAAAGTCTTGCCTTGCCGTATTCCTTGACCTTGCCAAAGCCTTTGACACTGTGAATCACGGTATACTACTTAGGAAGTTGGAGAGGTGTGGTATTAGGGGAACCCCACTAGAGCTGTTTAAAAGTTATCTGACAAATAGAAAGCAGATAGTTAAATTAGAGAATAGCAAAAGTCAACCTGAACTTATATCTTGTGGTGTACCCCAAGGTACCATACTTGGCCCGATTCTATTTTTGGTGTATATCAATGACCTTTTGGAGAATACAAAATTGTGTGGATCAATAATATCTTATGCGGATGATACACTGCTAATCATTGAAGGAAATAATTGGAATGAGGTCAGGGAAGCGGCACAGCGGGACTTGCGTACTGTCAAAAATTGGCTGAATTCTAATATTTTGTCTCTTAACGCTACAAAAAGTGCATTTACAACCTTCTCTATACACGAAAACAAACAACCAAATTTTACAGACCTACTAATACATGAAAGAGGATGCATCGGGGATGATTGTACTTGCAGTGTAAAAATAAATAAATCGTCATCAGTGAAGTATTTGGGGGTAATTGTTGACCAGTTCATGAGGTGGGATAAACACACTGTTAATGTGTGTAAAAAATTGAGAAAAACTTTGTATATATTCAAAAAATTGAAACAAATTTTGACTACCAAGCAACTGCTTTCGTTTTATTATGGGTTGGTGCAGTCAATAATTTCGTATGGAATTATAGGTTGGGGTGGGACAGCTTGTTACTATAGAAGGAGAATTCAAATAGTGCAGAATATGATTTTGAAAACGATTTTACATAAACCTCAATTATATCCCACTGAAAAATTATATCGTGAATCAAATGTCCTTTCTCTAACGCAATTACATTATCTAGAAATCTTAAAACATATTAAAAAATTTCCTAGTTCTATTCCCACACATCAACACCAGTATTATACTAGAAATAGAAATGATGCTGTCCCACATCGATCAAAAAAAAGCACTGGTCAGAGGTCTTGCACGTACTACATACCCCATACGTATAACTTATTTCAAACATTTATACTGAATCGTAATATTGCGCTACATGACAGAAATTTTATCAAAATATCTAAACTATTTGTAAAGAGCACGATTCAAGTGGGTTAATAATAATAAGATTGCTATATCATATTTTTTTTTCTACTCTACTGTAGCACAGAATATTGTGAGAGTGTGAGTGTGTGTGTCGCCCCCACTGGATGGGGTGGGTTCGGTTTCTGGGGGTCGCCATTTTTATCAGGCAAAATACTTAGAAATAATATGCATCTAATCTAATACACAAACTCTTGAGCTGAATGTGCACTTCATGGGCTGGATCCGCTTCATGGGGTGGGTGCGACATATACATTCAGTAAAAATAAACTTAAAATATATTATTTTCTATTATTTTTTTTTCGGGAATATCAATTTCATGAATATTTTGCTAAGCCACACACAGTTGTTTTACAGCTTGTGGCATAAAAAAAAGAAAAACCAACTATTTGTATTAATATACATAGAAATACCTACCTCTTTTCTTCACTCTCCACGTTAAGCATTTTAGAATGTATTCTTTTTTTGTTTCTTTAAGAAACTAATATTTTCTTAAGAAAATTGTTAGAAATAACGTATAATTAATTAGTATATTTATCGTACATAATTGCATAAATGCTATATACATTTTTTTTCACTGGTATATGTATATGGGCTTAATAAAGAGAGATTATTATTATTATTATTATTATTATTATTATTATTATTATTCTACAACAATCTAGACTTTGCTCGCTTGTTTCGGCAAGCGCATGACGCATCGCGTATGTTGACCTCGAGCGCGTTCTCGAAAGCGTGAGTCATTCGTTGCACCTGGCTCCATTCTCAAAGTCTGGAACGCTGTGAGTCATATGTCCGCAGCGGCTCGGCCCAAGTTCGTTACACTACTGTTCTGTTCATAATGGGGAGATTCCAATAAAAATGATGGCGTTTTGGTTCTAATACAATCTGGCCTCGATTATAGTATATCCAGTAAAAAACCTGTATGTGGCATTTCTTTATCAATTATAAATCTTGTAATTAACAACGTATCATTTAGAATAATTGCCATGTACAGGCCCTGCTCAAGTAACTTGATCTCATTCCTAGAAGAACTTGATACAAATTTAGAACAAACACAAGAAAATAACAAAATTGAAATATTAATTGGTGACATCAATATTAATCTAATGAACGAAGATGACACTAATGTAAACAAATATTTTTCAGTACTTGCAAAATATGTTTTGTACCCTTTATTTTAAACACTACCCGCATTACTCC